>CM052659.1:84846539-84916187 GCA_028533165.1 Leontopithecus rosalia
GCCTGTAATCCCAGCTACTCGGGAGGCTGAGGCAGGAGAATTGCTTGAACCCAGGAGGCAGAGGTTGCAGTGAGCCGAGATCGCGCCATTGCACTCCAGCCTGGGTAGCAAGAGTGAAACTCTGTCTCAAAAAAAAAAAAAAAATACAAAAGTTAGCTGGGTGTAGTGGTACACACCTGTAATCCCACCTACTCAGGAGGCTGAGGCACAAGAATCACTTGAACCCAGGAGGCGGAAGTTGAAGTGAGCTGAGATCACCCCAAGGCACTCTAGCTTGGGTGACAGAGCAAGACTGTCTTCAAAAAAAAAACAATGACAAGGGATGGTGTAGGGAAGAGAGCCACAGGATGGCATCAGAAGACTCCATGCACTGGCTGTGGTTCTGACAAAGTGAAGCCAAAGGGCACACATGCTAGAAGGATCCAGCCATAGAATCATAAAACCTGTGAATACGAGAAGCACCCAGAATATAGCAGTACCCTCAAAGGAAGCTCTGGGCTTCAATATGTGTTCCAAGATGATGTTCTTGGCTCACCAATTCCCATGAGGAGTTGAAACTGCCAAAGATGCTTTGGACACAGAAGACAATCACTATGAAAGCAAGGACTCCAAAAGGACAACAAAATCCAAAGTCAGTTGTTCCAGACAAGGGGTCTTTTTTTTTTTTTTTGAGATAGAGTCTTGCTCTGTCACCCAGCTGGAGTGCAGTGGCACAATCTCTGCTCACTGCAACCTCCACCTCCTGGGTTCAAGTGATTCCCTTGCCTCAGCCTCCTGAGTAGCTGGAACTACAGGCATGCGCCACTTGGCCCAGCTAATTTTTTGTATTTTCATAGAGACGGGGTTTCACCATGTTGGCCATGGTCTCAATCTCCTGATCTCTTGATCCACCCACCGCAGCCTCCCAAAGTGCTGGGATTACAGGCATTAGCCACCACACTCAGCCTAGTATGGGAGTTTTGACCTGCTACATTTCTGATCTGGACCAGTTCATCTCTCTTTAAGCAATCTGGCAGTCCCCTGGAAGTCCCCAGGGAAGCACCACAGTGATGCTGAACTTAGGGCAGACACCTAATTGGCATAGTACACTATAGCCCAGAACTCCTGGACTCAAGCGATCCTATGCCTAAACCTCTGGAGTACAGACCCAAATGATCATTACTGTTTACATAAAGGCAGGGCCCGAAATAAAATTTTCAAAAAGCCAGATCTTTGGTACTAAACACTCTTTCCATCTAAAACCAGAACTAGAGGCAAAACCTGAGCAATGCAAGGCTGGGTTTCAAAAACTGCCAACACTAGTACTACGGTCTTTGTCTCTGTCTTTCTCCGGCATAACCAAGAGCAGTTCACCCTGGCAGGGCTCTGCTTGGTGAAGGGGGATACAGGCAATCAGGACTTCTGACAGAATACATCCTGGCTACTACTTGTGTTTGGTGTGTCTTTGTTTTGGTTTAGCCCTGGCAATCTGGCAGCCTGTCTATTTCCAGGGGGAGCTCTGTCCACGGTATGGATGCCCCAGGCTTGAGGTCCTCATTCATTTTCATAAACAAAGCCCAGTTGCCACAGTGACTGGTGCTGTGAGCAGCTGCTAAATAACAGAGGTCACCCAGAGCTTTCTCTGGGTTCTGCAGTCTGTTCCTAGGCTTCTGTGAACAGTGAGTGGGTCAACGGGAGCTGCAGTCACACCAGCAAGTACTTTATATGGAAGTCTGTCCCCCGACAAGAAACTACCAAGAAAGCTACCAGATACACAAGTGATTTCAGGTGGAGTCCAAGACCCCATCCCCCCTGACAGATCTTGGTCTGGGGCACAGGAAGAGTGAAGGGCATAAGGAGTAGCAACTTCCTCCTTGTGGCTTCAACAGTCCCGAGAGCAGTGAGAGGGCGCAGGGTCAGAACTTGGTACAAAGGGAAGGATCCTGAAAAAGTGAGTGTGGAGTTGGGCCAGTGCCACTTCTGCACCCTGTGTGCCAATCAGATGCTTTCTCCCTGTCCACTTAGGTGGGAAACAGCTCTCACCATCGCCACGCCAGGAAGCACAACACACCTCCCACCCAGTACATACAGTAAACACCTCTGGACTGGAGCCTCAAAGGTCTCTTCAAGTTAAAAACCATCACTATTGCAATTCCACCTCCCCAAGGCAAGCCTGTCCAAAGGCCACAAGATCTGCTAGACCTTACAGCCGGGGCACAACCTGCACATGCCCACCTGCCTGGGTTGTCCATTTGTTAAAACAAGTCATAGTTTGTCTTTTACTCTGCAAATGTCCTTAAGGTAGATCATTTCAGACATAAACAATTAAAAAAAAAACAAGATTGCACTATAAGGCAGGTCCTCTTCACTGTTGCAAAACCAAGTCACCTTGGCTAGAGCCCAAGGAAGCTGTAAAATATAAGCAAGCATAAACGTCACTTAGTCTTTAGACTCATTCCCATGTTTACATGAAAATAACAAACATTCTTCAGCCCCAGTGCCAGTTCCAGAAATAAGTGATCATTTAAAACTTAAACAAAATTAAGGTTTACCATTCCCAGAAACATATGCTTCTGTCTTTATCAACCATGAACCAACTAAACCACTACAAGGAGAGGAAAATGGAAATAAAGGTCCCTAATTTGCAGTGTAATTCAAAGGAAACCTGCAGATTTAGGTCAAACACGCTTGCAAGCAGGACCCAAATGTTTTACATACAGGACTTTTTGTGTTATTCCCACCACTGTAGTTTATTACAGGCCAGAGGAAACCTAAACAGTTAAGAAGTTTGTCCTTAGGCAAATAGTTCAATAATTTAGACTTCAAAGACTCCCTATTAACCTCTGTTTACACAAAGTAATATGTTTCCTTTGCCTGCTGAACATCAAAATACTTCACAATTAATTACCCCTATTTTTGAAAACGACGTAAGTCCTGTGAAATATAATAGCCAATACATTTTAAGCAGAGGGGAAAAAGCATGTTCAAAACCTGCTGCATTCTCTTTAGAGACAAAGCAGTAAGAAAACATCCATGGAATTTAATTAACATAGAAAATTATCTAAAAACAAAAACTTTCTCCTAAAAATTGTCATTTTTCTTTCTGTATTATCTAATTATTTTTTCCATTTTGCCTTATGAACACAGTGAATCTAAGCATACAGCAGAGCAGCTTTTTTATCCCTTTATTCAGAAGTTCAACTAAGTTAAAATTCCAAGTAAAGGTAAAGCTTAGATGATTCAAAGTTATTTCATGTTCTAACTAGTTGGTTCTCCTGAGAGCATTCCTAGTTCATGATTAATGGGTAATTAATGGCTAATTTCCTAGAAACTAACTCCATATCCTGTATAGGGAAGTGTAAATGGAAGAACAGCTAGTGGCCCTGAGAGAGCCCTTGATACAGAGACAATATTCAATACAATATTGAATACAATATTCCTATACAATATTCCTTTGAATTCGTATAGGAATTTTAAATTTGCAAAGTTCTTTTATCTATTTTTCCATTATGTGACACACAAAATACTGCATTTGGCTAATAAGAACATTATGGAATGTTTACTATTGTGCCAGGGCCTATTCTAAACATTTGGCATGTATCAACTTGTTTATTCCTCACAACGACCTTGAGATACACTGTTACTGATCTCACTTTACAGAAGAAAGAACTAAGGTAGAGTGATATTAAGTAACTCACTCAAAGTCATAAAATTATTGAATCAAGTGATTAAGCCAAGCCAGAGAGCAGGGAAAAGTTCTGTAGAACCTAGACAGAAGGCAGACCAGCCTCCTGGGTTCCAAAATCAAAGGGAGTTTCTTCTCAGAGAAAACTCTGAATCGGGGCCAGGCATGGTGGCTCACACCTGTAATCCCAGGATTTTGGGAGGCTGAGGCAGGTGGATCACATGAGGCCAGGAGTTCAAGATCAGCCTGGCCAACATAGCAAAACCCTATCTCTACTAAAAACACAAAAATAAGCCAGGTGTAGCGGTGCATGCCTGTAATTCCAGCTACTCGGGAGACTGAGACAGGAGAACCACTTGAACCTGGGAGGTGGAAGTTACAGTGAGCCAAGATCATATCCACCCTGGGTGACAAAGTGAGACTTTGTCTCAAAAAAAAAAAAAAAAGGCCAGGTACAGTGGCTCATGCCTGTAATCCCAGCACTTTGGGAGGCCAAGTCAGGTGGATCACTTGAAATCAGGAGTTCAAGACCAGCCTGGCCAATATGGTGAGACTCCATCTCTACTAAAAATACAAAAAAATGTAGATGGGTGTGGTGGCACACACCTGTAATCCCAGCTACTTGGGAGGCTGAGGCAGGAAAATTGCTTGAGCCTGGAAGTCAGAGGTTGCAGTGAGCCGAGGTTGTGCCATTGTACCCCAATCTGGGTGACAGAGTGAGACTTTGTCTCAAAAACGCAAAAAAAAAGAAAGAAAAAGAAAACCCTGAATCAAGATATCCCAAGGAATATGCCAGTGAGATCTGACCTAAATAGATGTCCCAATTCTATTGAAAACTCAACTACTAGCATATTAAAGAAAGATACAAAAAAAAGGGGGGGTCCAGCTTTCCTTAATCATCTGCTCATAATTCCGAAATAATATCATTCTAACTTTACACATATTTTCTACACTGTCCAATCATCTTTGTAAATTACCTAAGAAAATGTTTTAAGCCTCCAGAAAAAGGAACTATTTGGACATTGTATACTGGAATTTTCACTACATTTTTCTCCTGCATTGTAATGTTTTGATGGTTTTTTAACAATTCATGTTTTTCGGCAAACATGTTCTATTAACACTCAAAGTAAAGCTAACCTCACATAACACATTCCCCTGGCTGCGGTTTGAAGCTACTATCTAGCTGGGCTGATTTGAAAATCCAATTCTGATATATACTCCTGCCTCCAATAACAGTTGAAACTTTTCCTTTCTAGAAAATCCTCAAGTATCAAAAAGACAAAAGATACTTTTCTCTGGATGTATTTGAAAGTTACAAATAGTAACAGACACTTCTGAGATCTTATTTCCCATCCTCTTACAGGTTCCCCTTTGGTTCAGGCCTGAAGAATGAGCATGACATACAAGTGTTTATTTTCCTGCACTAAATTGAAAATTTATTTACATTTGAGAGTTCAGAGTCAATCTTAAATTCCATCATTTGAATACTGAACACCTACTAACTAATGTGCCAAGTTCTGTGGCTACTAGAGAACAGCAGCAAACAAGATAAGCAGTTTCTCCTCTGCTTTCAGGGAGCTTCTATTCTACTTAGGAGGAGAAACAGACAAGGAACAAGTATGTGGAGATGGAGTTTTGTTTTTTTGTTTGTTTTCTTTTTGAGACAGTCTCACTGTTGCTCAAGCTGGAGTGCAGTGGCTCGATCTCGGCTCACTGCAACCTCGGTCTCCTGGGTTCAAGCAATTCTCCTGCCTCAGCCTCCCAAGTAGCTGAGATTACAGGTGCCCGCCACCAAACCTAGCTAATTTTTTGTATTTTTAGTAGAGATGGGGTTTCGCCATGTTGGCCAGGCTGGTCTCAAACTCTTGACCTCAGGTGATCCACCCCCCTCAGTCTTCCAAAGTGCTGGTATTACAGGCATGGGCCACTGCACCTGGCCATAAGATGGAGTTTTTAAGGCACAAAGAAGCTCCTCCTCCAGAACAGGACAAGTATAGCAATGCATGGGAGTGCTTTGTGTAAGTGCGGGGGCCCAGAGACCCAGCCACTGCCAATCCCCTGTCTGGCTCACAGGTCCATCACAGGCTCAATAGGACAAAAGTGTTCCCAACTAATTCAGGAGAGCTCTAACTACAAATCTGAGCCTTATTTACCAATGGGAAGCAAAGTCCTCTGAGCTCCCTCAACTCTGACACACACCATCAGGCCACTTTTATACAACAGGTAATTGTCCAGAACCCATTTGCTTCACTATAACCATTCAGACGGGTTATTTGTTAGACAAAAATTCTATGTAGCTCTACAATGAAGAAGTAAGGGCTGAGAGGGAGGTTACAGCCAGGTGAACTGTAACACAACGTAAGGAAGAATTTCCCAAGAGTCAGAGATGTTTTAACCTCAAGTAAGGGTTGGGGGCTCGGTCAACAGGATATTAGAAAGGTAATTTACATATCAGGCTGAGTTGAACCAAATAATATCGAAGGATTCTTAAAATGCCAACATACTACTAGAACTCTACCATGCCGTACAATTACCAAACCTTCCCAGATGTAACTTACCCTAAAACATTACTTGAGGATAATGTTAATGAGATAAAAATTCAGATGTCATGAAATAGCCTAAAACTTAACAACTGCTAACTAAACAATAATTGAACAAAGCACTGGAAGCACAGTATCTCATTAGATCTTCCAAACAACCCAGGGAGATGGATATTATCTCCAGTTTACTGATGAGTACACTGAAGCAAACAGAGGTTACACAGCGACTCAGTGGCGACCCTGGGATTTGCGCCCAGGCAGCTGGCTCTCATGTCTCTGCTCTAAATCGTTGTGCTCCATTAAGCTCTCCTGCTGGGAGTGAGGAGCATTTTCCTCTTAGATTGGGTTCTACGAGTATCTTAAAATAGTACTTACTTAAAGAAGCCTTTAAGAGTTGATGAAACTTTTTTATACATAATTATACATTTCTATTGTATTTATAATACATGCTAAGTTAACTTTACTATAGTTTACCAAATTGTAGAAGCTCTCACAAAGTTAGTTCAGCTTCTAAATCTTATTTCCAAACAGTAGTTTAAAAACACTGGAAGGATCTGGCTCAAAATTAGTTACAGTATTTTGCTATAATAGTATAACACACACACTGCATTAGATATTTATATTTCTGCTAAATATCAGAGATACTCAAATTGGTGATTTTGACAGAGCTGGCCCTCAACTGTGGCAGTTTCCATTACAAAATCCACTTTACAAGAATGCAGGATCCTGTTTAACATTTGATTTAGACTGATACTTAACAAGATACTACTGGCTTCCCTGCCCTTTTGTTTTCCCATTTTAAAAAAACCTAAGCCATCAAGTCTCCTTTCATTTAAACTAAAAACAAAAATATTAATTCCAAGGATGGAGATTCTTAATATATTCTAGCTGGTACATTTTTAAGTCTATATTTGTAAATACAGACCTAACAATTTTTTTAAAAAACCAAAGAACCAAAATAATTAATTAACTTCATGAAGACTATAAGGATTTTATTGATTGATTGATTGGTTTTTTCCACGAAGTCTTGCTTTGTTGCCCAGGCTGGAGTGCAGTGACGTGATCTCAGCTCACTGCAGTCTCCACTTGTGGGTTCAGGCAATTCTCCTGCCTCAGCCTCCCGAGTAACTAGGATTATAGGCATGCACCACCACCCCTGGCTAATTTTCGTATTTTTAGTAGAGAAGAGGTTTCACTGTTTTGGCCAGGCTGGTCTCAAACTCCTGACCTCATGATCCGCCTCAGCCTCCCAAAGTGCTGGGATTACAGGAGTGAGCCACCACACCCGGCCTGTAAGGATATAACAGATATGCAACCTGAGTTACTTCACCAGAGACATCAGTGGTATATTTAGAACCCATTAACAAATTTAAATGATTTATGTAAATACTTACAAATATTCACGTTTACACACACATTACAGCAGAAAAATTCTCAGAAATTATGCATTTTTAAATATGTGATATACATAAGACGATAAAAATATTCAACAATAATTAAAAATCTTTCCCTTGTTCATTAGAGTAAAATCAAATAATCATGAAAACTTCTATTCTTTTAAGGGAGCAGCAAAAGAAAGAATTTTACAGGCCCAGAAAGTAATGTCCCTGGAGTCCCTGCTTCACGAATACTACTGTGTTATATCCTTACATATAACCTTCATCCTTCACCGAGCAAATACCATTATCGGGAGATTATAACTGCATAATGCCCATGCTGACAAGATAGTGATTTGAAATCATATAGTTTGCGGTTGAAAGAAACTTGGAGATAGTACAAGACAATCCCCCTCATCTGCCAGCTGAGTACACTGATAATCGAGTGACTTCCCTGCAAGGGCCAAGACTCCTTGGTAGAGTTCTTCATTAAATCTTTATCTGGTCCAGAAGAAAAGATCCCCTTATTAAGATATATCTTCTCTATTATTCAGAAAAAAAAAAAAACAGTTCTGAAACCTTTTGTGTTAGGATCCCTTTACGCTTTAAAATTACCAAGGATTCCAAAGATACTTTGTTAACAGGTTAATGTGTCTATTAACATTCTCTGCAGTAGAAATTAAAACTGAGAAAATTTTGAAATATTATTAATCCATTAAAAATCAACCATAGTAAACTGTAACATAAACAACTCTTTTCTGAAACAAAAGGTAAGATGAGATGAGCACCATTGTTTTACATTTTTTGCAAATCTTTTTTTGTTGTGAAATTTCAAAGATGGATGCACAGTAAATCTCTTTAATGCCTGGCTTAATATAAGACAGCTGGGTTTTCCCATTTACTTTTTCATTCAATTTTTTGCAATACATTGTTCTGGTCAAAGGATATGAAGAAATCTGGCCTCACACAGATATAGTATATGTGATTGGAAGTTTCAAATCTGAAGTTTATTGTTTTCTGTTTTTTTTGAGACAGGATCTCACTGTCACCCAGGCCAGAGTGCAGGGGTTTGAACATGGCTCACTGCAGCCCTGACCTCCCAGGCTCAAGAGATCCTCCTGTCTCAGCATCCCGAGTAGCTGGGACCACAGGCACACACCAACATTCCTGGCTAGTTTTTTAATTTTCTGTAGAGAGGTGGTCTCACTGTGTGGATCAGCCTGGTTTCAAACTCCTGGGCTCAAGCAATCTTCCCACTTCAGCCTCTCAAAGTACTGCGATTACAGGTGTGATCCACCACACCCAGCAAAATCTTAAGTTTTCTCATATACTTGTGACTATTTCTTTTCTGCTATTATACCTAAACTCAACAAATAATCATTTCTTTAGTTGCAATGTAGCATCTGAATTACATAATGAACTTTTTATACTCCACAACTTTGCTTTCTCCAAAACAACGAGTAATTTCAAAGTGAAAAAT
Organism: Leontopithecus rosalia; assembly: GCA_028533165.1. Lineage (NCBI taxonomy): Eukaryota > Metazoa > Chordata > Mammalia > Primates > Cebidae > Leontopithecus > Leontopithecus rosalia. The sequence continues at coordinate 84,855,600 of CM052659.1, forward strand.
AGTACCTTTACACCAGAGAATTCTGGCAGACACCGCTCTAGCCAAGTGGTCAAGGTAACATCACTAAGTACTATCTACATAACATACACCCGATTGGATGCCCTGAAAAGAGGACATCGCCTCTGTGGTATTCTCCTAAATGACACGTAACCTCAATATAATCCTGACAGAATGTCAGGAAAAAAATTAATTAAGGGACATTCTACAGTAGTCATTCTCCAGTGTCAAGGTCATTGAAAGACCAGGGAACTGTCAGCCTGGAGGAGACTAAGGAGACAGAGCAACTAAATGCAATGTGAGATCCTGGGTTGGATCCTGGAACAGAAAAAGAACTAGCAGAAAAATTGGTGAAATCTTAATAAATATTATAGTTTATAATATTGTATGTAACAAGATTAATTTCTTAGTTTTGATCATTGTACTTTGGTTATATAAGATGTTCTCATAAGGTAAAGCTGAGTGGTAAGTATAAAGAAACTCCATACTACTTATGCAACTCTTCCATTAGTCAAAAATTATCTCAAAATAAAAAGTTTTTAAAAATCACTTGTTGGCCAGGCATGGTGGCTCATGCCTGTAATCCCAGCACTTGAGAGGGTGAGGCAGGTGGATCACCTGAGGTCAGGAGTACGAGAACACTTCGACCAACATGGTGAAACCCCGTCTCTACTAATGAAAAATATATATATTCACTGGGCGTGGTGGCACATGCCCGAAGTCCAGCTTCTAGGGAGCCTGGCAGGAGAATTGCTTGAGCCCAAGAGGCAGAGGTTACAGTGAGCTGAGATGTGCCACTGCAATTCAGCCTGGGCAACAGAGCAAGACCCCACCAAAAAAAAAATCAGTTGCTCTCTCATACTCTCAAGATGCTGACTATTTTACCATAGCATAATTTTGTAATATCATGTATGATTTTGTAATATCATGCATTGGTCATCTGGAAAATAATGGTTTACTGCCAAATGAAACACATTTCATTATATAATACTTTAAAAATCACATTTGTTAATATCACCATTGATCTCATCAGAAGAGTATTTAACCACTGAGAAACTGTCACAATCATGGTGATGGATGTAAGTTTTCCAAAATTTTAACTTTCATGCGAAAAAGGAAATTTTATTGTCGGCAACAAATACTTTCAGTTGTTTTCCTTGAAATAACAGGTTCACTTTGTTCGGTTTTTTTTTGTTTGTTTTTGTTTGTTTGTTTGTTTTGTTTTGTTTTTGAGAGAGAGTTTAGTTCTTCTTGCCCAGGCTGGAGTGCAATGGCGCGATCTCAGCTCACTGCAACCTCCCAGCTAATTTTTGTATTTTTAGTAGAGACAGGGTTTCACCATGTTGTCCAGGTTGGTCTTGAACTCCTGACCTCAGATGATCCACTCACCTCAACCTCCCAAAGTGCTGGGATTACTTGACCCACCACACCAGGCCCACTTTGTTCATTTTCAAAAATGTCTGCCAAATACTGAGGTCTAGATAATCATCTATCATTCTTTCAAGTAAAATGGTGTTCCATGAAAAACAGACCACATCGGTTCACAACTCAAACAACTGCACAATGCTTTTCCTCAAGAAAATCATCATACTTTGGAATGTAGAAATTTAACATTTATGCTTCCCATTTTACCATATAGAATAAGGAAAAGACATGTATCTGAGGGTAACAACACTCTTAAAGGAAACTGGCAGATTTTTACTACAAGAGTTTGCCAGTGAAAGACTGCCCTGATTCCTGCTAAGACACCAGCAGTTTTATCCAACACTGCTCTTTTACAATTAGAGCAGTGTTAACCCAGTGAAAAAGATAACATCTTAAGAATTACTATAAAAACAGTTGGCTGGGCGTGGTGGCTCACACCTGTAATTCCAGCACTTTGGGAGGCCGAGGTGGGCGAATCACGAGGTGAGGAGTTCAAGACCAGCCTGACCAACGTGGTGAAACCCCATCTCTACTAAAGTACAAAAATTAGCCAGGCATGGTGACACGTGCCGGTAGTCCCAGCTACTCAGGAGGCTTAGGCAGAAGAATCACTCGAACCTGGGAGGTAGAGGTTGCAGTAAGCCGAGATTATGCCACTGAACTCCAGCCTGGGTGACAGAGTAAGACTCTGTCTTAAAAAAAAAAAAATAGTTTTAGGCCAGGTAGGGTGGCTCACTGTTGTAATTGTAACACTTTGAGAGGGCAAAGCAGGTGGATTGCTTGAGTTCAGGAGTTCAAGACCAGCGTGGGCAATACAGCAAAACCCATCTCTACCAGAAAATACAAAAAATTAGCCAGGCATGGTGGTGTGCACCTGTGGCCCCAGCTACTTGAGAGGCTAATGTGAGAGGATCACTTGACACTGGGAGGCAGAGGTTGCAGTGAGCCAAGAATGTGCCCCTGCGCTCCAGCCTGGGTGACAGAGAGAGACTCTGCCGAAAAGGAGGGGAAGGGAGGGGACAGGAGGGGAAGGGAGGGGAGAAAAGAAAGAGAGAAAGAAAGAAAGAAAAGAAAGAAGGGCTCACGCCTGTAGACCCAGCACTTTGGGAGGCCAAGGCGGGTGGATCATGAGGTCAAGAGATCGAGACCATCCTGGTCAACATGGTGAAACCCCGTCTCTACTAAAAATACAAAAAATTAGCTTGGCATGGTGGCACATGCCTGTAGTCCCAGGTACTCAGGAGGCTGAGGCAGGAGAATTGCCTGAACCCAGGAGGCGGAGGTTGCAGTGAGCCGAGATTGCACCATTGCACTCCAGCCTGGGTAAACAAGAGTGAAACTCTGTCTCAAAAAAAAAAAAAAGAAAAGAAAGAAAAAGCTGCACCAGAGCAAAAGCAAAATGAACTTGACTCTCATGAAGCTTACATTTTAGTGGGGGAAGATAAATAATAAACATAAGCAAATTACAAACAAGTTTTGAGGTGAGGTGATAAGTGCTATGAGGAAAAGCAGAGCAAGATAAGAAAGAATAGGAGTTTCTGGGGTTAGAGAGGGATTACAATTTTAAATAGGGTGGTTAGACTGGGACTGAGCCTAGAGGTACCACACAGATGAGGAAAACTACCAATACACAGCCTCAATCCACTGCATTTGGGTTCTCCTGTCCACCACTGGCCCTGATCCTCGGCACCACCACCGTTCTTGAGAATTTATCTTTACCCTATAACTTCCAGTTAAAGACCAAGTCACTGCCTCCAAAGAAAACAAGGTATTTTTCATCCAGGTGCTCAGTTCAAATCCACCTGGCTCAGCCAACAGCTCCTCAGCCATCTCCCAAGGAAATTCCCTGACCTGCCTTTTCTCAATGGAGAACACAAAGCTGAAGAGCAAATGCATTCTGCCTACCATAAGGCTGTTCTAGCCCTCTCTCTCCCTCTTTTCCTAAATATATAAATTCTCTAAATAAAGATGAACTTTTTGAAGGCCTACTACTATGTGCCATAAACTTCTGGCTGCTGGAATAGGTATAATTAGCAGTATTGTATAGATACGGCAACAAAAGCTCTGCAAACCACAAAACTGGGACTCAAATCTTCAAACAAAAAAAAAGAGAGTGAGAGAGAGAGCTTCTTATTCACAACCTCTCCCAACTTCACCACTCCCACCGCACCACTGTGGTACTCCCACTATACCACTCTAAGGAAAACATATGGAAAACAAAGAAACCAGGCATCAGTAAAGTCTGTCTTATCAGCAACATTATATTTCAGGATCAGATCTAATTTTTGTACCAAAACTATGCCTGAATGATAGAACTGCAACTTGACTGATGAAATATATTCACCATGAGTTACAGACTGAATGTGAATCCCCCTAAAATCTGTATGTCAAATCCGAACCCCAGTGTGATGATATTAAGAGATGGGGCATGCTAACAGGTAAAGCAATTAGATCATGAGGACAGAGCTCTCATGAATGGGATTAGTGCCTTAATAAAAGAGACTCCGGCGAACTGTCTAGTTTGTCTTTTTGAAACTTCCATGTAAGGATACAATGAAAAGTCATCAGTCTGCAATCTGGAAGAGGCCCTCACCAGAACCTAACCATGCTGGCATCTTGATCACAGACTTACAGCCTGTGAGAAAAATACATTTCTGTTGTTTATAAGACACCCAATCTATGGGTGACTTACATGTGACTTTGTTATAGCAGCCCAAACTAAGTAAGTACTATGCTAACATTTCAAAGAATATTATTTCCAATAGTTTCATTTAGAATAAATGTGATCCTCTGGTTTATATGCATTAGCTCATTTATAATCCTCACAAGAACACAACTGAAATAGGAACTACTGGTACTTGAATTTTACAGATGAGGACACTCAGCCTGTGGTCACGCAGCGTATCATCTGGACCCAAACCTGTGTGCCTGAATCCAAAATCCAAGGTCACAACTACTGCATGATCCTGACTCTCTGACTTTTCTTTCATATGTCTCTGTCAAGACCACTCGTGACATTGTGGTACAGAATTACTTTTCCTAAACAAAGGTGCAGCAGTCCAACAAACTTACTGTTCATCTTGATAAATCCCTCAGGTATTACCCACATTCAGAGGGTAAAATCTCTACAAAATCCTTTTATTATAAGTCCAACATGAAGGTTCACTGGAGTGACTCTGCTCCAGCGAAATTCTGCTGGGAAAGCCCAAGAGCCTAATGAAAAGCACAACACCCAATCTTCGGGTTCTGAGACTGCCTCTAACTCTGACATTTAGTCCTAAGGAAGAAAGGTATTCATTTTACTACCTCTCTTGCTCAGCAACACTAGTCTTGAGCCTTATATAAAGAACATATTTATTTTATTTATTATTTTTTTTTTGAGATGGTGTTTCACTCTGTTGCCAGGATGGGGTGCAGTGCCACGATCTCGGCTCACCTCCACCTCCCAGGTTCAGGTGATGCTCCTGCCTCAGACTTTCAAGTAGCTGGGACTACAGGCATGTGTAACCACACCGGCTAATTTTTGTATTTTTAGGAGAGACAGGGTTTCACCGTGTTGGCCAGGATGGTCTCAATCTCCTGACTTCGTGATCTGCCCACATTGGCCTCTTAAAGTGCTGTGATTACAGGCGTGGGCCACCATGCCCAGCCAAGAACATATTTCTTTCTTTTTTCTTTTTTTTCTGGTGCCGTGACTCGGATAAGAACTTATTTCTTACAGGACACACTGAGCTTTGAGTTCCTACAACTTAGAGCAAAGGTAGCCAGGTCAATAATTCACTTTAGAAAGTGGCCTTAGTAAAAAATAAATAAAGAAAAATAAAAAAAGAAAAAATAAAAAAAAGAAAGTAGACTTAGTGACATATCCTTGAGCTCAATCTCCAGGAACATGAGAGGGAATATCAGTTTTCATCATCATTAATGGAGAGTAGATTGAAGAGGACAGAACTACGGCTCTAAAACAGAGGTTCTCAAACATAATTCTAATAAAACAGACATGATGAATCTTGTTCACATTTGGACACACTATAGTCTTCAAAATAACAAAAGCAGTGCTGAAAGAAATTAAGGGAAACCTGAAGAAATGGATGGGCGTACCATGTTCATGAATAGCAAAACAGATATCATAGGCAACGAATTATGAGCACTTTTCATTCTATCACTTGTAATCCTAACCCCCTCTCTTCCTCTGAAATATTTTTAAATGCAAGTAACCATGGTTATTTTAGAATAACCTTGAATTTTGTTTTATCTTTTTAAGGAAAATCATTTAAAGTCTTCAATTTCACTATTAGTTGTAACATTATTCATGACATCTCACAACCTAACTGGGATACACAGGTAGGTCTATGTATATATAGGACATTGCTATACAGAATTACCTCTCCAAAATAAAAGCATAATGAGGCTTTTAAAACATCAAAGAAAATCATAGTCTTTTGCCAGTTCAAAGGCTTTCATAATTCCTCCTAGCTCTGAGATCTGGGGTTTCCTTCTATCAACTAATAAAGTTGGCTGGGAATCACCTGACAGAAAGGGTTAAAAATACTAAGCCGCTACTCTAGGCCTGCCGGCTGAGGAGGAGGCAGGTTGCCCAGGGTATCAGCATAGCCAATCTCACAAAGAGAAAATGTAGGGGCTGCTGTACACTCAGGAATAAATTCCTCAACCAGTGCATACTCTCCTGCGGCATTCTTGTAAGCTTTTTCCAAGTTGAGTAATAAACAGAAATAATAGATTTTTTAGGGGGGCTTTCCTGAGTTCAGGAAGATCTGACAATATCACGAAATGGTTCAGCACAGTCCTCTGAAATTTTTCATTAGAATTCTTTTCTTCTGAATCATGTTAATAAAGTAAGATTTGGTCTGGGATTCATACATAAGTACTTACTCGCATGTTGCTCAAGCCCAAAAGGACAAGAAAAAGACACTGAGGCCTGTCAATACGAGGCGGGCTGGGCCTAGAAACTGGAAGATTTCTGGATGATGTTTTCAAACAGCTACACACAGCTCCCTTACATAACACTCAATTGGCTTTTAGATAAGTCTGAAATATCCTTCTATACTTTCATCTTCAGCTGTCTCCATTGCTCTCTGAGTCAACAGAAACTGGCACTTGGCTCCGAAAGCCTCAAATCTCTCTCATCTATAAAGGGCAGGGACTTCTATTATTTTTCTACGATTTGTCAAGCTGAGCTAATTCTAGTGTTATTATTCTATATGTCAAATGTAGCAAAATAATGCAAACCTGTTTACCTGTTTCTTCCCTTCCTACGTACAGTATACCCTGACCTTAAATTGGCATGCACTTGATTGCACATTGAGATGTTTTAAAACATCATTTTCCAACTGTAGTAGCAGTTAGAAAAATCACTTTTTGCTGACCTGGGCCACCTAAACAGACGATATGAGGAACCTGACTTGTTTTATTTTAAGAAGAAAAAACTATTTAAAGGCCTGATCCTGGATCCTTTGAACATTTAACACTTAAAACCTGAACAGTTTCATAACAAACTAGAGCTCCTTTTCCTCTATTTAAGAAGAGGCCCTTGGGAAGTATTTATTTAGTTAGTGAATGTTAAGAAATTGTGTTTCTCTCACAAAACAAAAATAAACAAAACCTCTTGATGCTCTTTGGGTTCTCTAGGTCTGCAAGGGTCCGTAAGTGCTCCCTCTCTGAGAGCCTAGAAGAGGACACTGGCAATTTAGAAAACAATATGGCCACAAGCACTTCTCTAAAAAGAAAAGCAACTCCCATCTTGGCCCAACTCCAAAAGGCAATTGAGCTGGGTAAGGTCCAGGCTAATCTCTGAACGGCCTCTCTGCCAACTTTCTCCTTCAGGCATTAGGTTTTTCAGCATGGGCTTTGCAAATAATCTAACAATTAATTAGTCCTTTTGAATTCACCTTATACCATTAATGGAACACTGCCAGACAGCCTTTGATAGGGTATTTCTAGAGCTAATTAAGCTTGGCAAAACAGAGGACACAAACTTGCTGGCACTCACAAGGGCCAGGCTGATACCTGGCAGGTGACAGACAGTGAAGTTGTCCTCACAGATAATCCTGGGGTGATGAAAGTGGCAAGCTGCTTGGATCAGGCTCTCCGGGTCCTCTATAATATGCGAGACCCTACTCTCAAATTATTTAACTCTCAGGCTTTTCACATTCAAGCTCTTCTTTTTCCCTGAAGACATTTTTCCTTCTAATGAGTAGAAACTTGATTTGATACTTAAAAGTTTGGTATTGCTTCTAGCCCACACCCAATCCTGCCACCCCTAAAAAGGATTGGTTTAGAAAAAATAAAAAGATGTATACTAGTTTTTAAAAAATATATCTTAAAATAAATCTAATCTCAAAATGTCCTTCTTCCAATCAAAGAGTCCTTGCATAATCCAAGATTTCTCACTCCCATAACCTCGGTCATGTGGGAAATCTATTTTTTTCACTATCTAATGCCACACAGAATTCCAGACTGCTCCACATGCATAACCAGCAAGATAAACACATTTTTGGGAGGCCTAGAAAAAAGCTAGCAGGGGGGGCAGAAAGAAAAAATATTGTTACATGCTTTGGGACTTTTCTGGTTCACTTTCAAAAGCAGAATGACCACTACCTGAGGCTTGTGGCGAGCTCCAGAGCTGTACTTAGGTTGCACGCTGCTGCCCCTCCAACAACAGGGATGAGGCCCAAGAAAGCAAATCAGAACATTTTATAAACTACTCGGTGGCAATGTAAATAAATAAAAGTTATTTTAAAACACAACTTTTCAGGCACAGAACTTAAATCTTCTCAGTCTTATCCCCATTTAGAATAAATATGGTGTCAGGGTGCTTAATAAACATTGATTACAACTTACAGAAATTTTTTTCCCTTCTAAAAAAATGTTAATTTTTTTAAAAGCTCTAACTTGGAGTCTGATTATAAGAGTAAAGTAGGATATCAGTGGGGAAACCCAAGTTAGAACATTAGAGCCCTTCTCACAGAAATGAGGTATACCCAACTTTTAGCTTTTAGTCCCTAACTCCAGAGCCACCCTCGCTAACCCACCTAGAGTGCCCCTTTTATCTAGGCAGCCCATATCACTTCTCATTACTTAAGACTCTCGGAGATGGCTGCCTGGACCAATGACCCCACCCTCACTGAGTCAATACAAATCTCCTACCTTGGTCTGCTAAGTTACAAGGCTAGAAATGAGACAAGGTGCTGGGCACAGTGGCTCACGCCTGTAATCCCAGCACTTTGGGAGGCAGAGGTGGGTGGATCATGAGGTCAGGAGATCGAGACCATCTTGGCTAACATGGTGAAACTGTCTCTACTAAAAATACAAAAATTAGCCGGGCATGGTGGCGTGCGCCTGTAGTCCCAGCTACTCGGGAGGCTGAAGCAGGAGAAGCATTTGAACCCAGGAGTTGGAGGTTGCAGTGAGCCGAGATCATGCCACTGCACTCCAGCCTGGACGACAGAGCGAGACTTCGTCTCCAAAAAAAAATAGAAGTGGGACAGGGCAAAAGAGGCACATAAAAGGAAGAAATGGAAGGGAAATTCCTTCTTTAACAACTGTTGGGATTATATCAAGGTGTAGCCCCAGCTAATAAAGATACACCTGGTTTCTGCAAGTGCACACTTACAGCCAGAAAGCTAAATGCATATGTGGAACTCTGCCTCAAACCAACTTCCTTTCCAGCACATGGATCCCTCTGACCCAAACAAGTTTACCAAAGGTGTCCACGGTAGCTGTTGCAAAGGCATGCTACAATCAAGCTCCCTTTTATGGCACTAAGAAATTGTCTAGGTGTCTGCAGTTTCTGTGTTACAATTTGTGCACTGAGAAAACAGATGACCTATGCTGCCAAATGTGATCCTCAGACTAGCGACATCCGCATCTTATGCGCCTGTTAAAAATGTACAGTCTTTGACCCATCAAGACCTCCTAAAATAGAATCTGCATTTTAACAAGATCCCAGGGTGATTCTCATGCACATTAAGTTTAAGAAAGCCCTAGCCTAATATTTGTTTATAACTTCTAACTCAAAAAGCAAAACTTCCTATTCCACAAACAAGATGGTATATTCCACCTCTGGCAAAACTATGAATAAATATCCATATTATAAAATATATTTAAAAGTGATTATTTTCTTTATAGAAAAAAATCTGTTGTATCAAGCTCCTTGCTCACATTTAATATGCAGTTTAATTTATAAAAGTAGATTGACACACAACTCAGAAACATTTACTAGGTAAAGCTGGATGCAACTGTACTTTTTTGAAACTAGTTTACAACACTGTAAGAAGCACTTCTGCAAAAGGTGGTAAGACCCTCAAAACTCATGATCCTGAAAAACAGACCCCTTGAGAAATGAAAAGAACAAGACTTGGAAATCAGGAGGGTAGGTAACAAGGAAAAGAGGGTTCAGGCTATTAAGACAATGATTTTTCAAGGACATTCATCCACAACACAGAGAGATTTTCTTTAGATGGTTTGGGGGAATTGTTTTCTGTTTTAAGATTCTGCTTTTCCTGTTCTATAGATGTAATTATCTTTATTATTAGGTTATGGAACAGTATTTCACTGATGTGAGAAATAAACAGCTTTACCCACTTTCCTCCTCAAAAGGAATAGGTTGGGGAAAAAATTACAAAAGCATCATTCTGAATTTCCTAAGCATATGACTCCCAAGGGTCCTTCTTTCTAATAAGGAGTCCTGGTCACCATTATCTCTTGCCAGTATCTTCAAATCCACCTCTGCCCAACCCAACAGCCAGAGTGGTCCTGTTAAGACATCCTTCAGATCATCATTCCTCTGCTCAAACTCTCCAAAGGCTCTGTGTCATTCAGAGTGAGAACCTTATGATGGCCTACAGAGCCCTGTGCTATACACACCCCCGCCCTCTCCCACCCCTCTGTTAACTCTCTGACTTTCCACTTCAGCAGCCACCTGGCCCACCTGCTACTGCCAGAGCACTTCAAGCAAACTTCCACCACAGGGCCTTTGTACTTGCTTTTCCTGCTGCCTGGAATGCTTTTTCTCCCAGATATCCACTTAACTCACCTCCTTCAAACCTCTGCTCAAATGTCAGTTTCCTAGTGAGGCCTTCCTAATCACCTCACTTCAAACTGCAATCCCTGGTAACACTCCCTGACCCCTGTGCTTTTTATTCCTGGAACCTGCTGAAATATACATTTTGTTTGTTTCTGGTCTCTCCCCACTAAAGACATGCTTCATGAGGACAAGGATTTTTATGTTTCGTTTACTGTTATCTCTCCAACACCTGAAATAATGTCTGAAATACAATAGGTACTCAGTAAATCAACCAATTAACACTTTAGGATATTTAACTGTATTAGAAAACAATTTTTAAAAACTCATTATTTTCACGAAATCCAAAGGCTCCCCGCTTTCTGTGCCTCAGAAGCAAGCAAAGTACCTTAACCTTAGGAGATACTCAAAGTTGAGCAGACTCCCAAGTCTTCATCTAAAACATAGTAGTTATTTAAAATTTTAAAGGCAAAATACATGGTTCTGTCCTCTAATTCAAAAGAAAAAGATAAGGGCAGGCAGGAGCTATACGGCATTTTGCTTTACCATGTAGTATTGTAACTTTAATTTTCAGCAATGAAACAACATAATTGTCATGCACCGATACATCCCACTGGAAAAGCTCATCACAGGAAAATGCTGCAGCAGCCCAGTGGGGTCAATGATGAAAACAACAGAGCAGGGAGGTCGGGTGCAGTGGCACACGCCTGTAATCCCAGCACTTTGGGAGATCAAGGCAGGCAGATCACTAGAGGCCAGGAGTTTGAGACCAGCCTAGGCAACACAGTGAGATGTCATTTCCACAAAAGATTACAAAATTAGCCGGGTGTGGTGGCACATGCCTATAGTCCCAGCTACAAGGGAGCTGAGGCAGAAGCATCTCTAGAGCCCAGGAGGTTGAGGTTGCAGTGAGTCAAGACTGTACTGTACTTCAGCCTGGGTGACAGAGCAAGACCCCGTATCAAAGAAAAAAAAAAAAAGCAGCGCAGGGGCTGACTCCAGAGGCTGAAGCTCTGCCCTCCCTTGAAGCCTGGGCTACCTGGGTATCCTTGTGGGTGCGGTAGGAAAGCAGGAAGGAAGGGAAGTGTTACTCCCGATGGTCCTAGTCAATCATCTGGACTGGGACTCAGTTACTCAGGCATGTGAGGACAAAGGGAAGCAAAACAAAGAACACAGAGCAATTTTATCAAGACTTTTTCCTTTTGCCATATATGGTTTGCCTCATTGCCAACAAAGAGAATAACTTTAAACTAATTTTTTTTAAATTAACATTTTCCTTCGAAGGTAGTAAAATTTTCCACATTCCACTGTAGATTTTTTTTTTAAGTTTTTAAGAGCTGGCAAGGGAGGGCAGGGGAAAAGCTGGGCTTCAGTCCCCAGAGCACCTGCTGCCTACTCCTTGGAAGAAACATTCAAAGAGCAAGGGCATTTTTCAGCCCTCTAGAATTCTACCTGTTTGACAGTGCCCTCTCAGAAAACAAAAATATGACTAGCTTGGAGTTCAGGATAAATGTTTTTGTGCCACTCTGGCAGAGATCATTTTAAAGAAAATGAAAGTCAGTGGCTCCCAGGGATGTGGCACGGGATGGGCCACTCATGCGCCTCAGTGCTGAGCAGGGTCAGCCCTAAAGGAAGGCCTCTGGCTGGCACGCTTCCCAGAACACTTCCCAGAACACTCCCTGCTCCTACATCACTTCCAAAATCAGCGTGCCCAGAGCTGGGAGCTCTATGGGGTGATTAAAGATACCCCCAGAGTTGTATTAATTATCAAAGCAAACAAGCTGAGAAAGTCTAATTTCCTGCATACACAACCATGTGCAAGGATAAGCTTTTAGCAATTAAACAGCTGTGCAGGCACATATATAGATAGCTGTATCTTGATGGAAGTGCTGATCACTGTAAAACAGACCATCAGTGCTGTCCTAAAATAATCCAAATCAATCAGAAATCCAGAAAGCTGGGTGGCAATTATACAGCCTAGGATAAGAATGCTAAGCAAAGAGAAAACGGGATTCTCCTGACTTGGCTGCCATCAAATCTAGGACTAATCTTACTCATTCTTGGTAAACATCCTCCCTACACTACACGTACATTCAATTGCCCAACTGGTGATGAGTAAAGTCTCTTTGAAAATGATTTAAAAAAGGGGGGGGGGCCAGGTATGATGCCTTACATCTGTAATCCCAGCACTTTGGGAGGCCAAGGCAGGTGGACTGCTTAAGCTCAGTAGTTTGAGACTAGCCTGGAAAACATGATGAAACTTTGTCTCTACAAAAAATACAAAAATTAGGCCATGCATGGTAGCTCATGCCTGTAATCACAGCTCTTTGGGAGACCGAGGCGGGTGGATCACAAGGTCAGGAGTTCAAAACCAGCCTGGCCAAGATGGTGAGACCCCATCACTACTAAAAAAAAAAAAAAAAATACAAAAAATACAAAAAATTAGCATGGCTTGGCAGTGAGTGCCTGTAATCCCAGCTACTTGGGAGGCTAAGGCAAAGAATTGATTGAACCTGGGAGGCAGAGGTTGCAGTTAGTCAAGACAGCACTACACTCCAGCCTGGGTGACAGAGCAAGACTCCATGTCAAAAAAAAAAAGAAAGAAAAAGAAAAAAAAAATACAAAAATTAGCCAGGTGTGGTGTCGGGTGCCTATAGTTCCAGCTACTCCAGCAGCTGAAGTGAGAGGATTGTTTGAGCCCTGGAGGTCAAGGCTGCAGCGAGCTGAGATACGGAGCCACTGTACTCTGGCGTGGGCGACAGAGACCGACCCTGTCTCAAAAAAAACTAAAATAAAATAAAAGGCCTTGCCTTAGGCTATCCACCCTACCTCCACACATACAAGGTCCATACGGGGCAAGGGAATCTTTGAGAAATGAACTCACCTTTCTCACTTTTCTCTCAACTACTGCCTCAATTAGTGTGTGTGTGTGTGTGTGTGTGTGTGTGCACGTGCACACATGCTGTTTCTGTAGAAAAATCTAAAGGAGAAGGTGGTGGGGAGGTGCACACTTCATTGTGCACAATATCCTCAAAGGGAATACACTCTAAAATGCAGGCCATCCTATCGACTCTGGGTCTTTTAAGAAAACTTCTTTGCTCTTTAAAATAAAGTTTGGCACTCTGGTGATAGCTGGTATCAAATTTGACAATATCTTTTCCTGCGTATCAAAAAGCAGAATTAAACACAAAACTGGTTAAAATAACCAGCTAAAGGCCAGGCATGGTGGCTCACACCTGTAATCCTAGTACTTTGGGAGACCACTCAAGCTCTAGAGTTCCAGACCAGCCTGGGCAAGATGGTAAAACTCCATCTCTACAGAAAAAACACAAAAATTAGCTGGGCATGGTGGTGTGCACCTGTAGTCCCAGATACTTGAGGGGCTGTGGAGGGAAAATGGCTTGAGCCTGGGAGGTCAAGGCTGCGGTGAGCCATGATCGTGCTACTGCACTCCAGCCCAGGCAACAGTGAGACGCTGTCTCAAAAAATAAAATTAAATGAAAATAAGATAAAATAATCAGCTAAAACAATAATACAGACTAAATAGCTAGCTGTGTTCTAAGACCTGAGGGTTGGCAAAAAAGAAAAAAAGAAAGAAAAGGGGACTTTTTCAGTTTTCTTTGAAACTTTGAGCCTATCCATCTTCTACCCTTACATTCCCTGGTGGCAGGCCCCTGCCGGCACCCTCCAGCCCTCCTGCCCTTATGAGTTTACAGCCTTTGATTGACAATCATGAGATAACTACGACAGAACCACCTCTGAGATTCACAGGCCATTAACTCAAGTCCAAGATTTCCCTTTTGAGTACAGGATAAATGAATAAATTAAATAAGGAAAATGTGGCATGTGTACACAATGGAATACTATTCAGCCTTAAAAAAGAAGGAAATCTTGTCATTAGCAACAAAACGATGAACATGGAGGGCATTATGCTAAGAAAAATAAGCCAGGCACACAAAGACAAATATCATATATGATCTCACTTATATGCAGAATCTTAAAAAGTCAAACTCATGGCTGGGCGCAGTGGCTCACACATGTAATCCCAGAACTTTGGGAGGCCAAGGTGGGTGGATCACGAGGTCAGGAGTTCAAGACCAACCTGGCCATATGGTGAAACCCTGTCTCTACTAAAAATACAAAAATTCGCCAGGCATAGCGGCGCATGCCTGTGGTCCCAGCTACTCGGGAGGCTGAAGCAGGAGAATCGCTTGAGCCAGGGAAGCCAAGATTGCAGTGAGCTGAGATCGTGCCACTGAACTCCAGGCTGGGCAACACATCGAGACTCCATCTCAAAAAAAGTCAAACTCATAGAAACAGTAAAATGATGGTTACCAGAGTCTGGGGAGTCAGGGTGGAAGGACTGGGGATGTGTTGGTCAAATATACAAAATCTCAATTAGACAGGAGGAGTAAGTTCAACAGATCAACTGTACATCATGGTGACTGCAGTTAATAACAAGATATTATAGTAGCCACTGCCACCACTGAGCCCAAGATGGCCATGACCCCTGCATGGGTGACCCCACTCACCTACCCGCTCTAGGACTCATGCCTTCCTCAAAAATGCCTGGGCCATGGAGCTGGTGCCAGTCATGTCCTCACCATGGGGGCCAATACTCAGCCCCTACCAAGTACAACATCCTGACCAACCAGGCGATGCCCTGCAACTATCTAGTGCCCCTCCAAGGTGGTAGAAAAATGCCAGACATGCACAGCCACCTCCAGGACCCCCAGTGCCCAGCTTAGAGCTGCCAAGGAAACTGTGACCACCTCTCTTGACAGTGAGGAGGCCCCCTCCTTACAGATTCCTATAAAAAGTGGAAAAAATATATATATATTTTACACATGAAAATTGTTAAGAGAGTATATTTTGAGTGTTCTCACCACAAAAATATAAGTGAGGTTATGTATATGTTGAAAAGCTTGATTTAGTCACCATAACGGATACATGTATCAAAACATCATGTTATACAACGTAAATATATACAATGTTTACTTGTCAAGAGGTCCTAAGGGGTGCACTATAGCAAAAAGACCATAGATTTGTTGGTGCAGTTTGTCTGCAAAATGTGCTTAAGTTCTGGTTCAACCAAGACTTGAATCATCTTTCTAAATCACTTACTTTCTCTAAGCCCTGTAAGTCTCATTCCAGCAATGAAGAAAATAATGCCTGCCTACCCCCGGAGGCTGCTGTGAGGATCAAATGAAATACTTGTTATAAAAACATTTTGAAGATTACAAATATGATAGTATTAGTTTAGACTCTCCCCAAGGCTGCCAGCTTGTCCCATTCCAGACCAAGTATTAACCAGCTGGTATCTCAGCTTACTCTCCCGTGGACACAAAGAGTTCAGAGCTTTCTTAGCAGGAAAGTAGCACAGACTAAAAGCATCTCGATTTTCCTGTGGACTCTACCTGGAATTCCAGGTACATCCAGTAGAGATGAAAAGAAATGTGTTTCTCAATAGAAATCTGTGTGCAGGTTGCAGGCAAGTTTCCAAAAGGATACATCTGGGCACTGAATTGAGCCAATGGAATGAAAAAGTTAGCTGTTCCACCAATAGCCTGCTGGCATCAACGCCAGCAGCACTGCTCCAGAGTTCACCTCAGCAGCTCCCCTCTGACCTGGCACAAGGGGCCGGTGATAAGTCCAGCCCTTCCAACCAAACTGATTTCCCTGAATTCTCCGTGCGTGCCTCTTTTCTCGTTACTAAAGCGCCTGGAAACATAGCCCTGCCTAATGCTGGCAAGCCTCAGAGGCAGCAGCTGATATCTTTTAAAGATGTGTAGAACAGTTTGGGAGGATTTTTTGTTGTTGTTTTTTTTTGGGTTTTGGTGGTTTGGGGTTTTTTTTTTTTTGCCTTTTCAAGTTTTTATTTTTATTTATTTTTTGTATTAAAAATAAAAGCACAATTACCACAAATTACAAAGGAGGAAAAGTAGGACTAGAATAATAAATGAATCACTTCAGCCTGGAAAGCAGATACTTTCCATAATATTAATGTTATAATACAAGTATAAAACAGTTTTTAAAGCAAAACTTAGCCTTAAGCCCAGAGTAGCAAGTAGTTATTTTTTAAACTTCCCACTTTTCTTATACTGAGTAGATTACAGGATCTAAGATAAGAGTCCAATAAATACCCTAAGGTAATTTCTTTCTTTTCTTTTTTGTTTTAACCCCAATAAATCTCTTGCATTCATTTTCTCTATCTTTTTTTAACCCCAGTAAATCACCTAAGTTAATTTCTAATCAGGAGGCATTACGGTCCTTACAGAGCTCATGTTCCCCAAGAGCACAGCGCTATATAACAAAGGAACAAGAGAGGGCAGGAAAAGCATGAGTTTTGTCAAAGCAACACTAACACTGGGATACAGCTTGCTTCCCCCACCTACCTGGCCCCCAACTCCTTCATTCAACTCTCTACCACAGGCAGAGAAGGAAAGAAAGGTTTTCACTGAAGGCCCAGCCAAATCCACGGGGTTGTAACAAGCAGGCTCCTATTATTCTAACTTGGGCTCAATTTATGTGCTCCCTGGTGCTCTGCCCCTCCTCTGGCCACGTAACCAAAAGGAAGCCTTTGACAACTTTCACCCCTCTGCTACAGACCTCCACCCCTTCCCACTGATTTACAGCTTCAAGGCCACTTCGGTGAAGTCAGAAAACAAATAAAGAAGGCCCACTACTTGAGGGTCCTTCTGCTCTGATGATCTACGTCTGTCTCTTCTGAGGCCAAAGTGGCTTAATCTGGTTCCAGGATGTCACACTGGTCGGTATTTAATCAATCAAGAATAGGCTTATTCATACCACACAGAGGATTTCCTCCCTAGAGGAGGATCTAGTGAAGTGGCTGATGGGCTGGATTCTAGAGCCAAACTGCCAGGTTCAAGTCTCAACTCTGCCATTTATTAGTTCCAGGACTTTGTACAAATTACAAATTGAGTCTCAATTTCCTTGTTGATAAATGGAGATGATTATAATGATAATGCTCATCTCGTAGAGTTGTCTTATAAGGACAAAATAAATTAGCTGGCAGAGATCAAGCCCTTGATAAATGTCAGCCTGTGTGCGGAGCACCGCTGGGTCTGAAGCTAAAGAGGCTACGTTCTCAGCCTCACTGTTTGAGGCCACTGTTTGAATTCTAAGATTAAACAGTACATGCCTTTGGCTCCAAGGGATGGAAGAAGAGAGCATCCAAACCTCAGAATAAAACCCACAAGCCTCATTATGATATTTAAGATCTTTCATAATCTACTCCATCCTTCTTTCCAAATAGACCTCCTGCTACATTTCCTCTTGCTATTTCCATAGCTGCTCTCCAGGTCATCCATTTATTAAAAAAAAAAAAAAGTCAAGCACCTAAATGCCACATTCTGTGCTAGGCCTGGTTTTCCCATCTGGTCAACTCAGCACCTTACTCTTCCTAAATTCTGCCCAGTCTTTAAGACAGAGCTCAAGATCTAGAGCTTCCACAAACCCTTCCCTGGCTGCTCTGACCCACAGGGCTTCTGTTCATGACCCCTCTGAGGTCTTTGGATTTTACTTGGCTTTCACCATTCATTATTTGGTTATATGGTTATATAAGTCTAACTAAAGTACAAGCAACTCAAAAGAAGGGATGAATATGGCTGGGTATGGTGGCTCATGCTTATATTCCTAGCACTTTGAGAGGTCAAGGTGGGAGGATCACTTGAGGTCAGGAGTTCCAGGCCAACCTGGACAACATAGCAAGACTCCATCTCTACCAAAAAAAAAAGCGGGGATGGGAATGAATCTTACATTTCTTTGTTTGTATATCCCTAAGTGACTAGTACTGTGCTTTGTACTTAGCAGGGCTCAGGGAGTAAGCGATTTACTTAATGTTTCGGGAGGATATAAATGGCTCAAAACAAACCTATTACCATTCTTTCCAAACAAATGCCCTTCAAATCAATCCTCCGTCACAGTATAGAGGCCTAAGGGCTCAATCTCCAGACCTGGACTAAGTAGGTTTATAGTTCCACTTGCCATTTATTAGCTGTGTGACCTTAAGAAAGTCATCTGATCTCTCTGTCTTTCCATTTCCTCACTTATAAATGTGGATAATCAAAGAATCTACACTTCTTAGGGTATCTATGAGGATGAAATAAGATAATACATGTTAACCACTTTGAATGGGGCCTGACACACAGTAATTATTCTAAATATTCATCATTATTATAATTACCCAGATGAGCTAAATTCAGCTCATCCAGAATGCCCCAAAAATCATTTTATAAAGTATGCTGGGCCTATAGAGAAAAATATCTGATATTAGCACATTAAAAAAATTTCTCCCTTCTTCTTCATTCATTTGACCTATTACGTTGTACAAAAGGGAAACAACCAATAAACTTCGACACCAAAAAAGGCATCCCTACCTTTGTGCTATTTATCAGTTGCCTCATGCTATTATAAAATCTGTAATTCAGCCAGGGGTGGTGGCTCACACCTGTAATCCTAGCACTTTGTGAGGCTGAGGGAGGCAGATTACTTGAGGTCAAGTGTTCAAGACCAAGGCCAGGTATGGTGGCTCACACTTGTAATCCCAGCACTTTAGGAGGCTGAGGTGGGTGGATCACCAGGTTAGGAATTTGAGATCAGCCTGACCAACATGGTAAAACCCCACCTCCACTAAAAAAAAAAAAAAAAATTAGCTGGGTGTGGTGGCACATGCCTATAATCCTAACTACTCAGGAGGCTGAGGCAGGAGAATCACTTGAGCCCGGGAGGTGGAGGTTGCAGTGAGCCGAGACTGCACCACTGTACTCCAGCCTGGGTGACAGAGTAAGCCTCTATCTCAAACAGAAAGAAAGAAAAAAAAAGAAACTGATTATGCTCTGGTTTCTCTTCATAGTGAATAAATCTTTCACCTTTTACTAAAGATTTCCGTGGAGAGGAACAATTATGAGTTTAAAACTGAATTTTTTATGCCCTGCTTAGGCAGGGCTCATAAAAAAAAGAAAAGAAAAAGAGTTCAAGACTAGCCTGGCCAACATGACAAAACCCCATCTCTACTAAAAATCCAAAAATAAGCTGGATGTGGTGGTGTGCACCTGTAATCCCAGCTACTCAGGATACTGAGGCAGGAGAATCACTTGAACCAGGAAGTAGAAGTTGCAATGAGCCGAGATGGCGCCACGGCACTCCAGCCTGGATGACAGAGCAAGACTCTGTTTCAAAAAAGAAAAAAATCTGTAAATCCCTTCTACCTCAGCAAAATTTTGAGTGTGTATTCAACTCAAATGTGTATGTATATACATGTGTGTATATTTTCCCAAAGGCTTGAAGTAGGAAAGGAAGATCTGAAGCAAAACTGATGCACTATCAAATTAATCGAGGCTAGACAGTGCCATCGAACTCACTACTTTCCCATGAAGTGCCTTCTTCAGTTGTGTTTTTCAGTCTGACCCAGGCATCAATGAAGGCAGAAAGCCCAGCCTCAAACCCACCAAAGACTAGACATCTTGTCATCAAAACAGCCTATTTTCTATTTTCCATCAAGTCGCTTCTCTCCCTCTTTCTTTCTCTCACTTGTTTTTTTTTTTTTTTTGGCGGTGTGGAGGAGGTTCTACTACTTTTCAGTGAGATTTTAAGTCAATTCCATTTTAATACACAGATTAAATAACACTTCAGTAATGAGAAAAAATGAAACTGCTGATAGAGAATGGGTAGTTCAAATTCATAAACTGGCATTCAAAAAACAACAACAAAAAGGCCTAGCAACTTTCTTTCAAGATTTTTGCAGCTGTGGCTGGGCACAGTGGCTCACGCCTGTAATCCCAGCACTCTGGGAGGATGAGGCGGGCCGATCATGAAGTCAGAAGATGGAGACCATCCTGGCTAACATGGTGAAACCCCATCTCTACTAAAAATACAAAAATTAGCTGGACGTGGTAGCATGCACATGTAGTCCCAGCTACTTGGGAGTCTGAGGCAGGAAAATCACTTGAACCTGGGAGGTGGAGGTTGCAGTGAGCCGAAATCAGGACACTGCAATCCACCTGGGCAATAGAGCAAGACTCCGTCTCAAAAAAAAAAAAAACTTGCAATGAGAGGAACATTCTACTTTCCAATCACATAAACCAGTGTCCACCAGCTGGCTCTCACTTAGTCTGTCTGCACACAACCCCAGATGTGAGTCTACTGGAGTCATAAGGGAGATCTGGTTTCTTCAGTATAACACAGATATCAAGAGCATAAATGTAAAATCTGGCTCTTCCACTTTCCAGCTACATGACACTGTGCAACCTACCTAATCTCTCCATATCTAATTTTGTCATCTATAAAATGACAAAAATAATTCTACCTAAGAATTGTGATTAAGTGAGCTCATTAAATAAGAATATCCTGGCCGGGTGCGGTGGCTCACACCTGTAATCCCAGCACTTTGGGAGGCCGAGGTAGGTGGATCCACGAGGTAAAGAGATCGAGACCATCCTGGTCAACATGGTGAAACCCCGTCTCTACTAAAGATACAAAAAATTAGCTGGGCACAGTGGTGCGTGCCTGTAATCCCAGCTGCTTGGGAGGCTGAGGCAGGAGAATTGCCTGCACCCAGGAGGCTGAGGTTGCGGTGAGCCAAGATCGCGCCACTGCACTCCAGCCTGGGTAACAAGAGCGAAACTCTGTCTCAAAAAAAAAAAAAAAAAAAGAATATCCTTATTCATTTTTATATTCTATAATTGTTTAGCTCAGTGCCTAGTTATAGTGCCCACCCAATAGATGATTATTACTATCACTCTCATCTGAATTTGGCAATTCAATAGCCAAAACCAACCAGCTAATCACTTTTCACGTCAATGCTTTTCTTGTTGAGACCTACCAGTTTCCAGAATTGGTCCAACAAATTAGTTTTACGTAGCTCATCACAAAATAGACACAACACAAATTATAATAAAATAGAGCAAATTAAGCTCCCAAATTTATTAAGTAACCTCTGACAGTGAACACACTAAGATGGTGGTGTGGGAGATCTGATACTCTTAGTTAAGCAACAATGTTCCAAGTCATTTGCATCTTTTCATCTCCAATCTCATACTCAGATGGCCTCCAGGAAGCACAGCGTATTTCTCTATTTTCTAAAAAGTTACAGCTGGCAATGGTGGCTCACACCTGTAATCCCAGCACTTTGGGAGGCCAAGGTAGGCAGATCACCTGAGGTCAGGAGTTCGAGACCAGCCTGCCCAAAATGCTGAAACCCTTCTACTAAAAACACAAACATTAGCTGGGTGTGGTGGCAGGCACCTGCAGTACCAGCTACTTGGGAGGCACAGGCATGAGAATTGCTCAAATATGGGAGGAGGAGGTTGCAGTGAGCCAAGATCAGGCCACTGCACTCCAGCCTGGGCAACAGAACAAGACTCCATGTCAAAAAAAAAGTTCCATATTGAAATATGTGAAACAGGCAAAACTAAATACCTCCCAAGCAGCCTATGTCAAGAGTGTCACCTCCATCTAGAAGATCTATTTATTTTCTAATACAGAAAAGAACAAAAATGCTTTCTTGAAACCTTATTTAGGGACAAAAATGTAAATACGGGTCAGGGGCAGTGGCACATACCTGCAATATAAGCACATTGGGAGGACAAAGAGGGAGGATCACTTGAGTTTAGGGGTTTGAAACCAGCCTGAGCAACATAAGGAGACATTATCTCTACAAAAAATAAAACATTAGCTGGGCATGGTGGCACGTGCCTGTGGTCCCAACTAGTTAGGAGGCTGAGGTGGAAGGATCCCTTAAGCCCAGGAGGTTGAGTCTACAGTAAGCAATGATTATGCCTCTGCACTCCAGCCTGGGTATCAGAGTGAGACTTTATTTCAAAGTGTACATATATATAATCCATGTATGTAACAATATTAAGTGGGATTATTCATCAACATATTTGTTCTCTACCTTCCTCCATCCAGGTTAGTTAGGTATCTATGTCACTAACAGGACAATGCCAGCATCAACCTAGTAAAATATAGCATAGACCAACGTATTATGTATCTATATAGTAGTCAAATATTTAACTTCCCTAAAGAACATAAATATTCAAGTTCTGCATGAACATCACATGGCCTAAATTCTTCTAAACTAAAGAGACTGAGACAAAATATACCCAAAAATATATAACAAACATGCAATTTATATAATGCAACTTACCTGCAGTAGCTAAACAGGAGCTCATCAGGGCAAAGATGGCAATCACATAATGGGGAGTCATTTTTACTTCCGCAACAGTGCGTATCATCCAGTCACTTCAGCCTGCTCAGAGCAGGCTCAATCTTTGCAAATCAGAAGTAGTCTTAAAGTCCCTCCTTCCAATTTTCAAATTGCCTGTAAAACAAATTTCAATAAGATAACTTAATGTAGAAACTTCATAAACAAACAGACGCTAAAGTTAAATGGAGAATTTCTGAAAAGCATAATATAAGAAATTTATCTAAAAGATGCCAAATAGGGCCGGGCATGGTGGCTCACGCCTATAATCCCAGCACTGTGGGAGGCTGAAGTGGGCAAATCATGAGGTCAAGAGATTGAGACCATCATGGCCAACATGGTGAAACCCCATCTCTACTTAAAGTACAAAAATTAGCCAGGCATGGTGGCACGCGCCTGTGGTCCCAGCTACTTGGGAGGCTGAGGTGGAAGAATCGCTTGAACCCAGAAGACGGAGGTTACAGTGAGCCGAGACTGCGCCACTGCACTCCACCCTGGTGACAGAGCAAGACTCCGCCTCAAAAAAAAAAGCCAAATAGCACTCAAATACGCTAGACTGAGGGCAGTGACAACTTAACAAAGATTTTTATAGCAAATACTTTTGCAAATGAAAGGCTTGTTTTTGACATTTTGAATCTTTGGTTCTATAGAGAATTTTCAGGACTACAGAAGAAATCAAGGTGCACCTGAAATATAACATCGTCAGTTAAGTTGTAGTACCAAAGTAATCAATGACACTTGACATATGGAACCCTAGTGCCAGCAAGAAAACAAAACTAGCTCTGATTAGAGACTCCGTCTAATGTTATAATGACAGTTTACCACAAGGATCAAATTAAGTTGCACTGAGAATCAATCTGAAAAAATAAAGAAACATAAAGAGGCAAGGTTTTCATTTCAACTGTTTGCCAACATTTTAGCAGAAGAAAAATCCTCCCTGACTCTCAGCCTATCTGAGACTATCTGGTTACTGGACTAGAGGATCTAGAAGGTTCTTTCTAACCTTTTCCTATCTAGAATTTTGAATGAGTTTTGTGGTGGTTTGCTTAACTTGAATATTCCCCCCATTGCCCTAATGGTTACTGATTTAGACGCTCCAAGGTATATTTTTCCAGCCCTCTATCCCTGAGCCTGGCACAACTTACGGAAGTTGTTCAATTAACAAACATTTACTGAGCATATACTATGTTCCAAGCATGGTTGCTTCTCATCAGGAATAAAAGTTGTAAGTAAAAGTGCAAAGACCCTCCCTGATCTAAGCCCTGGAAAAGGCAGAATGGTGGAGTTTCCAGAAGCCATCTCAAACACCTGGGGTTTGTGGCCTTCTTACCCTCACTCAGAAAATATTACCCAACAGAAGCTGCCCACTACCTTCAGAGGCAAAGCCAATGTGGGCACTAGTAGATACAGTACAAAAAAAGACTTTTTAAATGAACTTTTAATTAAATCGTCTTAGTTTACTGCATCAAGTGTCCATGAGAAAGGTATTTAAAATGGCTCTTTGCAATTTCAGCATTGCCTATGAGAACAGGGTTTGAAATAGAGTGACGGTGGGAAATCGGGTGACTACAGGACAGAAATGGGAGGGAGCAGAAGCCGTTTCACTGAATTCTCTTCTGGGTTTTGTATTAATACCACATGCAAGTATTACCTATCTAGAAATAATAACAACAGGGCCGGGCACGGTGGCTCACGCCTGTAATCCCAGCACTTCGGGAGGCCAAGGTGGGTGGATCATGAGGTCAAGAGATTGAGACCATCCTGGTCAATATGGTGAAACCCCGTCTCTACTAAAAATACAAAAAATTAGCTGGGCATGGTAGCAAATGCCTGTAGTCCCAGCTACTCAGGAGGCTGAGGCAGGAGAACTGCCTGAACCCAAGAGGCAGAGGTTGCTGTGAGCCGAGATCGCGCCATTGCACTCCAGCCTGAGTAACAAGAGCGAAACTCCGTCTCAAAAAATAATAAAAAGAAATAACAGTAAAATTCCAATTTCAGAAAGAATTTCTTAGATACGTCTTAAAACTAAATTATCATACAGGCAGGAGGCACTATGGTTCTTTTTTTTTTTTTTTTTAAACAAAGTGTTGTCTCACAAGGTCTTGTGACCTTGTGATCTGCCCGTCCTTGGCCTCCCAAAGTGCTGGGATTGCAGGCATGAGTCACTGCACCCAGCTGGTTCAATATTGACATATAATAGTGATTAAAATCCTAGTGTGAATAGAATATAGATTATGATAAAGATTAAAAATCTGCCTGAGTGTGAATTCATTCTGCCCCGTACAAAATGGTAATGTTAGGCAGCTTACTCTTCATGAAGGAACATATCCTGTGGTAGGAAATGTATGGTAGGCTGTTGTGATGTATGCAGCCTAATACATAAGCTGTATGTGAGTTAGTTAATATACACAGACACAATGCTTAGAACAGTCCCTAGCACATAACCAACCAATAAACATTAGCCAGGATTACTGCAATGCATCACTACTTGTCCATTCTCTTTGAGTATTTATACCAATAAAGTGGAGAAATTACGGTATAGCTATTTAAGTAATTCTTAGCCACTGTAAATCCAATTCAATCTTTTGTTTACCGAAAAATAAACATTACAACAGATAAAAGAAGATAAGCTAAAGAGGGGAATCACTAAAAGAACAAAATTGCCAGTCAAGTTGAGGCACAAGTCATCAATGGTCTTGTCTCAACAGCTGACTAAATTACAGAGATAATTTGGGAGCCGTTAAACTGACTTAATTACCCCTCAAAGTCCAACATTTCTGTCACCGTAATTCCACATCAACTCTGATCATGTGGAAATCTTCTATGTTAACTGAAAAATTCAACAACCACGAAGAGTATTTGTCTCCAGTTTTTTCCCTTCAAAATATTAGAATCCCTAAATTAACGAATTGGCTCACTAGAACTATAGTGCCTCCTGCCTATATAACAATTTTGATAAAGAGAAACCTCTCTGAAAGAATATGCTACTTCAGCAAATGTTAAAGACAACTTTTATAAAGCAAAACGCTGTAAGGAGATCTCAGAAGATGATGAATTCCCAGAGGATTTTTATGGAGCACATAAACTGTAAGCGGCAGGAGGCTTGTGGGAATATTTAATGAGCTTGCGTCACCCCACCCACAGCTGCAGAGGGTCTAAGGGTCTGTGCTGCGTTAACCCAGGGGCTTACACTAGGTCTGAAGGAACCTATGGAAAAGAAAGGCAAATGGTTCCATTAAAAATATAGGCTGCAAATTGCTGACAAGAATATTGGGCAATTATTAAAATGCAGCAATTACAGATATAATAGAGCCACGCTAAACAGTTTGATGCCCAAAGGCAAAACCACAGCAAGTTTACACCGGATCTTAAAACATCTCTGAGGAAGTCCTGGACAAGTTGAAACTACACACTGCTGTTTGTAACAAAAAGGGAGCTTTTCTTCTTTTAGCTTAAAAGTCTCTCCGTAATGTAACTTGTTCAAAAAGAAAATAAACTGCAGAAGGTTTTTGTCTAATCTCCCCAATGTGGTGAAAGGCTCCAAAGGCAGAGAAGAAGCAAAAGGGAAGCATGTCATTCTCATTCAGCTGAACTCCAGATCTGGCCACAACGTGTACACCTCAGTGCCTTAACACCCAACTTAGGAATCAGTTCCCTAATTAGAATGCTGGATGGACTGAAGGCTTCCAAAAAGTTGTAGCTTTGATTAAACTAAGGAAATACAAACCCCTCTTTCCTCTGTGAGGTTCTACCACATTAAGTGCAAAGACTGGGGCTCCCGATCCTGGTTTTTTGACCTCAAAGAATCTCTGGACTTAACGAACTAAATGCTTTCTTTAGAAATACAGGTTCTGAGGTGAGGCGCGGTGGCTCACGCCTGTAATCCCAGCACTTTGGGAGGCTGAGGTGGGTGAATCACGAGGTCAGGAGTTTGAGATCAAACTGGCCAACATGGTGAAACCACGTCTCTACTAAAAATACAAAAAATTAGCTGGGGATGGTGGCACATGCCTGTAATCCCACCTACTTGAGAGGCTGAGGCAAGAGAATCGCTTGAACCCGGGAGACAGAGGTTGCAGTGAGCCGAGATTGCTCCACTGCACTCCTACCCAGGTAACAGTGCGAGACTGCATCTCAAAAAAAAAGAAATATGGGTTCTGGCTGGGCACAGTGGCTCATGCCTGTAATCCCAGCACTTTGGGAGGCCAAGCTAAGCATATCACCTGAGGTCAGGAGTTCGAGACCAGCCTGGCCAACATGGTGAAACCCCAGCTTTACTAAAAATATAAAATTTAGCTGGGCGTGGTGGTATGCACCTGTAATCCCAGCTACCCAGGAAGCTGAGGCAGGAGAATCACTTGAACCCAGGAGACAGATGTTGCAGTAAGCCCACTTGAACTCAGGAGACAGAGGCTGCAGTAAGCCAAGATCATGCCATTACACTCCAGGAGAATCACTTAAACCCAGGAGACAGATGTTGCAGTAAGCCCACTTGAACTCAGGAGACAGAGGCTGCAATGAGCCAAGATCATGCCATTACACTCCAGCCTGGGCAACAGAACAAGACTCTGTGTCAAATAAATAAATAAATAAATATAGGTTCTGTCTATGGAGTAGCCATTCCTTTATTCCTTTAGTTTCTTAATAAACTTGTTTTCACTTAAAAAAAAAAAGTACAAATATAAATAGGGTACTCTGAGACTGTGAAAGAGCAATTTGGGGTAACGGTCATTTTGCCCACATTTCAAAGCAACATGTTCCATTTAAAGGGTAGGTGAACTTTGATAAATAAATGAACATTTAGTATTTATCAATGAACAGAAGAAAATTCTGAGTGATAACTTAATGGGTTTTAAAAAAATAAAAAACAGATAAATGTGCTGCTAATTCTGCGAATTTCACAGATCCCCCGTGTTTATTTCTGAGGCCCTTATACTAAGCATACTGGCCCACCTGCCCTCATAACCCAACAGAGTGCATGGGTAAAGACCAAGATTGGCTGAAAAAAATCCCATCCAAATGAATCCTTAAAACCATGGTGGTCTAAACCAATATTCAAAAGGAGCTGCTTGGGTACGATATTTCCTAAGGCAAGGAGAGAAATCTTGCTCTATCTAAGAGAAAAACTGTGGCAAAATGGATGTCTGACAATAGGCTTAGAGCCAATAAGAAAAAATTAGCAGCTTCCCCTTAAATGGCTAACATGGCCTGGCTACATCCATTAGTTGATTCCAAATCAGAACTAAACTAATCCCCATCTTAGACAGATTTGGCACAAAGAGAGAAAAAGTCCTATATTTGGATAAGAATCTGGAATCACATTCAAGCACAACTGATATTCAATAAATACTACTACAATATGCCAGGCACTGTTCAAGATGCCAGGGACATAGCAATGAAAAAAGAAGCCAAAAATCCTGCCCTCAGGGAGCTTATATCCTAGGAAAAATATCATCTACTTTCATGCAAAACATTTAATTTCCTGAGTTTCTTCTTTCAACAAATCTTTATTGCTTACTCTGCTAGGCAATGGCCAAAGAGGCACGCTTTTTGCCCTTGAGGGCTTAAAAGTTGGTGAGATAAACAGACAATAATCACAAACATCTAATTACACAATATAATCGGAGCTCTAAAGGAAAAGTATCTGCAACCTGAGGATAAGCGAAGATTTTAAAAGTCAGGTGAGGAATGACACTGCAGGCAAAGGAAGAATCACAGGAGGGAAGAGGGCTACAGCGCTGAAAGGCAAAGAGAAGAGGAACAAGTTCAATGAGGGGTTTAAACAGAATGGAGTGATCACATGGGCTTATTAAATATTTCCCTCACACTATACAGAGAACAGACTGAAGGGAGGCTGGAGTGCCTGAACAATCAGTTGATATTCTCACAGCATGTCAGACAAGAAAGGACGGAGGTTTAGATCAGAATGGAGCCTCAGTTTCCTCCTTTGTAAAGAGAGTAACAGATGAAATTCTACCACAGGGTTGTTGCAAGAATCAAATGAGATTGTGCATGTACAGTATTAAAACTATCATTATTTATCATTCCAATTTTAGTATATGTGCTGCCGAAGCGAGCAAAACTATCATTATCATTAGCAAGCTGTTTCTACCAAAGAGATTTATTATACTGAGGTGTCAGATTAATTAAAGTCCCAACATTTCGTGGCTGCCAGTGGCAGGAAAAGAAAGGAGGAAGATTACTCTGGACTGGTAGGCATGGGGGCGGCAGCAAGCACAGAAGGCACAAGGAGAGCAGGGAAGCTTGACTCCACTCTCCCTGTTCTGTGCCGCTGCCTTCAGAGGTGAGGTGGGCTGTCCCTCCAGAGCCAGCCCACTCTCATTCCTGGCTGAGAGCATGATCAACAAATCTGGCCCCCAGCAGCCTTGGTTTCCTTGGGTCTAAACTTCTAAGTCTGTCCTTAAAAATCCCTCCATCTATCCCAAGCACAACACACCTCACTCCCAAGCAAAATAAAGGAAAAAGGGATGGCGGGTATAGACACATTTCACAAAGTTGGAAAAGACCATGTGTTATTCAAACTCACAAACTAGGATGGCTTTTCCACCCACCCTTGCAATACTCTAAGAACCAACTTTTCACATTTAAGATTTTTGCATCCAAAGGTTTCTATCGCTTTTCATTTATGAGGGTGTCTGCTTTTAAGCTAGAATTAAGAAAGAAATTAGCTAGACATGGTGGCATGTGCCTGTAATCCCAGCTACTCAGGAGGCTGAGGCAGGAGAATTGCCTGAACCCAGGAGGCGGAGGTTGCAGTGAGCCGAGATCACGCCATTGCACTCCAGCCTGGGTTAACAAGAACGAAACTCCATCTCAAAAAAAAGAACTGTATTTGCAGGTTCAAAACCTGGCTTACCCAGCTGTGCTACAGTGGACAAGTCATTTAGCCCCCACCACTCCCTCATCTGCAAAACGGTAGCAAATATTTTTATTATAATATATGAGACAGAATATAGGCATGGTACCTAAAATAATACCTGGCCACCTGGCCCACAGTCTATTTTATTTTATTCTTTTTTTTTGAGATGGAGTCTCACTCTGCCACACAGGCTGGAGTGCAATGGCACGATCTCGGTTCACTGCAACCTCTGCCTTTGGGTTCAAGCAATAATCCTCAGCCTCCCAAGTAGCCTCAGCCTCCCAAGTAGCTGGGATTAAAGGCATGTACCACCACACCTGGCTAATTTTGTATTTTTAGTAGAGACAGGTTTTCACCATGTTGGCCAGGCTGTCTCAAACTCCTGACCTCAGGTGATCCACCTAGCTCAGCCTCCCAGAGTATTAGGATTACAGGTGTGAGCCACCACACCCAGCCTCACACAATCTATTTTAAACAAATAATAGTCGGCCAGGCGCGGTGGCTCAAGCCTGTAATCCCAACACTTTGGGAGGCCTAGGCGGGTGGATCACGAGGTCAAGAGATCGAGACCATCCTGGTCAACATGGTGAAACCCCGTCTCTGCTAAAAATACAAAAAATTAGCTGGGTGTGGTGGCACGTGCCTGTAATCCCAGCTACTCAGGAGGCTGAGGCAGGAGAATTGCCTGAACCCAGGAGGCGGAGGTTGCGGTGAGCCGAGATCGCGCCATTGCACTCCAGCCTGGCTAACAAGAGCAAGACTCCATCTCAAAAAAATAAAAATAAAAAATAAGTCATTGGTATCTTTATGGTTAAAATATACCTAGACTTTCAAAAAGAAAATAAGCAAACTACTAATAGCAAGGCAACAGAAATAGTTATTTATAGCAAATTTTGTATTATTTTTTAGATTAGACTTTATCATCTAGAATTTTAAAAATTCCCTCCATCACCAAAAAAATAATGATTCCAAATTCCATACAAGGTATGGGTTCTAAAGATACTCACAATGTAGTAAAACTGTTCAAATGGTGGCAAAGCCATTGCCTCAACATTCCTGGTATAAGTTACAAGGATCTGGCTGCAAGACCCTTCTCACTTCTGTTTAATGATTCCCAATTAGCTGCAGGGCTTTAGCTGGGGGCTGCAGAACTCAGTCTAGCACTGCCACCAAACCGACAAAGCTACCTAGAATGAGCAAACAGCTGCCATTGAAATGTCTTTTTTTTTTTTTTTTGAGAGGGTCTCGATCTCTTGACCTCGTGACCCACCCGCCTCGGCCTCCCAAAGTGCTGGGATTATAGGCGTGAGCCACCGCGCCCGGCCTGAAATGTCATTTTAAATGATAAAGCCATAATTATTGTAGCAAACTCCAGCACACTGGAATATTCTCAGGACAACAGTCATCATCGCCCTAGCAAGCACCTGGCCACCGAAAAAAACATTCAATAGCCTGTACAACATAGTGAAACACTGTCTCTACAAAAAATTTAAAAGTTCACGGGGCGTGGTGGCTTACAGCCCAGGCATGTGAAACACTAAGGATTAAAACTCTTCAATGATTGCCCACTGTTGTGGGGATAAACTGCAAAACTTCACGTGGCCACCAACTATCATCTAGTTATTTCAAGTTCATCTTCTGCACACTCCAGCCACACTAGTGTCAATTCAGTCCCGCAAAAAGGCGAACTCCTCATCTTCCAAAAGTGATCTTACTATATCGGAACTCACCATCCCTCCGTGGTCTCCCTAGGATGGTCCCTTTCTAACATCTTCAGGTCTCAGCATAAGCGTTACTTCTTTAAGAAAGCCCCTTCTGATTCCCTTGGACCAAGTGAAAATTGGACACCCAGAACACAGTACAATCCAACGCTTCAGGTTGTAATTATTATGTAATTATTTCCTTCCAGGTATGGCTTTCCCACTGTCTTAATTCCAGCAAGGTAGATCACCATCTACCTACACTTGGCTGATAGTGAGTATCTAATGAAGGTACCACAGTGGACTACAGGTATAAACTACTACTGCGCACACTACAATAAAAATAGTACAGGTGGGAGTGGTGGCTCACACCTCTAATTGCAGTGGGCAAATCACTTGAGGGAGGCCAAGGTGGGTAAATCACTTGAGGTCAGAAGTTCCAGACCAGCCTGGCCAACATGGTGATACTCCATTTCTCTGAGAAATACGAAAATCAGCCAGGCATAGTGGCACATGCCTGTAATCTCAGCTACTCAGGAGGCTAAGGTAGGAGAACCACTTGAACTCAGGAGGCAGAGATTGTAGTAAGCTGAGATCACACCATTGCACTCCAGCCTGGGTGACAAAGCGAGACTCCATCTCAAAAAAAAAAAAAAAAAAAAAACTTGAAAAAAATAGTACAGCAGGATAAGTTATTAGAACACTTCTCAATAACAGATAAGTGTAAAAGAACCTCAGGCATCCTCTAAGGAACAATAGGCAGGAGCGCGATCATGGGTGTGTTTCACCAGCTCAGACCTTCTGGATCCTACTTCCTGCATCTCTAAAACAAAGGGATTAAACAAAGAAAATCTTTTTTTTTTTTTTTTTTGAGACAGAGTTTCACTCTTGTTACCCAGGCTGGAATGTAATGGCACAATCTTGGCTCACCACAACCTCCGCCTCCTGGGTTCAAGCAATTCTCCTACCTCAGCCTCCCAAGTAGCTGGGATTGCAGGCATGTACCACCACGGCTAATTTGTTGTATTTTTAGTAGAGACGGGGTTTCTTCAAGTTGGCCAGGCTGGTCTCAAAACTCCCAACCTCAGGTGATCTGCCCGCCTTGGCCTCCCAAAGTGCTGGGATTACAGGCATAAGCCATCACGCCCAACCTAAGAAAACCTTTTATTCTATATCATAATTGCCATTATATGGATTAATAATCCTGAATACCTTCTAGAAAATGAGACTTCAAACACACTTGTGGAAATCTGAAATGCATAATTATGTAAAGGCTAGCAGGAATAACTTCACAAAACAGGAAAGTGTTATCCAAGAAAAATATTCAACTTGACAACCTAAGAATAAATGAAATATTAATACCACATTAGCTATTTTAATATGTAATTTATGTAAACAAAAATTATTTAAATGCAGTATCTTCCCAATGTAAGCACATACAAAACCTGAATTTTGTCAGATCTGCCCATTTTATCACAATTTGCCATTTGTATACTATTCCTCAAAGTCCAAGTACTCTGCTTATGCTCCTCACCTTACTCCAAAAGAAACTTCTGATTAATCCCATCCTACTGTGAACATTCAGTCTACTTAACATTTTGTGTATAGTTCGTTCCACGTTATTTTCTAGTCGGAGCCAACTTGGAATGTTACTATCTACTCTGACCCTTTAACTTTACAGATTAGCAAACCAAAAATTAGAAAAGTTCAATGACTGGCCCAGCTTTACACAGCTACTTGGTTGCAAAGCCAAGATTTGTCCACGTGCTGCTTTGTAATTATTCTGGGGCTGATCAAGTGCCTATACCTCATTCCCCTTCCTGTTAAAAGCCCACATTCCTGCTTTCTTCTGAACCCACAAAACGTCTGTTACCATCTATTGAACACCTATCTTGTATATCACAATTTCTCATTTAATCCTCTCAACAACCCAAGGAGACAGATCCCTTTACTCCATTTTATAGTGAGAAAAGTGAGGCTTCAAGATGCTAAGCAAGGCTGGGTGAAGTGGCTCACACATAATCCCAGCACTTTGGGAGGCGGAAGCCAGAGGCTTACTTGAAGCCAGGAGTTCACAACCAGCCTGGGAAACATAGAAAAAATAAAAATAATTTGAATATCAGGAGTTTCTGAAAAAAAATTAGAAATAAAATACAAATATCAGCCAGGCATGGTGGCACACACCTATAGTCCCAGCTACTTGGAAGGCTGAGGCAGGGGGATCACTTGAGCCCAGAAATTCAAGGCTGCAAGTAAGCTACGATGGCACCACTGTACTCCAGCCTGGGCAAAAGAGTGGGACTCCGCTCTGTCTTAAAAACAAAAAACAAAAAAAAAAAACACCAGGCGCGGTGGCTCACGCCTATAATCCCAGCACTTCGGGAGGCCGAGGCAGGTGGATCACGAGGTCAAGAGATCGAGACCATCCTGGTCAACATGGTGAAACCCCATCTCTACTAAAAATACAAAAAAAAAAAAAATTAGCTGGGCATGATGGCGCATGCCTGTAATCCCAGCTACTCAGGAGGCTGAGGCAGAATTGCCTGAACCCAGGAGGCAGAGGTTGCAGTGAGAGGAGATCGCGCCATTGCACTGCAGCCTGGGTAACAAGAGCAAAAAACTCCGTCTCAAAAAAAAAAAAAAAAAGAGATGCTAAGCAACCCCAAGTCACCCCCCTTATAAATCCTAGCACCAGGATTTAGGCCCAGAGCTATCTAATTCCATGCCCACACTCTTAACACTACAAACAGGGCATCCTCCAGAAACAGCTGACTTCTAAAAAAAAAGATAGGAACTGTGCCTATTACTAAGCCACTGTAGACATCAACCAGGCCCTGCATGGACAGTCACTTTCTGGTGGTGGGTAGTATGATAAGATCTGGCACAGGTGACAAATTATTTTGTTCTGAAACCAGGGTGGCAGGCCTCGATCAGCAGTTTTACTTGATTTTATTCCTTCACTCAACAAACATTTATTAGCACCTACCCTTTCCTGGGCACTGTTCAGGGAGGTGGGCACACAGCAGCAAATTAAGCACACCCCTTTCTTCACATAGTTTACTTTCTAAAGTGCGGACAGACAGACAACAAATAAATAATATGTCAGGGCATGAAAAGACCTAGGAAAAAAAATAATGCAGGTTAACGAGAGAGAGTGATGACAGGTGGTATGCTATTTCAGACAGGGTGGTCAGAGATGGCCTCCCAGACAAGGTAACGTTTTAGCACAGACATAAGAGACAAAGCTATGAAACTATCTAAAGGAAGGGGCTCCCAGGCAGTGGAAACAGCGAGTGCAAGGGTCCTGAGGTAAGAGCATGCTTGGTTTGTCCTAGAAGCAAACTACAGTATAGCACAGTGGAAAGTGTGGGGGCCCCCACAGCCTACCTGAGTTCAAATCCCTGCCCTACCTTTTCTAAACACTCTAATTTTAGGCAACTTACTTAAAGTTCCACACTTGATCTGTAAAGCAGAGATAATGATTCTATCTCCTTCACGGGGTTGTTATGATGATTAAGTAAATTAATAAATAAAGCACTTACTCCCTAGTATGTTGTTAGAATTCAGGAAATGGTAGCTATGATTATTTTTAACTACTCATTGATAACTCAGCTCCATTCTAGACAATTTATTTTCATTGTGATACCTTTGAATCCCAGAGTGCTCCTAAGCCTTTGACTTTCTTGGGTGGGCTTCCTATCTTGATGTGGAGGGCCCTGTAGGAACCATGCTGCTGTTACCTCAATAAGAGCAGGAAACAAATTCCTCTAACTTTACTATTACACTAATACAAATTATGTACTTCATTCCACATAATGCCTAACCCCAAGAGTCTGACACTACTTCAGAGCTGAATTTATTGCCCCATGGATTTAAGGTATTAGTTTCACAAGACGGGTCCTGCCAATCTTGACTTCCCACTCGCTTCACCAGAAGAAGCAAGCAGAAATTTCAATGACAACCCCTTATCTTAAGGGTTACAAACTTGACTTCAAAAGATAGTAATTTAAAGAATCCATTCTCTGGGCCAGGCGCAGTGGCTCAAGCCTGTAATCCCAGCACTTTGGGAGGCTGAGGAGGGTGGATCACGAGGTCAAGAGATCGAGACCATCCTGGTCAAAATGGTGAAACCCCATCTCTACTAAAGATACAAAAAATTAGCTGGGCATGGTGGCGCGTGCCTGTAGTCCCAGCTACTCAGGAGGCTGAGGCAGGAGAATTGCCTGAACCCAGGAGGCGGAGGTTGTGGTGAGCCAAGATCGCGCCATTGCACTCCAGCCTGGGTAACAAGAGCGAAACTCCATCTCAAAAAAAAAAAAAGAATCCATTCTCCAATGTCCTTTTTGCCTAAAATTAAGGTTTCTTTTCAAAGAAATTAGAACATCAAAGCAAAACTCAAGAGTTATCTAGCCTAAAAGTCTCAAGACTGAGCACAGCCCCCAAGCAAGGCAGCTCTGGAAGGGACTGCCTGAGCAGACAAGGGGATGGGTGCAGAACCAAGGCAAGATATGAGGGTCACAAGTAAATTCTGCCCTGTTTGCCCCTGCCCTCTTCCCTAGCTCTTTTCTTTAATGTTGTGTTTGCTTTTCATCTTTGTAGCCTGTGAGGCTAAAGGGCAAATCACAGGCGGAGAGAAACCTCAGCAAGCCCGTGCCTGTTAAGAGGCAAAATGGGAGTCTTCCCAAACCACTTGTAAGGATTGGGGGGACCCACAGTGCTACTTCAAATCAGACAATGAAAAAGAGATCAGTGTTCTAGTCCAGCAATTCTTAAATGATTTTATAAATCAGATTCTCATAGGCCGGGCTCAGTGGCTCACATCTGTAATCCCAGCACTTTGGGAGGCTGAGGTGGGCGAATCACCTGAGGTCAGGAGTTCAAGACGAGCCTGGCCAACATGGTGAAACCCTGTCTCTACTATAAATACAAAATTAGGGGGTCTTGGTGGTGTGCACCTCTAATCCCAGCTGCTCAGGAGGCTGAGGCCCGAGAATCTCTTGAACCTGGGAGCCAGAGGTTGTAGTGAGCCAAGATCACCCCATTTCACTCCAGCCTGGGCAAAAAGAGCAAAACTCCACTCAAAAAAAAAAATCAGATGCTCCATCCTCCGTATCTGATGGTTTTCCCTTTTTGGTGGGGAGTAATAATGGGGTGGACACGGTTTTACTCTGTAACTCAGGCTGGTGTGCACTGTCATGATCACAGCTCACTGCAGCCTCTAACTCCATGGCTCAAGCTATTCTCCAACCTCAACTACAGTCCCTGTAAGCAGGGACTACAGGTATGCCCCACCATGCCCTGCTGACTTTTAAAATTTTTTTTATAGAGATGGGGTCTCACTACGTTGCCCAGGCTAATCTTGAATTCCTGGCCTCATATAATCCTCCTGCCTCAGCCTCCCAAAGCACTGGGATTATAAGGGTAAGCCATCACACCTGGCCAATTTTCCCTTTTTTTTTTTTTTTTTGAGATGGAGTCTCACTCTGTTGCCCAGGCTGCAGAGTAGTGGCTCTATCTCAGCTTACTGCAACCTCCACCTTCCAAGTTCAAGCAATTCTTCTGCCTCTGCCTCCCAAGTAGCTATGATTACAGGTGCCTGCCACCAAGCCTGGCTAATCTTTGTATTTTTTTTAGTAAAGACAGGGTTTCACCACATTGGCCAGACTGGTCTTGCCTGACCTCAAGTGATCTACCTGACTGGGTCTCCAAAAGTGCTTGGATTACAGGCATGAGCCACCACTCCTGGCCCAATTTTCCTTTTCTTTTTTTTTTTTTTCCTTTTCTTTCTTTTTTTTTGTTTGGGAGAAAGAGATGGAAAGGGAACTTTCCATATACATTTCCATATACGGAATGTATACATTTCCGTATACATTCCATATACGTTTTAGGTTTGGGGGTACATGTGAAGAACATGCAAGATTGTTGCATAGGTACACACATGGCAATGTGGTTTGCTGCCTTCCTCCCCATCACCTGTATCTAACATTTATCCCATGTTATCCCTCCCCAACTCCCCACCCGGTGCTGTCCCTCCCTTAGTTCCCCTCAACAGACCTCAGAGTGTGATGCTCCCCTCCCTGTGCCCATGCATTCTCATTGTTCAACACCCACCTATGAGTGAGAGCATTCGGTGTTTGATTTCCTGTTCTTGTGTCAGTTTGCTGAGAATGATGGTTTCCAGGTTCATCTATGTCCCTACAAAGGACATGTCCCTACAAACTCATCGTTTTTTTATGGCTGCATAGTATTCCATGGTGTATATGTGCCACATTTTCCCTGCCCAGTCTGCCATCAATGGGCATTTGGGTTGGTTCCAAGTCTTTGCTATTGTAAACAGTGACAAAATGAACATTCGTGTGCATGTGTTCTTATAATAGAAGGATTTATAATCCTTTGGATATATACCCAGTAATGGGATTGCTGGGTCAAATGGAATTTCTATTTCTAGGTCCTGGAGGAATCACCACACTGTCTTCCACAATGGTTGAACTCCAATTTTCCTTTTCTAATCCCTTTCCCTGAGTGCACCAATAACTGGGGCTATAAGAAATTTATAAAATGGGCTGGTCACTGTGGTTCATGCCTGTAATTCCAGAACTTTGGGAGGCCAAAGCTGATGGATCACTTGAGATCAGGAGTTTGAGACTAGCCTGGCCAACATGGTGAAACTCTGTCTCTACAAAAATACAAAAATATTAGCTGGGTATGATGACGCATTCCTATAATCCCAGCTACTGGGGAGGCTGAGGCAGGAGTATAGCTTGAACCTGGAAGGCGCAGGTTGCAGTGAGCCAATATTGTGCTACTGCACTCCACCCTGGGCAACAGAGTGAGACCCTGCCACAAAAAAAAAAAAATCCATAAAATGATGTTTGTCATTCATTTATTCATTTAATAATGTTTATCAAGTGCCTGCTTCATGCCAGGAGGGTTCCAGGTGTGGGTACTCAACAGGGAACAAAGCATAAAAATCCCTGCCCTGATGGGGCTTTCATTCTAGTCAGAAGAGACACACTATAAAAAAATACATAATTACATATTTTATAGAGACCAGTGCTAAGAAAACAAACCAGAAAAGGGAGAGACAAAGTATGTGTATGGGTTTTAGTTTGGTTTGTTTGTTTTGAGTAAGGACCTAACCAAAAGCGAATTCTGTAGTTATTTGGGGAAAAAAAAAATTCCAAGCAAAGGAAACAGCACATGCAAAGGCCCGGAGACAGGGCGTATCTGGGGTGCAAAGTGACCAACGAGCAGGTGCTGAAGCACAGTAAGCAAGCCAGAGAGCACAGGAGGGAAGCCAACTGGTCACCGGCATGAGAATGGTGGGCTGGTTGTACAGGGCTTTACCGATCACTGTGAGAACTCTGGCTTTTATTCCGAGAAAGACAAAACAAAACCGTAGAGTGTTTTTTTGTTTGTTGTTTTTGTTTGTTTCTGAGACGGACTCTCACTCTGTCACCCAGGCTGGAGTACAATGGTGAGATCTCGGCTCACTGCAACCTGTACCTTCCAGGTTCAAGCAATTCTCCTGCCTCAGCCTCCTGAGTAGGTGGGATTACAGGTGAGCACCACCATGCCCAGCTACTTTTTTGTATTTTTAGTAGAGATAGGGTTTCACCATGCTAGCCAGGCTGGTCTCGAGCTCCTGACCTCATGATCCACCCACCTCGGCCTCCCAAAGTGCTGGGATTACAGGTGTGAGCCATCATGCCCACCCAAGAGTGTTTTAAGCAAGGGAATGAAGGAATCTGACAGGTTTTATCACAACCATTCTGGCTATTGGATGGGAACTAGACTACAGAGGAACAAGGAGGGAAATGCTGTTCTCTCGTTCTCATCTTCAGAGGAACTTAAAGAAGATTATTCTAAGCCCCACTCTAACCCTAAACTCTGATTCTGAGTTGATTTCCTGTGTCTTTTCTATAGCTATAATTTATATCAACTGTAAGCCTGATCTCTCCCCAAAGTCATAACTGAAGTGGGCTGAATTGAAGAATTCCATTCGCCAATACATTTACAAACCAGGCCCATGCTACACACCCAGGATACCAAGAAGGTAAGTCTCAATCCTGCTCTGGGGAAATCCACAATCTGCCGAAGGAAGAGAAAACATTCTCAAGAGCCAGCAAAAGAAGCCCCGGCCAGGAGGGGCCATACGAAGCTCCACCAAAGGAAGTGGGAGCAGTGAGAGCCTGGAAGAGTAAGCGGGAACCCCCCCAGAGGAGGGACATGGGAAACACAGAAAGTGACACTGTGGAGGCTGTGGACCACAGAGAAGTAATATGGTGGCTTTTGGACTTTCACAGAAAAATCTGCGGAACAACCAGATGGCACTGTCCAATAGGCTGTTGGAAATTTGGGTATGAAATTAAAAACTGGGAGCTGCTGCAATTGAAGCACAGAAATATGAGCAACTAAATGTAGACTGAAAAGAGGAGAGAAAGAGGAGTGGAGGAAGAAAGGGGGAGGGGAGGGGAAGAGAGGGCATGTGGGAGGGGAGAAAAAGAAAATGGAAGCTTGGAAAATGTCAACCCTTAGGGATCAAGCATTGTAAAGGAAGACTGGGCCAGGCACTGTGGCTCACATCTGTAATCCCAGCACTTTGGGAGGCCGAGGCAGGTGGATCACCTGAGGTCAGGAGTTCAAGACCATCCTGGCCAACATGGCAAAACATCGTCTCTACTAAAAATACAAAAATTAGCTGGGCTGGTGGCACACGCCTGTAATCCCAGCTACTTGAGGGTGGGCAGGGGAGGGGATGTGGTTGAGGCAGGATAATTGCTTGTACCCACAAGGCGGAGATAGCAGTGAGCCGAGGTCACACCACTGCACCCCAGCCTGGACAACACAGTGAGACTCGGTCTCAAAAAATTCTTAGAAAAAGAAAGAAAAGAAACAGAAGACTGAAGAGACCTCCAGAACATATGAGGAAAACCAGAAGAACTAGTTTCAGGAAAACCAAGAAAAAAAATGGGAGAAAAAGGAAAGTAAAGCAGCAAATGCATCAGGGAGAAGACAATAAAGATGCCTACAAAAAGCAAGCATGGAGCTCTGCACTCGCATTTTGCGCCTCTTATAGCACTGCATGGGGGTGTGGTGGGCATGGGATGCGGCAGCAGGCAGAGGAATAAATGGGAGGGGAGAAGAAAAGCATCAAGAGCCAAAGCACATTAGCCTCAGTGACAAGACTAAGAATTATCAAAGATTCTGTAGCATCAGGAAAGTCTTATCCAACACTCTGTGGAGGGTTAAGGTGTGAGAAACAGGAACTAAGACCTGCCACGGGTGATCTTCTGGCGGTGGAAAGGAGATTTCTTAGTTAACACCTAGATCTCACAGGACCACTAATCCTGAAACTAGCAGCAGGCATCCCGAAAGGCCAGTTGCTTCTGACAAGTGCTGAGGACAGTATATTCACCCACACATCATCCAAATACTAGGTTGCGGACCTCCATACCTTTCCCACACTAACATCCCTAGTTTTCTCCTCCAGAAGAACAACGCTAGGCAGCAGGAATTACACTTCAGTTTAAAGCATGGCAAAAAGTATATATAACAAAACCATAGTACCACTATCAGGTATGATGTGAGCCCATAACCTGGCACCATTCAGGCAGGAAAAGGCTTTATCAAAAATACAAGCTAGGTCCCAGAACACTGGACCCAAACCCACTCATGTCAGCAAAAATTGCCTAAATGCTCTTCTGTTTGCTCTCTGAGAAACAAAAAGAAGACGAAGGAAGAAAAAGCCTTTAATCCTAAAATTATTCTTAATTTCCAATACAGAGCAT
Source organism: Leontopithecus rosalia (assembly GCA_028533165.1). Taxonomy (NCBI): domain Eukaryota; kingdom Metazoa; phylum Chordata; class Mammalia; order Primates; family Cebidae; genus Leontopithecus; species Leontopithecus rosalia. The sequence goes on from CM052659.1 coordinate 84,896,656, forward strand.
TTGAGAAAAATCTGAAAGCCAACAGAAAAACTAGCAGATTCTTTAAAATGTGTCTACAGTCCTTTCTCCTTTACCCTCTGCAAAAAAAGCAACTGAACTCCCAAATGATCATTTTTCTTGGCTTAATTTTACTATTTTTTGTGATACATAATTGAAAACAGACTGCTTTTTCCTCGCTTTAGAGAACAGGATCTTCAGGGTTGTAAGAGTTGCCAACTACAGAACCTCAACCTTAGCAAAACTTCTTTTGCAAACCTCTTACCTATCTACCTACTTGAAATATATATTAACTCCAAAGAAAACACTTAAATCCCCTATTATTATGCAAAAGTGGATTTCTCCCAACAAATTCAACACTCCCCTCCTTTTCCTAGCCTCCCTACCCATTTAAATCCTGCTTTATGTTCAGCTATCTCCCATTCAAACATGACCAAAAGCCCTAACCTGCATGGTATCTAGATGGGATACTTTTTGGAGACATTTTCCTTTTTCTTCTTTTTTTTTGTGTGGTGGGGGTAAGGATAAGGTTTCATTCTGTCACCCAGTCACCCAGGCTGGAGTGCAGTGGTACAATCATGGTTCACTGCAGCCTCGATCTCCTGGCTCAAGCCCTCCTGCCTCAGCCCTCCTAAGAAGCTGGGTCTACAAGTGCACACCACCACCCCTGGCTAATTTTTAATTGACATTTTCAGGAATTTAGTAGAATTGTTTCTACAGGAAACCTCATTATTTAGCCCACACAGTGAATGAAATTAAAACCTGGAAGAGCTTAGAGAGCATCCACTTTAACAACAAAATTAAGATGCCACAAATTAAGAAAGGATATAAATATGGAAAAACGTGAAATACAACAAGTAGCTCTTCCTTCCCCTAGCTCCTGTGTCAGAAACATGATACATCCAATGTATAGCTACTGTAATAAATAATGAGTATGACAGATTAAAAGCTCAAAGACAAGTGTATTTACAAAATGGGTTGTTGACCTAAGTATTTTTTTCATGATTCAGATGATTTATCACTAATACGTAACAAGTAACAATCTCTCTAAAGTCTTGAAAATAAGAAAATGAATAGGAATGTCTATTCAGAAAGGCTTTGGCAAGAAGATAAGCCAGCAATAGGAAACATGCCCATTTAGATCAGAAACTTCTCCCACACACATAGGGAAGACCTTCAACTGCAATGATACAAAATGTATGTAATGAGTCAATGGTGCTTTCCCTCAAAGTTTAATTTGCCAACCAACTGCACAAAATCAAATATAACAAAATGAGATACTTATTTTTTGTGGAGACTCAGAAGAGTTTTGTTTTAAAAAAAAAAAAACATAAAAGAAATAACTCACAACAACACAATGAGTATCTATCTAAAGTACGTAGGTACCACGTGAACACACGGCTTTGTGATTAGAATCTAAGCTTTTCACCTCAAATAACCTTCCAAGAATGAAAAAAAAAAAGCCATGTTCTGCTCCAGCAATTATCACACAGTTAGTTAATTACAAAATGAAATTTGCAAACAACCACCAGAGTATTTTTGCATCCAAGGACCAATATCACACTGTCAAAACAATCACTTAAAAGCAATCAAAACGATACTCCCAAAAAGGACTCTTTTCAGTTGCCAGATGCATCAAGTTTCCATTAGCAAAAGAGTATAATACAAATTTAAAAAGAAATCCAAAGTTCTACTAGACCCTTCACGTGGCGCATTTGATGTTCTCACCTATCAAAGGTAGTGAGTCATGCCAGAGAAACTGCAGACCTTTCCTCAAGGCAACGTGATCCTCAAGGACTAGTATCTGCAAAGATTGTTTTCTAAAGATCATTTTCTCAAGGTCTAATCAACTTAAATGTGTTTTTACAAATGATCCATCAGCAGTCTTAAACAAAAACCTGACCTTTGGCATACACCAGAGAAATTAACTATGTGCCTGGAAGGACAGAATAGCAGGTGTTTCATCCTCCTGCAAACAGCACCCAACTCCAAAGGCCCCTTTCACTAGGAGTCCAGTGTCCAAGACAGTCCAGAGAGTATACGATTCTGTATAACCAATTTTTTTGTGTGTGTGTGAGACAGAGTTCCCCTCGTTTCCCAGGCTGGAGTGCAATGGCGTGACCTCGGCTCACTGCAACCTCCGCCTCCTGGGTTCAGGCAATTCTCCTGCCTCAGCCTCCTGAGTAGCTAGGATTACAGGCACGCGCCACCATGCCCAGCTAATTTTTTGTATTTTTAGTAGAGACGGGGTTTCACCACGTTGACCAGGTGGTCTCGATCTCTTGACCTCGTGATCCACCCGCCTCGGCCTCCCAGAGTGCTGGGATTACAGGCTTGAGCCACCGCGCCCGGCCCAATTTTTTTTTTTTTTTAAGTAAAGATAGAGCTAACATTTCAGACTTAATTCTAAATTATTATCCTGGCAACAGTTTAATATTAAAGTTGGCTTGTGGGTGTGGTGGCTCACACCTGTAATCCCAGCACTCTGGGAGGCTGAGGTGGGTGGATCACTTGAGGCCAGGAGGAGTTCAAGACCAGCCTGGACAACATGATGAAACCCTTTCTCTACTAAAAATACAAATAGTAGCCACATGTGGTAGCCCACCCGTGTAATTCCAGCTACTTGGGAGGCTGAGGCAGAAGAATCACTTAAACTCAGGAGGCAGAGGTTGCAGTGAGCAGACACTGCATCACTGCACTCCAGCCTAAGTGACAAATCAAGACTCTGTCTCAAAAAAAAAATTAAAATCTAAGTCTAAAAATCAACTTATGCAAAACTGGATTTCTTCCAACAAAGTAGACACTCCCCTCCTTTTTCTAGCCTCCCTACCCATTTAAATTCTCCTTTATGTTCTTTTATCTCCCATCCAAATATGACCAAAAGCCCTAACCAGCATGGTATCTAGATGGGATACTTTGTCAGGCTCTACATATAACTGAATCCTCTTCCCAGGCTAGAAGATTTCAACATAAAAGAAACGCAGCACAAAAGTCAGACATTAGACTCCTTCCCCCAACACACCAAAAAATTATCTTCAGCAGGGCACATTAGGATGGCCTGGAGGCATGGTTCTGGGGCTCTTGTTCCAGACCTTCCATTTTAAATATGGTCTCCATCCCTCATAAGCAGTTGTCAGCCTATTAAGTCTTCATCTTTGGCCTGAAAAACTGAAGAATAAAAAATGAAGACTGAATTCCAAATGAGAGTAGCCTCATGCACCATTTACATTAATGTTTCAAAAACACATTTTGGTTGAGAGAGCAAGACATCAAAATCATTATTCTTTAAGTGGGGAGGAAGAATGCTTGAAAATGTGTGCTGAGTCTTAAGCAAGGAAGGACTTTGCAAGCAGAGAAAATAAAGCTCAATGTCAGTTAACAAACAAATGTGCTATTTCAAAAGATACAAAATCTAGAAATGGACAGAGCCCAGGAAATGAACCCAGATCCTTGCTGTAAGGCCCTTCCAAGCTGTGTTGATTTATTTCAGCTTGACTAGAAACTGAACAAATTAGCAACAGCTTGTGTTTTATGAAATGCTGCAAAGAAACAATGATATCATTCCAAGTGTTACTCTGAAGATGTGGAACCAGAGAAATTACTGCTATAGATCTTGGTACACTTAATTTTCTTCCTACAGAAACGCCCTCACTCAGTCTGTTGAAGGCTCACTGTTATGTGTTAAATGTTAGCCTTTCATATAACTTAGATTCACTCTTAAATTCCAAATTGTTTATATTCCTAGTGGCAATGCATAATTGCTTTTTTTTTTTTTTGATATGGAGTTTTGCTCTCGTTGCCCTGAGTGCAATAAGCTGGAGTGCAATGGTGTGATCTTGGCTCACTGCAATCTCTGCCTCCCAGGCTCAAGTGATTAGTGATTCTCCTGCCTCGGTCTCTCAAGTAGCTGGGATTACAGGCATGCACTACATGCTGGGCTAATTTTGAATTTTTAGTAGAGATGGGGTTTCTCCATGTTGGTCAGGGTGGTCTCAAACTCCTGACATCAGGTGATCTGGCTGCCTCAGCCTCCCAAAGTGCTGGGATTACAGGCATAAGCCACCATGCCCAGCCTAAACATTTAAAAGGCTAACATTTTTTAAATTTACTGTTTTAAATACATTTAAAAAATGAGAAAAATGCTCCAGTAGACTGACAAAAAAAATGGCAATAAAATCACTTTTAAATAACTGTTAAGAATGAAAAAGAAGACTGTCCTCCAGCAGCTAATAAATCTGACAGCCAGGTGCAGTGGCTCACGCCTGTAATCACAACAATTTGAGATGATGAGGCAGGAGGATCACTCAGGAATTTGAGACCAGCCTGGGCAACATAGTGAGGCTGTCTTAAAATATATATGTTTTTTATATTATAAAATATATATTTTAGATTATATATGTGCGATTTTATATATATGGCTTTTGTTTTGTTATTCTGAGACAGAGTCTCTCACCCTGTCGCCCAGACTGGAGTGCAATGGCATGATCTTGGCTCACTGCAACCTCACCTCCCAGGTTTAAACAATTCTCCTGCCTCAGCCTCCCGAGTAGCTGAGATTACAGGCGTCCGTCACCATGCCCAGCTAATTCTTTTTTTTTTTTAAAAAAAAGACTCTTGCTCTGTCACCAGGCTGGAGTACAATGGCATGATCCCGGCTCACTGCAACCTTTGCCTCCTGGGTTCAAGCAATTCCCTGCCCCAGCCCCCTGAGTAGCTGGGACTACAGGTGTGCATCACCAATCCGGCTAATTTTTGTATTTGTAGTAGAGATGGGGTTTCACCATGTTGGCCAAGCTGGTCTCGATCTCCTGACCTCATGATCTGCCCTACTCAGCCTCCCAAAGTGCTGGGATTACAGGCATAAGCCACCACACCCGGCTATATATTTTTATATTTAAATTTTTATATGAGTAAGTATATAAATAAAAAATAAATCTGACAATTACAATTTTTATCCAACAGCAATGAAAGAACCACAAAAATACATTTCAAAATGAATTATCAAGAACCAGGGGTAGGATCCAGCGCGGTGGCTCACGCCTGTAATCCCAGAACTTTGGTAAGCCAAGGCAGGCTGATCATGATGCCAAGAGATCGAGACCATCCTGGCCAACATGGTGAAACCTCATCTCTACTAAAACTACAAAAATTAGGTGGGCATGGTGGCACACGCCTGTAGTCCCAGCTACTCAGGACACTGAGGCAGGAAAATCATGTGAACTTGGGAAGTGGAGGTTGCAGTGAGCCAAGATCATGCCACTGCACTCCAGCCTGGTGACAGAGTGAGACTCCTCCGACAAAAAAAAAAAAATAACAGGTAATTCAAAATGACCACAGGGCAGAATCATCCAGGCAAAATATTACAGCAATGTTACTACTTAAACAGCCACTATCTAAATTCTAACTCTTCTGTCTGTTAAGTTTAAAATGTAGTCAGGGCCTTTCACAGATTTTTGAACCCAGGAAACTGATCATCACTTGTGTACTAAAAAAGTCAGCAGCAATCACCTTCTTAAAACTCAAAGGACAGTCCAGGCGTAGTGGCTCACGCCTGTAATCCAAGCACTTTGGAGGCCAAGGAGGGTGGATCCTGGCCTCCTCGTCCTCGCCTGAGGTTGGGAGTTCAAGACCAGCCTGACCAACATAGTGAAACCCCGTCTTCAAAAAAATAAATAAATAAATCAAAAAAATAAATAAATTAAATTAAATAAAAGAAAAAAAAACTTCAAAGGACAGTTGAGTTCCCTGGGCTCTTAGGCTCAGATTCTGCCCTCAGAAAAACAAGCACTCACCTGACTTTTACCAGTCACAACCAAGTTTGCATGCAAGAGAGAAAAATTAATTCCTTTGAGTCTTAAAAAGAAAGTAACAATGCTTTCCTTCATGCAAACCAATTTATCAATAAAGGCTTTCTGTAAGAAAGTCCTAAGCAACCTGAAGGCATCTTGGCCCCCAGCTATCAGAACACTGAATAAGGACAACTAATTTGCCAACCTCCAAGACCAGGAACCATAAGCCTATTAAGAAGTAGAAGGTTATAAGGGTTTGTTGAATTACTCAAGTAAACTAGAGCAAAGCACAGAAGACTAAATGAGATCCTAAATAAATGCTACTCTGTAGTATAAGTGCAATGCTAAGATTTAAAAAGAAGAGACTGGGCTAATTTTGAAAGTTATTTTAAAACAGGATCCATAGAACCCTAACATGGTAAATAAAATAAAGGTAAATGAATACTACATAATATGGGGTTGGGCGCAGTGGCTCACACCTGTAATCTCAGAACTTTGGGAGGCCAAGGTGGTCAGATCACAAGGTCAGGAGATCGAGACCATTCAGGCTAACAAGGTGAAACTCCATCACCACTAAAAATACAAAATATTAGTCAGGCATGGTGGCACACCCCTGTAGATCCAGCTACTCAGGAAGCTGAGGCAGGAGAATCACTTGAATCTGGGAGGCTGAGGTTGCAGTGAGCCCAGATCACACCACTGCACTCCAGCTGGGCAACAGAGTGAGACTCTGTCTCAAAAAATAAAAAAAGATTCTACATAATACGCAAGAAACAAGAAAGGAAACTGGCCTATAAATACAGACAAGAATTAAAAACCATTTTTTTCAGACAGAGCTTTGCTGTCTCCCAGGCTGGAGTGCAGTGGCATGATCTCAGCTGGATGCAACGGCCACCTCCTGGGCTCCAGGGTTTCTCCCACCTCAGCCTCTGGAGTAGCTGGGATTACAGGTGTGCACCAACATGCTTGGCAATGTTGTATCTTCTGTAAAGACTGTGTTTTGCCATATTGGCCAGACTGGTCTTAAACTCCTGACCTCAAGTGATCCACCGGCCTCAGCGTCCCAATATGCTGGGATTACAGAAATGAGCTACTGCACCCAGCCAAAAACCCTTTTTTAAAAGTCAAGTTTGATTTTCCAAGCATATTTATTGTTATTGTTTATATTTACAGGTATGAGTATTTATAAACACATCACACCTATACTAGTACATCAAATATGATACATCTGAACTATTACTATACTTGAATGTTAACACAAGTCTCTGATGAATGCACAGTAATAGAACTGCTGTTATTTAGGATTACTGATCCCCTATTGTCTTGCACTTAAAAGATGTTAATGAAAGATGATGACAGGATTGTGAACACATCAACCTCTCTGAGAACAAATTCATTATATCCAGTTTTCTACAAAAGACAAATGAGGATCATTACAAAAGGATTCACAACAAATTCCTCTAGATTTCCAGTTCTCCTAGATAAGTTGAAATATTATTCAAACTACGCAAAATTAGTTTATATACAAACTTCATTTATTAACGAGATGGGGGTATTGCCCACGGTGGTCTCCAATTCCTTGGCTCAAGTGATGCTCCTACCTTAGTCTCCCAAAATGCTGGGATTACAGGTTTGGGCCACTGTGCCTGGCCTACACACCCCCTAAGGGAAAAAACTGAAGAAAACTATATGGTGTTTATCTATTATCTGTCCAGCCACCATGGAGTTCTTGACATGTATGCAACATACAGGCCCTGTCCTCAAGGTCATTCTTATTTTAATCAGTTTGAATTAAATCTAGTCCTCCATTATAAACTCCAAAAGTAACTTTTATTTTGCTAGATAAAGCCACATTCTGCCCTTTCAAAATATATGTTTAATACTCTAAAAACAGGTTTATGTGTCTTATAGATATCAATGTGTTATGCTCCCCCTATTGACTAACATTTAAAATAACAATGAACTCCCCAGGGGTTGCCTTTGAAGTGCTGGGGTTCAAAAAAATTGGTGATTTTTATATTTAAAAACATGAGCTGAATCAACAGTTGTCAGGCAAAGCTGCCATATAATGCTCAGACTCCATCAAAACAGGAAAAATTTAAGTTGACAAATGACAAACTGAAGGGCAAAAAAAAAAAAAGTGCTGAAGCCTTGAAACACTAAACAATGCAGAAATAAAGCCAAAAGCAAAGAACAGCAAGAAACAGAGCAACATCCTTTAACTGACACAATGGCATGAAATCAATTTCATGTTAATAGCCCTTAAGGGGGTAAGAATTATTTCCCTACCTCCTGTGCCAACCTCAAGCTGTTTCCTAAGGAAGCCAAATAATGGTGATCAACAATGTCTGGAGAATTAATAAAAGAAATTAAGAATAAAGATCTATGTTGGCTGGGCACAGTGGCTCACACCTGTAATTCCAACACTTTGGGAGGCGGAGGCAGGTGGATCACAAGGTCAAATGATCGAGACCATCCTGGCCAACATGGTGAAACCCCGACTCTACTAAAAATACAAAAATTAGCTGGGCGTGGTGGAAGGCACCTGTAGCCACTCGGGAGGCTGAGGTAGGAGAATTGATTGAACCGGGAGTCGGAGGTTGCAGTGACCGGAGATCGTCGTGCCACTGCACTCCAGCCTTACGACAAAGCGAGGCTCCGTCTCAAAAAAAGAAAACATCTCTACGAAAAATACAAAAATTATCCATGCATAAAAAAGAAAAAGAAAAAAAACCCTATGTCAAGGAATATAAGTCAGAGATCTATTTATAATTATTTGGGGCCAGTTTCAAAGGAACTTTAATTCGGCACCCTCATAAGTATATAAAATCACCTAAATTCATCACAGGTACCGAATGTGTTTAAAGAAATACGTGTTCAGCTCAGATAGGAAGCTGAAAGGTGGGAGAAGACTCATGGACTATGCACACAAATCTATGTACACACAAATCAGCCTGCACTTGCCGCTCTCCGCTGAGGGAAGAAGCTAGCTTTGGAGTCAGAACGAACAAAGTTGTGTATGATCTTGGACAAGTAACCTAACCTCTAGTGTCTTCTCTGTAAAACAGGGTTATTAATAGTGCTTTCACCGTAAAGATGCTGTGAGGATTAAGTGCACATAGTATGGGCTTAGTCGACGTTAGCTGTTATTATCCAAAAGAAACAGCTGAGTCCACACTGAAGTAACTGTTTGCAGTCTGAGTACCATTCAGGAAAACGGTGTGTTTATACTACCTGTGGAGAATTCTCCAAACCCGCTCACTTCTTTGGGAGGAGATAACTCCTGGTTCCCCATCACAGCCTGTCATTCCTACTATCCTCTGCCCTCGCCGCTCCTATCCCGCCACCGCAGGGCTAGGGGCAAGCAGCGCTAACCTCCGTGCAGCGCTTACTGGGTGCCAGGCACTGTTGTAGCACCTTGCACACACTGAATCATTCGATGCTCACAGCAACTTTACCGGGCAAGTACTACTATCTCCACTTCACAGCCAGGGAAATTGAACAGTTTTCTTCTTCCAGCTTTTTGTGAGGACATCAAATCCACTAAGTTCTACTTTGCCAAGGTAATTCATGCTTGACACGTCCGCTCCTGACTACGCGATTCTGCAAAGTGGGGCAAATGCCCTAATAAGATCAAGTCTGCAAGCAGATTCTTCTAGCGACAGCCCAAGATTTCCAAGTTTGTCCTAACCAAACGAATACACGAAGAGAGCCTTCAAAATAAACCGGGGCGCGTTCTCTGCAGGAGGGGCCGAGCTGCAGCCGGCTGCACAGCCCGCGAAGCACCGCGAGGGCGCGGCCAGCGGGGAGCGCAAACCGCGTAGGTGCCTGAGTCCAGGAGCCACAGCCCGGGCCACGGCAATTGACTACGAACCCACAACCTATTCCCACCGGCGCTATAACGCGCCGGGAGGGATGTGGCCGCCGCGCCCCGCAGGGGTCAGAAGAAACCACGGAGAGGAAGAGTGAGGGCAGGCGTGGAGAATTCCACCCCAGCACTGCGCATCGCCGGGAGCACTGCCCGCCCCGTGCGGCCGCTCCCCACGCACCGCTGGCCACCAGTCCCTGCTCCCCCGAGCGTAAACACCGCCCCGCCAGCGCCGCCCTCTCAAGCCCGGAGGTCCCTGCGGCTGGAGTGACCACGGCCGGGAAGCAGGCACTGGCACCCCGCGCCGCACCGACGGGCGCCGCGCAGCCCGCAGAACCCGCGGCCCCGGCGGGCTGCAGCGCCGCAGGGCTGGGCCGGCACGTACCTCGGAGGCGGTGTGTCCAGCGGAGATCCACCCGCGGCAAGTTGGAGGAAAGCGGCGGAAAGTTTCCCCGCCCAGCGCTCGGCGGCGGCGAGCTCCGGCAGCTGCTGCGCCGCGGCACAACTACGCCATCCGGACCCGCCGGGGACTCTCACCTCCTGCAGGGAGCTCCGGGAAACGCGCAGGGAAAGTGGCCGAGCGCGAGAGCAGCCGACTGCCCTCCCTCACTCTCTGTGAAGAGGAAAGTGCCGCTCGGCGTCCCCGAAACCCTCGAATACCCCCATCGGGCCGACCGGGCGCACTGGCCCTCCCTCGCACACACGCGGGCGGGGACGGGCAGGACGCCACAGCAATCAGCGCGCGGGGGGAAGGGCGCTTCTCAGCCAGCCCCACCGGGGGCTCTCGGCCGCCCAGAAACTCCTCCTCCCGCCTCCCGCCTCCTCTCTCCTCCCCCTTTGCCTCCGCGGCTGATGGGTGAGCCCCGAACGCTGCTCGAGCCTGTGTTTCCCTTCGGGCCGAGGAAGCAAAGAGAGAAGGGGCTCGGGGCGCTGCCAGGCTCAGCGCACCCGGGTTGGGGCGGCCCCTGTCCTGGGGGAAGCGCGGGGGAGATGAGGGCGCGAGGAGCTGCAGGACTCGCTCCCTCAAACTATGTCCTTCGAACTTTCCAGGGCTCCCTGGAGGAGTTGGGTTTTCATTTGGTTCCTTGGTCTTGATATAGAAGTTCTGAAACCTCAGATAATCTGATCACAGCCTCTTTCCCTCTCCCAAGTACACCTCTCCCCCCGCTATGCACACATTCATTCTGTCCCTGTGTTTTTTCCCAACCTCCGGTCCTGCTTGTTGTCATGCTCTGATGGTGGGCGCCGGCGGAGTATTGCCTCTTCTTCTCTAGCAGCTGAGACTGCTTTACCGAGCCGTTTCCCTACTAGCTCAATAAATTAATACAAATAATGGAGCAAGGTCAGCATTACCGGCGTTACTCTAAGTTGGGCGCCATATGAACGGCAGACGGGTCGGCGGGGCAACGTCCTGAGTACCTGTGCCTGTCAAGTGTACGCTGCCAACGTTGAATGCAGGCATCAGAACACCACTTTGATACTCTTGCTTACACCCAGTTTTTCTATTAAAAAGTATACTTAAGTAACGACATTGTTTTACAAACAGGCAGGTAAAATGACCATGGAGTGATAGGTTTCAAAGACCAGACTTCCAGTCCTGACTACTGTGGGACCTTCCACAAATGGCTGCTGGCTAACACTAATCAAGACTCAGTTCAGGCCGGGCGCGGTGGCTCACACCTGTAATCCTAGCACTTTGGGAGGCCAAGACAGGTAGATCACAAGGTCAGGAGTTCAACATCAGTCTGGCCAACATGGTGAAACCCCGTCTCTACTAAAAAATATATAAAAATTATCCGGACGTGGTGGCGTGTGCCTGTAATCCCAGTTACTCTGGAGGCTGAGGCAGGAGAATTGCTTGAACCTGGGAGGCGGAGGTTGCAGTGAATTGAGATCGTGCCACTGCACCCCAGCCTGGGCAACAGAGGGAGACTCTGTCTCAATTTAAAAAAAAAAAAAAAAACTCAGTTCAAATGAAGGGGTTGGCCTAGTAGGCTTCTTCCAGTTCTAATGGGCTATGGACCTATGCCAATTATTATTATTATTTTGAGACAGTGTGGCCCAGGCTGGAGTGCAGTGGCACAATCTCAATCTCACAGCAACCTTTGCCTCCCAAGCTCAAGTGATTCTCGCACCTCAGCCTCCTGAGTAGCTGGGATTACTGACAAATGCGGGGGAGGGGGGTGTCTCACTTTGTTGCCCAGGCTGGTTTCCTACTCCTTAGCTCAAGAGATTCACCTGCCTTGGCCTCCCAAAGTGCTGGGATTAGAGGAGTTAGCCACTGCACCTGGCCCAGTCTTAGGCTTTTAATATGTGGATAGTGGAATGAGGAGGCTTTTTATGACATGTTGTTATTTTAAAAACTATTGAGAGAACAGGTAATATTTCTCATCCTCTTTCTCTTGTACCTATAGGTAGAGAATCCACCCAATTGAGATTGAATGAATCTCAACTTTGTGAATACAAAGGTCAAATGTCACCGATCACCTGAATTACTGCAAAAATCTCCTTAATGAACCATTTTTTTCTTACCAGTAGTCATTGAGCACGGACTGTGGGAGAGCCCTGAGTCAGGCATTGGGAATACAAGTAGGCATAATATTCTGAAGGAATAAACAGTCCAGAGGGAGCTAACCTCTGCTTTTATAAAGTCTCTCTAAGTTTGAGGCCTTAAGATTTCTCCTAGACTCAAATTACATGGTATTAAGATATAGTTTGGCTGTGTCTCCACCCAAATGTCATCTTGAATTGTAAATCTCACAATCCCTATGTGTCCTGGGAATAACCAAGTGGGAGGTAATTGAATCATGGAGATGAGTCTTTCCTGTGCTGTTCTCGTGAGAGTGAATAAGTCTCACAAGATCTGATGGTTTTAAAATCAGGAGTCTCCCTGCACAAGCTCTCTCTTTGCCTGCTGCCATCCGTGTAATATGTGACTTGCCCCTCCTTATGTTCCTCCATGATTGTGAAGCCTCCCCAGCCATGTGGAACTGTAAGTCCAATTAAACCTCTTTCTTTTGTAAATTACCCAGTCTCAGGTATGTCTTTATCAGCAGCATAAAAACAGACTAATACAATATTCATGCCTTGTTATCAAGTTTTAGTTTCAATTACAGATATGAACACTTGAAGTGAGTGTAAATATTTAATCCCACATTTATCAGCCAGGCAAGATGGCTCATGCCTGTAATCCTGGCACTTTGGGAAGCCGATGTGGGTGGATCACCTGAGGTCAGGAGTTTGAAACCAGCCTCACCAACATGGTAAAATCCTGTCTCTACTAAAATACAAAAATTAGCCAGGCTTGGTGGCGGGCACCTGTAATCTCAGCTACTCAGGAGGCTGAGACAAGAGAATCACTTGAACCCAGGAGGCAGAGGTTGCAGTGAGCCAAGATTGTACCACTGCACTCCAGCCTGGACAACAGAGAAAAACTCTGTCTCAAAAAAAGTAAATTAAATTAAATTAAAATTTATCAATCCTGTTGAGGCTTTCTAAATAAAATGGCATGGTACATAATTTAGGAGTGTCTTGTCTTTAAAGAGTGATGAAGCAACTGTTCCCCATAGAGCCAGATTCATAACAGTAGCCATCAACATCTGAGCCAGCATGGGTACTAAATTCTTTTTTTTTTTTTTTTGAAACGGAGTCTCACTCTGTTGCCCAGGCTGCAGTGCAGTGGTGCAATCTCAGTTCACTGCAACCTATGCCTCCAGGGTTCAAGTAATTTTCCTGCCTCAGCCTCCCAAATAGCTGGGATTACAGTTGCATGCCACCATGCCTGGCTAATTTTTGTATTTTTAGTAGAGACGGGGTTTCACCATGTTGGCCACACTGTTCTGGAACATCTGACCTCAAGTGATCCACATGCCTCAGCCTCCCAAAGTGCTGAGATTACAGGCATGAGCCACCATGCTCAGCCGTGGATACTAAATTCTAAGCATACAGGCCGGGCGCGGTGGCTCAAGCCTGTAATCCCAGCACTTTGGGAGGCCAAGGCGGGGGGATCACGAGGTCAAGAGATCAAGATCATCCTGACCAACATGGTGAAACCCTGTCTCTACTAAAAATACAAAAATTAGCTGGGCGTGGTGGCGTGTGCCTGTAATCCCAGCTACTCGGGAGGCTGAGGCAGAATTGCTTGAACCCAGGAGACGGAGGTTGCGGTGAGCCGAGATTGTGCCATTGCACTCCAGTGATTGTGCCACTGCACTCCAGCCTGGCGCCTGGTGACGGAGCAAAACTCTGCCTCAAAAAAAAAAAAAAGAAAGAAGGTGAATAAATAAGGTGATGAGGTGAAACTATGAAGAAAGAGAAGGCTGGACAACAAAGCAAGACCCTAGCTATACAAAAAAATGAAAAAATTAGCAGGGCATGGTGGCACACATCTGTTGTACCAGGAACTTGGGAGGCTGAGGTAGGAGGATAACTTGAGCCAGGAGGTCAAGATTGCAGTGAGCCACAATCACACCATGGCAGACCAGCCTGGGCAACAGAGTGAGACCCTGTCTCAAAATAAAGAAAGAAAGAAAAGAAAAGAAGAAAAAGAAGGGCCAGGCGCGGTGGCTCAAGCCTGTAATCCCAGCACTTTGGGAGGCCGAGGCGGGTGGATCACAAGGTCAAGAGATTGAGACCATCCTGGTCAACCTGGTGAAACCCCGTCTCTACTAAAAATACAAAAAATTAGCTGGGCAAGGTGGTGCGTGCCTATAATCCCAGCTACTCAGGAGGCTGAGGCAGGAGAATTGCCTGAACCCAGGAGGCGGAGGTTGCGGTGAGCCGAGATCGTGCCATTGCACTCCAGCCTGGGTAACAAGAGCGAAACTCCATCTCAAAAAAAAAAAAAATTCTATGCATATAAACACATTTATTTCCATAGCCCTCTAAGAATATGTTTAAATGAGGCCTATATACATGCCTCTATACAAACTGAGATCTTATCCACGATTCAATCCCACATCCACCAAGCTCAAAACCTAAGTCCTTAACCAGCAGGTTCTTCTGTCACCAGAAGCGTTACAGATTGGGGAAATAAACGGGTTTTTTTTTTTTAATTCTGAGCTATTAGTTTCAGTAGATGATATGGAAAAACACAAGAAATTATATCAGTATTACAAAATTAACAATGTCTACAGAGATATTTTCTCTTTAAATCTTTACAATGTGATATTAAAAGCAGAAATCCAGGCCAGGAGCAGTGGTTCGCCTGTAATCCTAGCACTTTTGGAGGCCGGGGCGAGCAGATCACCTGAGGTCAGGAGTTCCAAACGAGCCTGCCCAACATGGCAAAACCCTGTCTCCACTAAAAAAATACAAAAATTGGCCAGGCGTGGCAGCATGCGCCTATAATTTCAGCTACTCGGGAGGCTGAGGCAGGAGAATCACTTGAATCCAGGAGGCGGAGGTTGCAGTGAGCCGAGATCATGCCATTGCACTCCAGCCTGGGTAACAGAGCGAGACTCCGTCTCAAAAAAAAAAAAAAAAAAAAGAAAAGAAAAAAGCAGAAATCCAGATACCTAAAGCGTAGACCAATGGTTTAAAATAAACGCGAATTTTTGGTTCCCGAGCAAAGCTCTAAAAAAGGGTTCCCATAGGCCTGGCGCTGTGGCTCACGCCTGTAATCTCAGCATTTTGGGAGGCTGAGGAGGGCTGATCACAAAATCAGGAATTTGAGACCAACCTGACCAACCTGGTGAAACCCCGTCTAGCCAGACGTGATGGCACGCACCTGTAATCCCAGCTCCTCAGGAGGCTGAGGCACCTGGCTTAAACCCAGGAAGTGGAGGTTGCAGTGAGCTGAAATGGCGCCATTGTACTCCAGCCTGGGTGACAGAATGAGACTCCGTCTCAAAAAAAAAAAGAAAAAAAAAAAAACAGTTTCCCCGACCGGGCGCGGTGGCTCACGCCTATAATCCCAGCACTTTGGGAGGCTGAGGCGGGTGGATCACGAGGTCAACAGATCGAGACCATCCTGGTCAACATGGTGAAACCCCGTCTCTACTAAAAATACAAAAATTAGCTGGGCATGGCGGTTGCGTGCCTGTAGTCCCAGCTACTCAAGAGGCTGAGGCAGGAGAATTGCTTGAACCCAGAAGGCGGAGGTTGCGGTGAGCCGAGATCACGCCATTGCACTCCAGTCTGGGTAACGACAGCGAAACTCCGTCTCAAAAAAAAAAAGTTTCCCTCATTCTTTTCTTTTCTTTTTTTTGGAGATGCGGTTTCGCTCTTGTCACCCAGACTAGAGTGCAATGGCGCCATCTCAGCTCACTGCAGCTTCCGCCTCCCAGGTTTAAGTGATTCTCATGCCTCAGCCTCTCAAGTAGTTGGGATTACAATTGCCCACCACCATGACTAGCTAATTTTTGTATTTTTTTTCAAATCTTCAAAATTTGTGCCTGAAAGTTTGGGCACCAGAAAGACACTCCAGCAGCATGTGTCTAAACTGCAAGTTCATGTTAGTATGACTAAAGCAGTTACAACATTGTGAGACATGTTGAAGGTATGTGATGTCTTTCCCGGCACAAAGGTGACTTTCGCTCCTCACCAGATGGTGTAGCCACCATCTGAACCACCCATAAGATCCCATTCCACTAAATTACAAGGACGTTGGCTCCCTACATGACTGCAAGCTGAGCAGCACTGGGAGAGCATGCAGGAGGTAAGGGGACGAATGTTGCCAACAGTAGCCCCAGTTCCAAAGCTGGCACCTGCATCGTACCCTTCTTCCACCAGCACTGAGGAGCCAGGTGGATAGATGGGACAGACTGGATAGTAGTAAGTCATGGGGATTGTGGAGCCTAAAAACCCAATAGCCACAGGCTGGCCCATGGAAGGATATAGAGAGGCTCCAGGAAATGCGTCCGACATGTTGGGGACTGCGGCAGCCCCTGGGTGGACAAAGCTCGGACGAGTAGGCAGGTGGATTATCAGTATAGGGTGGACCCTGAGGAAGATGCAAGGTCTGGGGGTATACCGGATTCCCAGGAGGCTGCGCAGGGTAGAATGGCTGTGTTGGATATTGACCTTTGCTGATCACGCTGGCTGCGAGTCCGGTCCTCTCCGCGTGGCCGCGTGGCGGATGGTTCTTCTTTTCGTCCTCTTCCTGTTCAGAGCCACTTCCGTGTCACGTGTCAGTCCGTTCACCTAGTGTCACCTGATACCTGAGTGGCGCTGCCGCGGGAATCTCTACATTTTGTACTTTTAGTAGAGACGGGGTTTCGCCATGTTGGCCAGGCTGGTCTCAAACTCCTGACCTCAAGTGATCTTCCTGCCTCGGCCTCCCAAAGTGCTATGATTACAGGTGTAAGCCACTGCGCCCGGTTGCCCTACCTTTTATTAATGGCAATATTAACTGATTTCTAAGGGAATGGATGCTCCCTTCCACTAATTTCTCATTACTAAAGACTGCGTTCAAGTTACAGTATTTGTTACTGGAAGATACCAGCTTGCTTTTGGTCCAAAATGGTGTCTTGGTCATTTGTTTGGAATTTTTTCAGAAAGGATTCTAAGCACCAGGGTGAAATAGAGGTGCATTACTTACATTGAAAATGTTTGCCACTGGAGCTTCAGTGATTTACTGAGGCTGTTTTTTGAGCTGCTGTACAGGAACTGCCGCTCCTATACGTATGCACTCACATGTTTACAGCGACTCAGATTTAGTGGCATGTCTTCAGATTCTGTTGATTAACAGACAACAGAGCAAGTTCATAGTAACCTGCTTATGTGACTGATGCCATACCCAGGTTCCTTATGGAAGCAAACACCTCGACTTTCTAAAAGACTTTATCATTAGAAAAATCATTTGTTTTTGTTTCTTTGTTTTTGGTTGTTGTTGTTTTTGAGACGAAGTCTTGCCCTGTCACCCAGAAAAGAGTGCAGTGGTATGACCTCAGCTCACTCCGCCTCCTGAGTTCAAATGATTCTTCCTCCTCAGCCTCTGGAGTAGCTGGCACAACAGGCAGGCGCCACCACACCAGGCTAATTTTTGTATTTTTAGTAGAGATAGAGTTTCACCATATTGGCCAGCCTGGTCTCGAACTCCTGATCTTGTGATCCACCTGCCTCAGCCTCCCAAAATGCAGGGATTACAGGCGTGAGCCACCGTGCCTGGCTGTTATCCTCATTTTACAGATTAGAAAATGATGCACAGAGAGGTTATGTAACTTGCCCAAGGTTACAGAACCAGCAAGTGGCAGAGTCTGGTGGCCTGTACAGAGTCTGTTCATGTTCTGAACCTCCACTTTGTGCTACAGGTGAAAAGTGAAAGCCACCTTGCACTCACCAAAAGAGAGTCTCACTGGGTGTAGTGAGACTCTCACCATGGCTCACACCTGTAATCCCAGCACTTTGGGAGGCTGAGGTGGGTGGATCACCTGAGGTTAGGAGTTCGAAACCACCCTGACCAACAAGGTGAAACCCCATCTCTAAAAAAAAAAAAGAGAGAGAGAGAGAAAGAGAGAGAGAGTCTCATTTTTTTTCTTTCTTTTTTTTTTTTTTCTTTTTTGAGACACAGTCTTGCACTGTTGCCCAGGCTGGAGTACAGTGGTGCAATCTTGGTTCACTGTAACCTCTGCCTCCCAAGTTCATGCAATTCTCCTGCCTCTGCCTCCTGAGTAGCTGGGGCTACGAGTGCTTGCCACCACACCTGGCTAATTTCTGTATTTTTAGTAGAGATGGGGTTTCTCCATCTTGGCCAGGCTGGTCTGGAGTTCCTGATAGTGATCCTCCTGCCTTGTCTCCCAAAGCCCTGGGATTACAGGCATGAACCACTATGCCTGGCTTCATTTTTTTTTTCTTTCTTTTAAGTTCAATTCTAAGGTCAGGTACAGTGGCACATGCCTGTAATCCCAGTACTTTGGGAGGCCGTGGTGGATCACTTGAGCCCAGGAATTTGAAACCAGCCTGAGCAATGTGGTGAAACTCAGTCTCTACAAAAAATACAAAACTTAGCCACGTGGTGGTATGTACCTGTAGTCCCAGCTACTTGGTAGGCTGAGGTGGAAAGATTACTTGAACCCAGTAGGTCCAGGCTGGGTCCAGGCTCATGATCACCATGAGCCGTCATCATGCCACTGTACTCCAGCCTGGGCAAAAGAACCGAGATCCTGTCTCGAAGAAAAAAACTCGATTCTTTAAAACTTTCAAAAGATAAAAATGAAAGTTTGTTTAGAAGAACTGTTACCCCACCACCACCATATAAAATAGATTCCTTTCACTAATTTAAAGTTTGTCTAATACAGTCAGCAGCTTGGAGGCAATTGCACAACTGCTTTTAAGAATGTGTGTCAGAACATGAACCAAATGTTTCAAAATTGTTGTGACAGGATGCTGGTCTACAGACTACAACATCTGCCCTTATTTTCCGCTCTGTTAACCTATTATCACAGACAGATTTACTACTTTATTTTTCAAATTTGCTCATAAAGACCTAGTTCATACTCATTGATGTTTTATGTCATCAAAACCTAACCTAAGGCCATAATTTAAAGCCACATCTTTTTTTCTTTTTCTTTTTTCTTTTCTTTTTTCTTTTTATCTTTTTTTCTTTTTTGAGACATAGTTTTGCTCTTGTTGCCCAGGCTGGAGTACAATGGCATGATCTCGGCTCAATGCAACCTCCACCTCCTGGGTTCAAGGGATTCTTCTGCCTCAGCCTCGGAGTAGCTGGGATTACAGGCACCTGCCACCACACCCGGCTAATTTTTGTATTTTTAGTAGAGATGGGGTTTCTCCATGTTGGTCAGGCTGGTCTTAAACTCCTGACCTCAGGTGATTTACTCAACTCAGCCTACTGAAGTGCTGGGATTATGGGCATTAGCCACTGCACCCAGCCTTAAAGCCACATTTTCTTTTTTTTTTTTTTTTTTTTTTTTTTTTTT
>CM052659.1:84916687-84936768 GCA_028533165.1 Leontopithecus rosalia
TTCGCTCTTGTAACCCAGGCTGGAGTGCAATGGCCCGATCTCGGCTCACCGCAACCTCCGCCTCCTGGGTTCAGGCAATTCTCCTGCCTCAGCCTCCCGAGTAGCTGGGATTACAGGCACGCGCCACCGGGCCCAGCTAATTTTTTGTATCTTTAGTAGAGACGGGGTTTCACTATGTTGACCAGGATGGTCTCGATCTCTTGACCTCGCGATCCACCCACTTCGGCCGCCCAAAGTGCTGGGATTATAGGCGTGAGCCACTGTGCCCGGCCAACCTTGTTTCTTATTTTACTGTGAATATCAGAGCCCTCAGAAGAAAGCATATTTCTCTTCCCACCACATCTGCCAATTTATGTATGCTGCTTCTCTGCTCTGCTTTCTCTCTGGTTACCCTGGGCGAATAGGCCTTGCTTCCTCCCATCTGTGCCCTGGAGTCATTCCGTCAATGACTCAAGGACTTTCATCCTGTAGTAATTCACTCTTGGAATTGCAACCTTAGATTTCTCTTTCCTGGATCATTCTCATCAACTTACAAACATACTAGAATATTTCTTGTCTTTAAAAATCTTACTTTACCCCAACTGCCCACCTAACCCCTTTTCCTCTACTTTCTTTGCAGTGAAACTCCTCAAAAGCGATGTCTTCCTTTGTTGCCCGTTCTGCTTAACCCACAGCTCCTCCTCAATCAGATCTAGTCAGATCATTTTGTCAAGGTCACCTTATGGCAAGACCCGTGGCTGATGCTCAGTTTTTATCTTACTTAACTGCTGTTAGTTTACACAGAAGATTATGCCATCCTCTTTGAGTCATGCATTTGGCTGCAGCAAAAAGATGTACTAATGGTTTTCCCTCCCATAGCACTGATTTTTCTCCCATTGCTGTTTCTTCTAAGTCACCTCCACTGACTTTTCTTTCTGCTTCCAGGATCTAAACGTTGGCTTATCCCAAGACAGTGTCCTTGGTCCTCTTCTCTGTTGAGACTCTCTAAGTGTTATCATCCAGACTGATCTAGCTTGAATCTGCATCCCCACCCAAATTTAATGTTCAGTTGTAATCCCCAATGTTGGAAGTGGGGCCTAGTGGGAGGTGATTGGCTCATGGGCGCAAATTCTCATGAATGATTTAGTACCATACCTTTGGTATTGTCCTCGTGATAGTGAATTCTTGAGAGATCTGGTCATGCTAAAGGGTACAGCATCTCTCCCCTCACTCTCTTGCTCCTGCTTCCACCGTGTGAAACACCTGCTCTTCCTTCACCTTCTGCCATGATTGGCAGCTTCCTGAGGCCTCCCGCAGAAGTAGATGCTGGCTTTATGCCTCCTATACAGCCTACAGAACCGTGAGCCAACTGAATCTCTTTTTTTTTTTTTTTTGAGACGGAGTTTCGCTCTTGTTACCCAGACTGGAGTGCAATTTCACGATCTGGGTTCACCGCAACCTCCGCCTCCTGGGTTCAGGCAATTCTTCTGCCTCAGCCTCCTAAGTAGCTGGGCTTACCGGCATGCACCACCATGCCCAGCTAATTTTTTGTATTTTTAGTAGAGACGGGGTTTCACCATATTGACCAGGATGGTCTCGATCTCTTGACCTCGTGATCCACCCACCTTGGCCTCCCAAAGTGCTGGGATTACAGGCGTGAGCCACCGCGCCTGGCCCCTGAACCTCTTTTTTATAAATTGCCCAGTCTCAGATATTTCTCTTTCTTTCTAAACTTTCTTTTTCATTCATTCTTTCTCTCTCTCTCTCTTTCCCTGTTTCTTTCTTTCTTTCTTTTGTTTAGAGAGATGGGGGTCTCTCTACATTGACCAGGCTGGTCTCAAACTTCTGGCCTCAAGTGAATCCTCCCATCTTGGCCTCCCAAAGTGCTGGGATTACAGTGTGAGCTGCTATACCTGGCCAATCTCAGTTGTTGTTGTTGTTTTTTGAGACGGAGTTTCGCTCTTGTTACCCAGGCTGGAGTGCAATGGCACGATCTCGGCTCACCGCAACCTCCGCCTCCTGGGTTCAGGCAATTCTCCTGCCTCAGCCTCATGAGTAGTTGGGATTACAGGCACGCACCACCTTGCCCAGCTAATTTTTTGTATTTTGAGTAGAGACGGGGTTTCACCATGTTGACCAGGATGGTCTCGATTTCTTGACCTCGTGATCTACCCGCCTCAGCCTCCCAAAGTGCTGGGATTACAGGCTTGAGCCACTGCACCCGGCCTCAGGTATTTCTTTATTGCCGTGCAAGAATGGGCTAATACAAGACACATTTCTTTAAGTAGATTACACATTGATGATTCTCAAAATTTTATCTCTAGTCTTGAACTTCAAAGTCATGTATTTGTGACTTCTCAGTATCTCCAGTTGATTTATTCAACTGGAAAATCAAATGTAACAATAAAAAAAAGAACTCCTGATTCTTGCACACACATTCTCTCTGTCCTCATCTCCATAAATTGTCCTCATCTCATAAATAGCCCTACTGTTCACCCAGTGGCTCAGGTCAAACACATATGGGTCATCATTGATTCATCTCTGTCTCTCTAACTCCACGACCAATCTGCCAGCCAGTCCTATTTACCTTCAAATGATCACTTCTCACTATTTCCATTGCTGCTACCACCCTGGTCAAAATACCATCATCTCTAACCTAAACAATGTTGATAGTTCTGGTCTCCTTGCTTCCCATCTTGCCTCTCACCCACTAACAAACACATATGCACACACTCTTTCAGTACCATCTATGTACAGATCACATGAGTGAAGAAACGATCCCTCCTTAAAGCAGGCTCCCTGTATAAGCTTCACAGTACACTATAAGCACCACAAAGGCAGGAACCATGGCTATCTTAATCAGCACGATATTCCTAGCTCCCAGCAGAATGGCAGCATCTCACAGGTATTCAATAAACATTAACAAATTAATAACAAATTCTAGAGATGAGTACCCACAGTTAAGAGATTGAAGCAATTAGTGATCTTTTGCAACAATCATGAAGAGAGATGCACCTCTAGGGCTCAACAAGAGATTGATGTTTTGGGTGTTATGCTTAGGTAAGGCTTTGGGTGTTGTGCAGGCCAGGACTTGGGAGTCAGCAGAATACATGTGACCTGAGGAAATTGGGACCAATTTGTCCAGGCAAGGAGCACGTATGTGGTATAAACAGCATGAATGAATTTCCACCTGGAAGCCAAAGGTTCTGACATGAGGAAGGGGTTTCCATTGTCAGACCTGTTCACATAGAGTAGATAAATCAAATCCCCTAGGATGGAACAAATAAGCCTCTAAAGCTAGCTGAAAAGAGAGAAAGAGTCAGACACGGAGTAGAAATAATGTATAATGCTTTACCATACTGCTCTTATTTTGATCTTATAATAGTACACTGCTAGAGTTTTTAAAAATGATGTCCACACTGCTGCTATTATTGCTGGAACATGCTGGCTATCTCCTTCCGAAGAAGAAGAAAGAAACAAGTCTCAAAGGGTCTTTGACTACTCCCCAAGTGAGAGAAAGGAAGGAAGCCCTCATTAATGTACATGTATCTTTTTTCTTTCTTTCTTTTTTTTTTTTTAATTAAGAAAGAAAGACTAAAGTTCTCAAACTGGTTCTTCAGACATTCAACTTTTCTTAAATACCTCCAGGTTCAACTCAGCTGGAATTTTGAGTGCTGCCTGAGTACACTTATATGCTTACCCGGTTGTTTTTCTCTTTCCTATGTTTTACTAACTGGCATTTCAACTTATGAGACTCTCTTTCAGTGGGGGGTATAATGGTCTTTTCAATAACGCTCTGCAGCTCTGCTGCCTTTGCAGATATTATACTGTCAAGTGTAGCCTGCGGGGGTATCAGACAGCATTTGGGTATTTATGTGGCAGAGGTGCAGCATCAACATATTTTGGGGGATGCCAACTTGACTTGGGGAGAAGGAATATTCATTAGAAAGGGTGGTAGGTCTGAAAAGCATGTTTGGTAAAAGGTTTTGTTATCTTTAGGAACTCGCATGTACAAACACTAGAGAGGTATTATTTCCCAAGGGCTTTGATGTGGTGCAGCTCTGATGACAGCATATTTTCTTCGTATATATTGGTTCATTAAGCTCAAACCAACCTCATAATTACATGATTGTGACAAGATTAACTACATGGACAATCCAAATGGCCAAAAGGTCAAAAGAGGGTCCCTCTGTCTAAGCATACTTTTACTCTTTGTTATTTTTAGGCTAGCTTAGTGAGAATGTGTCGTGCAGGCATGCAGAGGATTGCTTCTATTTTGTTCCAAGACTCATTTATTACTATTGTGTGGGCCTAAATGTGCACAACTTACTAAATCCAGGCACAAAGTAGAAGATTAATCTTCACAGAAAAGAACAAATCTTATTTATAAGAGACTCTGTCTTAAAAAAATAAATCTTCAAAAGACAGAAAAATGCAAGGAATGTAACGGACACCCGTAAGTCAACATCCAGAGCTGATCATTGTTAACATTTTGACAAATTTTTTGTCTTTCCTATAAGAAATAAAATATCACAGCTGGGCATCATGGCTCATGCCTGTAATCCCAGGACTTTGAGAGCCCAAGGCAGGAGTATCGTTTGACAAGCCTAGGAATTCAAGACCAGCTTGGGCAATATAGCAAGACCTCAGTCTCTATTAAAAATTTTTTCAATTAAAAAAAGAAATAAAACATTACATTAGTCACCCTTAGAAGGTACAGAAAAAAAGAAAAAAATTACAGCTACCATTGAACCCCCCTTGCACTCCCCTCAGTCCCAGTACAAATCACTTACCCTCCCAGTCCCTTCAGAGGTAACCACTTTCATGAACTTGGAGTGTATCCTTCCAGTGTATTTTCTTCCACATATGTGTGTGTCTATGTGTGTGCATTCAAAGAGACAGAGAGAGGCTAGGTGCAGTGGCTCACTGCTATAATCCCAGCACTTTGGGAGGCCAAGGCAGGCGGATCACTTGATGCCGAGAGTTCAAGACAAGCCTGACCAATATGGTGAGACCTTGTCTCTACTAAAAATAAAAAAATTAGCCGGGCATGGTGGTGGGCACCTGTAATCACAGCTACTTGGGAGGCTAAGGCAAGAGAATCCCTTGAACCCAGGAGGCGGAGGTTGCAGTGAGTCGAGATCGTGCCACTGTACTCCAGCCTGGGAGACAGAGCAATACTCCATTTCAAAAAAATAAATGAAAAAGAAAAAGATGGAGAGAACACAAGATGCTATTAGTATGAATGTATGTGTCCATTTAAAAATGTTACAATGCCCACAGAGGAGCAAAACAAAACAAATAAATAAATTGTTACATAAGCAGTACATAATCTATAACTTGCTTTTTCATTCAACAGTATGATTTTTAAACCCATCTGTGTTGTGTACATGTGGATTTAGTTTATTTCTCTTAGATGCTATATAATATCCCTTCTGTTACTATACCAATTTTTGTTTATAAGTTGCCTTAAAGGTGGGATAGTAAAATTGAACATGGTTTCATATGCTTGTTAACCATATAATTGTCCTCCTTGTGATACCTGTTCAGTTTCTAGATAGAGCAAATTTCAAATGTAAAGGGAAGAATGGAGAGAGATCTATTGCACAGCATGGTGATTATAATGTATTATATATTTCAAAATTGTTGAGCGTACATTTCAAATGTTCTTACCCCAAAAATAAGTATGTGAGGTGATGAATAAATTAATTCGCTTGATTTAATTCTACAATGTATACATCTTTCAAAATGTCAGTTGAGTGCATGGTTTATGTCTATAACCCCTGCACTTTGGAAAGCTTAGGCAGGAGGATCACTGGAGCCAAGGAGTTAGGCAACTTAGTGAGACCCTGCCACTACACAAAAAATTTAAAAATTAGCCGAGTGTGGTGGTGTACACTGGTAGTCCCAGCTACTCAGGAGGTTGAGGTGGGAGGATCACTTGAGCTCAGCTGGTTGAGGCTGCAGTGATCTGTTATTGCACCACTGTACTCCAGGCTGGGCAACAGAGTAAGAGAGTCTCAAAAAACAAATGAAAAACTTTTCTACTAATCACATTATTCCATATAAGCCCTTAGATTGATGGCTCATTCTACTTTTCAGGTTCAAAATAAAATACTTCTAATTCTGACATCTTGACTTATGTGACTTTTCCCAAGTACTCACCACCAAAGATCTATACACAAGGATTCTCTGCCATCCCTCTGATGTTGTGTCCTTGCTTTGACTACAAAGAAAACAAAGAGCGTTGAGTGTAGTTGTAGCAACCCTGAGTTTTCAGCTGAAAATTAACATGTAACAAGAACTCTTGAAATATCAAGAAACTACTTTGACTGGGCACAGTGGCCACTTGTAGTACCAGCTGCTCAGGAGCTGAGGCAGGAGAGAATCACTTTAACCCAGGAGTTGAAGGTGAGAGTGTGCTATGATGATACCTGTGAATAATCACTGCACCCCAGCCTGGGCAATAGTAAGACCTGTCTCTAAAAAGAAAACAAAACAATAAAAAGAAACTTCTTTGGCTTTTCTTGCTCACTTGATTTGAATTTTGTGCATAGATATTTGGAGTAGTAGTTTAAAAAAAAAGATTCTGAAATATACTCCTAGATATCCCTCTCTATTCATATTAAACAATTATTTATTTTACTTTACTTTATTTTATTTTATTTTGAGATGGAGTCTCACTCTGTAGCCCAGGCTGGAGTGCAGTGCACAATCTCAGCTCACTGCAACCTCCATCTCCCAGGTTCAAGAGATTCTCCCACCTTAGCCTCCCAAGTACCTGGAACTACAGGCGTGTGCCACCACACCTGGCTAATTATTATTATTATTTTTTGAGACAGAGTCTCAATCTGTTGCCAGGCTGGAGTGCAGTGGCGTGATCTCGGCCCATTGTAACCTCTGCCTCCCGGGTTCAAGCAATTCTCCTGTCTCAACCTCCCGAGTAGCTGGGACTACAGGCACACGCCACCATGCCTAGCTAATTTTTGCATTTTTAGTAGAGATGGGGTTTCAACATATTGGCCAGGATGGTCTCAATCTCTTGACCTCGTGATCCGCCCACCTAGGCCTCCCAAAGTGCTGGGATTACAGGTGTGAGCCAGAGCGCCTGGCCCACTGGCTAATTTTTTTATTTTTAGTAGAAACAGAGTTTCACCATGTTGGCCAAGCTGATCTCAAACTCCTGATCTCAGGTGATCTACCTGCCTCGACCTCCCAAAGTGCTGGGATTCCAGGTGTGAGTCACCATGCCCACTAAACTTAATTATTTAAATCTGAGTTGTTAACTATTAGATGAACCATTTCATTTCTAAACTAACAAACTCACCATTTTAACAACAGTAACATTTAAAATCACTATTAAGCCGGGCGCAGTGGCTCATGCCTGTAATCCCTGCACTTTGGGAGGTTGAGGCGGGTGGATCACGAGGTCAAGAGATCGAGACCATCCTGGTCAACATGGTGAAACCCCGTCTCTACTAAAAATACAAAAAATTAGCTGGGTGTAGTGGTGCGTGCCTATAATCCCAGCTACTCAGGAGGCTGAGGTAGGAGAATTGCCTGAACCCAGGAGGCGGAGGTTGCGGTGAGCCGAGATCGCGCCATTGCACTCCAGCCTGGGTAACGAGAGCGAAACTCCGTCTCAAAAAAAAATTAATTAAAAATAAAAAATAAATAAATAAATAAAATCATTATTAATGAAAATTCAAAATATGCAAACTGTAATTTCCTAATGAAATAGCTAGTTTTTTCTTATAAAACAAAATAGAAAAGTATTACATATAAGAAACCCCACATTTTGACCATCTCTACCTTGCAATATATATTCTTGACTCATTCTTTTCTCTTGGTGCCAAAGGCAACATTGACAGTCTTGCATAATCCACAGGGTGGTCCAACATTAGTGCTCTCTGGAAAATAGTTGGGATGACAGCAAAGCTGAATCACTATATCACTTTACAGTGTCTCAAAATATCAATTACTAAAACTGCGATTGCCCCACTCTGGATATTTCCCCAGTGGTGCCTATCTTGAAAAGGCAAATTCAGGAGACATGAAAGAAGGTTACTGGGTTTTGTTTTGTTTTGTTTAAGATAGGATCTTGTCCTATTGCTCAGGCAGCCTCAAACTTTTGGGCTCTGGTGATCTTTCTGCCTCAGCTTCCAGAATAGCTGTGACTATAGGCATGCACCATTGAGTGTAGCTTTTCGTATGGTAATTCCACTTTTAATTTTTTTGAGAACTCTGTATGCCATTTTCCACAGCAGCTGTACTATTTTATATTCCTAATAACACTTTACAAGAGTATCAATGTCTCCATGTCCTTGTCTTCACCAATACTTGTTATGTTCCGTTTTGTTTATTGGTTTTTGAAATAATCACATATACTTTTTATTAAGTGTATTTTTTTTTTGAGACAGGGTTTCTCCATGTTGGTCAGGCTGGTCTCAAACTCCCAACTTCAAGTGATTCAGCCGATTCAGCCTCCCAAAGTGCTGGGATTACAGGTGTGAGCCACCTTGCACAGCTACTCAGTGTATCTTTATTGGGTCTCATTCTCTGAAAAATATATAACAACTCTTCATCAATCCAAATATTTGGTTAGTTGGAACACATTAAAATAATATCCAAAGAAAGATAAGTCACGTCTCCAGTATAGAAGAAAAGGACAGTCAGAACTAATATCCCAAAATCTGCAATTAATAGAAACTACATCCAAAAATTATAGTGAAACAAGAAAATCTCTATGCAATAGAGTGACTATTTATGTGATTAAGCTGACAGAGATTTACATCTGTTTTTATTCAGCTTTTTGTTTAAATAATAGCATTGTATATTCTTATATTACAAATGTTATTGTATACTATTATATATTATAACATGTTTAAAGACATAGAACTGACTTTTCAACAGTTCTTGAAATTTTATGGAAATAAACATTAGAATAAATGGTGTGGGCCTGGTGTTGTGGCTCATGCCTGTAATCCCAGCACTTTGGGAGAAAAAGGTAGGAGGATAGCTTGAGGCCCTGGTCACTCACTAGGTTAGAGACCTAGTCACTTAAAAAAAAACAAGAAGTAAAAATTAGCCAGACATGGTAGCACACACCTGCAGTCCCAGCTACTCCAGAGGCTGAGGTGGGAGGATCACAGAGTCTAGGAGTTTGAGGCTACAGTGAGCTATGATCATGCCACTGCGCTACTCCTGCCTGGGCAACAGAGCAACAAACCAAGGCCCTGTTCCTCCCCTACTCCCACTCCACCAAAAAAAAGGAAGAAGAATGGTGTGTATTCCCTGATACTAAAGGAATTTCTAGATTTTCCTGTCAAAATCAGTAGGCTCCATTAATTTACATTGTTTTGTGCTTTAAAATTTACAAAGTACTATCATGCACATTATTTTATTGCCCTACGTCCTTATAAGTTAAATATTATTATTGAAAAACCTGAGGTGCAAACGTCTGCCCAAAAATATATATTTAATAAATGGTTAGCTGAAATTCAAAGTTAGGTGCTCTTTTTCCAAATCCCTACTTCTTTTCACTTCTCTGTTAGAGAACATAGTTCTGTTTGAAGAAGTGTGGTTTCTTTTTTCCTTTCTCTTTTTCTATTTTTTTTCTTTTGTGAGATAGGGTCTCTCTCTGTCACCCAGGCTGGAGTACAGTGGCATGATCATAGCTCACTGTGGCCTCAAACTCTCAGACTCAAGCAATCCTCCCACCTCAGCCTCCCTATTAGCTGAGATGACAGGTGCATGCCAACATGCCTGGCTAATTTTTACTTTTTTTTTTTGAGATGAAATTTCGCTCTTGTTGCCTAGGCTGGATTGCAATGGTGTGATCTCAGCTCACTGCAACCTCTGCCTCCCGGGTTCAAGCGATTCTCGTGCCTCAGTCTCCTGAGTGGCTGGGATTATAGCCCTGCACCACCACACCTGGTTAATCTTTTTGTATTTTTAATAGAGATGGGTTTTCTCCATGTTGGTCAGGTTGATCTAGAACTCCTGACCTCAGGTGATCCGCCTGCCTCAGCCTCCCAAACTGCTGAGATTATGAGTGTGAGCCACTGCTCCCAGCTTTTTCTTTACTTTTTGTAGAGACAGAGTCCTGCCATCTTGCCCAGGCTAGTGTTGAATTCCTGGGCTAAAGTGCTGGGATTACAGGCATAAGCCACCACTCCCAGCCAAGTGCAGTTTCTTTCTTTACTTCTTTGTTTTCTGCCACATCTTTTTACGTCTCTGAACACCCAGAACACATTTATTTCAAATAGGTGCTCAATTAATTACATTCTAGACTTGGTCCCTGTATAAGAAGCTAAAACAAACACACAATGACAATTCAGCACCTAGCTCTGAAGAGTCAACATAAAAACAAGACATTGTCACACACAGAGATGATGGAGGTCAGAAGTAGAGATCCGCATCAGAGACTTGGCTTAGGAAAGGAGACAGCTAGGGATGGGGACTGTGCCAGGCTCTCCACCCTTTTCCTGTCTGCTATTCTGAGAATCTCATGAGATGGGCAGGGATGCCCTTCAGCTCTTCCAAAAGCACTGGGGTTTGTTCATTTTTTTGGGGGGGAAAGAAAAGTAACTCCCAAGTTCTGGTAACAGTCTTCTAGCACCTCACTTTAAAAAAAAAAAGATGCAGCCAGTCGCGGTGTCTCAAGGCTGTAATCCCAGCACTTTGGGAGGCCAAGGCGAAGGTAGGGGGTGGGGGTGATCACCTGAGATCAGGAGTTCGAGACCAGCCTGGCCAACATGGTGAAATCCCATCTCTACTAAAAATTCAAAAATTAGCTGGATGTGGTAGTAAGCACCTGTAATTCCAGCTACTCAGGAGGCTGAGGCATGAGAAGTGCTTGAACCTGGGAGGCAGAGGTTGCAGTGAGCCGAGATCACACTACTGCACTCCAGCCTGGGCAACAGAGCAAAACTGTCTCAAAAAAAAAAAAAAAAAAAAACACCAATCTGGACCACGCTCGCATAAGAGAAAGAATTTATCAGGCCAGGTGCGGTGGCTCACGCCTATAATCCCAGCACTTTGGGAGGCCGAGGCCAGTGAATCACGAGGACAAGAGATCGAGACCATCCTGGTCAACATGGTGAAACCCCATCTCTACTAAAAATGCAAAAATTAGCTGGGCTTGGTGGCGTGCACCTGTAGTCCCAGCTACTCAGGAGACTGAGGCAGGAGAATTGCTTCATCTCAGGAGGTGGAGGTTGCGGTGAGCCGAGATCGCACCATTGCACTCCAGCCTGGGTAATAAGAGCGAAACTCCGTCTCAAAAAAAAAAAGAATTTATCATTCAGATAATCATTGTTGATGGCAAATTCTGAATATCTGTAAAAGTTTTGACAGGTAAGGTACATTAGATTATAGGTACACCTATAATCTCAGCACTTTGGGAAGTTGAAGTGGGAGGATTGCTTGAGCCCAGAAGTTCAAGACAAGCCCAGGCAAAATAGTAAGACCCCCATCTCTTTAAGGAAAATTAAAAATTAGCCAGGCATGGTAGTACTCAGGAGGCTGAGGTCAGAGGACTGTTTGAGTTTAGGAGTTTGAGCCTGCATTAAGCCTGTCTAAAAATTAAAAAAAAAAAGTTTTGAAATAAGATCTCCATATCAGTTAGGCATTCTTATTCCTGGCTTATAGCAGGAATAAGCTAGATATATATTTGAAATATGTTGAAAAAATGATATTTGATTGAATTCTTATGAACTGCTAGTTACATATGGTGGGCAAATTTAAAGAATCAATCTAACACATCTAACATTACAATTTAGTTAAACTGACTGGGCGCAGTGGCTCACGCCTGTAATCCTGGCACTTTGGGAGGCCTAGGCAGGTGGATTGCCTCAGCTCAGGAGTTTGAGACCAGCCTGGGAAATATGGTGAAACCTCATCTCTACTAAAAATACAAAAAATTATCCAGGTGTGGTGGCTCGTCCCTGTAATCTGTAATCCCAGCTACTTAGCAGGCGGAGACACAAGAATCGCTTTAACCCAGGAGGCAGACATTGCAGTAAGCTGAGATCGTGCCACTACACGCCAACCTAGGCAACAGAGCAAGACTCTGTCAAAAAAAAAAAAAAAAAAGCTGGGTGTGGTGGCTCACGCTTGTAGTCCCAGCACTTAGGGAGGCCAAGGCGGGTGGATCACAAGGTCAGGAGTTCAAGACCAGCCTGGCCAATATGGTGAAACCCTGTCTCTAAAAAACAAAATTAAAAAAATAAGATAAAAATGATAGTAAAACCTTGCTAACTCAAAAACTTACAAAGAGCACAGGGGTTAAAAGCATGGGTTTGAAATTAGATCAGTGCTTGGATTTTTTTTGTAGACTTTCAACATGAGGGCTCGGTTTTGGGTTCTACTACTTGTCAGTTGTCTTTCTAATTTCAAAGCCCATGCTTGAGAACATTGCTAAACCCAAGATCCTTTACCTGTAAAAAAGGAACAATCACACCTACGTTTTAGGATTTCTGGGAGAATTAAATATAAATAATGACAGGCTTAGCACACTTCTTGGCACAAAGAATGTGCCAATATGTTGTAGCTATTATTAGTACAAAACAGGATCATTACTCTTGGCATCAATTTCTACAGAATAATCCTATTAATGTTGGAAATGTAGGTGATTAAGTTGAATCCACACTGACACTCTGACTTAACCTGGATTTGCATCTTTGAATAATCTTTGGGATCAGTTGGCTTATTTAACACTTGTCTCTAAGGTATAGAAAAATGCTAGTTATTTGAGCTTTCTAAATTTAGGATTCCAAACCAATAAAAACTTACCAGTTATCCAAAAGAGACTGTGATAAGGTTTTCTATTACTCAGAATCTTTGACCAGTTACTTTTTTGTTTTTGTTTTTGAGATGGTGTTTCACTCTGTTGCCCAGGCTGGAGTACAGTGATGCAATCTCGGCTCACTGCAACCTCCACCTCCTGGGTTCAAGCAATTCTCCTGCCTCAGCCTCCTGAGTAGCTGGGATTACAGGCGCCCCCCCACCACGCCCAGCTAATTTTTCGTATTTTTAGTAGAGATGGGGTTTCACCATGTTGGCCAGACTGGTCTCAAACTCCTGACCTCAGGTGATCCACCCGCCTCAGCCTCCCAAGTGTTAGGATTACAGGCGTGAGCCACTGCTCCTGGCTGACCACTTACTTTTCCTTGCACCAAGTTGATCATTCTCACCCCTAGACAAAAAACAGTATCAAAGCACTTTTGGTTGCAAATAATAGAAATTCAATTAATATTAGGTTAAGCAAAAAGGAATGCATTGACCTCTATGTTGCCAGAGGTCTGCTTCCTTCTGTGTGCTCACATCAGTCTGCAGATAGCTTCTTCCTGCACAGACTGTTGTTAGGACCATGGGCAGCTTCAGGCTCATGCAGTTCCTTCAGCTTGAAGGCTCAAGGAGAAAAAGCTCCTTTCTTTCTTAGTAGCTACAAATCTTAGAGAATTTTTTTTTTTTTAATGAAACGTCTTGGCCGGGCGCGGTAGCTCAGGCCTGTAATCCCAACACTTTGGGAGGCCGAGGTGGGTGGATCACAAGGTCAAGAGATTGAGACCATCCTGGTCAATATGGTGAAACCCCGTCTCTATGAAAAATACAAAAAATTAGCTGGGCATGGTGGTGCGTGCCTGCAATCCCAGCTTCTCAGGAGGCTGAGGCAGGAGAATTGCCTGAACCCAGGAGGCGGAGGTTGCGGTGAGCCGAGATCGAGGCATTGCACTCCAGCCTGGGTAACAAGAGCGAAACTCTGTCTCAAAAAAAAAAAAAAAAAAAAAAGAAAAAAGAAAAGAAAAGTCTCACATATTTATTACTGAACCCAGCCATCAACCAACATGTTCATAACAGATCCAGAGAGGAAACTCTGTTCAAAATTCTCCAGATAGTAGTGACGTTTTCAGCTTGATTTGGTAACATGATTGTT
Source organism: Leontopithecus rosalia (assembly GCA_028533165.1). Lineage (NCBI taxonomy): Eukaryota > Metazoa > Chordata > Mammalia > Primates > Cebidae > Leontopithecus > Leontopithecus rosalia. The sequence goes on from CM052659.1 coordinate 84,930,606, forward strand.
ACCTTCAGATAGCGTAAATATGTGTGCAATCTCATGTGCAATTTCTTATAGACCCAGCTTGGTTCTTCTCCAATGTCTCCTTTTGGAGTTGTAACTGATTTTATTACCAGTTTTCATCCTAATCCACTGGAGAATGGGACGATTTTGCTTTTGTTTCTTGGCCAGGAATTGCTTAATCCTGAAAGTCTTGTGAGAAGACATGGTGAGAAACGGAGTCAAGCACACACCACAAAGGCAGAGAAGGTAGAGAAATAATTTTTTTTTTTTTTTTTGAGACGGAGTTTTGCTCTTGTTACCCAGGCTGGAGTGCAATGGTGCGATCTTGGCTCACGGCAACCTCCGCCTCCTGGGTTCAGGCAATTCTCCTGCCTCAGCCTCCCGAGTAGCTGGGATTACAGGCACGCATCACCATGCCCAGCTAATTTTTTGTATTTTTAGTAGAGACGGGGTTTCACCATGTTGACCAGGATGGTCCCGATCTCTTGACTTCGTGATCCACGTGCCTCGGCCTCCCAAAGTGCTGGGATTACAGGCTTGAGCCACCACGCCCGGCCGAGAAATAAATTTTAAAGAAGATTCTTAGTTTAGAGTAGGTGGAGCACTGTGGTCATCTCGCTAGAACCACATGGCCAGGGGAGGGGCGATTCCCCAAGAGGAAATCAAGATCTGATTTCTGACAAAAAGGCACAGTAGGTGGGTTTCATCCCTGTGAGGCTGGTGGAGTGGGGCAGCTAAGAGGGTGGCCCTGAGGTTGCTGGGGGCTCGAGGGTGGGATGCCCAAGAGGCAGGGCTCAGTAAAGTTTAGTTTCAGAGCTTTATTTGCACTATCCCTAATGTTTCCTTGGAGTAATAATTGAATTAACCATTTTCTGTTTTCTTCTGTCCTCCATTTGTTTTGGGGGAGGGTTCGGAGAGATGTGCCTGTGCCTGCAATTAGTGTCCTCTCTTCTCTAGCTGTTTTTAACTCTGAGCAGTCCCTTCTGTATAGGGAATCATATTGATTTTTATGTGCACCCAGACTGATGTAGCTTTTGAAAAATACATAGGAAGCACTACTGAAAGAACTATTTTTTTTTTGGCACGAAATGGATAAATTTGGATATCATAAAGGCTGTATAATTGCTTTCATGTGTTCTAGAGCTTTTCCTATTTCTCTAATGGGGAAGATTATCAAATAATGAGAATTATAAGCATAAGCATGCATGGCTAGCAGGGAAAGCATGTATTCCACTTCCCGACTATGAGATCTGTAGAGTAGATACTTACCCAGGAGTACCTTTCTCTTTCTCTTTCACTTTTATATCTCACTCTTTACTATTAAAAAAAAATTATGAATTATATCTAGTATCTAATAACACAACACAGTAACTAAAGTCAATAATAATTTAATTGTACATTTTTTTAAAGTATAATTGAATTGTTTGTAACACAAAGAATAAATGCTTGAGGTGATGTATACCACATTTACCCTAATGTGATAATTACATACTGCATCCCTGTATCAAAATATCTCATGTACTCCATAAATATATATACCTAAATATATATACCACAAAAAATAAAAATTAAAAAGAAATTTTTTAAGAGGAATGGTAGAGTGCCCACAGCAGATAGTTTGGGCTGGATTACCCAGAAACGAAGACTTCAGCATGGCCATCTTGACATCTATTAAAATATGCATTTATTTCATGAAACCATACACAATGTTTCAAAGTGGCATTGGGGCAGGCTATTCTTGACTCAAGGGTATTCTCTATCCTAACTAAGCTCCACATATGGCAAACATCTGCCAAAAAAAAAATTTATCCTCATATATTCTGCATCCTAAGCAGTAGTGTGTGCATAATTACATGAAAAAAGGAAAAATTATGTTTCTATATTGAAAAAGCAAATCCGACCACTAATAAATAATAATCATATACAATTACATGAAAAAGTAACAAAGGAAAAATATTTCTTCATATTAAAAAAGCAAATCAGGCAATTAATAAATAGTAGTCTAAAAGTTCTTCATAAAATTTTGCTAATTTTGGCTCAGTGTGGTGGCTCACACCTGTAATCCCAGCACTTTGGGAGGCAGCTGTGGACAGATCACTTGAGGTCAGGAGTTCAAGACCAGCCTGTTCAATATGGTGAAATCTTGTCTCTACTGAAACTACCAAAACCAGCTGCGTGTGGTGGCAGGTGCCTGTAATCCTAGCTACTTGGGAGGGTGAGGCAGGAGAATCACTTGAACCCAGGAGTTTGCAGAGGTTGTAGTGAGCTGAGATCAAGCCACTGCATGCACTCCAGCCCGGGCAACAGAGCAAGACTCTGTCTCAAATGAATAAATACATAAAAATAAAAATTTGCCAACTTCAAAATAAAAACAAAAGAGTTAACATTCTAGAAATAATTTCTACAATACTAAGAAAAAGAAAATAAAAGGAAGACATTGGCATTATTTGCATTTGCAAATCACTCTTGTTGGCTGAGTCCATTTTTCAAAGTGAAACTGCATCATGCTTGCAAGACAAAATAAGTTATTTTAAATATTTTAAAATTACAAAAAGGGGGCCGGGTGCAGTGGCTGATGCGTGTAATCCCAGCACTTTGGGAGGCCCAGGCGGGTGGATCACCTGAGGTTTGGAGTTGAAGACCAGCCTGACCAATATGGTGAAACCCTGTCTCAAAATAAATAAATAAATAAGTAAAATTACAAAAAGGAAAAATCCTGTGTTTTTTGTTTAATCCCAATGCTGAAAATGACTTTTTAATTTTTTATTTTATTTAATTAATTAATTTATTTTTTGAGACAGAGTTTCACTCTTGTTACCCAGGCTGGAGTGCAATGGCGCGATCTTGGCTCACCGCAACCTCTGCCTCCTGGGTTCAGGGAATTCTCCTGCCTCAGCCTCCTGAGTAGCTGGGATTACAGGCACGCGCCACCATGCCCAGCTAACTTTTTGTATTTTTAGTAGAGGCAGGGTTTCACCATGTTGACCAGAATGGTCTCGATCTCTTGACCTCGTTATCCACCCGCCTCGGCCTCCCAAAGTGCTGGGATTACAGGCTTGAGCCACCGCGCCTGGCGAAAATGACTTTTTTAACTCTTGATTTTATTCTTCAGCATTTTGGCGTATGAGTGAGTAGAATACTGATGCCTCTCAAACTAGAAGGCTCTTACTGAGACTTCACTGGACTCCACAAACATGATTTCATCTTTCAGCTTGATTATGTTCCAGATCTAGGAGTGAGGGTGAGTATATACTAAGGGAGCAAAAAAAGGAAATATTTACATAAGCCCCATAATACAACTTTTTTTTTTTTTTGAGATGGAGTTTCACTCTTGTTGCCCAGGCTAGAGTGCAATGGCATGATCTTGGCTCACTGAAACCTCCACCTCCTGAGTTGAAGTGATTCTCCTGCTTCAGCTTCCTGGGTAGCTGGGATTACAGGCATGCACCACCACCACGCCTGGCTAATTTTGTATTTTTGGTGGAGATGGAGTTTCTCCATATTGGTCAGGCTGGTCTCAAACCTCCGACCTCAGGTGATCAGCCCACCTCAGCCTCCCAAAGTGCTGGGATTACAGGTGTGAGCCACAGCGCCCAGCCTGATACAACTTTTTAAAACCTCAAAAAAAATCCGTAATGAAAAGGAGATGTATACATATGTATTCGTGTGTGTGTGTGTGTGCGCGCGCGTGCGTGGGTGTATTCCCTATGGGTTTACAGAGTCCAAATAGGGCAAAATCATAGAATATAGTGAAGAAGTGAGAAAAAAAAGTAGTCACCCTTTAGAATGAAAACACTAAAAACAATTAGATGAGCCATATGAAGATATCTTCCCAAGAGTCATCACACCCAAAATTTGAAACCTTATACCAATAACACTAGGATGTCTTCCTAAATCACCAAGATATTGCATAAAAATCTCATCTAGCTGTAATCCTAGCACTTTGGGAGGCCAAGGTGGGTGGATCACTTGAGGTCAGGAGTTCAAGACCAGCCTGGCCAACATGGTGAAACCCTATCTTTGTAAAATAAAAAAATATATTAAAAAAAAAAAGAAAAAAAAATCTCATCTTGAAGGCATCACATTCAAATGTTAACTAATTAATTAATATATAATAAACTGGCTGGGTGTTGTGGCTCATGCCTGTAATCCTAGTACCTTGGGAAACTGAGGTAGGTGGATTACTTGAGGCCAGAAATTCAAGACCAGGCTGGGCAACATGACAAAATCCCATCTCTACTAAAAACACAAAAATTAGTTGGACATGCTGGTGCACACCTGTAATCCCAGCTACTTGGAAAGCTGAGGCACAAGAAGAGCTTGAACATGGGAGACAGAGGTTGCAGTGAACCAAGATGCATTGTAGTCTGGGCAACAGAGTGAGAGTCTGGCTCAAAAAAAGAAAGAAGAAAAAAAAAGAGGCCAGGCATAGTGGATCATGTCTGTAATACCAGCACTTTGGGATGTCGAGGTGGACGGATCACGAGGCCAGGAGTTCGAGACCAGCCTGACCAAAATGGTGAAACCACGTCTCTATAAAAAATACAAAAATTAGCCAGGCATGGTGGTTAACGTGTGTGTGGGTGTGGGTGGGTGTGTGTGTACACATATAAAATTAATTGGCCCTGGAAATGTTACATTGCAATGATAGAAGATTTTGCAACTAGTGGGTTGAACATTTTTTTTTTTTAGTTTTCAATCAAGCTTTTAATGAAAAGATTGTAAAATAACAGTTTCTCCTCACTGTATATTAAGACTGCACACTTCTGAATGGAGAGATCAGTCATTGGCGAATTGCTTTTCTATGACACTGGGCAGCTGCATAGCTGCAGTGCTGACCTGAATTTATACAAATTCTCAAGGGAGGTGAACTCAATGTGATGAGTGACAGCGGCAGTGGCCAGTACAGGAGTGCGATCCTGGTGTCCCTCCCCTTTTCTGGGAAATCTTTTTTTTTTTTTTTTTTTTTTTTTTTTTTTTTTTTTTTTAACAGAGTCTCTCTGTCACCCAGGCTGGAAGGCAGTGGTGCGATCTTGGCTCACTGCAACCTCCACCTCCTGGGTTCAAGTGATTCTCCTGCCTTAGCCTGTGGAGTAGCTGGGACTAAAGGTGCGTGCTACCACGCCCAGACAATTTTTTGTATTTTTAGTAGAGACGGGGTTTCACCATGTTAGCCATGATGGTCTCCATCTCCTCACCTCATGATCCGCCTGACTCGTGATCCACTTGGCCTCCCAAAGTGCTGGGATTACAGGCATGAGCCACCTCGCCAGCCAGGTTGAACATCTTATGGTGTACTTCCAGAGTTCTTTTGAAGGAGAATGGACTTTGTGTGACCTACTGTAAGTGGCAATTAAGTAGAATCAAGTTATGAGAATCAGTTTTTTTCCTCTAATATTCTCAAAATATTTACTAAGTTCTGGCATGAAAATTTCAGTATCTTACCCATACCATTCCAATTTAACTAAATAGAGTATAAGTGTTGCATCTCATTTATAGGGTGTCTTTTAGGGATTGATATCTCCACAACCAAAGGTGAAAGTCAGGCTGGGCAATTTATTCAGTCAACATAATTAAGATATTTATTTATTTATGTCATTTTGAGACAGGGTCTCACTCTGTCACCCAGGCTAGAGTGCAGTGGCGTAATCATGGATCACTGCAGCCTCAACCTCCCTGGCTCAAGCGCTCCTCCCACTTCAGCCTTCTAAGTAGCTGGGACTACAAGTGTGTGCCACCATGCCTGGCTAATTTTTATTTTTATTTTTTGTAGAAATGGGGTCTCCCTATATTGTATAGGCTGTTCTTGAACTCCTAGCCTTAAGCAATCCTCTTGCCTTGGCCTCCCAATGTTCTAGGATTACAGGAGTAAACCACCATGCCTAGCCTTTTTTTTTTTTTTTCAAGATATGGGGTCTTGGCCAACACAATGGCTTATGCCTGTAATCCCAGCTACTCAGGAGGGTGAGGAAGAGAATTGCTTGAATCCAGGAGGCAAGATTGCAGTGAGCCGAGATCACTACAGCCTGGGTGACGAAGTGAGATTCATCTCCAAAGAAAAGAAATGGGGTCTTGCTATGTTGCCCAGGCTGGAGTACAGTGGCTATTCACAGGTGTGATCATAGGGCACTGTGGCCTTGAATTCTTTTTTTTTTTTTTTTTTTTT
>CM052659.1:84944232-84955434 GCA_028533165.1 Leontopithecus rosalia
GCCTCCCAAAGTGCTGGGATTACAGGCTTGAGCCACCGCGCCTGGCCTGAAATGAACATTTTATCTGATTGGGGAATGTTTTCATGACCTGGTACTGTAAAACATAAGGCATGTGAATCTGCCCTTCAAACATTAATTGGACATGCTAAATGGGAACCAGTTAAATTACCCAAGCTCACATAGTGCAGAGAAGAAGCTAGAGTGCTGACAGGGACAAATTCTCCACTTGCTAACCCTCTGCGGCGTATTTCCGGGGTTTATGGCAAAAGCCTCTGGGCCAAGCACAGTGGTTCACACCTGTAATCCCAGCACTTCAGGAGGCTGAGGTGGGTGGATCACCTGACATCAGGAGTTCCAGGCCAACATGGTGAAACCCCATCTCTACTAAAAATACAAAAATTAGCTGGGTGGTGGCTGGTGCCTGTAATCCCAGCTACTCGGGAGGCTGAGGCAGGAGAATCGGTTGAACCCAGGAGGCGGAGGTTGCAGGAGCTGAGATCGCATCTGCTGTTCCAGCACTTGTACTTGCAGCCTGGTCCTAGGACCACTGCATCAGTTGGGGAGGAAAGAAAGATTTCAAGATAATTTCAGGAAAAAATAAAAAATTATAGTTGCTCTACTGGCATACTCCTCCCTTGGCAAGGACTTCATAGTCATACCAGCAACCTCCCCAACCACCTTTCTCTTCCCCAGGTCAATCAGAAAAACAGAAAAAACCTAGCAGGGCCACACTAGTCCCACTCATGCTGAGCGTGAGCACTCATGGAGGTGTGTAACCCAGCCAAGCAAGCTCTTATCTCCCCTTGATTTAGACAGTGTTTCAATTGCCCATCCACTTCTCCATCACACTGTTAAAAACGTGTGTTTTGAATGAAGAGACCCTCCAAACAGGCTTTTTATTTTTTTTGAGACGGAGTTTCACTCTTGTTACCCAGGCTGGAGTGCAATGGCGCGATCTCAGCTCACCGCAACCTCCGCCTCCTGGGATCACGCAATTCTCCTGCCTCAGCCTCCCGAGTAGCTGGGATTACAGGCACGCGCCACCATGCCCAGCTAATTTTTTTGTATTTTTAGTAGAGACAAGGGTTTCACCATGTTGACCAGGATGGTCTCGATCTCTTGACCTTGTGATCAACCCGCCTTGGCCTCCCAAAGTGCTGGGATTACAGGCGTGAGCCACCACGCCCGGCCCTCCAAACAGGCTTTGTGTGAGCAACATGGCTGTTTATTCATCTGGGTGCAGGTGGGCAAAGGCCAAAAAGGGCATTAACGAAGGGTGGTGGGATAGGAGTTGGTTTTATAGGTTTGGGTTGGGCAGTGGAAAGTTACAGAGTAACAGTAGTGAGGACAGGGGCAAGGAGTATACATTACCATAAGTTCCATTACAATGGCAGGCAGGATAAGAGTAGTTAAGATGGTAGGGTGGGGTGAGGGGAAGCTTATGTCCTAGGGAAGCCCGGCTGGGCGATCAGGGATCATGGCAAATGCAGGAGTTGGCAGCAGGGGGGCGGAGTGTGATCAGCCAAGGCAAGCAGGACTTTAGACTTTCTGGGTACAGGCTTGCACATAGAGGCCTGACACAAACTATTACTCTAAGGAGGGTATCTGTCTGCCCATTGCTGGAAATTATAAACTGTATGGTGTGTTCCTTAATCTGAAGAAATGATGGTTGGCTGTCCAAATCCAGGCAACATCATCTGTTCTTTTTTTCTTTCTTTTTTTTTTTTTTTTTTAGACAGAGTTTCGCTCTTGTTACCCAGGCTGGAGTGCAATGGCATGATCTCAGCTCACCGCAACCTCCGCCTCCTGGGTTCAGGCAATTCTCCTGCCTCAGCCTCCTGAGTAGCTGGGATTACAGGCACACACCACCATGCCCAGCTAATTTTTTGTATTTTGAGTAGAGATGGGGTTTCACCATGTTGACCAGGATGGTCTCAATCTCTTGACCTCGTGATCCACCCGCCTCGGCCTCCCAAAGTGCTGGGATTACAGGCTAGAGCCACTGCGCCCGGCCTTTTCTTTCTTTTTTAATGGCACTCTGTTTTCATTTCCACTGTATAAGCAAAACCCACTTGAGTCAATGTGTATTCCTGTGAAAACCCCTGTCTAACCCCTCACGGCTACCAGCATTTGTCTCACTAGCCAACTACTTTCAGGGCCTTCCCATCACAGACCATTCCACAGCCATCAGCAGTCCCTGTCTCTCTTGCTGAGACACAGAACAGTTCTTCCCAGCATTTTGTGCCTTGGAATTGCCATTCACAAGTGAAGCAGCTATTGGTTAGTTGGCTGAGAGCTGTTTATTGTGCACTATAGAATTCAGCAGTTTCTCACATAGTTCCAAAGTCAGACATAGTGGAAAAGCAACTCCCTGCATTTCCCAGGTAGCATGATCTTCTATAAACCATTCCCATTTTATTATGAAACTCTGGAAACTGTGTCCTCATTAGAATGTTTCTCTGACTAAGCACAGTGGCTCACATCTGTAACCCTAGCACTTTGGGAGGCTGAAATGGGAGGACTGCTTGATCCCAGTAATTAGAGACCAGCCTGGGCAACATAGCAAAACCCATCTCAAAAAAAAAAAAAAAGGATTTTCTCTGACAGCACCAGAGACAGCATGCGTATTTCAGGTGGTATACAGGTAGCTTCAGCCAATGTTCATAGCAACGCCCATCAAGAGGAGAGCTTCTCCAGTCCAAAGTTCCAGTACTTGTTGCTGGGAGGTGTTCAGAGGCTTTTTTTTTTTTTTGAGATGGAGATTCGCTTTTGTTGCCCAGGCTGGAGCACAATGGTGTGGTCTTGGCTCACTGCAACCTCTGCCTCCAAGGTTCAAGCAATTCTCCTGCCTCAGCCTCCTGAGTAGCTGGAATTATAGGCATGTGTCACCATGCCCAGCTAATTTATTATGTTTTTGTTTTTGTTTTTTTGTATTTTTAGTAGATATGAGGTCTCTCCATGTTGGTCAGGCTGGTCTTGAATTCCTGACCTCAGGTGCTCCACCTGCCTTGGCCTCCCAAAGAGTGCTGGGATTACAGATTTGAGCCACTGAGCCTGGCCATGAACCAGATTTGTAAGCAAAAAAAAAGTAATGATGTTGTTAAACCTTATGTCAAAATTCCTAAGGGCATGACTGAGGTGGGTGTACCTTCACCCCATCTAGCAAAATTGCAGCAAACAGTGAATGCAGCTATACTGCCTGGTGGTAAAAATAGCTCACTAGTTGTATACCTATGTAACCTTACCCTATCTGAATGAGAATGGATTGAGGAGGACATACTTGTTAGATTTGTTTTGCTACCTGAAATTTAGACTAGACAGTGGAAATTCTAATGTCCCTTCCAAAGGTAAAAAAGTTGCAGTATTAATGGAGAGAAAGAAAAACAGTAACTTGGAGTAAAGAAATTAAGGCTGGGTGTTGTGGTCATGCCTGTAATCCCAGTACTTTGGGAGGCCAAGTTGGATGGCACTCGAGGCCAAGAATCTGAGGCCAGCCTGGCCAACAGGGTGAAACCCAGCTCTATGGGACATTGTTTTAAAATTTAGCTGGGCATGATGGCATGTACCTGTGGTCTTAGCTACTCAGGAGGCTGAGGTAGGAGGATTGCTAGAGCCTGGAGGTTTGCTTGAGGCCAGGAGGTCAGGGCTTCAGTCAGCTATGATCAAACCACTGCACTCCAGCCTGGGCAATAGAGCGGGATCCTATGTGGGAAAAAGAAAAAAGAGAATGAATAAATGGGTTATTAACTGAGGATAAGTCAATATTATGTTAACAACTCAAAAACTCAAGAGTCTCACAGTAAGAAATAACACTATCTCTTAGCTCTGGGGCCCCCAGCCATCTGAATGAACCCCTCCTCTTAGCCAAGGGCATTTTGAAGTTAACCTGAAAAACTAGTTCCATGAGGCCTGACATGCCTCACTGTACCCTCCTCCCTTTTGGAATTTGGAAAATGCCAACCAGCATTAACATCAACACAGACCTTAAGTCTGATAAGAAGCATTTGCAATCTATTTTCTCTGAAGCTGGCTACCTGGAGGCTTCATCTGCATGATAAAACCTTGCTCTCTGCAGCCCCTTATTGTAACCCAGATATTCGTTTCTATTGATAGTAACTATTTAAACCAATTGTCAGTTAGAAAAATTTTAAATCTGCTCGTAACCACTCTGCTTCGACTTGTCCCAACGTTCCAGACTGAACCAACGCAGATCTTACATGTATTGACTTATGTCTTATGTCTCCCTAAAAGATATAAAAGCAAGCTCTAATTCAACCCCCTTGGGCACATGTCAGGACCTCCTGAGGCTGTGTCACAGCCGTGTCCTTAACCTTGGCAAAATAAACTTTGTAAATTAATTAAGATCTGCCTCACATACTTTTGGGTTCATGAAATAATATGATGGTCTGGATTATTCATGACTGTGTGTGTGTCTGTGTGTATGTGTAAAATATATATATAATGTGTATATATATAATATAAAATGTGTGTGTGTGTGTGTGTGTGTATGTGTGTGTGTAGAGACTATCATTGATTTTTACCCAGGGCTCCTAGCTCAAAACTCCCATAGCCCCTGTTAGAGTCTGCTGTTAGAATGTTGGCTGTGTTAGGCCTCAGGGCAGGCCTCTGACCTTCTCCAGCCCCGCTTCCACTCTAATGTCCTCCTGACTTTCCAACTGTGGGTCTTAAGGCCTTCCCATAGAGGGTCCCACCTTATACCCAGGGGTAAGAAATCCTGATGTCATGAAACTTCGAGAAAAACCCAAAAGGACTGGATTCAGTGAACTTCCAGACAGCTGAACACTTGGAAGTTCCCGGAAGGCGGCCCCCAAGGAGGGCATGGTGGCTCCACACTCCTTCCCCTGTGCCTCACCCTACGTGTCTTATGTGTCTCTTTATCTGTATCCTTTATAACATTCTTCCTAATAAACAGGTACATGTTAAAAAAAAAAAGAAGAAAAGAAAACTTGAGTGATACCAGCCACGAAGAACACCTAAAGCCACCAGAAAGCTGCAAGAGGCAATGAAGTTTTCTACCTGAGACACCCACAGGGAGAGCAGCCCTGCTGACACTGCTTTCAGACTTCTGCTCTCCAGAACTGTGAGAAAATCCGTTGTTGTTATTTTGCAGCAGCCACAGGAAACTAATACAAAGAGGGAGGAGTCTAGGATGCCCCCTAGCCTCACCCCAGGTTTCTGAGTGTCTGATGTTGTCATTAACTGAGTTAGAGAAGTCTGGATTTCTGGGGTTGGGAAATTAAGAGTTCTGATTTGGGGCCAGGCACAGTGGTTCACGCCTGTAACCCCGGTACTTTGGGAGGCCATCGTGGGAGGATCATGGGATCAAGAAATCAAGACCAGTCTGGCCAACATGGTGAAACCCTGTCTCTACTAAAAATATAAAAATTAGTTGGGCATGGTGGCACGCTCCGGTAGTCCCAGCTACTCAAGAGGCTGTGGCAATAGAATCACTTGAACCTGGGAGGCAGAGATTGCAGTGAGCTGAGATCATGCCACTGCACTCCAGCCTGGGCAACAGAACTAGACTCCATCTCAAAACATAACAAAACAAGAATTCTGATTTGGACACATTACATTTGAAACGCTTGTGAGATGCCCAGGCAAAGATGATTGATCAACAGCTGGATGGAGTAGTCTCGAACTCAGAGGAGGATCAGGCTGGGAAGATGTAAACTGGGAACTGCCAAGCATACAGATCACAATCTTTTAAAATTTTAATTAATTGCTTTTTTTTTTAGAGACAGGATCTTGCTTTGTCACCCAGGCTGAAGTGCAGTGGTGAGATCATAGCTCACTGCTGCCTGGAACTCCTGGCCTCCTAACTGGGACTACAGGCGTGTGTCACCACACCAACTAATTTTTATTTTATTTTTTTGAGATGGAGTCTTGCTCTGTTGCCCAAGCTGGAGTACAGTGGCACAATCTTGATTCACTGCAACCTTTGCCTCCCAGGTTCAAGCAATTCTCTGCCTCAGCTTCCCAAGTAGCTGGGATTACAGGCACCTACCACCATGCCTGGCTAATTTTTTGTATTTTTAGCAGAGACAGGGTTTCACCATCTTGGCCAGGCTGGTCTTGAACTCCTGACCTTGTGATCCACCCGCCTTGACCTCCCGAAGTGCTGGGATTAGAGGTATGAGCCACTGTACCTGGCCTTTCTGGCCAATTAAGTTTTTTTTTAAGAAATGGGGTCCATCTTGCCCAAGCTGGTCTCAAACACCTGGGCTCAAGCAAACCTCTTGCCTCAGCCTCTCAAAGTGCTGAGATAACAGTGTGAACCATTGTCCACAGGTAATTAAAACATTTTTTTTGAGAGACCAGGATCTTGCTACATTGCCCAGGCTGGTCTTGAACTCCTGAGCTCAGGCGATCCTCCTGCCTCAACCTCCCAAAATGCTGGCATTATAGGTGTGAGCCACCATGCCTGACCCCAAATACTTTTTACCATTTGTTGACTGATACCTGGCCTTCCATAATTAGGGATTAATTCCTTTAGATATTAAAACATAAATACTCTGGAGAAGTCATTCATATGTTTTTTCTTTATATGCTTGCGAGAATTTGTTTATCAGGTACTTTCCTTAGAGCAGGTTACAATGCAATGAGTGATAGAGTGTGAGAAAATGAAAGTTTAGGAATCCTTAAAATCTGACCATCTCTGCTTTACAGCTTTGCATGGGAGGGAAATGGCAGCCTCAAGAAAGATTCGTCACTACTATGCCATTGACTGAAAACTCACTTTTTTTGAGACAAGGTCTGGCTCTGTCACCCAGGCTGGAGTGCAGTGGCACAATCTACAACCTCTGCCTCCTGGGTTCAAGTGATTCTCATGCCTCAGACTCCTTAGTAGCTGGGACTACAGGCATGCACCACCATGCTTGGCAAATTTTTGTAGTTTTAGTAGAGATGGGGTTTCACCGTGTTGCCTAGGCTGGTCTCAAACTCCTGGCCTCAAGTGATCCACCAACTTGGCCTCCTAAAGTGCTGGGATTACAGGTGTGAGCCACCTCGCCCAACCTGAAAACTCATTTATCAAACTTTTTCCCCGTAGATGGAATCTGAGCTGACACACCCTTCTCCAGAATAAGAAGAAATGTGACATCCTGGTCAACATGGTGAAACCCCGTCTCTACTAAAAATACAAAAAATTAGCTGGGCATGGCGGTGCGCGCCTGTAGTCCCAGCTACTCAGGAGGCTGAGGCAGGAGAATTGCTCCAACCCATGAGGCAGAGGTTGCAGTGAGCCGTGATTGCGCCATTGCACTCCAGCCTGGGTAACAAGAGCGAAACTCCGTCTCAAAAAAAAAAAAAAAAAAAGATATGTGAAAGAAACACCCTGACACACAGTGGATATCTCTACAATATTGTGAGAGGAAATCTACTGCATGGACTTCACAGCATTTTGTTAAGAGCTGTTCTGTAGTTTCTGCATTCTCCAATGTGACAATTGCTTTTACTGACCTGTCTGTGATACCTCCTCTTGTCTCCATGGCTAATATCATCAGCCTAGGACCAGCCTAATGTGACCCTCTGCAGCTACTACAGCAGCCCCAACATATGGCCAGTTCCCCTGCAATCCTCCACCTACTCCCAACCTTCCTGCTATCTCTGCGGGAGGGGGAGGGTTTTCAAAATTCGAATATGCTTCCCTTTCTTCACTGCTCCTTGGACAGAAAAACTATAAAGCTTTGTTTGATCTAACTATTGCCCTGTATTTCCAGCTTCATCTCTCTCCTCCCCCACCCGCCCCATGCCCATGTGTACTTGGCTCTATGAGATCCAGCTGCACTGACATTCATTTCAGTCTTTCCAGCATCACAAACCCTGGCTCAGTCTGGAATGGGTGTCCCACCCCTTCATTAGGAAAGCAGTCCTGACCTCTTTCCCTCCCCCACTGTATTAAGTCCCCCTATTTTGAGCTTTCTGGCACCATGTACCTTTTCTGCCTGATTCTTATGAGAGTTGTAATTATACATATTTTTTTAAGCCGGATTATTTGATGAATGTCTCTTCTCTATCAGATTTTAATCTTCCTGAGAGCAGGTGTCTTATTCATGGTGGTGGCATCCCTCACATCCAGCTGCCCTGGGCCAGTTATGGGATCTCATTGTATGTTGGCCGAATAGATGAAGTAAATGAACATATTTTGCCACTAATTGTTGAGTTACCAGATGAATTATAAGAGTTCTCAGGATGGCTCACTTCTATGTGGCTCTTTAGGGTTTGAAAAGATTCATAATAAGTTATACTGAGTCTGCTTTTCCCTCTCCAGGGGAGATTCCAACTCAGCATAAAAGGAGATAAGTTCTTGCAGGCGCCAGGAGAAATGGTGTCTCTTTTGTGATAGCAACCAGCAGGAAGGATTTCTCTTGTGAATGAAGGGAAAACTCAATCAGGGATCATGTCCACCCTGACATAGACAGCCACTCCCTCACCGCCATGTACACACTTTTACAACATGCTCTGGTTATTTGAAAATGTGTTTGGCCTCCCTGAAAGAAAAAACAAGAGGATAACTAAGTATTAAATCAGAGGATTCTCAATCACTTTAAATAGAAAGGAAGACACCAGGACTACACTTGTTAAAATTACCAAAAAATGGCTGGACATGGTGGTTTATGCCTGTAATCCCAGCATTTTGGGAGGCTGAGGTGGGCAGATCACCTGAAGTTGGGAGTTTGAAACCAGCCTGACCAACATGGAGAAACCCCGTCTCTATTAAAAATACAAAATTAGCCTGGTGTGGTGGTGCATGCCTGTAATCCCAGCTACTCTGGAGGCTGAGGCAGGAGAATCGCTTGAACCTGGGAGGCAGAGCTTGTGGTGAGCTGAGATTACGCCATTGCACTCCAGCCTGGGTGACAAGAGTGAAACTCTGTCTAAAAAAAAAAAAAGACAAAAAACATTAATTTAGGAAAAAGTAACATGCCTCACATGTAGTTCAAATGTTCCTTTCAAATATTAAGTCTCCAAAACATGGCTCTAGTCTTCAGAGTGAGGAAAATATGGTGTACATCTGCACATTTGCTTTCTCATGGCTTGTGTTTAATTATCCACAAAGAAAAAAAATTCACAAGATATTTCATGGTCTTCTCTTTTAACTGCCAAAGCAGGAACTTCTGAAGCTTTGATAGAATTGGTTGCAATCCCTTTGAAAGCTTTTATTAATGTACACAGAGTATGTTTTTAATCTTTGATATTTTTATCACCCAAATTTATGTTTTGTGATTTATTCATGCTTGATTCTATCATATTTTAAGTAAACAAGTGGTCAGCAGTTTTTACCCTGCAAAATACATTGGGATTTTTTTTTTTTTTTTTTTGAGACGGAGTTTCGCTCTTGTTACCCAGGCTGGAGTGCAATGGCGCGACCTCGGCTCACCGCAACCTCCGCCTCCTGGGTTCAGGCAATTCTCCTGCCTCAGCCTCCTGAGTAGCTGGGATTACAGGCACGCACCACCCCGTGCCCAGCTAATTTTTTGTATTTTTAGTAGAGACAGGGTTTCGCCATGTTGACCAGGATGGTCTCGATCTCTTGACCTCGTGATCCACCCGCCTCAGCCTCCCAAAGTGCTGGGATTACAGGCTTGAGCCACCGCGCCCGGCTAGAAATGAAGTCTTGAGACCCTTTGAGAGATTGATATCAACATTGATTTTAAGGTAAATATCAGAGACATTCCACCGTGAACACATTTCTTTCCAGACACATTCTTTCTGGAAAGAATTGTGTTCTGGAAAGAGAGAGAAAAGCATAAATACAAAGAAAAGCACAATTTTCTAAGAAAATGCATACAAATTTAACCATAAAGTAATAATTTGTATGATAAACAGATAAACATTAAATGAGATTTCACACCCCCTTTCTTTTGTTTTTTGAGGCGAGTCTCGCTCTGTAATCCAGGGTGGAGTACAGTGGCAGAATCTTGGCTCACTGCAACCTCCACCTCCTGGGTTCAAGTGATTCTCCTGTCTCAGTCTCCCCAGTAGATGGGACTACATGTGCCCTCCACCACACCCAGTTAATTTTTGTATTGTTAGTAGAGACAGGGTTTCACCATATTGGTCAGGCTGGTCTCAAACACTTGACCTCAGGTGATCCACCCACCTGGGCCTCCCAAAGTGCTACAATTATAGGTGTGAGGTCTTTTTTCTTCTTCTTCTTCTTCTTCTTCTTCTTCTTCTTCTTCTTCTTCTTCTTCTTCTTCTTCTTCTTCTTCTTCTTCTTCTTTCTTCTTCCTCTTCCTTCTTCTCCTTCGCCTTCTTCTTTTCTTCTTCTCCTTTCTTCTTTTTTTAAGATGGAGTCTCGCTCTGTCGCCCAGGCTGAAGTGCAATGGCGTGATCTCGGCTCAATGCAACTTCTACCTCCTGGGTTCATGAGATTCTCCTGCCTCAGTCTCCCAAGTATCTGGGATTATAGGCACCTGGCTAAAGAGATTTCACACTCACTTAAATCCAGAAAAATAATGCATAAGGTATAATGTTTCCTTCTAGGTGTTCTTGAATTCAATCTGTGATGACAATCTAGAGATTATTTTAATGTTTTAATGGCATGTGATCTACTTTTCAAATAAGAAAAGATGTAGTCAAATGTTACTCAAGCATTTTACTTCCATCTTCCAGAATAGAAGCTCCCTGAGGCTGAGATTATTTTGTTTTGTTTTGAGATAGGGTCTCACTCTGTTACCCAGGCTGAAGTGCAGTGGCATGATCATGGCTCACTGCAGCTTCTGCCTCCTGCACCCAAGTGATCCTTCCGCCTCAGCATCTTCAGTAGCTGTAGTTCCAACTACTCAGGAGACTGAGGTGGGGAGGATCGCTTGAAGTCAGGAATTCAAGGCCGGGCGCGGTGGCTGGCTCACGCCTGTAATCCCAGCACTTTGGGAGGCCGAGGCGGGTGGATCACGAGGTCAAGAGATCGAGACCATCCTGGTCACCATGATGAAACCCCGTCTCTACTAGGGATACAAAAAATTAGCTGGGCGGGGGGAACGATCCAAGATGGCCGATCACTAACATCTCGGGATTGCAGCTCGCAGTTAAAGCTCATAGAACTAGAGAACGCCACACTTTCAGACAAATTCTGGTCGCTCAGGAGCAGAAGATTCCCAGTGGAGGAGCCACGCGGGGCAGTGGCCTCGCCGGCACCGTGGTGCACCGGTCTCGCCGGCACCTCCGAACGGC
>CM052659.1:84955934-85036218 GCA_028533165.1 Leontopithecus rosalia
ATGAGACAGAAAATTAATAAGGATATCCAGGACTTGAATTCAGATCCAGAACAAGTAAACTTAATAAATATGTATAGCGCTCTCCACTTTAAATACACAAAATATACATTCTCCACTTTCAATACACAAAGTATTGATCAGCCATTATTAATAACCATTCTTAGAATTAAGCAATATTCCTGTTCTCTCTCCCTCTTTTGCTTCCTCTTTCTTCCTCTCCTTCTCTCCAAAAAAAAAATTTAGAAGGTATTCTATAACAGTTAGTTCCTTTCCCCTAATTTTCCTTTTTTTTAAAAAAACAAAAAAAACAAAAAAAACAAAGATGATGCGTTGGAACCGGGCATGCACGAGACCCTGCGCCCCCTGGTCCCAGCGCTGGGGCAGTCGGCGGGGGGGGGGGCGGGTGCACCCTGACCTGGGTGCGCGAGGCTGGTCTCCTGGACTGGGGCTGCAGCTCAGATGCTGGAAGGCGCAGCGCCCCCGAATGCCCCGGGACCTGGGGAGCACCCAGATTCCCGAGACCCTGCTGGCTGGGGAGCTGCTGGCTGGTCCCGCGTGTAGAGCCGGTGAACACGAGGCTCCCGCCGTGCCACGGCTGCCGCACTGCACCCTGCTCACTCTTCCGCCTCACCACCGCAGTTGTAAGAGGCGACCCTAGAGCAAGGAACCCTCGGGGATCGCCGCCTCCGAAAGCACTATCTGGCAGGAGAGGCCCCCTGCTGCCTCCCCACCGCAGCTCCCCTAGGCGCATGCCAGACTCCAAGTCTTCCCTACGGTCGCCTCCAACCACCCCAGCACCCCGTTTCCGATACCCTGTGCTGCTTTAACCCCCATCCCTAGGGCCTCACTCCAGGCCATTCTCTCCTGGCCGTCCTGAATGAAGAGGACCCTGACCTCCGTGGGGCCTTGGGGAGTGCGCGCGCGCGCGCGCGCACGCGCACACACACACACACACCACCCCCCCACAGGGGAGCCAGTCTTCGCCCCCACAGGGTAGTAAATTCTCTGGAGGCCCTGAAAGGTCGTGCCAGAGACTCCGGTGTTACCTTCAGCCCTCTGACCCTTTCCTTGAGTCCCAGGCAGACGTGGTAAGCCGTGGGAGACGCACAGGGTGCCTTGTCTGGGCAGAGCAGGGGCTCAGGTGCCTCCCTCCCTGAGTGATTTGCCCTCTTTTCTCCTTGTGGTTGGATTAGGTGAAGCTGTGTCCGAAGTGGGGGGTAAAGAAGGACAGAGAACCTAGGGGGTGAGGAGAGCCCATCTTCCTGCTGCCTTGAGGGCCAGAGCTGACACCCTGAGAAGAAGGGGCTGGGAAGCGGAATCCTGAGTTGCACTAGGGTTAGATACAGTGTGGACTTGGCCTCTCCACACTCTGCCCCCACCGGACACTCACAAATCCCCAAAGCCAGAGCTGCCAATGGGGGCTGCTCCTGGTAGGGCAGCTTTGTAGCCACAGGGCCAAACGAAGGGGCAAAGGCAGAGCTGGGGCAGGCCATCGAGGTGCATGACCCCCTCCCTGCTCATGTGAGCACACCCTCACTGCTTACTTTCTACCTGGATAGACATTCTGCTTACCTGGCCAACACAAAATTCATCCAGCCTCCTGTGGCCCAGCCTGTCTTCAATGCCAATGGTGGGAAGCAACAATTACAAAGCAATGATTCCAAGAAGATAAATTCAGTCATCTTCTTGCCTGACCGTTATGTAGTCATATCACATAGGAAACCAGACAGCTGTGCCTGAAGCTGATCCACACACCCCCACCTCCTCAAACCCCCACCCCCATCTGTGTGAACCAGTGCAGGCGGGCAAGTTGCATGCTGTTCCTTCCACAGCCTCCCTTGAGATCTTCCCGTGGGTAGGCTCTGGGCCAGTCACTGAAAATTAAACCCCATCCCAGCACCTGGGAGTGAGTGGTTGGTGTCCACATTCCACAGGATGAAAGGTACAGGCCTAGGGCCAGGAACGGTGGCTCCCACCTGTAATTCCAATGCTTTGGAAGCTGAAGCGGGAGGCTCACTTGAGCCCAGCAGTTCAAGTGTGCAGTGAGCTATAATCATGCCATGTGCATTCCAGCCTTGGTGGCAGAACAAGACCCTATCACTTTAAAAAATGAAAAAAATTAATTTAAAAATAAAGGTACAGGCCCACCCCCAGCCTCACTCAGGACCTAAATCTGGTAGGCTTGAGCCAACTGCTGGTATTCAGAGAAGTTTTAAAGAATCATTAGGACAAATAGCTAATGCATGTGGGACTTAAAACCTAGATGATGAGTTGATAGGTGCAGCAAACCACCATGGCACACATATCCCCCAAGTAACCAACCTACACATTCTATACTTATATCCAGGAACTTAAAGTAAAACTTTAAATTAAAAAAAAAAGAATCAGACTGGGCGAGGTGGCTCTTGCCTGTAATCCCAGCACTTTGGGAGGCCGAGGCAGGCAGATCACGAGATCAGGAATTCGAGACCAACCTGGCCAACATGGTGAAACCCTGTTTCTACTAAAATACAAAAATTAGCTGTGCGTGTTGGCAGGTGCCTGTAATCACAGATATTCAAGAAGCTGAGGAAGGAGAACTTTTTGAACCTGGGAGGGGGAGGTTGTAGTGAGCCGGGTTCACATCACTGCACTCCAACCTGTGCAGCAGAGACTCAACCTTGGGGAAAAAAAAAGGGGGTGGGGGAATTCAAGACAGTTGCTTCCTGTCTTTCTTGTTCTCTGCCATGTGAGGCTACAAGAAGATGGCCCTCTGTGAACCAGGAGGTGGGCCCACTTTAAGAATCAACCATGCTGACACCCTGATCTTGGCCATCTAGCCTCTAGAACTGGGAGAAATCAGTGTTTGTTGTTTAAACTACCCAGTCTATGGCATTTTGTTAGAGCAGCCCAAACTAAGATGCTGCCCTAATCATAATGATATCCCCTACATTTCCTTCTAAATGCTTTCAAAGTTTTCTTGTTTTTTGAGACAGAGTCTCACTCCGTCACCCAGGCTGCAGTGCAGTGGCATGATCTTGGCTCACTGCAACCTCCACTTCTGGCTTCAAGAGATTCTACTGCCTCACCCTGGGAGGAGCTGGGACTACAAGCTCAAGCCACCATACCTGGCTAATTTTTGTATTTTTTGTAGAGGTGGGGTTTCACCATATTGACCAGGCTGTACTCAACTCCTGACCTCGTGATCTGCCCACCTCGGCCTCCGAAAGTGCTGGGATTACAGGCGTGAGCCACCACACCCAGCCCACTTTCAAAGTTTTGCCTTTCACAACGAGATTTTTAATCAACTGGCTTTTATTTTTGATATGATGTGAACTAGGGATCTAGTCGTATTTACTTTGCATATGGATAATCAATTGTGCAAACACCATTTGTAGAATATTCCGTCCTTTCCCCAGTAAGCTACAAGGCAACTTCTGTCTCAAGTTTCCAGGTGTCATGGGTCTTTTGCTGGGTTCCTCTTCTCTTCAGTGGCTGATTTGTGCATTCCCTGAACACTTCACTGTCCTAATTCCTTTACCATCATAGCATGCACACAAATCTTCACCTTCCTTTACCCACTGACCTCTATGCCATTCTTATTTTTTGAAAATATCTTCATTTAAGGTCTGCTAGAAGCAAAGCCTGAGTCAAGGATGCAGGTACAAGCATTTTTTAAGAAGCTGCTTCCAAGAGGCACAGGTAAGAGGGTGGGAAGTGAGATAGGGAAGGGAAGAAAGCCAACAGATGGTGCATTTATGAGCAGGTTGCCACAAAGGGTAACTGGGGCTCAAACTCACTAGGCCCTTCTAAGATACTCTAGCTGAGGGGCGGAGAAGCTGCAGTATTTATGCACAAACTCCCATTCCTCATGGCTGTTTTAAAATGGACACAAAATTTACTTTAATCAGATATACGAAGACACACAGATATGGAAATGACTGTCCTGAAGGAAGGAGTTTTTGATACTCAGAGGTCCCTAGAATCAAGTGCCAATCCATGCTATGCAGGGATACATGGCACCAGGGTCAGTCTAGAAGTCAAAGGAGCTAGGGGAAAATGTGGGCAGGACCTTTATTTGTGGCACCCAAGGGAAAGACAAAGCAAGGCACAGGATTAACTATTAATAGTTTGAATACTTTCACTCAGCTCTGGGGCATAGGGCTGTCCCTAGTTGTCTGGTTCATGGCCCTGGGGTGATGAGGGGAGATGGACAGTGGCCCAGTGTAAGAGCCTGATGAAGGAGGTAGTTGGGAGTACGGGCTTTGGATTGGCCAGTTTGCAGATGGAAGGTGCACTTGCAGGTGAGTCCTTTACTGTTTCTAGGAACTGGCTCACCCTGGGTGGAGCAGTCTCTCCAGGATCAGCAAGACCCCAGTTCTCAACATTTCAGGAAATACAGGAAATGAAAAGGCATGATGAATACACCGAGGGTGCTCTTGAAGGCATCAGCCCCTGGCAGCCCTGGCAATGCCGAGGGCCATGGGGACGGCACGAACAGTCTCTGCTGCACTTTTTTTTTTTTTTTTTTTGGGACGAACTCTTGCTCTATCACCCAGGCTGTAGTGTATTGGCAGGATCTCGGCTCATGGCATCCTCCGTCACCTGGGATAAAGCAATTCTCCTGTCTCACCTTCCCGAGTAGGTCGGACTACATGCGTGCACCACCATGCCCGGCTAACTTTTTTTCTATTATAGTAGAGACGAGGTTTCACCATGTTGGCCAGGGTGGTCTCTGTCTCTTCACCTTGTGATCTGCCCTCCTCAGCCTTCCAAAGTGCTGGGATTACAGGCGTGAGCCACCAACAAAGTCTCACTCTGTCACCCAGGCTGGAATGCAATGGCTCGATCTTGGCTCACTACCCCCTCCACCTGCTGGGTTTGAGCAATTCTCCTGCCTCAGCCTTTCAGGTAGCTGGGACTACAGGCACACACCACCACGCCCAGCTAATTTTTGTAGAGATGGGATTTCACCACGTTGGCCAGGGTGGTCTCGAACTGCTGACCTTAGGTGATCACCCACCTCGGCCTCCCAAAGTGCTGGGATTACAGATGTGATCCACCACACCTGGCCAGCTACACTATTCTTGGCCCCTCAATGACTACGTGAATTTTCAGATCAGTCTGTCAAGTTCCAAAAACAATTCTATTGGAATTTGTCTGGGAAGTGCTTGAATTTATAGATTAATTCAGTGAGAAGTAACATGTTTATAGCATGGAGTCCTACCATTCAAAATATATATGGCATATATTTCCATTCTTCCTTTAAGTCCATGGGTAATTTTTATATTTGTCTTAGTCTTTTTGTAGTTCAAAACACCTGAGAATGGGTAATTTACAAACAACAGAAGTTATTCTCTTAGTTCTGGAGGGTGGGAAGAAGATCAAGACTCCAGCAGGTACAGTGTCTAGTGAGGGCCTGGTGTCTGCTTCCAAGATGGTACCTTGAATGCTGGTTCCTCTGTAGCAGACAAATGCTATGTTCTCATGAGGCAGAAGGAACTGATTTACCACCACCTCAAGCCCTTTATAAGGCACTAATCTCATGCATGAGGGCTCACGATAATGACTTACTCACTTCTTAAAGGCCCTGTTTAATACTATCATCCTGGCAATTAAGTTTTAAGAGGAATTTTGGGAGACATATTCCAGCTATAGTAATACTCTTCATAAAAGGTCTGTGTACATTTTGCTAGATATATTCTCAGGGTTTTTTGCTATTGTGAATAGAATCTCTTTTTCTGTTACATTTTCTAATTTTTTTTTTTTTTGAGATAGAGTTTCGCTCTCGTTACCCAGGCTGGAGTGCAATGGCACGATCTCGGCTCACTGCAACCTCTGCCTCCTGGGTTCAGGCAATTCTCCTGCCTCAGCCTCCTGAGTAGCTGGGATTACAGGCATGCGCCACCATGCCCGGCTAATTTTTTGTATTTTTAGTAGAGATGGAGTTTCACCATGTTGATCAGGATGGTCTCGATCTCTTGACCTCGTGATCCACCCGCCTCGGCCTCCCAAAGTGCTGGGATTACAGGCTAGAGCCACCGCACCCAGCTTTACATTTTCTAATTTGTTATTTCTGATGTACAGGAATGCTAATAGTTTTTTTTTAAGTTGATCTTGAATTAAAAAACCTTGCAAACTCTGTTACTAGTCCAAATAATTTATCCGTATATTCTCTTGGATTTTCTGCAAAGACAATCATATGGTCTGCAAATACAGATAGTTTTCTTCTTTCCAATTAAAAAATTTCATTTTCTTCATATGTTTCTTTCTTTCTTTCTCTCTCTCTCTTTTTTTTTTTTTTTTTTTTTTTTGAGACAGGCTGGAGTGCAGTGGAACAATCTTGGCTCACTGCAACCTTCACCTCCTAGGTTCAAGAGATTCTCCTGCTTCGGCCTCCTGAGTAGGTGGGATTGTAGAAGCCCACTACCTGGCTAATTTTTCTAATGTTTGTTAGTAGAAACAAGGTTTCACTGTTTTGTCCAGGCTTGTCTCCAACTCTTGACCTCAGGTGATCTGCCCACCTAGGCCTCCCAAAGTGCTAGGAATACAGGTGTGAGCCACTGCACCTGTTTGATTTCTCCCTCCCTCCTTCCCTTCCTCTCTTCCTCTCTCTCTCTCTCTCTCTCTCTCTCTCTCTCTCTCTCTCTCTCTCTCTCTCTCTCTCTCTCTTTTTTTCAGAGTCTCGCTCTGTCACCCAGGCTGGAGTGCAGTAACATGGTCTCCACACACTGCAACCTCCACCTTCCAGGTTCTAGCGATTCTCCTGTCTTGACCTCTCAAAGTGCTGGGACTACAGGTGTGAGCCACCGCGCCTGTTGATTTCTTTCTCTTTCTTTCTTGCAGAGTCTCACTGTGTCATCCAGGCTGGAGTCCAGTGGCATGATCTCCACACACTGCAACCTCCACCTCCCGGGTTCAAGTGATTCTTCTGTCTCAGCCTCTCACGTAGCTTGGATTATAGGCATGCACCATCACACCCCGATAATTTTTGTATTTTTAATAGAGATGTTTCACCATGTTAGCCAGGCTGGTCTCCAATTTCTAACCTCAGGTGATCCACCTGCCTCAGCCTCTCAAAGTGCTGGGATTATAGGAATGATCCATCTCACCTGGCTGATTTATTTCTAGTATAGGTTGACTCACATACATTTCTGATATTGGGCATCTCACAACCTAAAAAAAAAAAAAAGGCAGCTTCCTATATATAGCTGAGCACATTGCCTAGGACCTCCAGTGCCATGTTCCGTAAGGACAGTGAAAGAAGCTACCCTTGTCTATGTCCTAACTTTCATGAAAATTCCTTCTAAAATTTTACCATTAAGTGTGATAATTGCTATATACTAAGGAAAATAGGGCCAGGTGTGGTGGCACACACTTGTAATCTCAGCACTTTGGAAGGCTTGTTGGGAGGATTGCTTTTGTTGGGAAGGAGGAGGTTGCAGTGAGCCAAGATTTGACACTGCACTCCAGCCTGCATGACAGAGAAACCTTGTCTCAAAAACAAAAAACAAAAAAACCCAAAACAAAAACAAAAAAAGGACACAAGCTTGCTAATAGTTCATTATGTGCGGACTCTGCCCTTGCATTATTGCAATAAAACCTAATTCGCCATGATGCATTTTTTTGTGTGTGTACATTACTGTATTTGACTTGGCATTATTTTATATAAAATTTGGAATTCATGTTCATAAAAGTTAACAATAGCTAACCTCTATTTGGTTTTCTATGTTTTGGATATTGTTAAGTTACTTTCCTTGAATTATTTCATTTCATCCTAAAAGGCTTATCGTAAAGGTTATTTACCCTTTATACATAAGGAAGTTAAGGCGCAGTGAAGGCAAATCATTTTCCCTAAGGTCACAGGGAAGGTAAGTAGTGGCAGCAGAAATACAAATCTGGATTGCCTGGCTCCAGAGGCTGTGCACTAAGCACTGCCCTGCCCCCTCTCCCTGTGACAAAGACCCATCATTCAGACTGTTCTGTCGTGAACTTTCCTTGTACATCCTTGTCCCAGTTTTGCACCAAGATTATATTATTCTCAATAGATAATTAGATAGATCTTCTTTTTCTTTTATTATGAAAATACTCATCAAACTTTTATAAAAACCTATTCTACCTTATCACCTTTGCTAGCCTGACTTCTACAGTTTTGCAGTGGCCTCCAGGTTTTATGGCATCTGCAGGCTCTTGTCCTGGGGATACTGGGGAGGTATACACCCCATAAAGCAAGGGATACAGACACAGATCAGCAGCAGACTCCCTCACCCTCCAGCATCCTTTCTTTTTTTTTTTTTTTGAGATGGAGTCTCATTCTTGTCGCCCAGGCTGGAGTGCAGTGGTGTGATCTCAGCTCACTGCAACCTCCACCCCCTGGGTTCAAGCAATTATCCTGCCTCAGCCT
Source organism: Leontopithecus rosalia (assembly GCA_028533165.1). Classification (NCBI taxonomy): domain Eukaryota; kingdom Metazoa; phylum Chordata; class Mammalia; order Primates; family Cebidae; genus Leontopithecus; species Leontopithecus rosalia. Next base: position 84,964,318 of record CM052659.1, read on the forward strand.
CCTGAGTAGCTGGGATTACAGCCACCTGCCACCACACCTGGCTAACATTTTTGTATTTTTATTAGAGACAGGGTTTCACCTGTCCTCATCAGAATCACTGGATCATGACTGACCCCTAGAGGTGGCTTCTCTACTTAACTGTCAGCTCATGGACTGGAATGTGACCCCCAAAGCTGCTGTAGAAGCTTCCACTCATCCTGGACCACACTTGCCATCTGTGGGGGAATGTCCTGTTATTTGTTTTCTTAGACCAGCCAGCCTCACAGGCATTCAGCGGATTGAAAAGCCTAAGCATGTGCTGTGCTGGGCAGGGCTCCCTGTGCCTTTTTGGGGGGTGACTTGGAATGCATTCCAGCCCCTAGCATGCTGCTGTTTATTCCCACCCCTCATCCCCTGCCCCGCTACACATTCACAAATACAAACACAGGCACAGTCATGGGCACACACCACCCTGGATAGCACCATTTCCAGCCTCCACAGGGAAGTCTCCTTATGGGGAAGTTAATGAGACACTAAAGAAGGCTCAGGGGTCAGAACTTCTATCGGAAAGAGGCTCCTAGACCCAGTTCTGCTTCTGACTTACCGGGGGTCTGTGCGAAAGTTGCTTCCCCTCTTTGGTCCCAGTTTCCCCAGCTGAGAAATGGGGGGTTGAGCCAAATGGTCTAAGGTTCTGGGAACCTCTAAGTCAGAGCCCATAGCTGGTGGTCAAGATGAAGGAGAGACCCTTGGGGTCAGCTGAATACCTGAGAGGCAGGACAGGCCCAAAGGTGAGCAGCCCCAGCACATCAGGTGAGCCCAGAGCTGGAGCATGATTCCCCATAGCCTGCAGAGCAGCCCTGGACTTGGGAGCCCACTCGCATCAGCCCCATGGGCCTTCAGACATGTGGGGTCCAGCCTCCCCTAATGTTGCAGGGCTGGGGGCTGGGAACTGCAGATTCTGACCCCACAGTTGCTTTAGACATGTCAGATGAGCTGGGGCAAGACACACCCCTCTCTATGAAATGAGCAGTCAGTCCAAATAGGTATGCCATGAAGGGCTACCTAGGGTGAAATAAACCCAACTGTACCCTGGGGATAGACTGGCTTCCAGGGTACTCAAGCAGCTGGCCTCTGGGTGAGAAGAGCAAGGTATGAGAAGCAGGACTCAAAATCTAGGCCCAGCCTCCATAGGAACCCCCTCTGGAGAGCCCAGGGCAGTCCGGGAAGCATAGCAGGCAGCAGGTGCACTAGGAGCATGTTTCACAAGGCACCCAATATTGCATCTGCTCAGAGAGGCAGCCAACTGAAAAGTGGATGCAGTAGGCAGGGTGGAGGCTGCTCCCCACAGCCAGGAGTCCAGCCCAGCACCCACCCAAGTCCACCTCAGGCCTGCTCAATCGAGTCATCCATGCTCTGGGCCCTCTGGGCCCACCCACAGAGGAAGGGCTTTGGGTTGACTGGGTGAGCTGGCCCTTGCAGGAGAATATAATTGATTCCTGAGCCTGAAGAGCCAGGCAGCCCCTCGCCCTCATCCCCACCCCACCTCTCCAGCCTCCTCATTCCCCAATTCTCCCACCTGCTCCTCTGCCCTGGCACGTGTCTCCACAAAGTCTCTTTTCCTGTTCCCAGGCTCACCTGCTCACATGTCCTTGACTCTCTCCTCTGAGTCTCCCTCTTTGCAAGCCGCACCTCTCTACTTGACACATTCTCCCCAATGGCACCAGAGTACACAAACTTAAGTCCCTGCACCTCACCTTTACTCCCAGGCATGGAAGGGAGATGACATGAAGAGCCAAACACCACTTGGAAAAAGATCTGGAGTATGCAGAGTGGCAGCTCTGAGGCTATGAAAGCTCTGGGGGTTCCCTGCAGGAGGCTGCATTTAAGCTGGCTCTTGAATGTGGCTCTGAGCTGAGACCTCTCCCTGAAGCTCCAGACCAGGAGCCAGCTACCAGCTGGACACCTCCATTTGGTGTCTCAAAGGAAGCTTGCACTCTGGAGGTCTAACTCTGAACCCAGAAAATTCCCCCATCTCAGCCCTGTTTCTTCTTAGGGATATCACCATCTCATACCCAGTTCTGTACCAAACCCACATTTGAGTAAGGGGGCTCCTGCCCTGTCCTTCCCTGTGCTGTGAATGCTCTGGATGAGCCAGTGCTGAGGGGCAAAGAGCCCTCAATGCCAAGTCAAACCCTGTGAGGCTTAACTCCAACTTTAGCTCTGAGAGCTGTGGGCAGGGAAGAGCCCTAGTCCAGTTTGCTGTAGAAAGACCAGCCTGCCACTGTCTGGTACATGGATGGCAGAGGCAGAGTATGGATGGAGAGACAAGGAGGGCCGGGCTGGGGAGTTATGGATATGGCAGCCTCTGAAGGCCCAGCTCCTGCGTCCCAGTGAGTGGCCTCTGCAGGCCCAGCTCATTTCTGACAGCAGACTTCCAGGCCCAGTTCTTAAAAGCCTTTTGGCAGCCCCTCCAGACCCAGATAATGCCTCTCGTGGCCTCTCCAGGCCAAGGTGCTGCCTCCCGGCTTCCTCTCTGGGTCCAGCTCTTCCTCCCTGCTGTGTCTACAGGCCCACCTCCTGCCTCACATCGCAACAACCTCTGTGGACTCAGTCAGCTCCCGCCAGCTTCTGGTGGCCTCTGTAGGCCCGAAAGGTCCTCAAGTCAAGCTCTCCAGGCCCACCCAGCTCATGCCTCATGGTGGCCTCTCCAGGCTCAGCTCCTGCCCTCCAACGGCATCTCTAGGCCCAAAACTTCCTCAAGTTGGCTTCTCTTGGTCTGGCTCCAGGCTCCTCCCAGTGGCCTTGGCAGGCCTAAATGGCCTTGAAATCGGCCTCTCCAGGCCCAGGTCCTGCCCTCCCAGTGGCCTCTCTGGGCAAAAAACTTTCTGACGTGGGCCACTCCAGGGCAAGCTCCTGCCTCCCAGTGGCCTCCTTCAGCCCAGCTCCTGCCTCCCGTCTGGCCTCTCCAGGCTCGGCCTCTGCCTCCCTCTTGGTGGCCTCCCCAGGCCCAGCTCTTCTTCCTCACTGGGTCTACAGGCTGAACTCCTGCCTCGCAACAACCACATTTGTCCCAGCTCCTGCCCAGCTCCCAGCAGCCTCTGTAGACTTTGGTGTTTTCAAGTCAGGCTTTAAAGGCCTTCCTTCGGCCTACTGGCGTCCTGGACAGACCCAGCTCTTGCCTGACCACATCCTCTTCAGTGCAGCTCTTCCCTGTATGGGCCTTTTCTGGCCTTGTTAGTACCTGTTTTTCAGCCATTTTGGCAGGTTTTTGTTTGCCTCACAGTGGCCTCTTCAGCCCCATCCTCAATGTCACATCTCCCTCTCAAGATTCAGCTTTTTTTTTTTTTCACAGTGGCCTTTCTCATACCAGCTTGTTTCTTACCATGGCCTCTGCTGGCTTATCTTCTGCCTCTTAGTGACATTTCAGGCTCATCTCCTGCCTCATTGGTGGGTTTTTCTGCCCTGCACTCACCTCACAATGGCCTCTTATGGGTTCAGCTCTAGGTCTTTGATCATCAACAGCCTCAAAAAGCCCAGAGCTTCCCTGGACTCTCATTTATTCACTTTTTAGCAGTGTGCCTTGGCTAAACACCTGTCTCTACTTTTAACCTGGAGAGTGTATTTTTGACAGACTTGTAGTAAATTCTGCCTGTGTCTTTTTACAGTGACGTCTCTTTTATTTAGTGTCTCATGGTTTTTCTTGTCTTCTGGGAGTTCAGAGGAGAATGGGCCTCTGCTTGGGCTATTTGTCTTTGCCCTGGATGTGGTAGCTTCTCATTTAATGTCTTCTTTTTTAATATTTTTTACAGTTAATTTTTTTTCCTTAGGGTCTTGCTCTGCCTCCCAGGCTGGAGTGTCGTCGGGTGATCATGGCTCCACTGCAGCTGCAGCCTTTTGGCCTCCACTGATTTTCCCAAGGCAGCATCTTCAATAGCATAGACTACAGGCATATGCCACCATCCCTGACTAATTTCTGATTTTGTTTGAGAGGTTGGTTCTCACTCTGTTGCTTAGGCTGGCCTTAAACTTTTGGACACAAGCAATCCTTTTGCCTGGGCCTCTCAACCTGCTGAGATTACAAGCATGAGACATCATCTGTGGCCTGTTGTTTGCTTGCCATGAAGTATTAAGAATTTATTTTTTATTAATATACTATGATTATATACATTTGTGAATATATAGATATTTTAAAGTTTTTTGGGATACCAATTTTTTCTTTTCTTTTTTTATTTTGAGGCAAGTTACTACTTTGCCATTCAGGCTGAAGCACAGTGGTGTGATCTCAGCTTACTGCAACCTCTGCCTTCTTAGCTTAAGTCATCCTCCCACCTCAGCCTCCTGAGTAGCTGGGACCCTAGGTACAAGCTGCCATGCCCATCTAATTTTTATATTTGTTATAGAGATGGGGTCTCACCATACTTCCCCAGCCAGTTTCAAACTCCTGGGCTCAAGTGATCCTCCCCTGTCAACCTCCCGCTGTGCTGGGATTACAAGCATGGGTCACTACACCTGGCCTGCCATTCTCTTTTCATGGATCATTAAGCATTTACCTTTTAATTAGTATATATAAGTAGATATGTGTGTATATATTTATATGTGAATATATGTGTGTATATGTTTACACAGCATACACACACACTCCCACATATACATTGTGAAAGAGATATTTCCATACCTAGAAATTGATAAGCTTCTTCCAGCTTTTGAAACCACCCTTAGCACAAACACGAAAGAAGTACAAATTATCATGATTAATGACCATGCACAAGATGACCATGAGTCAATTGTACTTTGCAGCTCAACCACTTTCCAGCAGAGCATCTCAAAGGGCTGAATATATCTGAACATCATACTCTTTCACATAGATGAAGATGCTTTGTAATTATTACTTCTCTTGAGACCTCAGTGTGACCCTCATCAGTGTGAAATCAGAAACTATTTCCCAAATCACAGAGATGTTGAATAACAGGTTTGGTCAGGAAATAGTTATTGCATTTGATTTGTCATGACAAGCTCCTGGCCTAGGTAGAGGGAATATTGCAGAAATGTGTGTGTGTGTGTGTGTGTGTGTGTGTGTGTGAACATTCTTGCACACAGATGTGGGGGTAGAAGTAGGGGTTGAATTTGACAAAACCAGAAGGGGGCAGGCTGCTGGGAGGGGCACTTGTTTTGGCCGCAGCTGTGTAACTCTAGAGTTGAGAAATAATTGTAAGCCTCAGTTTTTTTCTCCTGGAAAATAAAGATTATAATTGCTGCCTTGATATATCAATTAGGTGGTCCACTACATGCAAAATGTCTAGTATATAATAGGTGCTGAATAAATACTGCTTTCTGCAGCTCATTCTTAATCACTGCTTATTTTTAAAAGTTTAGAATAACAAAGGCTTTTGTAAAAATTATTTGTAATTATTACATAAAATCCAAGTACTATAGAAAAGTACAGAGGCTGGGCATGGTGGCTCATGCCTGTAATATTCCAGCACTTTGGGAGGCCAAGGTGGGCAGATTACTTGAAGTCGGGAATCCAAGACCAAAATGAGCAACATATCAAGATCTGATCTCTATAAAAAATTAAAAACCAGTTATGGTAATGTGCGCCTGTAGTCCCAGCTACTTGAGAGGCTGAGGCAGGTAGATCACTAGAACCCAGCAGTTTGAGGCTTCAGCCTGGGTAACAGAGTGAGACCCTGTCCAAGAGGGAGGGAGAGAGAGAGAGAGAGAGAGAGAGAGAGAGAGAGAGAGAGAGAGAGAGAGAGAGAACAGAAAAGCAAGTAATAAATCATGAAATTATGGCTGGGTGTGATATCCCACACCTGCAATCCCAGCATTTTGGGAGGCCGAGGTGGGCAGATCACTTTAAGTCTGGAGTTTGAAACCAGCCTGGCCAACATGGCAAAACCCCATCTCTACTAAAAATTCAAAAATTAGCCGGGGGTTGTGGTGGGTGCCTGTAATCTCAACTGCCCAAGAGGCTGAGGGGCGAGAATTGCTTGAGCCTTGGAGGCCGAGGTTGCAGTGAGCAACGTTTGTACCATTCCACTCCCACCTAGGTACCAGTATGAGACTCTGTCTCAAAAACAAAAACAAAAATGGTGATAATTAATTCAAAACTCTTTTTGTGCAAATAGATAAATTGATTAAAACTACGTATTTTGTACGTGTTTTAGTTTAAATATATATAAATTTTATTTTGCTTGATACACCGGAAGCTCAAGAAACAGAAGCTGAAGTAAGGTGGCAACATTTCTGAACTTCAGATAAATGCCTATGTGCAAGTGATGTCTTTTCATTCAACATTCATTAAAATTATGAAAAGAGATAAAAGTGTCATAATTCTTTTTAATCTGCAGTTTCTGTTTTCTTTTCTTTCTTTTTTGTTTTTTTTTGAGACCGAGTTTTGCTCTTGTTACCCAGGCTGGAGTGCAATGGCACGATCTCAGCTCACTGGAACCTCTGCCTCCTGGGTTCAAGCAGTTCTCCTGCCTCAGCCTCCCAAGTAGCTGGGACTACAGGCGTGTGCCACCATGCCCAGCTAATTTTTGTATTTTTAGTAGAGATGGGCTTTCACCATGTTGACCAGGATGGTCTTGATCTCTTGAACTCGTGATCCACCCGCCTCAGCCTCCCAAAGTGCTGGGATTACAGGCGTGAGCCACGAAGTCTGGCCGAGATTTGTTTTCTTATAAGCCTACATCCGAAAAGGTACTCAAGGTAGGTTTTCCATGTTTTCTAGAATCTTGTAATTGCCCAAATGATGTGGGAGTATTTGGAGAAACTCTTCCTTACTCCCTTTGTTATTTTTTTTAAGAGATGAAATCTCTCCCTGTCACCCAGGCTGGAGTGCAGTAGTACCCCGTCTTTAAAAAATAAAATAAAATAAAAGGGTTATAACCATGGCGGCATCCACACAGTGTTAACTCAGCATATGTGCAGAGTATATGAGCTGTGGGGCTATGGTGGCCTCCACCTAGATTTCAAAACATGTATTGAACAGCCAGGAGCCCCAGGCAGAAGTTTGTCACAGAGGTGGAGCTACTGCAAAGACCCCCACCAGGGCAATGCCTAATGGAGCTGCAAGAGTGGGGCCACCTCTGAGACCCAAAAACTGTAGAGTTGTTTGTTTGCTTGCTTTTTGAGACAGAGTCTTGCTCTGTCACCAGGCTGGAGTGCAGTGGCGTGATCTCAGCTTAGTGAAGTCTCCACTGGGTTCAAGCAATTTATTAAGTGTGACTTAATAAAGTTGGGGTCCTTAACATCTAATAACATGGCTAATGCAACAGTTTGCATCTCCTTTATTCTTTCATTTCTCTAGTGTGCCCCACATACTAGCATCTGATAAATATCTTTAAGCATCAGATTTATCATATCATTTCCCTTCCGAAAAAAGTCATAATCACTTGTAATAAAATGAGAGATTGATTACCAGACTATTGACATGGCATTTCAAAACCCCAAAAGTATAACCCTAATCTAGCTTTGATTTAATTTTTTTATTTATTTATTTTACTTTTTTTGAGACAGAGTCTTGCTCTGTCGCCCAGGCTGGAGTGCAGTGGCACGATCTCTGCTCACTGCAACCTCTGCTTCCCAGGTTCAAGCAATTCTTCTGCCTCAGACTCTCAAGTAGCTGGGATTACAGGCGTGTGCCACCAGTCCCAGCTAATTTTTGTATTTTTAGTAGAGACAGGTTTCACCATGTTGGCCAGGCTGGTGGTCTCAAACACCTGATCTCAGGTGATCCACCTGCCTTGGCCTCCCAAAGTGCTGTTATTACAGGCATGAGCCACTGTGCCTGGCTGAACTGTAGAGTTAACAATGTGCAACTCCAGCCTGGGAGAGCTGAAGACATGATACTTCAGCCCATGAGAGCTTCTCCCAGCAAGCACAGCAGCAATAGTAACCCTATACTGCTAGCTCTAGAGGGGCAGGGCTGCCCTAGGATTTGGGGACTCAACCCTCCCAATGTGTCCAGGTAGCAGTGCAGGAATAAAAGATTATTCTGGAGTCTTAAGATTAATTTGTCTGCCTTGCTGGGTTTTGGACTTACTTTGGACCTCTTACTTCTTTCTTTTGGCCTATTCCTCCTTTTTGAAATGAAAATGTCTGCTGGGAATGGTGGCTCATGCTCATAACTCCAGCACTTTGGGAGGCTGCGGTGGGTGGATCCTGTGAGGTCAGGAGTTTGAGACCAGCCTGACCAACATGGTGAAACCCTAACTCTACAAATACAAAAAATTAGCCAGGTGTGGTGGCAGGCACCTGTAATCTCAGCTACTTGGGAGCCTGAAGCAGGAGAATTGCTTGAACCCAGGAGATGGAGGTTGCAGTGAACAGAGATTGCACCATTGATCTCCAACCTGGGCAACAAGAGTGAAACACTGTTTCAAAAAAAAAAGAGAGAGAGGAAGAAAGAAAGTATCTATCCTTTATCTGGCTTACCATTGTATTTTGGAAGCACATCACTTTATTTTTATCATTATTTCACAGGCTCACAGCTGGAGGAGAAAATTTGCCTCAGGATGAATTGTGCCATGGGTCTTACCCTTATCTGATTTAGATGAGACTCTGAACTTTAAACTTTTGAGTTGGTCCTGAAACAAGTTAAGACTTTTGAAGCTATTGGGATGTAATTAATGTATTTTGCATGTGAGGACATGAATTTGGGTAGTCAGGGGCAGAATGCTATGGTTTGAATGTATCCCCCAAAGCTCATGTATTGGAAACCTAATCCCCAATACAACAATGTGGAGAGGTGGGACCTTTAAGAGGTAATTAGGTCATGAAGACTCTGCCTTAATGCATTAATGCAGTTATTGTGGAAGTGGGGTTGGTTCATTATCACACAAGTGGATTCCTTATGAAGGATGAGTTTAGCCCGCTTCCTGCTCTCTGTCACCATGTGATGCTTTCTTCCATTGTTTGACAGAGCAAGAAGGCCCCTACCAGATGTAGCCCCTGTACTTGGACTTCCCAACCCCCAGAACCCTGAGTCAAATAAATCTCTGTTCATTATAAATTATCTGTGACAGCAGCACAGAATGGATGAAGACAAGTGCCTCTGAATGATTCACCCTGGAGAGAAGAAACTGGTTTAAACTGCAGATTTTTGAGTGTTTCCCAGCACTTTGAATCTAAATCCCTAAATGTCTAAATCACTGGTTATCTAATTTTTAACAACTTTCCTGGTGATTCTTAAGCACATTAAAATTTGAGAACAGGCAAGGCGCAGTGGCTCACATCTGTAATCTCAGCACTTTGGGAGGCTGAGGCAGGCAGATCATGAGGTCAGGAGCTCAAGACCAGACTGGCCAATATGGTAAAACTCAGTCTCTACTAAAAAAAAAAAATACAAAAATTAGCTGGGCATGGTGGCCAGCTAATTTGGTGGTGGCACTCACCAAATACAAAAAACATAAAAAATTTAAACATCAAAAACAATAAATGTAGATTCTTGGACTTTGTTTTTTGTATTTGGTGAGTGACTGTGCCACTGCACTCCAGCCTGGGTGACAGAGCAAGACTCTGTCTCAAAAAAAAAAAAGAAAGAAAAAAAAAGAGAGAGCCTACTGCAAGAGGTTAGGCTGGCCAAGACACTCTATCTGCTACACACTTGGGCCCACCACAGGGTTCATGCTGAGGCATGCTCAAGTCAATGACTTCCCAGAGTCAATGACTCTGCATGCCATGGATTCCAGATTCAGGCCATTCCTGCCTGATAAACAGCTCCTATGTGGACAGTGTGCTCTGGGCTCTCTGCAGAGCTCTCAAACAGTTGTCAGACCTGCATTGTGGTCAGTACACTCTCCATGAATATTCATTTTATTTATTTCATTTTTATTTTAGATAGGATTTGGAGTGCAGTGGCTCGATCATGGCTCACTGCAGCCTCCACATCCTGGGCTCAAGCAATCCTCCCACCTCAACCTCCTGAGTAGCTAGGACTACAGATACATACCACTATACCCAGTTAATAATTTAATTTTTTTGTAGAGACAGGGTCTCACCATGTTGCCCAGGCTGATCTTGAACTCCTGGCCTCAAGTAATCCTCCTGCCTTGGCTTCTCAAAGTGTTGGGATTATAGGCATGAGCCACTGTGTCCATCCATGCCTTTTTAAAACAATTTTTTTAAATTTTTATGATTTTTTTTTTGAGACAGAGTCTAACTCATTCTGTCACCCAGGCTGGAGTGCAGTGGTGTGATCTCAAGTCACTGCAAACTCCCCCTCCTGAGTTCAAGCGATTCTCCTGCCTCAGCCAGCCTCCAAAGTAGCTGGGATTACAGGCACCCACCACCATGCCAGGCTAATTTTTGTATTTTTAGTAGAGATGGGGTTTCCCCATGTTGTCCAGGCTGGTCTCAAAGTCTGGACCTCAGATGATCTGCCTGCCTTGGCCTCCCAAAGTGCTGGGATTATACAGGCGTGACATCCGGCACATCCATGCTTATTCTTGCTCCCGCTTTCCTTTATTCTTCACAGGCTTTTTTTCCCCTGTCAATCTCTTGCACATCAAATTCCACCTTGGCATCTGCTTCTTGTGTTATGGAACTGAACTGGGATCAGCTCACCTGGTTCCTCCTTTGTTCATTGTTTTCTCGTAGCACAATGGCTACTGGGAGGACCCTTCCTGCAGTCCAGGAAGTAAAAAATTGCATTGCTGAAAGAGCCTTGGTTTCAGTGCTAATTTGTCTTTGCTACTGAGCATCTATTTCCAATACTACCCGAGGCCAGGAGTTCGAGACCAGCCTGGGCAATATAGCAAGACACCATCTGTAGAAATTTAAGAAAATTAGTCAAGCATGGTGGTACAGACCTGCAGCTGGGATTACAGGCACGCACCACCACGCCCAGCTAACTAGTAGAGACAGGGTTTCACCATGTTGGTCAGGCTGGTCTTGATCTCCTAACCGCAAGCCATCCACCTGCCTTGGCCTCCCAAAGTGCTGGGATTAGAGGCATGAGCCGCTGTATTTGGCCCCAAACTGTTTTTGTTACAGATTGGGTCTCCCTCTGTCACCCAGGCTGGAGTGCAATGGCACAATCATAGCTCACTGCATCCTTGAACTCCTGGGCTCAAGCAGTCCTCCCACTTAACCTCCCATGGAGCTGGGACCAGGAACTTTTCTACTTCCCACAATTCCCTCCTCTTTTACTTTATAGTTTTTCTTTTTAAACCTTTTTTAACGTATTTTGGCTTAGTTGTTCTGTCTGTTTTTCAAAGAAAAAGCTTCCTGCTTCTCTTAACACTATTTCCAGGCCCCGCCCCCTCACAGGCCTCGCCCTCTCCAGAGCCCCGCTCCTTACGCGCGCCGCCAGGTGCCTCCCCAGTCTCCGCAGGCCAATCCAGCCTCCCTGGGCATTGCACGGCCAGGCCCTGCCTTCCGCGCTTGCGGGCGCCTTCCCCGCTCCTCCCGCCTCACTTCTTTCTGGGTAGTTGGGCGGCAAGTCTGTGGGGGCCGGTCCTGGAGCAAGCGACAGAGCCATTGGGGCGCTACGGCAGTGGTGGGGGCGACGGGGGCGCCGCCGCCGCGGGAGAAGTAGCGGGGCCCGAGCACCGGGCTTTCTTCAACCTGGGGCCCTGGGTGAAGTGCTCTGCAGCCCTCGCCTCCAGGTAGCTGGCTGGGGAGTGGGCTGGGAGCAGCCGCGCAGGGCGAGGGCGGAGGCTTTGGCCTGGGGTCGGCGGGGACCGGGCCGCAGGGAAACGGATGAGATCGGGGCCGGGGCCAGGCAGGGGGCGGCGGCTGGGCGCTCCTGCCCCACGGGCAGCCCGAGGCCAGGCTGCGCGGCGAAGGTGGCGGGGACTTGAGGTCGCCAGGGAGGAATGAGGTGACAATGCAATTCCCGAGGCCGAGGCGGTCCGGGTGCGGTTGGGCGGGCAGGGGCCGCGCTGGGCTGGAGCGCGAGGGTCTGAGGAGGGTGGATCCCAGGCGGCCTGACAGGTTTCCTGGTTCTTGGGAGGAGGACCGGGGGTGTGGGACCCTGTCTGCCGCACCCGCGAGGCCAGCGGCTACCTCTTGCCCCACATCGCTGCAGCCGAGACTTTGGGGCCGGCGCCGACTCAGGGTCTTCCTGGTGCTAGGCCAGGTGTTTCTGTGGTCAGGCCTTTTTGTACTCCAGCGCTAGTAAGAATTTGCAGACTTCCTGGGACAGTGATATTTGCCGCTAACACGAATTTGACTCTACTCTGGAAGAAGATACTGGCACTTAACATATCTGATTTCTTTGATTTCCACTCGAATATTTCAGTGTGCCAGGAGGGGAAATGGTGTGACTTTGGATCTGAGTTTAAGCTTCAGAGTAAAAGACAAATATGTTATGTGTAAGCTGGTGTTTTAGGCATTGGGATGACTTAAACGTTGTTGCTTATTAGTATAATAGGATACCACCAACAAATTAAAAACACACTTTGCTAAACTTGAGCGATTTGTTTGTGTTACTGATCATGTTAGTTTTTTAAATGTTGTAATTGGTTTGTCTTACATTTTAACGCATTAAATTTTCCTAGGCAATTTACTTTGAAAAAGGTAGGAATTTGCATTTTAAAGGTGGCTGCTGTTTTTTTTTGTGTTTGTGGTTTTTGGGGGGATTAAAAACATAACAGAAGTCGAAGGAATGATTTCAGAATTGATAGGTTACGATTTTAACAGAGACTATGTCTAATATTTAGATGTTTGTTAACAGTAGTCACATTTGAGCAATTTCTTCCCCTCCTGTTGGTTGGTAAATTGGTATGTAGGCAGAAATGTATAGCTCACTAGTTTATTTCAACTCACATACTGTTGATTACGTGAACAAGGTAGCATTGGAGTTTGTCTTGTTACTGGGTACAAATGTCAGGGTGCTGATCTTTCCATTTAGCCTTCTCATGGACCCAACACTCTACCTTATCTGCTCTTAAACTAAAATCCTATAGCTTTTAACAGGGGAAATAATTATCACATGGCCAAATGACACATTTTGAACATGCATTTAAAATGTAGGTATTAGTTTACAGGGAAAAATACATAGATATGATAAAAAGCTCACATTTGTTGTTGGTGGTTATTCCAAACCAAGTTAATAGGCTGATTAGACTCTCAGATACCCGTTGAGAAACACTGAGTGTCTTTTATGCAAAATTTTTATGTTATTTCCACTTTGGGAAAGGACTTTTAAACTCCTATGTACCTTCCACCTGAAGTTAGTTGAATGACTAAATATATAAGGAAAACATGATGAAGCAGCACATTTCAAGTATTTAAGAAACAAGAAGAGCTAAAAATAACTTTGATCCTAGATTACTATGGAATTTAGCAAATTATGATCGATTTTAGATTTTTTGGGAACAAGTAGTCTAAATGGATCTTTTAACATTGGGGCATGGATACTCTATGCTTAAGTTCTTAAAATTGACTTTCTTTAAAAAAGTGAGTTTTGAACTGTTTAATAAGCATACACTCTATTCTCATAGTTATATATCCTGCAAGAGCTGTGTGTTTGTGCATCATAAAATATCAAGAAGTGTATTAAAAATATATATAAGTACACATAAGACTAAAGGTAACTGGATCTCTGTATAGTTTTAAATGTGAATTTAGTATGTTGTGACTGAAAGTGTTGTTTCAGTGTGTAGCTGTAGACATAAAACAGTTTAACTTAGATGCTTGTTAAAGAATAGGTAAAAATAAGATATGCTAATAAGAAGAGTAAATGACTTATTTGCTACCTATATAGTGAAATTATTTTAAGAAATTTGTTCAGTTTGATCAGCCTGTTTATAAACTTCTTGCAAAAATCAAGTAGTTTATAACCTACTCATTTAATAAATGAATTTACAGGTCAACTTATTTTGGAAATAGTTTATAAACAGGCTGATCAAAATCACATATGTATATATACATATATAATCACATATATCTACATATATAGACTAATTTTCTTTTGGATGTAGGTAGACAAAACATTGAAAGTTTTTATTTTGTCTAGCTGAGAGAGACTTTAAATGAAAGCTGATTATTGGACACCTCAAGTTAGTTTATTTTGAGTAGTAATTGCCACGTAGCAGTACTACTCAAAGATGTGACTCTTAGGAAAAGAAAGTTTGAGCCCAGGCCGGGGGCAGTGGCTCATGCTTGTAATACCAGTACTTTGGGAGGCCAAGGCAGGTGGATCACCTGAGGTTGGGAGTTTGAGACCAGCCTGACCAACATGGAGAAACCTAGTTTCTACTAAAAATACAAAATTAGGTGGGTGGGCATGGTGGTGCATGCCTGTAATCCCAGCTACTCGAGAGGCTGAGGCAGGAGAATTGCTTGAACCCGGGAGATGGAGATTGCAGTGAGCCAAGATCGCACCACTGTGCTCCAGCCTGATCAACAAGAACTGTTGCATCAACCTGAGCACAGAAAGTCAACACCAGAACAAAAGTATGCCAAATTGCAGGGTTTATTGCCAGTGACCACAGAGGACTCACATCTCTCCAACCCGTGGCCCCGTAAAAGAGGATGACAAGACCTTTTATACCCGTAAAATCACCTTGGGGGTGAGGGGAGAGGATGAGGTGAGGGGCTTCAGACATTCCGAGGGCCAGTGGATTCAAATCACCTTCTGGGTGGAGATGAGGGTGAGGGGGTTCTGGACATTTCGAGGGCCAGGGGACTATTTGATATTCTGATTGTCATTTAAGGAGTTCACAGATGCTACGATTAGCATTCGTTTACACATCATCTGGGTAGGGGTGGGACCCATAGGTTTTTATTTACTTGGCGCCAGGATGGAATTATCTGGGGGTGCTTACTCTGGTAAACAAAGACCAGCAATTCTGGCAGATAAGAGAAGGTATACAGCTTTATCTCAATTTGCATCCTGCAAATAATCTAGCAGTCTACAGAAGCCAAGGTTAGCAGTCATTGTGAGGAGAATGGAAACAGTTTCGTTCTTTGTAAAATGGCATTGTACAGGTTCTAACTCTAGGCCAGCTATATCACAGAACGAAACTCTGTTTTTAAAAAAAAAGAGAGAGAGAGAAAGAAAGAGAAAGAAAAAAGTTTGAGCCCAGAGAAAAGTTAACAGATGAAAAAGATTCTGAAGAAAGTCCTTTTCCAGGATCCATTGTCAGCACATGGTTTTGGATTGCTTATATTCAACTTGATTCTCATTTCGCAATCCCCAAATGTCCTGATCCAAACAGAATAAGGTAGAGGTTAAAGAGAGAATCTTGAGGGGCATGTGTTTTCTGTGTGTAAAGTCCTCATTATTTTGGGGCCATAATGATGTAAAGGGCCAGACTTTTAGATTTCTAAAGAAATATTTTCCCAAAATAAAGAGGCTACAATAGAAATGCTGACTTATTTTATTTTATTTTATTTTATTTTATTTTATTTTATTTTATTTTTGAGATGGAGTCTTGCTCTGTCGCCAGGCTGGAGTGCAGTGGCGTGATCTCAGCTCACTGCAGGCTCTGCCTCCTGGGTTCAAGTGATTCTCCTGTGTTAGCTTCCTGAGTAGCTGGGATTACAGGTATGTGCCACCATGGCCAGCTATTTTTTGTATTTTTAGTAGAGACAGGGTTTCACCATGTTGGCCAGGATGGTCTCGATCTCTTGACCTCGTGAGCCACCATGCCTGGCCTGATTTTTTATTTCTACCAGTTACAGCCAATAAAAATAAATATGACACCACTGTCTCTTATCACCATCATTTCATTTAACAAAAGGATATTTTCACTCAAACAATTGGAAAGAACAGAATCTCTCACAATAAATTTTATTTTTAATTTTTTTGAGACAGAGTCTTGCTCTTTCACCAGGCTGGAGTGCAGTGGGATGATCAGTCTTGGCTCACTGCAACCTCTTCCTCCTTGGATCTAGTGATTCTTCTGCCTCAGTGTCCTGAGTAGCTGGGACTACAGGCATGCAACACCATGCCCAGCTAATTTTTGTATTTGTAGTAGAGACGGGGTTTCACCATGTTGGCCAGGATGATCTTGATCTGTTGACCTCGTGATCTGCCCACCACAGCCTCCCAAAGTGCTAGGATTACAGGCATGAGCCACTGCACCCAGCCAGAATAAAAGATGTTTAAATGGAATCATTTAGTTATATTGAAAAATTTACTTTCAGACCAGCCTGGCTAACATGGTGAAACCCTGTCTCTACTAAAAATATGTAATTAGCTGGGCCTGGTGACGTGCACCTGTAATCCCAGCTACTCTGAAGGCAGAAGCAGGAGGATCACTTGAACCCAGGAGGCAAAGGTTGCAGTAAGCAGAAATGGTGCCATTGCCCTCCATCTGGGCTACAAAGAGTGAAACTCCATCTCAAAAAAAAAAGTTTATTTTGTGTCCTTATATTTCTCCATTTTCTCATAAATCAGTGAAAATTCTGCTGCAAACTTACACCAGCCTGCCAGCTAACATTAAGTTAGTCCTCCCTGCCCCCTTGGTTTGGTATACGGAGCTCAAATATAAGGCATTCGGGTCGGGGGTCTTTCAGCTCTCCCAGATCTTAAACTTGTGGCCTTATGTTCATGGTGACTCAATTTCTTATGTTAAATAGGGATTTTTACACCTACTTAGGGGTTGGCTCACACCTGTAATTCCAGCACTTTGGGAGGCTGACACCTGGCAGATCTCTTGAGCTCAGGAGTTTCAGACCAGCCTGGGCAACAGGGCAAAACCCTGTCTCTAAAAATAAATACAAAAATTAACTGGACATGGTGGTGCATGCCTTTAGTTCCAGCTTCTTGGAAGGCTGAGGTGTTAGGATCACTTGATCCCGGGAGGCTGAGGTCACTGTGGAGTGAGCCATGATGGAGCCACTGCTCTCCAGCCTGGGTGGTAGAGATCCTGTCTCAAAAAGCAAACAAACAAACAAACAAACCTACTTTGCCAGATGAATGTTAGGATGAAAAGTGATTATATATACATTCCTGAAATAAAGTCTGTCCTCAGTTATAGCTGTTACCATTGATTGGAGATGTTACTTTATTTTTTCAGTGTTTGGAAGTAAATATCTTTAAGTATAATAAGTTTCTTGTAAATAGTCATTTATATGTTTAAATGTTAATTGTTTTAATGTATTTTATTACTGATCATGGCATAGCATAAAGGTGTTCATTTTAAACACTTGAAGTTGTGCAAGAGAAACTAATATGCAGAATATAATTTTTTTTCTTTTTGAGATGGAGTCTTGCTCTGTCAACCAGGCTGGAGTGCAGTGGTAAGATCTCGGCTCACTGGAACTTCCACTGCCCAGGTTCAAGTGATTCTCCTGCCTCAGCCTCCCAAGTAGCTGGGATTACAGGCACCCACCACCATGTCTGGCTAATTTTTTGTGTTTTTAGTAGAGACGGGGTCTCACCATGTTGGCCAGGCTGGTCTTGAACTCTTGACCTTAGGCCATCTGCCCACCTCAGCCTCCCAAAGTGCTGAGATTACTGGCATCAGCCACCGTGCCCAGCCCTGATATGCAGAATATTGTATGTAGGTATTTCCTATATATTAGACTCCCTCTAAGAAGGGTTTCTATGTAAGAATAGTACAAATGATCTGGAAAGCTTAATAGGCTTGACAAATTTACGTTTCTTAACACTGTAAAAGTAGTCCGGTTGTCCTATTGTATATGCATGGGACATATACCATACGGGGTTGGTTCCAGGACCCCTATTTCTACCAAAATCCTGGCATACGCAAGTCCCTGCTGTGGGCCCTGCAGATCCTGGGTATGTGAAAAGTTGGGCCTTCATATATACAGGTCTGCATTTAGTTGAAAAAGATCGACATATAAATGGGCACATGCAGCTCAAACCCATGTTGTTCAAGGGTCCACTGTATTTGAAAATAAAGTCCACAAAAATGTTGCCTTGTTTTACAAAATGTTGGATTACTACCTTTCTCATATCTTAAAAAAAAAGTGCCATCTATTTAGTACCCCAATGAGATAATACAACTTACAGAATAGAACCTAGGGCCAGGCGTGGTGGTTCACATCTGTAATCCCTGCACTTTGGGAGGCTGAGGTGGGCAGATCGCCTGAGGCCAGGAGTTTGAGACCAGCCTGACCAACATGGTGAACCCCTGTCTCTACTAAAAATATAAAAAATTACCTGGGTGTGGTGGTGTGTGCCTGTAATCCTAGCTACTCCTGAGGCTGAGCCAGGAGAATCACTTGAACCCTGGAGGCGGAGGTTGCAGTGAGCTGAGTTCATGCCACTGCAGTCCAGTCTGCGCAATGAGCAAAACTCCATCTCAAAAAAAAAAAGGAAAGAAAGAATGAAAAAAAGCCAGGCATGGTGGTGGGTGCCTGTAATAGCTACTCGGGAGATTGAGGCAGGAGAATCACTTGAACCCAGGAGGTGAAGGCTACAGTGAGCTGATATCGCACCATTGCACTCCAGCCGGCAAATCAAGAGCGAAACTCTGTCTCAAAAAAAAAAAAATACTACCTAGAAGTATTTATTGCTCCTTGCTTTGTCTGAGACTCAGAGGTTAAGCGACTTGCCTAAGAAAACACAGATACTAGCAAATTGAGACTTGATGCCTGGCTTCCAGAGTACTTATTTAGAATCATCTCTGTACCCCCATTTTAAAAATTAAGTCTTGTCTAGGTCATGCATTTGCTGCTTCAGATTTGAAAGATAACAAGGCATGTACAGTGAAAAGTCTTCACATCCCATCCCCAAAACAGACAGTTCTCCCTGTCAGTGGGCCACTGTGAAACTTTTCAGAGCGATTTGACACACAGATAAACATCCATATGACCATATTATTCCCCCCCTACACACTTTTTTGAACAGGGGTGTGTCATATATATTTTCTGATAGCCTGCTTTGGCTTGGCATTTGTTCCATTAGTCCTGTACTTTAAATGCTTGCATTTATATTTAGTGAAATGTTAACTGCTAGGACATAAAAGAGAATTTGTCTTGACTAGCCAAGATGAATTTAAGAAATAAAATTTTTAACATTGTCATTGTTTCTTGGTATGGAAATTTTAGAAGCAGGTTGAACTACAAACAGTCCAAGCAGAATAGAGAAATATCACAAAGAAGTGAATCTGGACTGTGGTAGAGATAAATGTTAATACTTTCAGATAATACTATGTGCTAGTCAGTGGTCTAAATGCTTTACATATATTATTAAAGTCTCACAACAGTCCCATGAGGCAGGTAGCTTCTATCACCATTTTACAGATGAGTAAACTGAGTCACACAAACTAACACTTGATCCAGGTAGTACAGTGGCAGAGACCTGATTCTAACCCAGGCAATCTGGCTTAAGAGTCCAAGCTCTTTACCACTACTCTTTCTTTCTGTCCTTCTGTCTTCCTGTCTTCCCTTCTCTCTTCCTTTCCCTCCCTTTCTCCATCTTTCTCTCTCCTTTCCTTTCCTTTTCTTCCCTTCCCTCCCCTCCTCTCCTTTTTTCTGCTTTCCCTTCCTTCACTTCTTTCCCTTCCTTTCCTTTTTTCTTTTATTTCCTTTCTTTATTTTTTTGAGACATTCTCACTCTGTCTCCCCAGGCTGAGTGCAGTGGTGCAATCATGGCTTACTGCAGCCTCAACCTCCCCACATCAAGTAATCCCCCCACCTCAGCTTCCCAAGTAGCTGGGTGTACAGGTGCATACCCCACCATGCCTGGCTCATTTTTTCTGTTTTTTTTTGTAATGAAAAGGTCTCACTTTGTTGCCTAGGCTGGTCTCAAACTCCTGGCCTCAGGTGATCCTCCCACCTTGGCCTTCCAAAGTGCTAGGATTACAGTTGTGAGCCATCACACCCAGCCTTTTACCACTACTTCAAATTCCATTTAGATCTAATATTGTTAGAACAATAACCATATCAACCAGATTTTTTAAATTGCAAAAAAAAAAAAACCTGCCATTTTTGGTATGTGTATGACAAAAATATGTAGAGTTTATATTGTAGCTTTTACCTGTTTAGAGCACTCTTTGGAAAGACAGGGTAGTTACTGTGAAGGTATTGGTATTCAAGAAATAAGTTCCTGGAATGTTTGCCTTGTAAACCTGAAGGTGTGAGGACTTGGTTTGTGCCACTCAGTTAGCTAACAGATAGGCAGTGGGGGTGAGCTATCCAGAAGACTTAGCAGGTTAGCCTAGGGAGGAATGAGATCAGGAATCTAGGTACCTGGAGGGAGGGAGAGGGAGAAGAGTTTGTTTGAACTGTCCTAGGTTGGGGTAGCTCTTTCTGAGTGAGGCCTTGTCATGTGGACCTGATGCACATAGTGATGGGAGAATTGGACCTGAGGTGTGGTGCTTTATAACTAAAGCACCACAGAGATCTGGAAATTTAAGAGAAGTTCATTTCCTCGATCATTAGGAAGAACTTGAAAGGGTAGTAGACTGTGGTCATTTGAGAAGAGCAAGTCGTCATATTTGAATGTAACATACTCAACTGGGTTGGGAAAGAACCACAATCTAGAGTTTGGTCATAAAAAGTGCAAAACCAGGCATTCTTATAACGATGTACTATTGTGAACACTGATAAGACATAGCACTGAGCCCTGGGCCTTTCTTCTATAAAGTGCTTGTACCAGCTGAGGATCCCTAATTGGAAAATCCAAACTCTGAAATTCCCTGGTGAGCATTTCCTCTGAGTGTCATATTGGCACTCACAGTTTTGGGATTTTGGAACATTTTGGATTTTGCACTTTCAGATTTGGGATGCTCAACCAGTATATAATATACATATTCCAAAATCTGAAAAAATTCCAAATCCAAAGTATTTCTGCTCCAAAGCGTTCAGATAAGGAATACTCAACCTGTAATGGATTGTACTAGATATGTATTAGATTACCAGTTTTCAAAATTTCTATCTCAGAATCCTTGTTCTGTGTCAGTGAAACAGGGATTTCATACACCTTTGATTCACATTTTAGTGTTTTAAACTTTAAAATGTTATAAATGTTTATATACACTCAAGCGCATATCCTGCTAAATTTTAATATATGAGGACAACTGATTTGCACTGTCAGGTTATCTCAAGAGAGTTACACTGAGTGAAGGCTGGGCATGGTGGCTCACACCTGTAATCCCAGTACTTTGTGAGGCCAAGGTGGGTGGATCACCCGAGGTCAGGCATTCAAGACCAGCCTGACCAACATGACAAAACCATGTCTCTACAAAAAATACAAAAACTAGCCAGGCATGGTGGCGCACACCTGTAATCCCAGCTACTGGAGAGGCTGAGGTGGGAGAATCACTTGAACCTGGGAGGTAGAGATTGCAGTGAACCAAGATTGCACCACTGCACACCAGCCTGGGTGACAGAGCAAGACTCCATCTCAAAAGCAAAAAAATAAATATATACATAAAAGAGAGTTAAAGGTTACATACTGTATGATTGCATTTATGTAACGTTATGGAAATAACAAGACTGCAGAGATAGAGAACAGATTTAGTGGTTACTAGGAGTTCAGAATGGGAGGTGAGGGGTGGTGTGATTATAAAGTGGTAGCATGAGGGAGCTGTGTAGGGATGGAACAGTTCTCTATCTCAGGTGTGATTATACAAAGCTGCAAATGTGATAAAATTTCCAACCACACACACACATACTGCATACAAATCCTAGCATTCTCAAGTCCCATTTTACATACAAAACTGTTGAAACCTGAATAAACTAGGGAATGTACCAAGGTCAGTTTCCTGATGGTGACAGTGTACTAGAGTCACATAAGTTATAACATTGGAGGACTTTGGGCAAGCATACTTGGGACCTCCCTGTGTACTTTTTTGCAAATTCCTGTGGTTTGTAATTATAGTATAATTTTTAACATAAAAAGTTGGCTAGGCATGTTGGCTCATGCATATGATCCCAGCACTTTGGGAGACTGAGGCAGGTGGATTGCCTGAGGTCAGGAGTTCAAGACCAGCCTGGCCAACATGGTGAAACCCTGTCTCTACCAAAAATGCAAAAATTAGCCAGGCATGGTGGGGTGTGCACCTGTAGTCTAAGTCACCTGTGAGGCTGAGGCATAAAAATTGCTTTGAACCTGGGATGCAGAGGTTGCAGTGAGCTGAGATAGCACCACTGCACTCCAGCCTGGGTAACAGAGCAAAACTCTGTCTCAAAATAAAATGAAAAGCAAAAAACAAAGCCAAAAATGCCACCACCAACAACAACAAAAAACAAAAAAGCAATGCATTTAGAGTATTTGAGAGAAAATAAGCAAAAGGAAGAAAATGTAAATTGTCTATAGTGCTCATATCCAGGACAACAGTCCTTGGAATAGAGTTTCTCAGTTTGTGTATGGACTTCAAACTTTTTAAATGCCATTCTATTTTTTAGTCTGGGTGTGGTGGGTTGTGCCTGTAATCCCAGCAGTTTTGGAGGCCAAGGTGGGTGAATCACAAGGTCAAGAGATTGAGACTATCCTGGCCAACATGGTGAAATCCCTTCTCTATTAAAAATACAAAAATTAGCTGGGTGTGGTGGCACATACTTATAGTCCCAGCTACTACTAGGGAGGCTGAGGCAGGAGAATCGCTTGAACCCGAGAGGTGGAGGTTGCAGTGAGCCAAGATCATGCCACTGCACTCCAGCCTGGGTGACAGAGTGAGACTCTGTTGGGGTGTGGGGGAGCCATTTTATTTTTTAATTAAAATTTTTTTTTTCTTTTTCTCCTCAGAAAGGATAAAAATGTTTTTGATTAGTAAGACTGTAGTTTTATGTTGATATTTTGAAATTTTAGGTGGTGCTTGTTTGCTCCTGTAACATTATATAAGCACATTCAGTACTATCAGAACTAAGTGCGTTATGCGATAACATGACTGACTTATATCATCATTAGTACATATTGTAAAGTTTTAATTTACCCAAAAGTTTACAACTACCAAGTATTCACATTCCTTAACATTATTAAAGAATTAATTTAGAAATATTCTACTTTTAAAACTTCTGGACAGGTGTTATTAAATCCTTAGATAGGATTAATGTACTATTTTAAAAACACATGGAAAACATTTTTTATCATTTGTAAAACATGCTTTATCATCTACTCATCTTTGAATCAGGTTTTTCTTGATACCATGCAATCAAAACAGAACAAATTTGACATAAGACTGCCTAATCATCTATAATTTAAAGTTTGTATTCATCAAAAGAATTTTATTGTTCTCACTATAAATGTTCTACTTTAGAGTTTTGTTTTTGTTTTTGTTTTGAGACAGAGTCTCACTCTGTCACCCAGGCTGGAATGCAGAGGCACAATGTCAGCTCACTGCAACTTCCTCCCAGCTTCAAGCAATTCTCCTGCCTCATCCTTCTGAGTAGGTTGGACTACAGGCATGTGCCACCATGCCCAGCTGATTTTGTGTGTGTGTGTGTGTATGTGTGAGTGTGTTTATGTGTATTTTTAGTAGAGACATGGTTTCACCATGTTGTTCAGGCTGGTCTTGAACTCCTGACCTCAAATGATCCACCCACCTCAGCCTCCCAAAGTGCTGTAATTACAGGCATGAGCCACTGTACTCGGCTACATTTGGGCTTTAAAATACACTGATAGAATAAAATACTGCTTTAATCTGTTTCTTATGTTATAGATCCACAAGAAATTCATTTAGAAAAATGTTCTTGTACTGAAATATTTAAAGCTATTGGATTATGATTTATAAGTTTTATTTTGTAGTTAGCATCTCTAGGGGAATTTCAGGGACACTGTTGCTGTCTTGTGATTATTGATCCTTTTAAAAAAAATCATTGTATTTGAGAAGTAAAGTAGAAAATCTATGACAAAATAGGGAATTAAAATAGACAGTATACTCAACTCCACTGTGTTTAAAGATTTTAATGAATTTCTCTAGAGTCAACCTGAGTTGAAGTCTTGGCTTCATTACTTGATCTCTTGTCTGTTTCTTCCTCCATAAAATGAGAGTAATAATAGTGTCAACTGATAGGATTATTGTGAATATTAAGTGTACTAGTACATGTGAACAGTCCTGGTCCCTGGCATAAAGGTACTGATAAAACATAGTTATTATTATTTTAGAACATGGTTGAGATCTTACTTTATGTTTAATATGCCTTTTCCCCACTTAACATATCACATTTGGGCACATTGGCCATAATCCTAGTACTTTGGGTGGCTGAGCTGGGTGGATCATCTGAGGCCCAGAGTTTCAGACCACCCTGGCCAACATAGAGAAACCCCATCTCTACTAAAAATACAAAAATTAATTCTAGCTCCTTGGGAGGCTGAGGCAGGAGAATTGCTTGAACTGGGGAGGCGCAGGTTGCAGTGAACCAAGATTGTGCCATTGTACTCCAGCATGGGTGACAGAGTCAGACTCTGTCTAAAAACAAACAAACAAACAAACAAAACAAAACAAAAAATATCCCAACGATTTTCCCATGTTAAAAATTCCATCAATAATGCAAGAGAATATTGGGTGCCCTGTACCCTTGCCAATATTGGACATTCTCACTTTTTAGATATTTGACAATATGATATATGAAAATTGTCATGTTGTTTTGATTTGCATTTTCCCCAAACATCAGCAAGGTTTAATGGCTTTCACATTTTAAAAAAGTATTTTTTTAATTTATAATCACCTTGTTTAATAATGAGGTTTTCATGTTTTTATTAACTCTGTTTCTTCTCCTGCTTAGATAAATCTTAGAATTTTCCACATTGATTTAGACAAATGCTAGTACAAAGGTCTTTTTGTCTATGAAAATTGTAATGATTTTTCTTGGTAATTGTTGTCTGTAGATTCAAGTTTAGAAGGGCATTTCCTATTCTGATATCATGTAAATATATGTAATTTGTTAGCTTTAAAAAACATGCCTTCTTTAATCCCCTAGATTGTAGTTCAATAGGTGTTACATTAGTCTTCTGGATATTGCCTGTTCATACCTTTGCCCACTTTTCCCCCTTCTGGATTGTTTATCTTTTCTTCTTATTGCTTTATAGAAGTTCTTTAGATAACACAATGGTTAATCTTTTGTTATATGTGTTACACATATTAACATCTCCTCATTTATTAATTGTCTTTTTGTTAATGGTGTCTTTATATAGAATTTTTAACTTATGTGGTCAGATCTTTCATTTAAAAAATTCTTCATCATTCAACTTGAAAATCTTTCATTTCTTTATAGCTTTTTTTTATTGTTTAGTAAAATCTCTACCATCCCAATATTATCTTTAAAATTTTTTTGTGTATGTTATGTGAAAAAATTTTTTTCACACTGAGCTCATTTAGTTTGTTTGGAATTTCCTTTTGTGTCTAGTGTGAGTGTAGGAATCTAACATTTTCCCAAATGGGTAGGCTTTTATGTCTCTTAGTTCACTGACCTGCTCATATTTCAAATGCCACAAGGTCTTTCTGCATTCATAAGGCCTCTTTCTGGATTCTCAGTTCTGGTCCAGTGACAGGTCTGTCTGTGTTTATTCCCTCCCCTCCCCTGTGGCTTTTTATAGAGGTTTGATATCTGATAGGGCAAATATGCTTGTTTTCTATTTTTTCATAGCTATTCTTATGAATTTACTGTTTCTGGTGAATTTTAGAATTATTTTGATGAGTTTTAAGAAAAATCCCATTGAGATTATGATTAGAATTGTGCTAAATTTGTAGATGAAAATGGGAAGGAGTCAGTTCTCACTAGCAGGTCTTTCCATCAAGGAGCATACTGTATCTGTTTATTCTGTAGTTGCCTCTCTAATAACGGTTTTAACCTAGATGCTCACTGTAGCACTGTTTCATTCTAAACACATCTATTACAAAGATAGTATTAGAGTAAATTAGTTGAGGGAAGCCTCATATCATCTCGTCCTGTTTTCATTTCTCTTTTCACCTTTAATTTTGGGTCTGAAGAGACTTTATCGTGATATATGGCATATGCATACTCAGGCTCTTGTAACAATTGGCAGTATAGTATGATCTCTTTTTCTAATTATTAATTTAATGATTAAGGGCTATTTAATCAAGTTGATAACTACTTAACTCTTATGTTAGATAAGAAGTATGTTTCTAGTTTCTGAGAGTACACATTAAGATAGTGCCTTTACTCTTGTTTTATTTGAAAAATGTCTTGGGGGGGTATTGTTTTTGAAAAATCTCTTTGAGATAATATGTAATTTTTGTGAAAATTTTATACAATATTTCAGCATATAAAGAAGAAAGTGCCTTTTGAGAAGGTGAGAGTTTTGTTCTCCAAATTTTCAGTCATTGACGTGCCTCCTTGTTACTTTTGTCATATATTTGTATCATCTGTATGGTTAATTCATAACAGTTTTCTTAAAATTTACTAAAGAAATCCAAAAATCCTTAGTGATAAGAGCTGTGAACTCATACATTGATGTATATTACATAAATACATAACGTTGTTTTATGTCCATTGCTGTATATTAAGAAATACATAACATTGATGCATATTAAATAATTATTTATTCAAAAATATGTATACTTGATGGCACACTGGCACAGTGAGTGGAAGTATAGGTTCTGAAATCAAGGTTTCATGGTTTTAAGTCCTGATTCTGCTATGTCCTCCTTCAGTGATACTAGATAATAAACTTAAGACTCTGCTTCAATTTTATTTGTTAAATAAGGTGAGTATGCCACCTCCCTTGTAAGGTTATTACAAAATTAAACAGCAAGTGTACAGTCAGTCAGCACAGCTCTAGTACACAGGTGTTCCATGAATACTAGCTACCATTCAATATAATAATTTGTAAATACCTTGTGTCTCCTTGAAAGCTAGTTCTCACACAAGCATCTCAATTTTAAAGTGTTTATACAGTATTCATTTTAAGAATACACTATGATTGATGAAACAGCATTTTGTAATTGTTTTTTGTCATTTTTTTAAAAAAGCAATCAATAAGAGGACTGGTTTCTAATATGTATCACCGGATTTCCCTCCCAAAGGACTGTATTAATTTGCTGTTCGGTCAGTTTAGACTTCATGATTTAAATATTTGGTGGGGGGCAATAGTGGGTTTAAAAATAATGCTTGTTTTGTTTTAGTTAACCTTATTATTCACTAGCTATTAAGGAACACATTAATTACTATTTGTTCTTGTTGAATCTGTGCAATTTTCTGAGACGTAGGTAAGCCTGTCTCTCTGTGTGTGTGTGTGTATGTGTGAGTGTGTGTGTGTGTGTGTGTGTGTGTGTGAGAGAGAGAGAGAGAGAGAGAGAGAGAGATGCAATTTATCTGTGTGGTTCTGGTTGCGGATCCCTGGAATATCAGAATTGTCTCCAATCTATAGCCACTGTTTTCAAGTCTCTAGGGTCCATGGGAGAAAGATTTGTATTAAATATTTGCACTGACAAATGGAATACAAACGGACTATTCCTTGGGCTCTTTCATTTCCCATAAAAATGACTTACTCCCCCCTCTAAGTTGCCTCCATCTCCATCCCCCTCTCTCCTGAAAAGACAGCACTGTTTAAGCATCAACATCTGACCCTTCTTGCAGTCTCATTTTTCAGCTGGCTCCCATGTTTATGCCTGTTCTGTGTTTTTCTCCTCCTGTTAAGCTGTTGTTGGTTCATTTCTGCAGTGAACCTTTAGAGAGGGAAGTGAAAGCTTTCCTTCCAGCCACAATTATAATTCTATAATTTAGAATTATAAAGCAGAAAAGTTTAGACAGAATTTCCCATTTAAGTGCCAAAACTTCATACTCCGTTTCTGATAAAGAGCACAAAGATTAAAAAAGACAAATTTATTTTTGACCCAAAGCTCTGTTGACATTCTATTAAACAAACACCAACCTATTTAGTTTTCCTAATGTAAGTGGCAGATGTTTTATAATTCTTATGCTAATAAATCATTTTCCTGATGTTTTTGGTAAAACCTAATATTCATAATGAAGTCCAGAACCAGGAATTGTTTTAAATAATTTCTTCTTAAGTGTGAATACAAGTATAATTCTACAGGAAGTTAGTATACTTTCACACAGGCTAATTTTTCAGAGGAAAAGACCAACTGTAGAAACTCCCAGAAACACAATAGTGATAAGCATCCACAGAATGCCAAGAAAGTCATGCCCGGGATACAAATAATTAGGTGGAAAAATGATCACCTGGAATAATAATAGTTGAAATAATGAAAAGGTCAGCGACATTTACAATATTTCAGTAAAAAATTATAACCTTTAGAAACCATCACCCTCCTGCCAGAGGTAATCACATCCCTCAGATATCACCAGGGGATTCCACTGCTTCAAAAAAAGGACAGTACAGTCCTCATTCACATTCTGATCATGTCACTCCTAGTGACTCCCATATTGCAAACCTCCCAGCAGGTGCAGCCCTTTTCTCTCTATCTGATGGGCTTCTCAGCTCCCATCACACTGACTGGACACAGACTCCCTAGAGATAGCCCCAAAGAGCAGAAGACACGGATGACTCAGAAGTTCCTAAAAAGTCAGCAAAGCAGATGACACAAAACTTAAATGATACTTCCCTTTGTTTTGGTTTATTCTGTTTGAGACAAGAGTGCAGTGGGTGTCTGCCTAATCTTTTTTGGAATCTTTTGTAGAGATGGGGTTTTTCTCTGATGTCCAGGCTAGTCTTAAACGCTTGGACTCAGGTCATCTGCCCACCTTAATCCCCCAAAGCACTGAAATTACAGGCCTTCACTGTGTATTTTGCCACATGACACAGCCCAATAACAAAGAAGAAACTCCAGGGTTCCAGCATCTACTCATATGGGTGGAGTGATGGCTGGGAAAACCCAGGAAGAGCCAAAAGAGCAGCCACTGTACCCACATGCCCTGGTACAGTCAGCATGCCCTGAGGTGGCCAGGACAGAGGTGGGGGTGGCTTAGGGCAGAGGGAGGGAAGGGGATGTGGATGGCATGGGATCTGAGTTTGGGAGGGGGATGTGAGGGAAGGAGAGGGAGGGGAAGGGGGGATGTTGGGCACCTGGAGGAGGGAGTCTGGGAAAGGATCTGGTTCAAACTAGGTCTTCAAGGGTGAGTGGGAGGTTCAGCTACAAGTCATTGAGAAAGTATCAGGGAAGCCACAGGACCCTCAGGGCCAGAAAGTGGGAGGCTCAGGAGCAATTAGAAACCAGGGCTCTGGTTTCCACCACACCTTCTGCCTGGGTGCTGCCTAAGCAATCCTGGGGCTTTATACTCCCTCTCCACCAATCCCTGGCCCTGGAACGTGGTACCTCACAGCGGACATTCCACGGAGTACCCACGTCCTCCAGTGCCCCAAGGCTCTATGGAACCTTCACAGATCTGATTTCTGGTCTTCCCCACCAGCTCCCTATTCCTGCTTCTGGGCGGCTTCTTCCTTCCTGGGCTCCCAGGGTTTCTTATGGTCTTGGCTGCAAAACATAATAAACAAATGATGGCAAGACGGCAGGAAGAACCTCACACACAAGCAGAGTGGGAGCTCCACAGCCCCCTCTCAGCCATTCATAGTCTAAGCAAGAAAACATTGGAAGGATGTGGAAAGTCCCAGTAGTAACCATCTCTATCACCTCCATGGAGCCATCCATCCATCATCCTGTATCTCGGGAACAAATGTTGGAGCTACACTGGTTTTAATCATGCATGGTTCATTTACAAAATTTAACCCAACTTACTTTGTTCATCAAGCAAATCTCAATATATTTCAGACAAATCCAATCACACAGCAGGTTTCTGATCACAGAACTGTGCTAGAAGTCAATGAATAAAAGCTAACCAAAAATTATTATATGCTTGGAAATTCAAAGTGCCCTTATAAGATATCAACAGAAGAAAGAATCCAAAGTGAAACAAGACTGGCTTTGCGCTCAGTCAGAAGATCATAACATGGCAATCCAATGTCTCCCTCTGGCCCGGGAATGCCACCGCGTGGCACAAGGTTGTGTGGTCTCAAGTCACCCCAGCACACCTGGACAGGTTAACATCTGAAACAGGGTGACTGTGTCACTTATCTATATTATCTTACTGCCTGTGAAGGTGACTTTTATTTCTGAACCCTAATGATGGGGAGAAAACCAAGTTGACTCTCATGGTTGAGCTCCCAGGGATGTCCAAGGAATCTGCATTTCAATCTGCTGATGAAGTTCATCAGCCTCTCTCCTGGGGGATTTGGCCACAATACCCAGAGGGTTTGACAGCATCATGAGTGACGGCTAAGGAGTGCCGAGCTGGTGAGCAGGACCCAGGGGTTTGCTGACCAGGTCAGACCCCCACTGTCCATTATCTTTTGTGGACCCATCCTCAGCTAAACCTCCCAAAGGCCTGCTTCTGCCTAGTCACACAGAGTGTGCTCAAACGTTCTCAGGCCTCTCGCAGCTGAAAACCACTGCTTTAAATCTTACAATTTACTATGACATAAAGCTATTGTAAACTGCAAATATCTTATCACGCTACAAATGGAAAGCCAATGCCTTTATAAATAGAAAAACAACCCTGAGACACGAGGAAAACAAAAACAAAACAGGGATAACACAACTGTGGCATTCAATTCTATTCGCATGCTGTCAGCTGCACAAAGAGCCCCAGATTTGAGTTGTCTTGGTTGTAAAAGGAGAGACCATGTAAGTGGATGTCGAAGTCAGATTAGCCCAAAAGTGAATGGCAGAGAGTACCATGATGTCCATGAAGGGTTGCTGGGGTCACCTTGATTATAGTCCAAGCAAAGCAAGGAAGGAGATGTGAGCAGAACTTGGCGCCTCCAGCTGGGGAGGTGATTCATGCAGCCCAGGAAAGGCTCCCCAAAGCCAGGGTTGACCTCCCTTGCAGGCAAGTTTCTCATGGAGGCAGTCAGGCACCTTAGATTTGAGGCCAGCTGTGCAACCCTGGACTGGTTTCCTTCCACACAATGTGAGTGTCAATGGCTATGTCAAAAACTGTCTGAGGATAGGAGGAAGCAACATGTTGAACACCTGTGTACCGAGTGTTCTCACCTCCCAGGGACATCTTCCCTTCCAGAGCTGGCACCTTGGAAGGTCCTTGGCAGCTAAAGGCAGTGATGATGATAACAGCAGCAAATCATCATTTATGGCTGATGACAAAGGGCTAGGAGGTAGGGCTCCTAGGTCCTTGATACGAATGAGGGCCTGCAGACAGCTGAGTGAGTCCTGTAGGATTCCTGGGTCCCCAAGGGCCAGGTTTGTCTTCAGAGGCACTGGGCCTAAGCTGGGATGCTGGGGCAGCCACTGGAGCATCAGCAGGACAAACAGGCACAGAGGCTGTGGATCCATCGAAGGTGGCAGGTGTAGGATCATCTGTCCACCAGGTAGAGTCACCAAGCCTGGCTGACCACTGCCCCACAGATGATGCCCTGTCCCTTGCCTCATACTTTGGCAGGGCAGTGGCTGTCACCTTGGGCCTCACAGAGCATCACTGTAAGACCTCTGTGTCCTGGTCATTGAATGGGCACTTGAGTCACCCAGGGCCACTGGAACAAGGAGGAAGAATCAGGACCCACGATGTTTCGGGACTATGTTTAGCATAGGAAAATGCATGGAATCCATACACAACACAGGGGAACTGTTGCTGTGGGAGTCAATATTTTATGACCTCCAGCCCTAATCTGAGCACTCTCACCTGTGCAATCTGAAAGAAATGGGAGACTTGCAGGAAAGATAGTGCCGGGATTTAACTTAAAGGAACTAAAATGTTGAATGTTCACACTCCTGATATCCTTCCAAATCAACTCTCTCAATGCTTTTATCTTCACCACTATCATACAAGGTAACTGAGGCAGTCAGAGATTTACTAACTCAGTGTCACTTGGCTGATTGTGAGTTCACTACTGATCACATCTCAACAAACTGCATTTTCTGAAGTTTACTGTTCAATCATGCTGCTGATGATTTTCTGCAGCTCTGGGACAAACTCCACCTGGTTACGGATAAAGCAAATCTGAGGTGACTCAGTCCTGCTCTCATTTCCCGTCAATTCCCCACTCTCCTCCTCTGCCTCTCCACAGTCTCCTGCACAGGCTGACACCATATGGTGGCCTTAATGGAGTCCACCTAGTATTCCAGGTTCTCCTCTGGGCCTCTTGAAGGTGGAGGTAGTTATGGGATTCACTCTGACTCAGGAGATGGGAATGGAAGTGAAGTGTGTCACCGGGAGGCAAAAGAGTTGGGAGCCATTGAGACTGCCCACACTTTCCCTCATCTCTTAGAGCCACTGATAGGTCCCATATAGAGGCTGCTCCTTTATTTTGGTGGCAAATGGGGGGATGTGGAGCACAGGTCCCAGGAGAGCTGTGGAGGACATGCAGCATGAGCAGACAAAGAGCCTTCAGTGTTGTAAATTTCCATTTTTGGAGGCTGTTTATTACCTACAATGATACCTGGTCCATTCCAGCAGGCATGCATCATCTATTCCATGCTTTGAGAAGCAGACTAGCCTACCATCAGAACATAAACTGGTTGTAAGACACATGTAAATTTCAGTTCCAGCTCTGCCTCTTATTAACTGCAACCTCAGGCATTTAACTTTCAATCTCTGAGCCTCAGTTTCAACTCTGTAAAATGGGTTGGTTATAGAACTTCAGGTTGTGGAGAGAATTAAATGAAATAAAAAATGCATGTAAAGCATTGAGCCCAGGGCCTGGAACACACAGTCAGTACTTTATATTAGCCATGGAACTTCAAAATGTGTATTGTCAATATTCAGACTGTGCAGCAAAGTATTACCAAAAAAATGTAAACTTATTTGTGTATACTTTCAATATTTAAACAGAATAAAACTATGAATATTCTTTCATATCCAGTGTTTTTCTCTTAATAGTATATTGCTAAAAATATTTTATCTCGGGCCTGTCATGATGGCTCATACCTGTACTCCCAGAACTTTGGGAGGCCAAGACAGGTGGATCACAAAGTCAGGAGTTTGAGAACAGCCTGGCTAATATGGTGAAACCCCTGTCTCTACTAAAAATACAAAAATTAGTCAAGTGTGGTGGCATGCACCTGTAGTCCCAGCTACTTGGGAGGCTAAGGCTTGAACTTGGGAAGTAGGGCTGCAGTGAGCCAAGATCATGTATATATATATATATATATATATATATATATATACACACACACATATAATCTCAAAAAACGAAAGATCATTTATGAAATCATTTTAAATGACAAGATAATGTTTCATTTAGTGAATAATTATTACTATTGGACTTTTTGTAGATTGCACAGAGCATTTAAAACAAATGACAGAATTTAAAAAGTATTACATGTTATAAAATAAATGTTATTTTATTAAAAAATATGGAACTATGTATGTAACATAAAATGTATTTCTAATTATGAATCATGTTAAAAATAGTTTAGAAGCTGCTGATTTTGATTTCTGTTTCAAATTTTGCGCTCTCTCTCTCTCTCTCTCTCTCTCTCTATATATATATATATATATATATATATTTTTTTTTTTTTTTAAAGACAGAGTCTCCCTCTGTCACCCAGGCTGGAGTACTGTGGTGCAATCTCAGCTCACTTCAACCTCTGACTCCCAGGTCCAATCGATTCTCCTGCCTCAGCCTCCCAAGTAGCTGAGACTACAGCCACATGTCACCTTGCCCTGCTAATTTTGTGTTTTTAGTAGAGACGAGGTTTCTCCATGTTGGTCTTGCTGGTCTTGAACTCCTCACCTCAGGTGATCCACTTGACTCAGCCTACCAAAGTGCTGGGATTACAGGCATGAGCCACAACTCCTGACTAAATTTTGCAGGATAACAAATAGCCTTTTGAAGTACCACTGGGCACTTGTCTGGATGTTTTTCTTTAGATTAACATGCCAGCAATTATTCTTTTTGACTTTCTGACCAAGATAGTGGTTTTTATCCAGATAAGTCAAGTACTCTAACCCTATCCCTAAGCCTGTGGTGGAGGGAGAGCATATTGGTGATCACGTGTACTTACACTCTAGGGTCACCAGGTGGCACTATGACCTCATCTGTGACTCTGAAAAGGAAGATTTGCATGAAAGGAAAAAGGAGGAAAAAGCCAGTACTGTGACTGCCTCCACTCCCCCCAGCATGGCCCCCTGTGAGATGTGGGGCAATAGAGACCCAGGAACTGTTCAAGGGCGCCGGGCCCCATCTGTTTGTGCTCAGTCACCTTCCTCAGGTACTCGCATGGAAGATGGCACTGACCTTAAGTGCTGCTGCAGCTCCTTGGTGCGCTGGCCCTGGTCATGGACAGGAACTGTGGGGTCAGGACAGTAGAGGGCTTCACCACCTGCAGAATAGGAACAGAAGCTCATGATGAGTGCCAATCTATTAGATAATTAAATGTTTAAAAAAGTTTCTTGAATGAGTGGAAAAACAAGGTGTTGCTTGTGGCGAAGAGCATGGGGGCCTCAGAAAAGGTCAGAACCAAGTTCAAATTCTTATATTTCAGATTTCTACTTCATGCCATGCAAAATTAATTTACCCCTCTTCACCTCAGTTTCCTTTTGTGTGAAATGGAAACAATTTCATTTCGCATTCAGTTTCTGTCAAGGATTCTAAAACATCCAACTCATTTAAATGTATCATAATTTCTGTCATTAACTAGTGGGATCCATTTCACTATTATTGGATATAAAGTTCTGTGCCTGAAACCTACAAAACAGAAAATCTTATGTCTACAAAGTGTCAGTAATTTGTCATTGTTATATTATTAATCATAACTGTATTTAATCAAACAAGGCCTTGTACATGGCAGGTGCTCAATACACACTTGTTCAATCAATGCATGTGGGCTCCACCACCACTGTTAGGTCCTATTTGGCCTCCACCACTTATTAGCTGATGATGTGGGTAAAGTAATTCATGTTTTTTTGTCTCTGTGTCCTTCTCTATAGAAGATGTATAATAAGAATCCCCAGCTCCTTAGGTTGTTGCCAGGGGTGAGTGATTTGACAAATAGTAGGGGCTTGTTAAACATTAGCTGTGATGAACTCATCGAAATCTTTCTTTTCAGAGTCACAGATGAGGTCATAGTGCCACCTGGTGACACTAGAGTGTAAGTACACGTGATCACCAATATGCTCTCCCTCCACCGCAGATACAAGACTGGATAGTTACTTCCTGCAGGTTTCTGCTGCGTCTGCCTTCTCAGTGCTCACATAAAGACTTTTGTATTTTCCTCTGCATTCCCACAGATGTGGTTCAGGTTTCCCAACACAGCTGGGTGATTCACACAGGGCAGTGATTGCCTGTGCCAGCCCTGTGAGGTAGCTGGAGGACCATCGTTCCTTCTCAAGCTCTGGACAGATGCCGGGGCTGGTGTAACCCATGCCCTCAAGTTTCTTGCTTTGAAGGATCACATTTTCTTTTGGCAAGGAAGGTAAAGGTCACAGGAAGCCAGAGACTCATGACGTCTCTGTGCTGTCGGTTCAAACTAAAAAGACCTGAAAACTCTATGCTAAAAGCCCGACTCGGGTGCTCCCCAAGGCTTCTCACCTCATGGCCTCTGCTGAGGGAGGATGAATACTATGTCCTCCCAGAGGTTTGGGAGCTTGTAGCAAGCTCAGCACAAAATCTCTTGGAAACCTCAAACTGTGTCTAAAACATTCATGCACATTTTGCATCCCATTTCCCATATGTCAGCATGTTTTAGAAAAAAACCTCAGTTTCCTAAATATGCAAGAGAAATGGATATTGTATAATAATGTGACTTTTAAAAACATGTTATTTAGGCTAGGCATGATGGCTCATGCCTGTAATCTCAGCACTTTGGGGAGCTGAGGTGGGTGGATCACCTGAGGTCAGGAGTTAGAGACCAGCCTGACCAACAAGGAGAAACCTCAAGGAGAAATCTACTAAAAATATAAAATTGGCTGGGTGTGTGGTGCATCCCTGTAATTCTGGCTACTGAAGAGGCTGAGGCAGGAGAATCACTTAAACTTGGGAGGCGGAGGTTGCAGTGAGCCGAAATCACACCATTGCACTCCAGCCTGGGCAAAAAGAGCAAAACTCCATTTCAAAAAACAAACAAAAAAACTGAGTCTCAGAATGATGAAGCACTTTGTCTAATGTGACTCAGCTAGTAAGTGTTGAGACTTTGCATCCAATGAAAGCCCATCTCATTCTAAAGGCCATGCTATGTGTTCTCTGGCCCATGGAGAATAATTTTAATGCAATCAATGAAATTTCTACACAACAATGTTCTTGTCTCAAGTCCAAGAATGGCTTCTATACCTTCTATAACACTGACATTCTGGTCACTAAAGATGCCATTCTAATGTGTAATCATGTGGCAATGAAGATATGACCAATGTCATCATGTGTCTACACCCAGAACCCTTTACACACTCTTTGTCTGATGAAATTCAAGTACCCTTTTTGATTACTTAGCAAAACTGAGCTTTAAAGGGGTTAAGGTTTCACCAGGTGCGGTGGCTCACGCCTGTAATCACAGCACTTTGGGAGGCTGAGGTGGGTGGATCATGAGGTCAAGAGATTGAGACCATCCTGGCCAACATGGTGAAACCCCATCTCTACTAAAAATACAAAAATTAGCTGGGCGTGGTGGCATGAGCCTGTGGTCCTAACTACTTGGGAGGCTGAGAAAGGAGAATGGCTTGAACCAGGGATGCAGAGGTTGCAGTGAGCTGAGGTCATGTCACTGCACTGCAGCCTGGTGACAGAGCAAGACTCTACACACACACACACATGCACACACACGCACACACACATAAAGGGTTAAGGTTTTTATGTCCATGGAACTTTCCGTATTGCTTCTGAAGTCTCTGGTTAAATGAATATTCTTCTAATAGTGACCTGTGATTTTGTTTTGATCAAGTGTTTTCAAACTTGACATCTTTGACAGGTTTCTCCAGCATCAAAATCCTAAATCAAGTCTTTTTGGCTTAAAATTACCTTGGGATTTTTCAGCTGGGTCAGTCAGGGAGTCTCAAGAATGTATTTCTCATCTTGTAAAGATATTAAATGATTCAATTTAGTTGGTAGATTGTATGGGTGGACATTTTCAAATGTGATGATGCTGCATGGGAGTGCATTGTCAAATGAGTGACATTAGATCTCATCTCAGTTATATTTATGGGTATGTTGTTGATTTATATATTCCAAAAATTATATACATTTATGCAAATTTAATACATTATGATTTGTCATTTTGATTGTTATGCTAAATATTTGCCAAAGTTATATTTGTATAAACATTTTATTGATGTCTGGACATGGTCACTCATGCCTGTAATCCCAGCATGTTGAAAGACGGAGACAGGTGGATCAACTGAGATCAGGAGTTCAAGACCAGCCTGACCAACATGGTGAAACCTCATCTCTAGTAACAATACAAAAATTAGCCAGGCATGGTATCAGGCACCTGTAATCCCAGCTACTCAGGAAGTTGAAGCAGGAGAATCACTTGATTCCAAGAGGCAGAGGTTGCAGTGGTCTGAGACCATGCTCATTGCACTCCAGCCTAGGCAACAAGAGTGAAATTCCATCACAAAAAGAGAAAAAGTACAAAAATTAACCTGACATGGTGGCATATGCCTGCAGTCCCAGCTACTTGGGAGGCTGAGACAGGGGAATTTCTTGAACCCAGGAGGTGGAGGTTGCAGTGAGCTGAGATTGTGCCATTGCACTCCAGCCTGGGCAACAGAATAAGACTCCATCTCAAAAAAGAACAACAAAAAAGTTATTAATGTATTTGGAGGATTATATGAAATTTATAAAAGTCTGGTGGTCCTTATGTCAGGATTCTGGTTACTCTCTTAAAATGCTGCACATAAGACTACTAACAATTTCCTTGTGGACTGGAAACATTCAGCAGATTTTCATCATAACTATTGATTCTGTCATCCACATTTACTGTTTTGATTTCTTCTCTAACAATATCTGTAACCAGCAACAGTCCAAATTCACATTTTCTTTTTTTTTTTTTAAGATGGAATCTCTCTCTGTCACCTAGGCTGGAGTGCAGTGGTGCCACCTCTGCTCACTGCAACCTCTGTCTCTTGGGTTCAAGTGATTTTCCTGCCTCAGCCTCCCAAGTAGCTGGGACTACAGGCACCTGTCACCACACCCAGCTAAGTGGTGACAGTCAAGACAGGTTTCACCAGGTTGGCCAAGCTGGTCTCCAACTCCTGACCTGTGATCCACCACCCACCTCAGCCTCCCAAAGCACTGGGATTACAGCCTCGAGCCACTGTGCCTGGCCCCCAAATTTGCTTTTCATGGAAAAAACTCTACCAAGTCTTCTTGATCACAGGTTTCTGATAACTCACAACAATGAAGTACCCAGGCTTCACCACTATGTGATATAGCCATGTCAGAAACTCACACATACACCCCCTTAATACATTAAAAATAAATTAAAAAAAATCAAAGGCCCGGGCTCAGTGGCTCATGCCTGTAATCTCAGCACTTTGGGAGGCCACAGCAGGTGGACCTTGTGGTCAGGAGTTCCAGACAAGCCTGGCCGACCTGGTGAAACCCTGTCTCTACTAAAAATATAAAAATTAGCCAGGCATGGTGGTGCATGCCTGTAATCCCAGCTACTAGGGAGGCCGAGGGATGACAGTTGCTTGAAACTGAGAGTCAGAGGTTGCAGCGAGTCAAAATCGTGCCACTGCACTCCAGCCTGGGCGACAGAGTGAGACACTATCTTAAAAATAAAAATAAAAAACAATTCCTAGAAGTCTAACAAGGAAACTTAAGTGTTCAAAAAACTGCTAAGCTAGATGAAGCAAAACAAAAAATCCATAAAATTAAGATAATGAATTTATAACTATAACATGTAGTAAAAACATTGTTGATTTATTACCTTTTTTTTTTTTTGAGATGGAGTCCCACTCTGTCGCCCAGGCTGGAGTGTAGTGGTGTGATCTCGGCTCACTGCAACCTCCACCTCATGAGTTAAAGTGATTCTCCTGCCTCAGCCTTCCAAGTAGCTGGGACTGCAGGCTCTCACCACCATGTCCAGCTAATTTTTCTATTTTTAGTAGAGATGGGGTTTCACCTTGTTGGCCAGGCTGGTCAAAAGCTCTGGATTTCAGGTGATCCCTCCCCACACCTGGGACTCCCATAGTGCTGGGATCACAGGTGTTAGCCACCGCGCCCTCCCTTTACTTGTTTTGTTTTCTAGATTTAAGAAACATTTTTTTCATAAGTTATCTATAATTTACACTGACTTGGTAAAGCACACTTTTGTGAACAGAGGTGGGTGGAAGCATTTTTTTTCCCTACTTCATCCCTCCAAAGTTGGAACCTATTCATAAATATTCTTATTTTCTGTTCATATGTTCTCATTATCAGCAGGTGATAATCAGTGTTTGACTGAAGCATCCTATTTAAGAATATGCAGAAAATGCCTGGCCCAGAGTTTGCAGACTCACAGTGAGGAAGAAAGTGTCCCACCCTGCAGGCCCAAGAGCCTTAGAGCTTTCCAGGGAGCAACTTGGCAGGGAGGGTCCCGGCAGCTGCTCAGCTGGCAGGAACCAGGGGATGAAGCCCCAGGGTGACCCTCCTGCTGGCGGGGACCTTCTGCTTCCTGGCTTCTTTCTCCACCCCACTAGCTGCTTGGAGAGTGGTGGCTGCCCCATGCCTGGAGGTCACTCCATCACCTCCCGCCACAGGAAGGGAGAGGCAATGGCAGCCTGAGGCAAGAGCCTGGCTGCCCCCCCCCCCCGCCCCCCGCCGTGAGGAATATGGCGACCTGAGCAGCCAAGGCCTCAGCTGTCTCCTGGATTCAAGCAATTCTGTCTCAGCCTCCTGAGTAGCTGAGATTACAGGCCCCCACCACCATGCCCAGCTAATTTTAGATTTTTAGTAGAGACAGGGTTTCACCATATTGACCAGGCTGGTCTTGAACTTCTGACTTCAGGTGATCTGCCCACCTCAGTCTCCTGAAGTGCTGGGATTACAGGTGTGAGCCACAGAAAATGTTTTTTAAATTACAGCTGGTACACACCTGTAGTTCCAGCTACTTCAGAGTCCTAGGCAGGAGGATCACTCAAGCCCAGGAGGTCGAGGCTGCAGTGAGCCATGTTCACACCACTGCACTCCACCTTGAGTGAGAGTGCAACCCTGTGTCAAAACAAACAAAAACCTCAATGGGTCTCCATTGCATATGCAGTCATCCAAGTAGCCAAGAGCTAAAGAAATGTCTTTCACAAATGCGGATATACAAAAAGGACATCTCTTCATTTATTGAGGGAGTTTCAATGTTTTTTACATACACACACAATGCTTACATACAAAATGAACGTTGTGAGGCTGGGTGTGATGGCTCATTTCTGTAATCCCAGCACTGTGAGAGGTCAAGGTGGGCAGATCACTTAAGTTCAGTAGTTTGAGACCAGGATGGCCAATGTGGAGAAACCCCATCTCTACTAAATATACAAAAATTAGCCAGGTGTGGTGGCAGGTGCTTGTAATCCCAGCTACTCGGGAGGCTGAGGCAGGAGAATCGCTTGAGCCCAGGAAGAGGAGGTTGCAGTGAGCCTAGGTCGTGCCACTATACTCCAGCCTGGGTGACAGAGTAGGACTTCCTCTCAAAAAACAAAGTTAACATTTCGATAATGCACTTTTGTGGAGCTGCGTATCTGATGTCCAAGGCAGTGGAGGAAATGTCTGCCCCAGCTCTAGAAGAGACTGGTCTGCCTTTTGGATTTGTTCTGTCTGGGTTGATGGATGGTGCCTGCCAGCTCGAGGGCAGATCTTCCCTCCCTAGTCCATTCAAACTCACAGTCATCTCCTTGGGAAACACCCTCCTAGACACACCCAAAAGCATCTTTTACCTGGTTTCCATGTGTTCTTTCCTACAGTCAACATGACACCTACAATTTTGTTGTCTTTTTTTTTTTTTTTGAGATGGAGTCTGACTCTGTTACCCAGGCTGGAGTGCAGTGGCTGGAACTCAGTTCACTGCAGCCTCGACCACTCATACTCAAGCCTGACCACTCATACTCCTGCCTCAGCCTCTGGAGTAGCTGGGACTACAGGCAGGCATGACCACACCCAGCTAATTTTTGTAGAAACAGGGTTTTACCATGTTGGCCAGGCTGGTCTTGAAATTTTGGACTTGAGCAAACTGTCTGCCTTGACTTCCCAAAGTTCTGGTATTTCAGGATTTTAGGTGTGAGCCACCTTGCCTAATTGACACATAAAATTAAGTCTACAAGCCCATCTGTTGTCAACAAGGCACCCTTCTCTATCTTCTCAACATGCTTAATTTATGAATAAATAAGGTAATTGTTCACCTGTCACGATTCAACTAACATGATGCAACTATCTGGCGTACAACTGAAAACACATCCGTTCCCCAGAATTCATCTCTCAGGATTTCAACTTGACGGATTTAAATTTTGGGGGACTGTAATTTTTAAGATTTTTAGATGTGAGGGATTTTGATATTTCAGGATTTAACCTATTTTACAACTGAGCAGACTAAGCCACAGAGAGGGGATGTGAACTGCCCAAGGTCTCACAGGTGGTGAGGGTTTGTAGCTGGAACTTGAACCAGGGTCTACCTTGAAAGAGATTCTACACTGAGCCTCCTCCTGAGAAGCCTGCTCTCCAGGGTTTGGAGGAAATTTATGGTCAGTAAACTGTGGTCTCAGGAAACTGTTCCTCTAATGCATCAATCAGGATGAACAAGATTATGAAGAAATAGCAAGCAACCTCCATTCTCTCTTCTTTCTGTTTTTGTTTTTTTAAGATGGAGTCTCACTTTGTCACCCAGGCTGGAGTGCAGTTGTGTGACATTGGCTCACTGCAACCTCCACCTCCCGGTTCAAGCAATTTTCCTGCCTCAGTCTCCTGAGAAGCTGGGATAATGGGCATGCCTCACCACACCCATGTAGATTTTGTATTTTTAGTAGAGACAGAGTTTCACCATGTTAACCAGGCTGGTCTTCAACTCCTGGCCTCATATGATCCTCCATCCTCAGCCTCCTAAAGTGTGATAACCTGCTTTTTGTTGTCTAAAACTGACTCTCTTTCTCAGACTGAGAGATGTTCAGGCTTCATGTTAACTTCTTGAGCCAGACAGACTCCATCTTACCTGCTTTATTTTAGTTATTTTCCCACTGGGCACCTCCAGGAATGCATTTGTTGATAAGTGGCTGAGTTAAGTAGTACCAGCAGAGCCTGGGAATGCAGGTGCTCTTGAGTGCCCAGAGCCCCCATTATCTATAAGTTGTATATCTTTCATGACAGCTTTACCCCTTGCATCTGGCACTGTTTTATTTCTCATGTACTAGTTTATCTTTTAACTTTTTGCTTACCCTGCTTCTGGGAAAAACTCACTTTGGCTAGGTTTCCCCTCCATTTTAAAACTAGGATATAAAAGACCACCTAACATTTTCTTAGGGGACAAGAGAATTTTGGGCATTAGCCACCTCTCAGTCACCAGCTAAAATAAAGGACTCATAATTCAATCTCAGAGTGTGGTGCATTCCTTGACTTGCTGGGGTATAACAAAAGTGCTGGAATTACAGGCATGAGACACTGCACCCGGCACCACCCCCATTCTCAATAGCTTACAACAACGGTTGGTTTCTGTCCCACATAAAACATCCACAGAAGCCTAATGGATTCGTCTGCATTAGAAACATCAAGAGTCTTGTGGCAAAAAGAAGAGATGCCAGGCCACTTCCTGACTCTGAAAGTTTCTGGTAAAAAGTGACAAAGGTGGCCAGGCACAGTGGCTCACACCTGT
This sequence comes from Leontopithecus rosalia, assembly GCA_028533165.1. NCBI lineage: Eukaryota > Metazoa > Chordata > Mammalia > Primates > Cebidae > Leontopithecus > Leontopithecus rosalia. The sequence goes on from CM052659.1 coordinate 85,006,866, forward strand.
AATCCCAGCACTTTGGGAGGCTGAGGCCTGCAGATCACCTGAGATCAGGAGTTTGAGACCAACCTGGCCAACATGGTGAAACACCATCTCTACTAAAAATACAAAAATTAGCTGGGTGTGGTGGTGTGCACCTGTAATCCCAGCTACTTGGGAGGCTGAGGCAGGAGAATTGCTTGAACCTGAGAGGCAGAGGTTGTGGTGAGCTGAGATCATGCCACTGCACTCCTGCCTGGGCAACAGAGTGAGAACTTTGTCTGAAAAAAAAAAAAGTGACTGATTCCTCTCAGCCACATGTCACTGATCTAAGCAAGACACCAGCAAATATTGTAAACAGCAACACAAGCCAGACAGCTAAAAGTTTTATTTTCTTTTGCTTTTCTTCTTTTTCCTACCAAGATTCACTCTCCACCTGTCTTTTCTCTTTCAATAACCAGTTCATAATTTCACTTTCTTTACTGTAAGAAAATGCTGGCCAGATGTGGTGAATAATGCCTGTAATCCCAGCACTTTGGGAAGCCAAGGCAGGTGGATCACTTGAGGTCAGGAGTTCAAGACCAGCCTGACCAACATGGTGAAACCAGTGTCTAGTAAAAAAAAAATATTAGCCGGACGAGGTGGTGGGTGCCTGTAATCCCAGTTACTCGGGAGGCTAAGGCAGGAAAATTGCTTAAACCTGGGAGGCGGAGGTTGTGGTCAGCCGAGATCTCACCATTGCACTTTGGGCTGGGCAACAGGAGCAAATCATGGTCTCAAAGAGAAAAAAGAAAAGGAAAATAAAAAGGAAAAGAAGAAAATGCTTTCTTCCATCTGACATAAGCCATAAATAATGAAAATGTCTTTTATTTTCCTGGTAGGAGATTCATGCCTAGATTGTCCACCAGTGGAGTCCTGCACCAGCTCTCTCTGACATCTAGTGTTCTAGAAATCTTCTCTCGCACACTGGCTTTTTCATGTCTCTTTGACTTTGCCTGTGGAGGTTTCTGCCTAACAGGCCTTCTCTCCATGTCTCACTATTATCTTCCTGCTTTATCTATTTACTTGTTTTATTGTTTGAGAGAGTGTCTGACATTGTCAGCCAGGCTGGAGTGCAGTGGTGCAGTCAATTTGAGTCTCAAATTCCTGGGCTCAAGCAGTCTTCCTGTCTCAGCCTCTCAAGTAGGTAGCATTGCCACACCTGGCTACCTTTTTAATTTGTGTGTGTGGTGGGGGGGAGGGTAGAGACAGGGTCTCCCTATGTTACCCAGGATGGTCTCAAACTCCTGGGCTCCAGCAATCCTCCCACCTAAGCCTCCCAAAGTGCTAGGATTACAAGTATGGAACACCACACACACCCAGCCTCTCCATCTACTTTATTTTTTATTTTATTTTATTTTATTTTTAAAAAGGAGTCTTGCTCTGTTGCCCAGGCTGGAGTGCAGTGGTGCCACCTAGCTAACTGCAGCCTCCATCTCCCGGGTTCAAGCAATTCTCTCTCTCAGCCTCCCAAGTAGCTGGGATTACAGGTGCCCACCACCACGCCTGGCCAATTTTTTGTATTTTTTAGTAGACATGGGGTTTCATCATCTTGGCCAGACTGGTCTTGAACTCCTGACATCATGATTTGTGCACCTGTGCCTCCCAAAGTGCTGAAATTACAAGCATAAGGCCATGGCACCCAGCCTACTTTTATTTATTTATTTATTTTATTTACTTACATACTTACTTACTTACTTACTTACTTGTTTATTTATGAGACAGAGTCACTTCCCTCCCCGATCCCCCAGGCTGCAGTGCAGTGGTGCAATCTCAGGTTCACTGCTGTCTCCACCTCCCCATTTCAAGCAATTCTCCTGCCTCAGCCTCCTGAGTAGCTGGGATTACAGGCATGCATCACCACGCCCAGCTAATTTTTCTATTTTTAGTAGAGTTGGGGTTTTGCCATGTTGGCCAAGCTGATCTGAAACTCCTGACCTCAAGGGACGCACCTGCCTTGGCCTCCCAAAGTGCTGGGATCACAGGCCTGAGCCACCACTCTTCAACCCATCCACTTCAGAAGGTTCAGCTGGGACATCTAGTCTGGAGAATTTTCCTTGAATCCACTGCCACCTCTGACCTCACTGGAAAAGAAGCTGGCCAATTTCTGTCTTCTGCCTCATATGGTCTCAGCCTCGGATGAGATTCCAGCCACAGCCCTGGCAAACAGTCCAGGCAGGCTTTGACCTGATTCATGCTTCCCTCATGTCCTGCCCTGCTCCAAGAGAAACCCTCAATGAATGGGAGACAGGAAACTGGGTCTAAGTGATTCTCCCATTCATTGCTCAGGAAGATAATTATGATACAATTTCTTTTTTTTTTTTTTTAATATAGAGCTGGGGTCTCTATGTTGCCTAGGCTGGTCTCAAACTTCTGGCCTCAAGTGATCCTCCTGACTCAGCCTCTCAAAGTTCTGGGATTACAGGTGTGAGCCACCACACCTGGCCTATAATATATTTCTAGATGAGTCCCTAGGAATCCTGAAATCGCCACTGCAAAATTGTAACTGAGACCGTGAAAGAGATTTGACCTAACTGACTCCATCATCATGATTCTAACCTCTAAACTCTCCTTGTTCATTCCTGGGCATAGGCCAAAATAACTTTGGGAAAAACTTAGTTAATAGTTTATAATCTGAAACAAAGATAGTAACAACCCTTTCCCAAAATAAACAACCTTCTTACCTGCAGACTAGACTGCCTTTGTATAACATGTTCATCAAAAGATTCAAAACATGACCCCATTAGAATTCTAATGGGGTCATGTAGCTGGAGGCTACAAGATTCCGACCCTCCCCAAATTGCTCCTGGGGATAACATCACTATTGTATAATGTAAAATCAGTGCTTGAGCTATTTTGCAGATGCTGCACTCCATGGATCAGCTGGCACCATCCAGATGGATAAACTGGCACATCCAGTTTATCAATTTTGTAGGCCACACCCAGGAACTGGCTCAGCGCAAGAGGACACCTTCTATTCCCTATGACTTCATCTCCGACCCAACAATCAGCACTCCTGACTCACTAATCCCCTGCACTCACCGAATCATCCTTAAAAACCCTATTCCCTGAATCTTCTGCTCTAGGAGACTGACTTGAGTAATAATCAAACTCCAGGCTGGCATGGTGGCTCACACCTATGATCCTAGCATTTAGGGAGGCCAAGGAGGGTGGATCACCTGCTATCAGGACTACCCTGGAGAAACCCCATCTCTACTAAAAATACAAAATTAGCTGGGGGTGGTGGCACCACCAGCTACTCAGGAGATTGAGGCAGGAGAATCGCTTGAACCTGGGAGGCAGAGGTTGCAGTAAGTGGAGATAGCGCCATTGCCCTCCAGCCTGGGCAGCAAGAGTGAAACTCCATCTCGAAAAAAAAATACAAAATACAAAAATTAGCTGGGCATGGTGGTGCCCACCTGTATTCCCAGCTACTCAGGAGGATGAGGCAGGAGAATCTCTTGAACATGGGAGGCAGAGGTTGCATTGAGCAGAGATTATGCCGCTGCACTCCAGCCTGGGTGACAAAGTACAACTTAAACTCAAAACAAACAAACAAACTCCAGTCTCCCGCATAACCGGCTCTGCATGAATTACTCCTCCGTTGCAAGTCCCATGTCCTGATAAGTCAGCTCTGTCTAGGCAGCAGGCAAAGTGAACCTGTGGGCAGTTACAATCCCTTTAGGTTAAGCCTTGGTTGCCCTTAGTGCGGCCATTTCTGTGGCACACCCCGTTCTTGCTTTTCTCTCTCGTTCTTTACCCTCCCAGTGCCTCAGTCAGCTCCCTGGATCCACTTCCCCAAAGAATCCCCCTGCTCAAAAGTCCTGACCCCACGTCCTGCTTTTAAGGGTGGTAGGGGTTACCCAGGCTCAGGCCATCAGGACCAACTCTGGGTGCCCACACCCCAGTGCCACTGCCCCAGGCACATCCTCATGTCCCTCAGTGCTTTCATGCCTATCCCTACAGCCCACCATGAGCTCCCTGAGGCAGGAGCTGGGCCTGATTCCCTGCTCTTCCTTCAGCACAGGGCTGGGCTTGAGGGCATAGTCAGTCCCTGCTGGGGACTAAGTGACAAATAAATACTCTACATGGGTGAGACTTCATTGAGCAGCTAACATGGGACAGACAGGCCCATGGACAGACAGGTGGGCATGAAAGAGGAAGGAGACCCAGACTTTGCCTCCAGGAGATCACATTCAAGCAGGGACAGAATTACTCCAGAGTGTGGCAGACAGAGGGACAAAAGCCTCTGATTTTCTCTTTCTCTCTCTTTCTTTCTTTCTTCTTTCTTTCTCTTTCTCTCTCTTTCTTTCTTTCTTCTTTCTTTCTCTCTCTCTCTCTCTCTCTCTCTCTCTCTTTCTTTCTTATTTTTCAAGACAGAGTTTCACTCTTGTTGTCCAGGCTGGAGTGCGATGGCCTTAGGTGATCCACCTGCCGAGGCCTCCCAAAGTGCTGGGATTATAGGTGTGAGCCACTGCATATTGCCACCTCCAATTTTCACAGAAGGAGGCACAGAGAAGTTTGGCACCCAACAGAAATATTTGAACAGAGTTCCAATATCAGTTTCCCTAGTTCTTGGCTCAAGCTTCTCTGATGCTCAGTGACTTCCTATGAAAGGGAATGAGAGCAGTCTGCAGTGACAAAATCATGCTTCTAGTGCCAGGCAAGGTGACACTTACCTGTAACCTCAGCAACTCAGGAGGCTGAGATCACTTGAGGGCCTACCTGGGAAACATAGGGAGACCCCGTCTCAAAAAAAAAAAAAACCAAAAACTGGGCATGGTGGCGCACGCCTGTAATCCTAGCACTTTGGGAGCCCAAGGAAGGTGGATCACTGGAGGTCAGAAGTTCGAGACCAACCTGGCCAACATGGTGAGACCCCCCCATCCCTACTAAAACTACAAAAATTAGCCAGGCATGGTGGTGCATGCCTGTAGTCCCAGCTACTTGGGAGGTTGAGGTGGAAGAATCGCTTAAATCCAGGAGGTGGAGGTCGCAGTGAGCTGAGATCATACCACTGCACTCCAGCCTGAGAGTCTCCATGGAGCGAGACTCTAACTCCAAAAAAAAAAAAGAGAGAGAGACATCAACAAAAATTGGTGATGAATGGGGTAGTGGTGGCACTGCCCAGCTAATATATATATTTGTATTTTTAGTAGAAACTAGGTTTCTTCATGTTGGCTAGGCTGGTCTCAAACTCCTGACCTCACGTGATCCACCCACTTAGGCCTCCCAAAGTACTGAGATTACAGGTGTGAGTCACCACACCTGGCCCCCCTCCTTTTTTTTTTTTTTGTGAGAGGGAGTCACACTGTGTCTCCCAGGCTGGAGTGCAGTGGCAAAATCTCAGCTCACTTCAACCTTCCCCTTCTAGGTTCAAGCGATTCTCTGGTTCAGCCTTTCAAGTAGGTGGGATTACAGGAGTGTGCCACCAAGCCAGGCTAAATTGTATTTGTGATAGAAATGGGGTTTTGCCGTGTTGACCAGGCTGGTCTCAGACTCCTGACATCACCTAATCCACTGTTGTTGGCCTCTCAAAGTGCTGGAATTACACACTGGAGCCCACCTCACCCTCATCCAAGTAAATTTCTTGATTGCACAGAATGTATGGTGATATTGGTGGGCTTAAGGATATCCTCTCCAGAATTTGAGTGTTGTCAGTGTCTTGGGTGTTCTATGCTTTTTGTTTGTTTGAGACAGAGCCTCACTCTGTTGCCAGGCTGGAGTGCAGTGGCATGATCTTGGCTTACTGCAACCTCCACCTCCCGGGTTCAAGTGATTCTCCTGCCTCAACCTCCCAAGTAGCTGGGAGTACAGGTGCACACCACGCCGCCCAGCTAATTTTTTTAAAAAGTATCTTTAGTAGAGATGGGGTTTCACCATGTTGGCCAGGATGGTCTCAATCACCTGACCTCATGATCCCACTGCCTCAGCCTCCCAAAGGTCTGGTATTACAGGCATGAACCACTGTGCCTGGCCTGTGCTCTCCTTTTAAACTCTTTTTTTTTTTAAGTGGGGCAGATTGGAAAGTGTGCCTTGTTTTCGTTGCCCACATGAAGCTTGTTTTAAACTGTTTTATGTTCACAGTTTGGGATTTTTGAGGCAGTATTGCTAAGCTGTCCTGAATTTGTCAACCTGAATTTGAGCCCTTTATCTGCCACTAACCTTGCCATGTGACTATGAGCAAGGTACCTAGCTTCTCTGTTCTTCAGTTTCTTTATCTGTAAAATGCAGATTATGCCCAGCTCATAGCACTAGTGTGAGGAATAAATGAAGCTAGGTGTAGGTCACTTTTACATGGTATGCGACACTTGGTAGGCACCAAATCATTATTGCTTGGAGGATCAGTACATTCTTGCTTGTCTACACACACACACACACACACACACACACACACAGAGAGAGAGAGAGAGAGAGAGAGAGAAACAGAGAGAGACAGAGAAATTGCAGAGATAGTACAAAGAGTTCCCATGTACCTGTAGCCAGTTTCCCCTATTATTAACATCTTACATTTGTACGGTGCATTTGTTAAAATTAATGAACAAATATTGAGATGCTTTTATCAACCCAAGTCTGTACTTCATTTAGATTTCTTGGGGTTATTCCTAATGTCCTTTCCTGTTCCAGGGTCCCATCGGGGACACCGCATTGCATTTCATCATCATTCGCCTTAGGCACTCGCCCTGGCTGGGCCACTTGATGAGTTTCTTTTGATTACATTGAAATTAAATTTTGGTGCATACAATGAGATCTCTGTTACAGAATTTTTAGGTTAAAATTTAGTCACAATGGCTGGGTGCAGCGGCTCATGTCTGTAATCCCAACACATTGGGAGGTGGAGGCAGACTGATCACTGGAGGCCAGGAGTTTGAGACCAGACTGGCTGACATAGTGAGACCCCTGTCTCTACTTAAAATAGAAAAAGCTTGCCAGGCATGGTGGCACACACCTGTAATCCCAGCTACTCTGGAGGCTGAGGCATAAGAATTTCTTGAACCCAGGAGGTGGGGGTTTCAGTAAGTTGAGATGGCGAGACCGTACAGCAGCCTGTACAATTAAATCAGATTCTTCCTCAAAAAAAAAAAGGCAAACATGATTCACAAAATTATTATAGCCCCTGAGCTGGCTGTGTAGTAGACTCCTGAGATCTTAACCTGAAGTCTGCCCTACTGTGGCGAAACCTGCTTGTATGCCACAAAGCAGACCCAAGCTGCCAAAAACCACCTGTACCATATCCTGCCCCATTTGTCCTCCCGCAACTTCTGGTAAATAATGTCCATTGAAAAATGCTGGTTGGGCTGACATGGTGGCCTGAGCAATAACACATCTCAGGAATGTGGGGGTGGGGTGGGTAGAAAAAGGAGGCCACTGTGTTTTTTCTGACAGTCACCTCAAAACTGCTGGTGGCTTGGTGCTGGAATTGGAAGGCATTCTACACAGTGTTTCTTCCAGGTGCTTTTTCTCATCAACCATTAAACCACAAGCAAGCCAAGCAACAAAGCACTCAGTTCCTTCACATGGTCATTCCTTTCTCCTCCCGCTTTGCCTGATGCAGAAGAATTTGTCAGTGTCACCCCAGCATGTTAGCTGAGCTGGGTGGTTTCTCTGAACGTTAATAACTTTCACTGTTTCAGCTTGTGTTTCCTCCTTGATATCACCAACTGAAAACATACGTCAGAGGTTTTGGGTTTCTGGTGCCAAATCCAAGCTGGTTTATCAGCAAACACCCTCTTCCTGACAGTGAAGTCTGTGTGCTGGGGCAGAGCCGCTTTCCCTTTGACGCTGGCTCTTTTCTAAGAACTGAAAATAAGCTTCAGAGGCTGTGACTTCACTTTTCTTGGAACTGCTTTACATTACCCCCAAAAATGTAGAAAACCCTCATTTAGCAGCTTTAGGATTGCTGAGTTCTCTAATTCTTTCTGTTGCATATTCTTGTAATGCTCAAGTTTGACTGACAAATTCTTTTGCATCAGGCAAAGTGGGAGTAGGAAGGAATGATCATGTGAAGGAACTGAGTGCTTTGTTGCTTGGCTTGCTTGTGGTTTAATGGTTGATGATAAAAAGCACCTGGAAGAGACACTGTGTAGAATGGCTTTCAATTCCAAGGGTTACAACCCTGTGATCTGTTGGCCAACAGTTGGCTAGGGCTGGGGCAGATGAACATCAGGCTACAGCCCAAACTTACAGAGCAGCTGCAAGGACAAGGGGAAAAAAAGCATTTTCAGCCATAATGACCTACATTTAGTAGATACTTCGGAGCTCATGCAAAAGAACATCTTCAAGGGGCCTCCGCCTCCTTGCAATAAGGGAGACAGTGATGTCAGCCAAACCTGGGGTCGGGTCCTGGTCCTGCCGGTTCCTGTCTGACTTTGGCCTTGAAAGTCAGTCTGTGAAGTGGAGATCATTCTTCCTTTGAAGGGTAGTACCTGGTAGGTTCTTGGGAACTGAATTAGGTTTCCCCTCCTGAGAGTGGGTGTCTGTAGACAGGCACATACGCTGTGCCTGAAATCATCTGTTGCTATCTCTGTCTCTGTTTGAGGTGCTTCCAGGGATGTGTGATTGTCTTACTTATCTTAGTATCCCTGCCCAGCATGGGGTCTTATGTAACATACATAGGCAGTCAGTCAATGTTAGGACTGGCTGGGTTTTAGGCTGGAAGACAGTGGAAATATACAAGCAAAGACATAGTGAATTTACACTTGGCCTACAGCAGATTTCAAATGAAAGGAGCTCCCTGCTTAGGAGGGCCTTTTCAATTAGGCCCCCTGTACAGTTTATAGTGAACCTCAGGGTGATGGCTGGACTGTTGGGGAGTGCTTTTTAAGTACAGAGGGAAGACTTGGGAAAAACATAAAAGCATGGAGGAAAAGGAGCTAGATGGGTGAGTCCAAAAAATGATTCATGTGGTTTGGGCAGAATCTGACATGAGAGGTCTTTGAGATTGACTCTTGATAAAGAATGCAAATTCAGCTGGGCTCAGTGGCTCACACCTGTAACCCCAGCAGTTTTGGAGGCTGAGGCAGGCAGATCACCTGGGGTCAGGAGTTCAAGAACAGCCTGGCCAACATGGCGAAACCATGTCTCTACAAAAAATGCAAAAATTAGCCAGACATGTTGGGCAGGTGAGAGGGGGATGCCTGCAATCCCAGATACTTGGGAGACTGATGCAGAAGAATCACTTGAACCCAGGAGACAGAGGTTGCAATGAGCTGAGACTGCACCACTACACTCCAGCCTATGCGACAGAGCAAGGCTCTGTCTCAAAAAAAAAAAAAAAAAACAAAAAGAATGGAAGTTCAACAAAGAATTAAGTGCCAGGGACTGTGCTAGAAGCCGTCTCATGAGTTGCTTCATTTTACTGACCCAGTGCCCCTGGGAGGTCCGTTTCCCCTGCCCCCTTTCACAGCTGTGAAAACTGCAGCCATGGAGATAAAGTCCTTTGTCCAGGAGCTCTGTCCAGCCACAGAGCCAGGTTATGAACCAGTAGGTGGCCTTCATCATTAAGGACACTCTGTTGTTGCAGGTGGCCAGGACCAGGCCCTTCCCTACAGCAGCTCTTCCCCAGGGCAGCTCTGGGAGCTGAAGGTCTCTGCATGGGCACTGACACCCTCTGGGGTCAGTGCTTGGGAAATGGGATGACAAGTCACTAGAAAACAAAGGCATAGAATGAAGCAAAGAATTAAATGGACCAAGAGAAGCTTCACTCCTGTTTACCAGGAGTTCTGCCCATTATGGCCAGGTCAAGGTGGGTGTGGAGGCCTGCTGGATTTGGCAACCAGATGAGTTCTGAAGGGCTTGCAGTGGGGCCAGCCCCACTGTTAATTCATTGATAACCTTGGGTGGGTTATTTCACTGCCCTTACTTCTGATATCCATAGAAACGGGATGACATGGGTCAGAGAGGTTAAATAATTTACCCACATGGCTGCTAGCTGGAATCCAGTGCTTTAAAGTTTACTTTAGTGGCTCATGCCTGTAATCACAGAACTTTGGGAGGCTAAGGCGGGCAGATCAGCTGAGGTCAGGAGTTCAAGACCAGCCTGGCTAACATAGTGAAACCCTGTTTCTACTAAAAATACAAAAAAATTATCTGGGCATGGTGGTGCATGCTACTCGAGAGGCTGAGACAGGAGAATCGCTTGAACCAGGGAGGCAGAGGTTGCAGTGAGCCAAGACTGCACCATTGCACTACAGTTTGGGAAACAATGCTGAAACTTTGTTTCAAAAACAAAAATCAACCACAAAATTCACTTTATTGGACTTTCTGTGGCCGAACACCTGCTGGGTTCCAGGCTCTGGGGATACACGAGGTGAACAAGAGACATGGTTGCTCCCTGTGCAGCGTGGTGACTTCTCAGATATCCCATTCCTCCTTATCATTCCTGTTTAAACCCAAGAAAGTCCTGTGCTTTTAAGAATGTGTGTGGTTAGATTGGGTATCCAGGTATCCAGGCCAATCTCCCTTTCTCAAACCCCTTGCTAATCCCACCTGTGAAGTCCCTTTTGCTATGTAAGGTGATATATTCAGAGGTTCTCAGGATTAGGGCATTGATATCGTTGTGTGGGGAGGGACAGTCTGCCTATCTAGTCAGCTCTCTAGACCCTGAAGATGTGTGTTCATCCCAAATACAAAATACATTCACCCTGCCCCAAGGCCTCATCCCATTATAACATCAACTCAGGAGTCCAAAATCTGCTCTAAATCTCATCACCAAAAACACCTCAATCTGGCATGGGGAGGCTCTGGGGATGACCCATCCTGAGCAGTTCCTCTCCCTCTGTGAACCTGGAACTCACTAAACCAGTTAACTGGCCATAAAGTGTAGTGAGCAGCCACCCAGAGGGGTACGATCTAGTTCTGTCCCTGATCCAAGGGACCTGATATGTGATACGGGCAAGAAAGATAAGGAAGAAACAAAGAGCCTTTACACCCAGAAATAGCAGACCACTAAGCCTCCTTTCCTCCTGCTCACACAGGACAGGGAAAGAGTTTCTCCAAAGGGTCTGTCGGCACCTAATTCCATGTCCTGTGAGCTTGGGAGAAGGCTGAGCTAGATGCTTTCCTTCTGCAGGTACTGCTCATTTTAGAAAGTGAGTCAAGCCGTGCGTGGTGGCTCACACTTGTCATCCCAACACTTTGGGTGACCAAGGTAGGCAGATCTCCTGAAGCCAGGAGTTCATGACCAGCCTGCCCAACGTGGCAAAACCCTGTGTTTACTAAAAATACAAAAATTGGCCAGGTGTGGTGGTAGATGCCTGTGGTCCCAGCTACTCAGGAGGCTGAAGCAGGAGAATCGCTTGAACCTAGGAGGTGGAGGTTGCAGTGAGCCGAGATTGTGACCCTGCACACCAGCCTGGGTCGAAGAGTGAGACTGTCTCAAGAAAAAAGAAAGAGAGTCAGAGTTAGGGCCTGCCCTGGGATCTTCCATCAGACGGCTGTGCATTACTTGCAGGTGAAAATTTTCCCAGAGCACAGCTAAGCCTAGTTGTCCTATGTGTAGAACTCCTGCATGTAGCTAATTATCAGCTCCACCTGGGCTGTTTTTACCTGGTCCCTACCCATATCTTCAATTAGAATCCACGTGCTGGAAGCTCAAGAAAGCCTAAGCCTTTAGAAAGCTCTCGGTCAGTCTCATCATCAACCAGGTTTGGCAGGCACAGATCTACAGCTTTCTGGCCCAGAGACACCGGGGGTACAGGAGGGGTCAGAGCTGCCCCTGATGCTGGTTGTGAACTGGTGAAGGCTCCCTTGAGTGGGAACCCTGGATCCCAGGGGACCAGGACCAAGAGGTCCCTGACTGCCCTAGGCTTCTGAGGAGGAGAGGAAAGGAAGGCTGGAAAAGCCCATGTGGAGGAATAGAGCTGCTCTACCTCCTGGATTTCCAGGGCCAACCTTGATACTGGACCGTTGCAAGGTAATGATATCAAGTTTCCTTTTTAAAAAGCCTTGTGATTGGGTGCAGTGGCTCACACCTGTAATCTCAGCACTTTAGGAGGCCAAAGTGGGTGGATCACCTGAGGTCAGGTGTTTGAGACCAGCCTGGCCAACACAGTGAAACCCTGTCTCTACTAAAAATATAAAAATTAGCTGGATGTGGTGGTGTGTGCCTATAATCCCAGCTACTCAGGAGGCTGAGGCAGGAGAGTCTCTTGAACCCAGAAGGCATAGGTTGCAGTGAGCTGAGATCACTCCATTGCACTCCAGCCTGGCTGTCAGAGTGAGATTCCACCTAAAAAAAAAAAAAAACAAAAAAGTTAGCCCTTTTACAGAAAACAAGTAAACAGTAGTACAGTGGTACCTGAGTGACTGGTGTGTGGGTAGTTGCTTTTCCTTGATGTTCTAGAGTGGAGCGGCACTGTCTAATGTGATTGTCAGCAGCCTCATGGATCTGCGGAGTACTCGGAATGTGTTGGTGTGACAGGCAAGGTTGCCAAACTCAGTAAATGAAAGTTTAGGATGCCTCCTCCATCAGTGTGGGCTGTGCACAGTGACTTCCTTCCAGAATGAAAAGGGGGATAAAAGAGTTACTTTACAGTGGCAAAACCTGACAGACTGCCCCAGCCAGCCAGCCAAGGTTAACGTCAAGTTATACCTCATGTTAATGGCACACCTGGGTAAGACACCAGAGGCCCTGGGGGGCCAGGACTTAGAAGCTTCAAATTCCACAGCCACTCCTCTTCTCACTGCCCTTACCTTGCTCATGCAGAGAGTAGTGACAGTGCCCTAAGGGGCCTTTAAGAGCCTGATGGGACCACAGGAGGTCTCTTGGAGGCCTGGAGAGGCACGTGAGGACTTGGCGTTTTCCATAGATATGACAGCCAGGGTTGGTGCTTGAGACCTCTGCTCAGAGCTGGTAATGCTGCATAATGAATTGTCACAAACTTAGGAGCTTAAAAAAACAAATGTATTGGCCGGGTGCAGTGGCTCACACCTGTAATCCCAGCACTCTGTGAGGCCAAGGTGGGCAGATCACCTGAGGTCGGGAGTTAGAGACCGGCCTGACCAACATGGAGAAATCCTGTCTCTACTAAAAATACAAAAAATTATCCGGGCATGGTGGCACATGCCTGCAATCTCAGCTATTTAGGAGGCTGAGGAAGGAGAATCGCTTGAACCTAGGAGGCAGAGGTTACAGTGAGTTGATATCGCACCACTGCCCTTCAGCCTGGGTGACAAAGCAAGACTCCATCGCCAAAAAAAAAGAACAGCCTTATTAAATTCCTCCCGTGTGTTGATGCACTTGCTATAATATTTATTCCCGCTATTATGAGTTACCCGCTCCCAGGGCTGCCCTGCCCATTGCAAGACCTCTTCTGTCTTCCCGAGTGTGAGGTAGTGTTTTCTCTGCCTTTACCACATTCTCCACATCTCTGGCTGCTGTCACAGCCCTTTAAGGAGAGTGAGCACATTGGCTCTGGGATCTTGGTTTCCCCAGTTCGGCAGCAGGCCCTGACTTGGCATGACAAATAAATGTCAGTGGGAAAAATCTTTTTTTTTTTTTTTTGAGATTGAGTCTTGCTCTGTTGCCAGGCTGGAGTGCAATGACACAATCCCGGCTCACTGCAACCTCTGCCTTCCAGGTTCAAGCAATTCTCCTGCCTCAGCTTCCTGAGTAGCTGGGACTACAGGCATGCACCACCATGCCCAGCTAATTTTTGTATTTAGAGATGGGGTTTCACCATGTTGGCCAGGATGGTATTGATCTCTTGACCTTGTGATCTGCCTGCCTCGGCCTCTCAAAGTGCTAGGATTACAGTTGTGAGCCACCGCACCCAGCTGGGAAAAGTGTTTGTTTGTTTTTTTTTTTTTTTGAGACGGAGTTTCGCTCTTGTTACCCAGGCTGGAGTGCAATGGCGCGATCTTGGCTCACCGCAACCTCCGCCTCCTGGGTTCAGGCAATTCTCCTGCCTCAGCCTTCTGAGTAGCTGGGATTACAGGCACGCGCCACCATGCCCAGCTAATTTTTTAGGTTTTGAGTAGAGATGGGGTTTCATCATGTTGACCAGGATGGTCTCGATCTCTTGACCTCATGATCCACCCGCCTCGGCCTCCCAAAGTGCTGGAAAAGTGTTTTTTAAAATGCACGTATATAGTAAAATGCATATCCCAACACAAACATCATTGTGTCTGTTGATGTGTGTCTTAAGAAGCCTGAGGTAGGGAAGTTTGGTAGGTGGAAGTAACTTTCCATCTCCTTTCTCATAGCGTGGCACATGGAAGAGAAGATTTTGGCTTTAGTATTTCACTGTGAGCGTCCTGTTTATTCCATGGTCTTGGGCCTTTAGTACCAAATTTTCTTGAAAACCTTGTGAAATTATTTATGCAGAAAGAATGAATGAGGAATCTTGGGTAATGGGAAAGCAACCAGCCAGTTTTGCAAAAGCTCCAACACGGGTGGTTTAACTAATTGGAAAAACATGTCTCATCTCAGTTGACTTAATCCTTTTTGCAGTGCTGGGGGACTTAAGTGTTCCCGGAAGGTTTAAGGAGCATAATCAGCTCCCAAGGTGGTCAGCACAGTGACAAAAAAGGACAAAGGGCTCGGCCTGCATCTGAGGGTCCTTCAGTCATGACCAGCTCTGTCTAGTGGAGCAAAGACCCTGTCTGTCCTCAGCCTTCCTGGCTATGGCAGGGACATGGGGTTGGGAGAGCGGAGCGTGGGCACTTGTTCTGGCTGGAAACTTAGCCTTCAAAACAAGGTTCAAGAGGCAGAGTTTGAGACACAAACAGGAAAAGGAGATGGCCAATGTTGATGCTCTCAGAGTAGAGGGTCCTGAACTGTCTGATTATAAGCAAAGTTTGGGTCCTTATGTACTTTTACAAAGTTATTTTCAGAGACATGGAAGTCAGTGGACCCACTTTCTCTTCCACGTTGGAGTTCTCTGGAAAAGAGTGTTCCCAGGGACAGATGATCTGGCGGGGCCATGGCCCCACCAGTGTCCTTAAGAGGGAAAGCTCTGTCAGCAGAGGGAAGCTCAGCCCCAACTAATCACACAGGCTACACTATGCTGTGATCTGCAGACACCAACAGCCTGCCCTAAGACTCCCAAGTCAGAGAGGCCGGGTCGGTCCTGGTCCTGGCTTTGCTAGCCAGTCTCAGTCCCTGAATTTGTCTCTTGGGGGGCTGATGCAATGTTGTTTATAGGATGGAGCAAATGGCATTGCTCCTACCCCCACCAGGGTGGCATCAGGATGAAATTCAACACAGGAAGCACCCTCCCTCACCGCCATGGACCAAAGAGGTGATGCTATTAGAGTTATATGGGTTTGTGGTTTCCCATTACTGTTTCCACTTCCTTCCTGAAACCCTGCAAGAGGGTTTGCATGAAAGGAAGGGTCTTTCAGATGCCTGAGTGCAGCTGGGTATGTCTGTCCCCTGTTAGCCAGGTTGGTTGGAGCCCAGGGTGAGTTGTCTGGGTTGTGGGTTTGAAACACTAGAGCCACTGAGGCACAGCTGGCCCACTGCCAAGTGCTGCCAACCATCCTGCCAATGCCACCATTGCTCATGCCTGGGAGACATTCCAGCATTGACCAAAAGGGTTGCTGGGTCTGGTCCTGCTCAGGACAGGCCACTGTAGAATGATCTATTGTCATACTCTAAGGACATATCTGGGTCCTTTGTCTCCCAGGGACCCTGAACACAGAATGCCCATAACAGGACCCCAGCCCATGGGCACAGCCCCACTTGTTAGTATTAATTATGCACCTATGTGAAATGCACCCTCTCTTGCAGAGGGGTACAGCTAGTTATTAAAACAGTTGAGGGCAGTCACCAGGCTGTTTCAGGCTCCATTAGGAAATGGCTCTGAGAGGGTTACCTTAGAGCAAGGGATAGGTCTCCCTGTTGGAGGGACTCTGTACATGGCCAACCCCTTACTTTAAATCCCGGCCTACTCTAGCCACCCAAGAATCTTCATTAAGTGGCTCTGAAGTAGGAACTGCTACTTAATTTGCAGGGATCAGCACAAAATGAAAATAATTTTCAGAAATTAAGATTCAAGTGGACTGGGCGCAGTGGCTCATGCCTGTAATTCCAGCACATTGGAAGGCCAAGGCAGGCAGATCACAAGGTCAGGAGTTCAAGACCAGCCTGGCCAACATGGTGAAACCCCGTCTCTACTAAAAATGCAAAACTTAGCTGGGCATGGTGGTGGGCACCTGTAATCCCAGCTACTCAGGAGGCTGTGGCAGGAGAATTGCCTGAACCCAGAAGGTGGAGGTTGCAGTAAGCCAAGATCACACCACTGCACTCCAGCCTGGGTGACAGTATGAGACTGTCTCAAAAAAAAAAAAAAAAAAAGAAAAGTAAAGAAAAAGATTCAAGCAGCAGAGCATTCAAGCAAGCATTAGGGATCCTTCTGAGCACAGGGCCCTGGCTGCATAGTTTTTACACTGGCCTAGGTCTGGAGAGAGTGCAAGGCAGGCAGCTGGCCTGCACCATGTGGGTGAACTGAGTTACCCTGCCCTTTGAAGGGGTTGATGGGGATCTTTTCTAGGCTGTTGGCCTGGGCAGGGCTGATGACCTGAGTGGGGTTTGCCCTGGTCTGGGCTGAATATGATATACCAGGACAAGTTGAAGGGAGGGGGATTGGAGCGGGGTGCTCCAGGGAGCATCATCTCTGTACAACAGGAAGTCCCTGAGCTTAGACACACAACTTAATCATCAGTCACAAGGTTCAGAGCAAAACCCAGAAGGTCAGGCAATGATGCATTGAAACTGTCACTTACCTACGTTAGCATTTTCCAGTATCATTAAAAAATGTTTTATAGATATGAGGTCTCGCTGTGTTGGCCAGGATAGTCTCGAACTCTTGGTCTCAAGTGATCCTCCTGCCTTGGCCTCCCAAGGTGTTGGGATTACACTCATGAGCCACTGCCCCTGGCCTCCAACACTGTTTTAAAATTTTTGATATATCTAATTTTTGGATTATGACTGTTTTGTTACTTCCATTAGAGAAAATTAAACTGGCAATGCACGGTGTCTCCTGCCTGTAATCCCAGCACTTTGGGAGGTCGAGGTGGGCAGATCATATGGCATTTCTCCTGTGAGAGTTTGAGACCAGTTTGGATAACATGGTGAAACCCAGCCTGTGCTAAAAACACACAAAAATTAGCCAGGCCTTGTGATGGGTGCCTGTAATCCCAGCTACTCAGGAAGCTGAAGCAGGAGAATCTCTTGAACCCATGAAATGGAGATTGCAGAGAGCTGAGATTATGCCACTGCACTTCTGCCTGGGCTACAGAACAAGACTCTGTCTCCAAAACAACAACAACAACAACAACAACAAAAACAAACAAACAAAAACCTTCAAAAGCAGATTTTTGTCACTGCCAGATGACCTTACTAATCACTAACCATGGGTGTACAAGGACAAATGAAATGAGGCAAGGTAATTTATACCTTGTTTTCTTTGCCTTTGACCTTCAGCCCCATGCATTCCTGCAAATGCTTTGCCCACCGCAAACCTTTGAAGACCTTAACTTTTCTGTTTTAAGTGAGATTTCCAAGTGAATTTATGTTGTCTGGAAAGACAATCCCTTTACTGGAGAGCAATTGGTATTTGAAAAGAATGAGATCAGCTTGCTAAGGACACCCTCGTTTGTAATTTTAGATTTATATAAATTATTGGTGAATGAGAAAAATAAGTTTATTCTTTCTTTCAGATGGTAAATTGGAAGGGAAGTGTGTTGCAGGGTAAAGCCTCATGGGGCGTGGGAGGCTCAGATGGAACAGGGCTCTGGGACACCTCTCTTTCTTGACTTGGGACCTCTAATTTACCTACCAGGCTTCAAATTAAAAGACAAACAAAGGCTTCTAATCTGGTTGGGTGGGAACAGAGAAAAATTCTTCTGGGTGGATGGATAGGGGAGGGAGGAGAAAGTTTGCAGAAACTGAAAGAGGACTTTTTTTGGGGAGAGATGAATAGATCTCTTGTTTAATTACAAAACCAAAATATCATTTGCAGTGCCTTCCTTCTCCTACCAGTCGTTTAAGAAATTGACATGTAATTCACATACCACAAAATGCAGCAATTTAAAGTGTACCATTCTCTGATATTTGTTTGTTTGTTTTTGAGACGGCGTCTTGCTCTGTCACCCATGGCCTAATCTCGGATCACCACAACCTGCGCCTCCCAGATTCAAGCCATTCTCCCATGACAGGTTCTCGAGTAGCTGGGGTTATAGGCACCTGCCATCATGCCTGGCTAATTTTTGTATTTTTAGTAGAGACAGGGTTTAGTCATGTTGGCCAAGCTGATCTTGAACTCCTGACCTCAGGTTATCTGCCCACCTCAGCCCCTCTAAGTGCTGGGATTACAGGCCTAAGCCACTGAACCAACCTCATATTCTCAGTTTTTAATTGTTCCATCAAAGAAGTAGGAAGTCCACATATTACTTATCTATTTATCTAATGTTAATAGAGCTTTCTTATGGGGTTACAGGTGTGTGCCACTGTGCCTGGCTAATTTTTTTTTTTTTTTTGTATTTTTAGTAGTGAGCCAGCGTGCCTGGCCTATTTCTCTTTTGTTTTTTGTTCTTCCTTTCCTGCCTTCTTTTGGATGAATGGAGTGATTCTTCACATATCCTTTCATCTCTAATGGCTTTTTGGCTGTATCTTTTTGCTCTATGTTTTTAGCTATATACGCTTTCTTTAGCAGTTGTTCTAGGGATTAAAACACACACCCTAACTTTTCACAGTTCACCTGCAGTGCTTATGACAACACTTGGGCAATTAGGCAGTGAAAAGGAATGAAGCACAGACCTGGGCCACACGTGGGTGAGCCTGACACTTTATGCCCAGTCCAAGCAGTCAGTCACCAACGGCCACATATTGTATGATCCCATTTATATGAAATGCCCAGATGGGAAAATCCAGAGAGACAGGGAGCAGCTTACTGGTTACCTAGTGCTGGGGGTGGAAGGAAGAATTGGGAGGGGTGATGACTAAGGATAACAGGGTTCCTTTTTGGGGAAATGAAAATGTTCTAAAATTGATTGTGGTGATGGATGCACCATTCTGTGAGTATACAAAAAGCCACTGATGTTGACACTTTATTTTTATTTATTTGTTTGGAGACTGTCTCACTCAGTTGTCCAAACTGGAGTGCATTGGCATGATCTTTACTCACTGCAACCTACACCTCCCAGGTTCAAGTGATTCTTCTGCCTTAGCCACCTGAGTAGCTGGGATTACAGGCATGCGCCATCACACCTAATTTTTTTTTGTTGTTTTTTGAGACAGAGTCTGGCTCTGTCACTGAGGCTGGAGTGCAGTGGTGTGATCTCAGCTCACTGCAACCTCCACCTTCCAGTTTCAAGCAATTCCCCTGCCTCAGCCTCCCATATACCTGGGATTACAGGCACCCAACACCACATCGGGCTACTTTTTTGTATTTTTAGAAGAGATGGGTTTTCACCATGTTGGCCAAGTTTGGTCTCGAACTCCTGACTTCAGGTGATCTACCCACCTTGGCCTTCCAAAATGCTGGGATTACAGGCCTGAGCCACTGCATCTGACTCCATAAGGTAAATTTATGTTTACCTTTCAAGAAACTGCCAAACTGTCATTTGGAGTGGCCGTGCCGTCTTATGTTCCCTCAGCCTGTGTGAAGGCTCCATTTCCACACACCCTACTTGATATTGATAGTGACATCTTTTTATTTGTTTTTTGAGATGGAATCTTACTCTGTCACCCAAGCTGCAGTGCAGTGGTGCAATCTCGGCTCACTGCAATCTCTGCCTGCCAGATCAAGCAATTCTCCTGCCTCAGCCTCTTGAGTAGCTAGAACTCCAGAGGCAGGTCACCATGCCCAGCTAATGTTTTTTAGTAGAGACAGGGTTTCACTATGCTGCTCAGGCTCGTCTTGAACTCCTGACCTTGTGATCTGCCCACCTTGGCCTTCCAAAGTGCTGGGATTACAGGTGTGAGCCACCACATCTGGCCATGACATCTTTTTAATGTTGAACCTTTCTTGATAACATGTGAAGCATGGCTTTCTTTGCATTCAAAGTGTTTCATTGAAAGATTTCTTCATATGGATTGTGTATTCATATTTTCACACGTTTATTTGTAAGAATTTTGTTTTTTTGGGGTGCTGTGTTGCAAATGGGATGGCTTTTCTAACTGCTTGTTTATACATAGGAAGACTGTCTGAGGCCAGGCTTGGTGGTTCAGGCCTGTAATCCTAGCACTTTGGGAGACTGAGGCAGAAGGATTGCTTGAGCCCAGGAGTTTGGGACCAGCCTGGGCAGCACAGTAAGACTCCATCTCTCTCTATTTATTTATTTATTTATTTTTGAGACAGAGTGTTGCTCTGTCACCCAGGCTGGGGTGCAGTAGGACAGTTCCAGCTCACTGCAACCTCCACCTCCCAGGTTCAAGCAATTCTTATGCCTCAGCCTTCCTAGTACCTGGTATGACAGGTGTGTTTCACCACACCTGGCTAATTTTTGTATTATTAGTACAGTCAGGGTTCTGCCATGTTGGCCAGGCTGGTATCAAACCCCTAGTCTCAAGCAATCTGCCTGCCTTGGTCTCCCAAAGTGCTGGAATTACAGGCATGAGCTGTGCCTGGCCCCATCTGTATAGTTTAAAAATTAAGAAAAAGGAAGGCTGTTTAATATGTTACTTTTGTACTTAACTCCTTAGCAAAATCTGCCTGTTGCATTTTTCAGAGTAAATACAACTATTTCACCTTCTGCTTTTTTCTTTAATGTCTTACTTTCCTCTTTGCCTAGTTTCATCAGCTAGGGCCTCCAAAATAATAGTGGCAATAGAGGGCATTCTTTTGTTCCAAAGGTTGATGGAAGCTTCTATTGCTTCCTTACAAATGATGCTGGGCTTTGGCTTTATGGATGTGTGTCTGGGTGTAATTTCCTTTATTGTGTGTAATTTAAGGAAGTATCCCTCTTTCTAATTTGATAAGTTTATTTTACAAATTTTGTAGTCAATTTTATTAAATGCCTTTTCAACATCTATGATGATTATGATTTTTAACATATTAATATAAATGAAATGAAAAGATGTTCTAATTTTGAGCCATCCTTTTCACACTGTACAAGTCTCATTTGGTTTAGGTAAGTTTTTTTTTAAGCCCCAGTGGGGATTGTTACTATTTTATTTTGGATTTTCATACATTGATTTTTATGTAAATGTCTTATCTTGTTTTGTTTTAGAGATAGGGCCTTGCTCTGATGCCCAGGCTGAAGTGCAGTGATGTGATCACAGTTTATTGTAATTTTAAATTCCTGGGCTCAAGTGATCCTCCTACCTCAGCCTCCTGGGTAGCTGACACTACAGGCACATACCACCATGCCTGGCTAATTTTTAATTTTTTTGTAGAGACAGAGACTTACTGTGTTGTCTAGGCTGCAGTTCATTGTACACTGTAGATGTGAATATTTATTGGTCTTTCTGCTGGAATCATTTCCTCTCCCATCTGTTTGTCTTTAAATCCTGGGCATGCACACACACTCCACCTGCACACCCTGACTACAAAATACTGATGCTGTCCAACCTGCCTTGAGAAGGGAGAACTGTTTTTCCCTCTTTGTATCTCTGCTGGTGTCCATTCCACTGCTGTGCTTTTGGTAAATACTTGACCCACAGAGTGTGGGAGGCAGGAAGGGAAGGCTTCTGCATTTCCTTTGTGGATCTGACATCATGGATCCATTAAGCATATTGGGAAACCAGCAGGTCAGGTGGCTGCACACTCTAGTCGCATCTGACTCTGAATTGCTCAGAGCCCCCTGCGTGCCAGTGATTTGCTTTGCTTTGTGAGTTGTCTCTGCACTCATGTTCCTAGGCTGAGTTCCCCAAAACAGTGGCTAGCACAGCAGTGTAACACTTGTGGGTGCATTTCTGATCATGCATGACCTGATTTATAGGGTATTTTGAACAGGAGCTACCTATTATGGCTTGGGATATGGCTAAAGTTTACTTGACTTTCTTTTATAAAGTAACTGGTAGAATATGTGGCATAAGGCTATTATTGCAAAAGCAGAAATGGTGGGGGGTGATTGAGCTTGGGCAGCACTGGGAGATAGTCAGGCCTACATCAGCACCATCCTGGGCATTTGTAGGTTATATGACCTTCGGCGAATCCCCTCAACTCTCTGAGCCTTTGTTTCTTCCCTCATTGAGGAGATCATCCATTCCTCATTGGACTATTGTAAGGTTTAAGATCAAACATCTTTCAAGGCACTTGGAGCAGTGCCTGGGCTCTGGGGTCTTCAGGCTGTAACCATAGCAAACACTCAGATCCCAGCCACACTCCCTTCTCTTCCCTCCAGCGTGGGAATGTGGAGGACCAACCTTCTCATTTCCATTGACCCTGGAGTTCTTTCTTCTAAACTTCATCTAGCACCTGCTGTGCACCAGGGATTCAGGGGTGGGGAGGCCAGGGACAGCCAAGTCTGGCACCTGGCCTTCAGCTTGCCTCAGTCCCCATGGCTGACACCTGGTCCTTTGCTTTGGAATCTGGACCCTACAATCTCCTACCAAAGGCTTAGCCCAAAGAGGGCTCAAGGGCACCCTCTATCAGTGAGAAGATTCCATAGCTACCCACATCTCCCCATCTCCTGAGTAGATGATCAGCCCCAGCGATCCAAAGACACATTCTTGGATTCTGCTAGCTTTATTTTTCAGCTGAAAACTCAAAGGAAAAGGTTATGTTCCAAAAGGAAGTAAAACAAACTTTGAATGCTGTAGCCTTGGGGCCCGAGTTCACAGGTGCCACTACCGAAACATTCAGGGCCTCCAAAACATTCAGTCCCAGTGTGTCTACCCCAAAGATAGCAGCTCTTCTCAAGAGCTATCAGTTCCCCTCAAAGAAACTCCTGCCTCAGGAGACCCCTGGATCAGGCAGGGAAAGCCAGGACCAGGCAGCTGAGAACCTGGCTTCGTGTCCTCCCCGCCCCTGCACAGTGTTCTGAAGTGGTGGCTTCCCACATGGCTGTTGAATAAGTGAATAAATACCTTGGGCATGAACAGGAGTCAGGTAGAGCATTCTCTGAAGGACTGGGACTTGCTGGCCATGCTGTCTTTTGGTTTACAGTGGAGGTGTGGAGGAAGGGGGAGAATTACCCAGACCAGTGGGAGAGTTTCATGACTTCAGAGGTATTTTGAGCACAATGGCAAACAACTCTTCTTCCCTGCATTTGAAGCACATGTGGTTCTGAGTTTCCCAGCATTCCATGCTGGTTATTCTGTCCCAGCCAAGTATCTTGCCCTTGTCAAGGACCTGGAATTAGAGGAGAAAGGGAAGGAGTTTGAAGTCTTTGGCAGCCTAGTGCTAGCTTAGACGAAATCTCAAATTGTAAAGAAGAGAGAAGAGAAGTAAGGCCAGGCTATGGGCCCCAGAGGAGAGGGGCCCCTGCTGTTTCCTGAGATAAATTATGCTGGGGTCCCTATTAGAGCCCCTGGCCCTCTTTATTAAAAGGACAACTCTTCATCCACTCCCACCCATCTCCCTCTCCCCTTTCTGTAAGAGCAGCAGGCACAGGTCAATGAGTCCCTACACCTGCCAGGCCTTTGCAGGCAGTGGTGTTAGGCCCAGCCTGCTGAGTTCCTAGGAAATTGAACAAGCATATATGGAGTGCTCACTCCATGTCAGGCTCTGCCACCAGCACACTGGAGACAGAAGACCAAGACATACTTACCAGCCAGGGAGGGTAGAACCTTAGCACGTGATGCATTGAGAGCTCGGGATGCACCCAACCCGAAGTGCAGGCTAAAGGGAACTCTCACTGTGTGGGTGGGATCTTCAGTACAGCTTACAGTGGAGGCTGTTGTACTGTTTCCCCATCAAATGTGGTGGTCAAGGGCACAGACAGGACACTCAGAGCTACCAGGGTAAGGAAGCGCTCCTATATCCCTCATTTGCTAGGAGAACTGTTTAAAAGATGGGCTTTATTTAATTTTTTTGAGATGGAGTCTCGCTGTGTCACCCAGGCTGGAGTGCAGTGGCTCCCTGCAACCTCTGCCTCCCGGGATCAAGCAATTCTGCCTCAGCCTCCTGAGCAGCTGAGATTACAGATGCCTGCCAAACACCCAGCTAATTTTTGTATTTTTAATAGAGACAGGGTATGGCCAGGCTGGTTTCCAACTCTTGACCTCAAGTGATTCACTTGCCTCATCCTCCCAAAGTGTTGGGATTACAGGCATGAGCAACTGCACCCTGCTATTTATTTTTTTGAGATGGAGTCTTGCTCTGTTGCCCAGGCTAAAGTGCAGTGGCACAATATCAGCTCACTGCAACCTCTGCCTTCTGGGTTCAAGTGATTCTCCTGCCTCAGCCTCCTGAGTAGCTGGGAATACAGGCATGAGCCACCATGCCTAGCCAGGAGGTAGGGCATACCTCATCATAGAGATGAGGGATAGCTCTTCTATCCCTCATCTGCTAAGAGAACTGTCTAAATGATGGGCTTTAGGTGGCCTTTTCTGCCATCTCTTTCTACTACATTCTGTTTTTTTTTTTCAGTATGTACTTTTCAGTAATTAGTAAATTAGCTGATTGGCTAAATTAATTACTAAACAGTAATTTTAATAATTTCTAGTTCCCTGCTGAAACCCATGATCTCTGTCTCATAAGCCTACTATCTGAGTCCTGTGGGTCTGTGTCTACTATTGTCTGTCTAGGCTAGTTTTTACACTCAGAATTTTACCTCCCTAAGAGTGTTTTCTATAACTACGGTGTTCATAATCATATCATCATGCCAGCACAGAGGTGCTCAATAAATACACATTTCCAATGTAAAAAATTTTAAATGTGGTAAAACACAAAAAAATTGACCACAACCATTTAAAATACACACTTCAGTGTCAGTACATTCATGTTTTTGTGCAGCCAAACTCTGGAACTCACTAAATCCTGCCAAACTGAAACTCTGTCCCCATTAAATAAGCTATTACTGCTCTCTCCCACCTCCTGGCCGCCACCACTCTACTTTCTGTCTCTGCGAATCTGATTACTCTAGGTCCTTCATATAAATGGAATCATATAGTATTTCTCTTTTTGTGACTGGCATATTTCACTTTGTGTAATGTCCTCAAGGTTCATCCGGTTCATCCTAGCTTGTGTCAGAATTTCCTTCCTTTTTAAGACTGAATAATGTTTGACTATATGGAGAGACCACATTTGTTTATCTGTCGATGGGCACTTGGGTTGCTGCTCTCTTTTGGCTCCTATGAATAACGCTGTGCCAAGACCAGCTCAGCCGTGGAGACTGAGGCTGGACCATGCTTCATGCCCAACCCAGACCATGCTGAAGGAATTAAGAAACAGACACAGAGATAGCAAAAGGTGGGTTCAGTGTGGAGCACCAGGGGTCTCACAGCATTTCCAACTGAGAGTCCAGAGCAGACTCTGACCTATGTATTTACTCTGGACTTTGTAGTAATGTTTTACAAGCAGATGCTCTGTGTTCTTTCATTGGTTAAAGGTAAACTAACCAGGCAGCTAGTGTATGTTTACTGTAGGTTACAGACAAACTAGAAAGCGCTCTTTATGAGAAAACAAAGGAAAGGTCACATATCCTGTGTTCAAAGAACTAATTCCTCTGGTGTGAGACATATTTATATGGGTTACTGGTTTATAATGCTTCGAGCAGTTTTCTGCTTTGGGGGCAGTTTTCCACTTTGGGGGGCCAACTAGGTTTCCCTTGCTGCCACTCTCAATAGGATTTCTCAGCAAACAATATGATTTCTCACACACGTCAGAATTTGCTCTCAAAACACTGCTATGAACATCAGTGTGTAAATGTGTGAGACCCTTTGAATGGTAGAGGATACAAACCCAGAAGTGGAAATGCTGGATTATATGGTAATTCTTTGTTTTGAGACAGTCTCGCTCTGTCACCCAGGCTGGAATGCAATGGTGCAATCTTGGCTTACTGCAACCTCTGCATCCTGAGTTCAAGTGATTCTCATCCCTCAGCCTCCCAAGTAGCTGGGATTACAGGCCTGCACCACCACACCTGGCTAATTTTTGTGTTTTTAGTAGAGTCAGCATTTCACCATGTTGGTCAGGCTGGTCTCAAACTCCTGGTCTCAAGTGATTGGCCTGCCCCGGCCTCGGAAAGTGCTGGGATTACAAGTGTGAGCCACGACACCTGGCCTATTTTTAACTTTTTGATGAATTGTCATACTGTTTTCCGTAGCTGCAGCTCCATTTTAAATTCCCAGTAAGATTACACAAGGGTTCCAACTGCTCAGCAGCCTCGATAACACTTGTTATTTTCTGTGTTGATTACAGCCATCCTAATGGGTCTGAGGTGGCCTCTCCATGTAGGTTTTCTGCTTTTTCTTTTTTTGAAATGGAGTCTCCCTCTGTCACCCAGGCTAGAGTGCAGCGGTGCAATCTTGGCTGACTGCAACCTCCACCTCCTGGCTTCAAGCAATTCTCCTGCCTCAGCCTCCCAAGCATATGGGAGTTCAGGCATGTGCCACCACACCCAGCTAACTTTTCAATTTTTAGTAGAGACATGGTGTTATCAGGCTGGTCTCCAACTCCTGACCTCAAGTGATTCACCCACCTCGGCCTTTCAGAGTGCTGGAATTACAGGCATGAGCCAGCACGCCCAGCCTCTCCAAGTGGTTTTGGTTTCCCTAATAATTAGTGAAGGTAGGTATCTTTTTATGTGCTGATTGGCCATTTGCATCTCTTATTTGGAGGACTGTCTATTCACATCCTTTGCACATTTTTGAACTGTGTTAGTTGGGTTTTTGTTGTTGCATTGTGAGAATGCTTTATTTATACTAGATGGGAACTCTTTCGCATGTAATTTGCACATCTGTCCTGTCATTCTGTAGGTTGCCTTTTTACTCTGTTAATAGTATCCTCTGATGCAATCCAATTTGTCTACTTTTCCCTTTGTTGTTAGGGCCTTTGGTGTCATATCCAAGAAATCATTGCGAAAGGAAGCTCTCGTTCTATGTTTTAAGAGTTGGTGGCTGGGAAAGTGGCTCGTGCCTATAATCCCAGCATGTTGAGGGGTCAAAGAGAATGAATCACAAGGTCAGGAGTTCAAGACCAGCCTGACCAAGATGCCCCATCTCTACTAAAAATACAAAAATTAGCTAGGCGTGGTGGTGGGTGCCTGTATTCCCAGCTACTTGGCAGGCTGAGACAGAGAGTTGCTTGAACCTGGGAGCTGGAGGTTGCAGTGAGCCAAGATCATGCCACCGCACTCCAGCCTGGGTGACAGAGTGAGACTCCGTCTTAAGAAAACAAGAGTTGTATAGTTTTAGATCTTACACTTGGGTCTTTGGTTCATTATTGAGGTTTTCTTTTTTAAAAAACATGATGCAAAGTAAGGGTTTAACTTCATTCTTTTGCCTGTGGATGTCTAGTTATCCCACACCATTTGTTGAAAGACTGTCCCTTCCCTGATTGAATAGTCTTGGTGTCTTTCTTGAACTCATTTGACCGTATGTGCAAGAGTTTCCTTCTGCACTCTGTGTTCCATTCCACTGGCCTCTCTGTATGTCTCTACTGCTGTACCACACTTTTGACCACTGTAGCTTTTAATAATACATTTTGAAATTTGGAAGTAAAAGACTTCCAACTTTGTTATTCTTTTTCAAGATTGCTTTGGCCATTTGGGATCCCTTGAAAGTTGTGTATAAACTTTGCACAATTTATAAGGATGGATTTTTCTATAATTGAAGAAAAAATGTCACTGAGATTTTGCAAGCAATTAAGATGACTTTACATTTGTTACACAACCAGTCTCTGGAACTTTAAATCCTGCCAAACTCTTTGCCTCCTGGTTAAGTTTATTCCTATTTTATTATTTTTGATGCTACTGTAAACTGACTTTTTTCTTTTTTCTTTTCTTTTTTTAAGATGGTGTCTCAGAGTACAGTGGCTATTCCCATGCATAATCATTATAAAAACTGACAGCATTGACCTCCCACACTCAAGTGATTCTCCTGCCTCAGCCTCCCAAGTAGCTAACTAAAGGACTCCACAACCAAGCCCAGCAGGAACCGTTTTTTTTTTTTTTTTTGGTGGGGGGGTGGAAGGTGAAAATGCAAGACTCCTTTGGAGTACCTTGTGGGTCATAAAATAAAGAAGTGCTTTAAAAAAAATGAAGTCACATCAAAAGGGCAGAAACCAGCCTGAAAGAGCTCCCAATGACCATAGTTTAAAAAAAAAGAGCAATTAAATAAATAATAATAGTAATACTGGCTTATTAAACTCACGGAATAAGAAACTATGAATCCTCTGATATTGTTTAGTGAATTAATAAGGGGGCAAGAAAGGAACAGCTTTTTTTTTTAAAGAAAGGAGAGAAGGAAAGAAAGAAAAACAAGGAGTGAAAAGAGAAAGAGAAAGAAAAAGAGGGAGAGAGAATGGGAATGTTGCTTTATTCTAAAAATGGGTATTGAAAATCTCTTTTCTGCCAATAATTGTGCTTAATAATGGCCGATCAATATTTCATTTAAACCTATGAGTAGGTGTGATGTGGTACTGACAAGAATGGATATTTTGTGTATTTAAAGTGGAGAGCTCTATAAATGTTTATTAAGTTTACTTGTTCTGGATCTGAGTTCAAGTCCTGGATATATTTATTAATTTTCTGTCTTGTTGATCTATCTAATATTGATGTTGAAGTCTCCCACTATTATTGTGTGGGAATCTAGGGAGTCTAAGTCTCTTTATAGGTCGTATGTATCTGGGTGTTAGGATCGTTAGCTCTTATTGTTGTATTGATCCTTTTACCACTATATCTTTGTTGCTTTAAAATCTATTTTATCAGATGTGAGAATTGCAGCTCCTGCTTTTTATTTATTTATTTATTAATTTTTGCTCTCCATCTGGTTGGTAAATCTTTCTCCATCCCTTTGTTTTGAGTCTGTGTATCTTTACATATGAAATGGGTCTGGATGTAGCATACCATTTGGTTTTGGCTGTATCTTTTGATTGGGGGATATAGTCGACTTAAATTTAGGGTTACTGCCATTTGATGTTAACTGGTTTTATCCATTCGTTAATGTAAATTCTTCTTTATGTTGATGCTCTTTACTTTTTGGTATATTTTTAGAAAGGCTAATACTGGTTGCTCCTTTCTACGTATAATGCTTCTTTCAGAAGCTCTTGCAAAGCAGGCCTGGTGGTAATAAAATCTCTGAGTACTTGCTTCTTCATAAAAGATTTTATTTTTCCTTCAGTTATGAAGCTTAGTTTGGATATGAAATTCTGGGTTGAAAGTTCTGTTCTTTAAGGACGTTGAATATTGGCCCCCACTCTCTTCTGGCTTGTAGGGTTTCTACTGAGAGATCTGCTGTAAGTCTGATAGGCTTTCCTTTGTGGGTAACCTGACCTTTCTCACTGGC
>CM052659.1:85036318-85087260 GCA_028533165.1 Leontopithecus rosalia
GTTGCTCTTCTTGAGGAATATCTTTGTGGTGTTCTCTGTATTACCTGGAGTTGAATATTGTCCTGCCTTGCTAGGTTGGGAAAGTTTTCCTAAATAATATCCTGAAGAGTATTTTCCAGCTTGAATTCATTCTCTTCATCATATTCAGGTACACCTATCAAATGTAAATTAGGTCTTTTCACATAGTCCCATATTTCTTAGAGACTTTGCTCATTTCTTTTTATCCTTTTTTCTCTATTCTTATCTTCTCATTTTATTTCACTAAGTAGGTCTTCGACCTCTGATATCCTTTCTTCTACTTGATCAATTTGGCTATTAAACTTGTGCATATTTCACTAAGTTCTCGTGTGGTGTTTTTCAACTCCGTTAATTCATTTATATTCCTCTCTATATTGTCTATTCTTGTTAGCATTTTGTCAAACCTTTTTTCAAAGTTCTTAGTTTCTTTACATTGGGTTAGAACAAGTTCTTTTAACTCCCAGAAGTTTCTTATCATCCACCTTCTGAAGCCTACTTCTGTTAATGAAACACAGTCCTTCTCCATCAGGCCTTGCTCCATTGCTGATGAGGAACTGTAATCCCCTGTAGAGGGAGAGGGGTTCTGATTTTGGGTATTCTCAGCCTTTTTAGGCTAGTTTCTTCCCTTCATTATAAATTTATCTATCTGTTGTCTTTACAATTACTCCCTTTCTAATTAGGTTTCTGAATGGATGTCCAATTTATTGATTTTCAGTGCTGGAATCTGAGCAACCCACTGCACCAGACAAAACAGCAGTGTTAATACTGATGGTGCTCTTCTGCCGGGGAATCTCCGGTCTGGCTTCCTTCTTGAGTCCGTAATAAGTGGCTCTGCCTTCCCAGAGCTCCAAACATCAGTCAGAAGGGGAACCAGTCCCGTTTACTCTACACCAAGAGCTGCCATGTGGAGGAGCTGGCAAAACCACTGCGCTGGCCACAAGAGTCACACTGGTGACCTGTGGGGCTCCTCCACTGGGAATCTTCTGGTCCGTGAGCCACAAAAATTTGTCTGAAAATGTGGCATCCTCTCATTCTCTGCGCTTTCACTGAGAGTTACAATCCCGAGCTGTTAGTGATCAGCCATCTTGGATCTCTCTCCTTTTTTAAGAACCAAGCTTTATTTATTTATAAAAAAAAAAGTTGGGGGCAAAGGGGAAGACAAGTTTTACACAAAAGTACTACAATGGTAACTCCCTTTGGTAAAAAGTATAATAAATGTCTTGTACATCTGTTCATAGGTACTAAATCTGAAGCCACATAGTACTATCATACACAAGAAGCTAGAGCAGTTATGCTAGCACATCAAAGCATATTTCTTTTAATAAAAAAATTGACAGTATGTACATTATGTACAGAAAAACAAGTTAAAATTGTGTGTGTGTGTGTGTGTGTGTGTGTGTCAGAGAGTAAAGCTGGTGGATGGCACTGGGGCAGACTAGTAAAGATGCAGATACAAAACAGTTCCACGGGAGCTAAAGAGGACAACTGATTTGAACCTGTTGAGGCTGAGAACCAGAGGAGAGAAAAGGGTAGGTAGCAAGGGACTCGTCAGGAATAAAATCCACAAGATGATCTATCCCAAAGCCATTGTTGACTGTTAGTGTGTAGAAATGCAACTGACTTTTGTATGTTGATTTTGTAATCCTGAAACTTGGACAAATTATTAGTGCTAACAGTTTATTTTGTGCGATCTTCAGGATTTTCTACAAAGAGGATCATGCTTTGTCAACAGAGAATTTTACTTCTTTTCCAATTTGGATGCCTTTTCTTTTTCCTTTTTTTCTTAATAGCTCTGGCTAGGATTTCCAGTATTATGAAAGCAGGCATCATTGTTTTATTCTTCATCTTGGAAAACATCTCTCATCATTGAGAATGATATTAGCTGGAGGTTGTTCATATGACCTTTATTACATTGAGGTTGTTTTGACTTCTAGTCAGTATGTTTTTAATCATGAAAAAATATTAAACTTCATTGAATGCTTTTTCTACACTAATTGAAACAAAATTGTCATGTGTTTTTCTTCATTCTCTTAATGTGATATCTTACACTGATGCTTATATGGTAAGCACCTTTACATTCCAGAAATAAGTCTCACTTGATCATGTTGTATAATTCATTGATAACACTGTTAAATTCTCCTCATTAGCATTTTCTTGAGCACTTTTGCATCTGTATTGATCAGGGATAGTGGTGGGTTTTCTTCTGCTTTGTCCGCCTTTGGTGTCAGTAATTCTGGCCTCACAGAATGCGTTTGGAGGTATTCTTTCCTCAGGATTTTGGAAGATGAGTAGGATTGGTTTTGGTTCTGTGAATGTTTGGTACAAGTCACCCATGGAGCCGTCTGTTCGTGTACTTTTCTTTCTTGTCAAGCTTTTGGTCACTGGTTCAATCTCCTTGGTAGTTATAGGTTAGTTCTTTCATCTTCTAATTCATTTATTTCTGTTCTAACCTTTATTATTTCTTTCCTTCTCCTAGCTTTGGGTTTAGGCTGTTCTTCTTTTTCTAATAATTTAAGGTATAAAGTTAGGATTTTGGTTTGAGAGCTTTTTCTTTTTCTTTTATTTGATAGAGGGTCTTACCACTTGCTGAGTTAGTCTCAAACTATTTCTTTGCTCAAGCAATTTGTGGCCTCAGCCTTCCAAGTAGTTGGGATTATAGAACAGTGTCACTATGCCTCGCTGCTGCTGCTTTGTGTGTGTGTCGGTGGGGGGAGAGGGTTGGGGGAAATGGAGTCTAGTTGTGTCACCTAGGTTGGAGTGCAGTGGTGCAATCTCAGCCCACTACAACCTCCTCCTCATAGGATCAAGTGATTCTGCTGCCTCAGCCTCCCAAGTAGCTGGGATTACAGGTGCTTGCCACCACGCCTGGCTAATTTTTATGTTTTAGTAGAGACGGGGTTTCACCATGTTAGCTGGGCTGGTCTTGAACTTCTGACATGAGGTTTTCTGCCTGCCTCAGCCCTCCAAACTGCTGGGATTACAGGTATGAGCCACTGCCCCTGGCCAGCTTTCTTAAATGTAAGTATGTACAGCTATAAATTTCCCTCATAGTGCTGCTTTTGCTGCATCCCATAAAATTTGATACATTTTGACTCAAAACACTTTCTAATTTTCCTTATTTTTCTTTGATCCAAAGTTTTGTAGTATGTTGTTGAGTTCCCAAAGATTTGTGAATATTGCAGTTTTCCTTCTGCTATTATGATTTCAGTCATTTAAAATGTATTAAATCTTGCTTTGAGGCCTAATATATGATCTTTCCCAGAGAACATTCCACATGTACTTTGAAGAATGTGTATTCTCCTGCTGGGTGAACTCCTCTGTGTATGTATGGTAGGTCCAATTCATCTATAGTATCATTCAAGCCCTCTGTTTCCTTCTTGATCTTCTGTCTAGGTGTTGTATCTATTATTGAAAGTGAGTTATTGGGCCAGGCACAGTGGCTCATGCTTGTAATCCCAGCACTTTGGGAGGTCAAGTCAGGTGGTTCACTTGAGATCAGGAGTTCAAGACCAGCCTGGCCAACATGGTGAAACCCTGTCTCTACTAAAAATATGAAAACATGGTGGTGGATGCCTGTAATCCCAACTACTTGGGAGGCTGCACCATTGCATTCCAGACTGGAGGACAGAGCAAGACCGTGTCTCAAAAAGATAATAAAAAGTGTCTTAATTTCTTCCTCTTTTTCTTATGAGAGTTCATAAGATGACTTTATATTGAAACTTATAACCACCTTCTATTTGTCCTTCAAAATTTAACACAAGTGGTGACTGCTTTTCTTAAATACTTCATTGGTGTCCAAGAAAGGGGAGGAATTTAGCCCTTGATTAAAAAATAACAATAATAAACCCAGCTGGACATGGTGGCTCACACCTATAATCCCAGCACTTTGGGAAGCCAAGGCAGGTGGCTCCTGAGGTCCAACATTTGAGACCATCCTAGCCAACATGGTGCAACCCCGTCTCCACTAAAAACACAAAAAAATTAGCTGGTCATGGTGGCACATGACTGTAATCCCAGCTACTCAGGAGGCTGAAGCAAGAGAATTGCTGGAACCTGGGAGGCAGAGGTTGTAGTGAGCCATGATTGTGCTACTTCAGTCCAGCCTGGGTGACATAGCAAGACTCTGTCTCAAACAATAAAAATAAAAATAAGAAATAAACCCTAAGAGGAAGGGAGAGGACCTTGACTGCAGATGATAGTCCATTTTTACCCTGTGGTTATAAATCTTCTGAGTTGCTTGTCCTCCCAGATGTTCTGTTGATGGCCGTAGTAGTTGACAGTTTTTCATTTACACGGTCAGAACAATGAGTGCTTCTTCTTGACTCCCAGATTCTCCAAGCTTCCCGTGGAGCCACACCACCTCCTGTCATGGCATTCGTGAGTCCAAGGGTGCTTCCCGAGCAAATCTGGTTGGTAGACCATGACATTGATTCCTGCCTCTAAGCCTAGCTTTATTCTCAGCAGCCACCATCTTTTTGGTACTAGAAGAGTGCTTTTTATAGTGTACTCATAAGTGGATGCTGAAATCACAACCTGGCCATTTGGATGTTCAACTAATGCTTTATGCTGCAGGGCCTCTGGAACTCACCAACCCATGCCGGAACTCACTGCAGCTCAGGTGCGTAGCACCACCTTGTTTCTCTATGGCTGGGAGTACAAACATTGTTCATGTATTTGTTTCCCATTTGTTACTTTGGAGGTTTTGTTTTGTGACACAAAGTCTCTCTCTGTCATGCAGCCAGGAGTGTAATCATGGCTCACTGCAGCCTTGACTTGCTGGGTTCAAACCATCTCACCTCAGCCTCCCAAAGAGCTAGGAATATAACCTGAGCCACTGCACCTGGCCTACTTTTGAGCTTTAAGTTCTTTATATATTCTAGAGATGAGTCTCTGGAAATGAGTCCTTGGTCTGATAGGTGGTTTGTAAATGTTTTTTCCAATCTGTAGCTTGTCTTTCCATCTTCCTAATTGAGTCTTTCAGAGAGCAAAAATGTGGTCTCCCTTGCAAATACTCTGCCACTGTAGCAGGAAGGCAGACACAGACAGTACGTAAATGAACATGTGGATGTATCCCTTGAGTAAGTGTCCATTTGTGGTAAAGAGATATCTAGACAGATCAGTGCTGAGAGATCATTTCATTAATTAATAGTTGAGCTGGGGATCAACTCTAACCTCATCCTTACTTTCTCTTACTATGCTGTCTTCTGTTGCTGCTGGTGGGAAAGCAATTGTCATGTTCTTCCTTCTTTCCACCCTCCTCAGTAGCTTTTAGGACCTCTTGTCTTTTCTGCAGTTTTGTTTTGATGGGTCTGGGTATGGATGGATTTATTGTATTGGGGATTGTGCCTCCTGACTCTAAAGGGTCTTGGGTCCTGTCTCTGTTTTCATTCTGGAATGCTTTTTTTGAGACAGACTCTCACTCTGTCATCAGGCTAGAGGGCAGTGATGAGATCTAGGCTCACTGCAACCTCCACCTCCTGGGTTCCAGCATTTCTCCTGCCTCAGCCTCCCGAGTAGCTGAGATTATAGGCACACACATCCAAGTCTGGCTAATTTCTGTATTTTCAGTAGATATGGGGTTTCACCATGTTGGCCAGGTTGGTCTTGAACTCCTGACTGTAGGTGATCCACTCATCTTGGCCTCCCCAAGTGCTAGGTTTACAGGGATGAACCACCACACCTGGCCTGGAATTTCTTTGAGACATGTTGGATCCTCTCATTTCATCTTCCATTTGTCATATTTTCCAATTGATTCATTTTCTCTTCTGCTATTGAATTTATTAAGTTTTAAATGTCTGTGAATGGCAGCCACTAATTCTAACATCTGAAGCTCTTGGAGGTCCACTCCTCTTGTTGCCACTGACTTCTGTGCCCTTTAGTGGGGCGTTGGCTGTGTCAATCATATGCAGCACTGGCCGAAGAATCTCAAGATAGCTGGTGTTAGAACTGAATTAGAGGTCCGCCCTGGTAGTCAGGACAAGCCCCCACACATTTGCTCACAGAAGTCATCTTCTGTGTTGATGATGATTTTTGTGGTATGAGAGCAGAGGGAAAACAGGGGCTGAGCATTTTCCCTAAACAGCGGTGGACATTCAAATCCCTGCTGAGGCTGGGTGCGGTGGCTCACGCCTGTCATCCCAGCACTTTGGGAGGACGAGGCAAGAGGATCACCAGAGGTCAGGAGGAATTCATGACCAGCCTGGTCAACACAGCAAAACACCATCTCTACAAAAATACCTGCCTGTATTTTTGGGAGGCTGAGGCAGGAGTATTGCTTGAACCTGGGAGGTGGAAGTTGCAGTGAGGAGAAATTGTGCCACTACACTCCGGCCTGTGCAGTTCATAAATAAGAGAGACAATCGACTCACAGTTCTACAGGCTGTACAAGCACAGCTCCAGCATCTGCTTGGCTTCTGGTGAGGCCTCAAGAAGCTTACAATCATGGCAGAAACAGGAGCGGGTGCAAAGAGAGAGAGGAGATGCCAGGCTCTTTATAAACAAACTGCTCTTATGTGAACTAATAGAGCAAGAACTCACACTTCCCCAAACAGAGGGTGCTGAACCATCTATGAGGGACCTACCCCCTCTAAAAAATGTGAGATTTGGAGGGGACACACATCCAAGCTGTGTCAGGCTGTAATGTTTTGTTTTTGACTCTTAGCTCCTTGAATGACAATTATTTTTCCTCCCTGGCAAGAGAGGGAGAGATGGGTTTTCCCTCTGCTGGAAGACAGATGCCAGACAGGGGGCAGAGTGCCAGCCAGCTGGGGCAGCTTACCACACTGTGGAGGAGAGGCCAGGGACACGAAGCTATGGGCACACAGGTGGATGTAGGTGGTCACCAGAGTGCAGGCAGGCTGGAGCTCCCAGGTGCCACAGGTGTCCTGCACACACAGGCTGAGGAATGGTGCAGGGTCCACCTGAAATCAGGGCCACTCAGTCACTGTCCCTACCCTAGGAGGTGGCATGGAGGAGGAGACTAGGCTAGATAGGGGAAAGGGCTTTCTCTGCCCCAGGGGCCAGGCTCACACTCACCACCCAGAAGCAATTCCCCAAGCTGGAGTGGGGGTCCTGGATGAAGGCCCGGCTGGTGGAGCTCTGTCCTGGGCAGGGCTGTTGAGTCTTCTTGGTGGCCCTGCAGTAACCATCCACCTGGTGGGACAGACACAAGACTCAGGCCTCCCACTGGACCATGTGGCTCCCCCACATACATCAGCCTCAGCAGGAGACTCCCCCCAACCCTGGGCCTGCAAAGACCTCTGCAGACCAGCAGGCCACCTGCCTCTCCTGGGACTCTGCAGCAAGCAGCCCTCAAGGAGCCTCAACCGGAGGGAGGAAGGGCAGGTGCCCCTGCTCACCTGCCAGGCCAGGCTGAGCTCCTCCAGGCTGTGGGCCACAGAGCTGTCCAGCAACATCAGATCAGTGCCTGCTTCATTGTCATTGGTGCCCAAAAGGCTGGTGGATATGCCTGTGGGGAGGAGGGAAGCTGAGGAGGTCCTGAGAGCCCATCATCCTCCCCCAGGGGACCTGTATGAGAGACAAGCCTGAGGCACACCGAGGAGCGGTAGAATCCTGCCACCTCCACCCTGGACTCCTGGAGCCCAGAGCTTTAGCTCCAAACCCTCATCAGAGGAGGGAGAGAAACACAGGGACTGAGGACAGCGTGTGTCCCTCCAAACTCTCCCCATGTCCTCAGCTCGAGTGGCCAGAATCCAGGCACGCCCTTTGTGTTTCTTGGCAGAGGGACCACAGAAGGGCCAACTACACCCTGGAGCCACATATACCAGGGATGAGAGCAGAAAGCCCTGGGCCTCAGTGCCATCATCTCAACCACAGTCGCCGCCTACAGCCCGGGGACCTGTCACACTGGAAGCTGAGAATGGTGCATCCAGAAGACGCTCTTGATATTGGGGCCAACCCCACTGGGGCTGAGACTCACCATAGTGCCAGAGGTCCAGAATCAGGCTGCAGAGGCCAGTGGGCACATCACAGGAGATGGAGACCCCTTCCTCACTGGCTAGCTCAATCCTGGGATGTCCTTCCTTGTCATGGCAGGAGGCAGCTGGAGGTCTGGACAGGTCTCCCCCAGCATGGAGTTGTACAGCCTGTGGGCCTGTGGGCCAGAGCGGGTGGGCAAGAAGGCTGATCCACAGCCAGGGGACAAACTTGAAAGGGCCATGCCCCCAGGTGACCTGCCTCAGCACGGGTTTCCAGGGGAAGCTCAGGCCTCTCCTCCTCACCTGCAGGCTAGGGTAGAAAATGAGGGTCATGTGGTTCAGCTCCACGGTCAGGGCCAGGAGCCCCAAGCCTGTCTGACTCAGCTTCAAGGATAATGTGTTGTGAGCAAAGTCTTGGGCCAGAAGGACGCTGCTGCACTGGGCACTGAGGTCCCACACCCAGCCATCGAAAGTCACCACATGCTGGGCCCCAGCCACAAGGGCATGGTATGGGGAGAAGCAGCCCCAAAGGCAGGGTGAATGGAGCCAGCTCCACCCACTGCAGTGGGAGCCCAATGCCTGCTGGGCACCCTGATGCCTAGAGATCCTGCTTAGCCTGCCCTGAGGCCAGGAGTCCCCCTCTCCTGGTGCAGCAGCCAGAGGCCCAGCAATCCCCGACCAGCTTCAGGATGACATGAGCTGAAGGGCTACAGCCAATTCAGCCCTAACAAGAAATGGAGTCCTGAGACCCGCTACAAAAATACTGTGCTAAGTAACAAAGCCTGGCTCAGGGGCCACGTTTGCTATGCTTCTGTTTACATCAGATGTCAGAGCAGGCGCAGGCAGACTGGTAGCTGCAGGTTTCATTCTAGGATGATAAAAACGTTTTAAAATCAATTGTGGTGAGGCATGCACAACTCTGAATAACTAGAAGCCACTGAATCATGCACTTAAAATTCACAGATCGGCCAGGCACAGTGGTGCTAAGCTATCCCAGTGCTTCGCGGGGCTGAGGCAGGAGGATCACTTGAACCCAAGAGATCAAGGGTGCAGTGAGCTGAGATTGCACCACTGCACTCCAACCACGACAACAGAGACGTAGTCTCAACAACAAAAACAGATCATACAAGTCATCCATTTAATCTCAAGGAAGCTACTGGGGGGAAAAAAACTGTTTAAGTGGATGGCCAATGGCTCCCTCAAACATGACAGCAGTGTCCTGCAGACCTGCCCTCTTGAGGTTAGGGAAGAGATGGCCTGTGAAGGAGCAGGTCTGACCAGTTCAGCCAGCGTGGCCACTGAGCTGTGCCTTGGGGGTGCTCGTGCCCATGGCAGGGAAGCACCATTTATGTTGCACAGCCAGGCACCCGATGGCCAGGGCCAGCAACCTGAGGGAGGCGCTCCCAGCCCCGCGGTCAGCTGTCAGAACCGAGGGGCACAGAGAAGCCCATGGTCACACACACAGAACTTGAAGACCAGGCTGTTTTTGACAACATCAGCATGCTGCTTAGACATGACTGCACCCACACTTCTAGGGAGCCCTAGGCCTCCGTGTGAGTCCCACACAGATAAACCACTTTTTGCCAAGCCTGGGTACCGTGGCTCCCCCACGGACATGAGAGGCTCCCTCGTGTATTAAGAACCATACGTGCCCCTTACCCATGTGAGCGAGCCATGTTGTTACCTGCATTTCACAGTGCAGGTAACAATCAATCCAAGTCCACAGAGGTTAGCAGACTCACCTGAGCCACACTCAAGCTCCCCAGGAGCCCAGAGCTGGTCATCCCAGTACCACCCTTGGCTGCAGGTCGCCCCTGACCGGCAAGTCTGGACTCCATTAGTGCCTTTCCAGCTGTAATGGGAGGTCTGCTTTCTGCTCCAGCCTGAAGCCCTAAACCACCCACTATACTCCTCTGCTGAGCCAGGCCTTATATTTTGGACAAAAGCAGGATGTGCAGCCTCAGCCCTAGTCCCATAGGACCTTGGGAAGTTCAGTAAGCTCTGGGCCTGGCACTGTGATGCCACGAGCCTCTGCAGGCTTCCCTGTGCCCCCACAGTACCTGCTCCTGCATGGCACTGCTGCTGTGCCCATGGGGCAGGGGGCTTCCAGGGAGGAAGGCAACACAGCCCAGGGCAGGACTCACACTCCCAGGGACCCTGCAGCAAGAGGCATCTGAGCCATTAGAACTCAGCCAGCACATTGTTCCTGGACAGCTCTCGGAGCAGCTGCAGCAGCTTCTCCTCCACCAGGTAGCTGGTCACCTGGGCCACATCCGGGGGCTCATCCCCCCAGGGCAGCAGTGGCAGTGTCACCACCCCTGAGTAGTTCCTATATGGAATACACAGGAAAGTCGCTGTGCATGGCTGAGGCTTGCTTCCCTTGGCTACAGAGGGGGAGCTCATACGTCCACATGAAGAGCTCTGCCATGGAGAGCATGGGGGTGCCTCTCTGGGAGGGGCTGTCCTCGTTCTAGGAAATCCCATAATGAGGTGGAGGACAGAGGCTGGCATGACAGCGTGGGTAGGGGATGAGGCCAGGACAGAAACAAGCTGCCCTATTTTCAGGACACAGATGTCTTATGTCATGCCTCATCTGTCCCCTGGGTCTTGGGCAGCATGGGACCTGTGTGTGGGGATGCCAAGGACAGGAGCTGGAAGGTGTAGGAAATTGTTTTGTTTTTTGAGAGAGAATCTCATTCTGTTTCCCAGTCTCAAGTATAGTGATACTATCTTGACATTGCGACCTCTGCCTCCTGGGTTTAAATGATTCTCCTGTCTCAGCCTCTGGAGTAGCTGGAACTACATGCACTCACTGCCATGCCCAGCTAATTTTTGTATTTTTAGTAGAGTCAGGGTTTCTCACCATGTTGGCTAGGCTGGAGTCGAACCCCTGACCTCAAGTGATCTGCCCAAAGTGCTGAGTTTACAGGCATGAGCCACTGTGCCCGACCAACAGGTCTAGGAAATTTCTCAATATGTAGAGTAGGGTCAAGCATGTGACATCTGAATGATCAGGAGATCTCGGCTCACCTGGGGGTGTAATGGGAAGAGGAACATGGCTGTTGCTGGGCTGGTGGAGGGGGGAGGCAGGTGGCCTCATGTACCTTCTAGAGAGCCCAGAGGCCCTACAGCTGGGGGCAGAAAGCAGCCTCAGTACCCTCTCTGCCAGTTGAATCCATTTTTTGTCACCCCCACTAGATCCCACTCACCAGGTAGGTGAATAACCAGGCAGGTGATTCTTCAACCAAGCCAAAGCCCTGTCCTGGGAGCTCTTCCCTTCCTCAGCCTACATTCTGACCTCAAGGCAGCAGGAGCAGGAACTTGTGTTTACATGGAGCCTTTTCCCCATGATGTGGGTTTAGTCCCTATTCTACAGCTGGGGAAACTGAGGCACACAGAGCTGATGCAGAGGAATCCCAGTTAGAGGCAGAGCCAAAGTCCAGATGCTCTGCAAGGCTACTAGCATGAAGAAGGGGGCTGGCCCCTGCTTGGAGCCCAGTTCCTGGTAGGCCTCATGCCTGTGAGGGAAAAGGATACTGGGTCCCCAGGCCCCTTTAGACTGGATTCCCTACTTTTATCCACCACCCCCGTGTTTTCAACACAGGGACCAAAGGGGCCTTTTGAAGTAAAAGGGTGATCACATCCATCCTAGGTCAGAGCAGAAGCCAGAGTCCTCCCCCCAACCCCCCAGCCTTGGGACCTCCCAGTCCCTCCCAGTTGCATCAGCCCTGCCACCTTGCTATTCAAACAGGCCAGTCATGGTGGCTCATGCCCATAAATCCAGCACCAAGTCTCTGGAGCCCAGGGTTCTGAGACCAGCCTGGCTAATACAGTGAAACCACATCTCTACTAAAAATACAAAAATTAGCCAGGTATGGTGGTGAATGCCTGTAATTCCAGCTACTTGGGAGGCTGAGGCAGGAGAATCACTTGAATCTGAGAGACAGAGGTTGCAGTGAGCTGAGATCACACCACAGCACTCCAGCCTGGGTGACAGAATGAGACTCCATCTCAAAAACAGACCAGGCCCATCCTTCTCCCAGGCCTCTGTGCAGTGGCGCCCCCACCTGGAACTCTGTTTCCACACTGGCCCCATGGCTCTTGCTCAAACTGTACCTTTTCCTCAAAGCTGGCCATGCCCTCACCATAGGACCCGCCACCCACCATCTCACCAATGTTTCTTCTCTAGCATTTGCCACCTAATGTATGGCTCAGTGGTGGTAAATGATGAGCAGTGGGCCACACCCAGCCCATGGCCGGCTTCTGCATGGCCTGCAAGAAAGAAGGGCTTTTGTGTGTTTAAAAGATTACAAAACAGGGAGGGCGTGGTGGCTCATGCATGTAATCCCAACATTTTGGAAGGCCAAGGGGGTTGTATCATCGAAGGTCAGGATTTTGAGACCAGCCTGGAGTGGCAAAACCCTGTCTCTACTAAAAATGCAAAAAACTAGCCAGGTGCAATAGTGCACACACCTGTAGTCCCAGCAACTTGGAAGGCTGAGGCAGGAGAATCACTTGAACTCAGGAAGCAGAGGTTGCAATGAGCTGAGGTCACACCACTGTACTCCAGCCTGGGCACCAGAGCAAGACTCCATCTGAAAAAAAAAAAAAAAAGGTGATTACAAAACAAAAGCAAGGCAATGTGACAGAGCAGAATGGCCTGCTTAAGAGGTGAATCTCAGGTGCTCTGCAGGGAGCTGTGCACACCCTGCTGTAGATGATAGCTCGTGCTTCATGTCTGTCTCTGAGTAAAACAGCTTCCAGGCAGGGGTCAGCCTTGCCCACTGCACTCTTCTGCAGCAGCTCCCAAAATCCTGCCTGCACTAGGACCATGCTCACGGGGTCTCTGTGGAGTGAGGAACAAAGCCCAGCTTCCTCTTCTGTGAAATGGGGAGTGAAGAAACCTCTGTGCAGGGCGGTCAGAGGAGTCAGCGAGTCAGAGCGAGTCAGAGCGTGTCGAAGCATTCAGCACTGCACCTGACATGTGGCAGGAACACCGGACGCGCCACTCCCAACCCTGCATTACCTGCTGCAGGGCCTTACAGGTCCAGCAGGGGTTTGCAGAGCCTCTTCAGTGCCCAAGAGAACATGGCCTCAGCCCAGGACAGCATCTGGTGGGCCACCTGGAGAGGGAGGGGACAGTAAGAGCTGTCTCAGTGGTCCTCAACTGCCAGCCATGCCCCATCCTGATGGGCCTGGGACCCTCGTTGCCTGGCATCCCAGGAACCCATGCCTGCAGCCACCACATGGCCTCCTCTGCCCACTCCTGCCACACCTCCTCCAGGGGCCACAGCATCACCTCCAGGAAGGTGTCCTTCAGTGTGGCCAGGGGCCTTGCAATGGGCAGTCACCATCCACCATGAGGCCTCTGGGCAGCTCAGAGGCCCAGTCCAGGCCTTGAGGAGACAGGGCTTGTTCCTGGGATTAAGATGGTGGGGGGGAGTGGGGGAAAAGGAATAGAGCAGCAGGCACTGGAGATTGCAGGCAAGTTGTTACAGCAGACCTGAGCTGCCTCTGCAAGGCCTGCTCATAGGTTGTTCAGGAACTTCAATTGGGGGAGGGTTCCCACCAATCCTAGAAGTGACACGAGGCTCTCTGCACCTGAACTCTTTGTACAAACGTGGTTTATGCTGAACCCCTGCTTGCCTCCTAGGAGTCTGACAGTGTGGTCCATGCCAAGCAGCACCTGCCAATGTGGCAGCCCCCACTAAACACCCTGGGTGACATGGTGCTGGAACAGCCAAGTGCATCCCGTGTGAAGGTTCTGGGATTCAGAGAGGACACTGGGTGCTGGCCCTAGTTCCCCTTGGACTCCACCCTGGCCCCCTTCCCTGCACTGACACTTCTGCCTCCTCTCACTGTGTGCCACGAACAGCACTGTGTGCTGAGTCCTGGAGCACTCTTTGACATTCACTGCTCTTTGGGTGGCCACAGGACTCTGGCACAGCAGAGACGATGCGGAGGTGACATTCAACAACCAGTCAGGGGGACGCCCACCCTGGCACTGGGCAGGGTCTTGGCCCCAGATGGTGGAGAGGCCACAAGTTCCTAGTCCTGCCAGGAGGGCAGTCAGGGCAGTGGCTGTGAGCATTGGTCAGGAATGCTCTATTCTCTATTCATGACCACATGGCCACAGAGAGCTCATCATGGAAGCAGAAAGTGACCCTGTGGCAGTGAGCTTCACAGAAACAAGGCTGTACACTCAATAGAAAGCAGGCAGAAGACTGAAGAAACCTAGGCAGCAGGCATAAGGAATATTAGCTTGGAGACCTTGTAAGAATGAGACAGCAGACCACCAAAAAAAGGAAGATTGGGCCAGATTGGTGGCTCACATTTATAATCCCAGCACTTTGGGAGGCTGAGGCAGGCGGATCATGAGGTCAAGAGATCAAGACCATCCTGGCCAACATGGTGAAACCCTGACTCTACTAAAAATACAAAAATTAGCCAGGCATTGTGGTGCATGCCTGTAATCCCAGCTACTTGGGAAGCTGAGGCAGGAGAATCACTTGAACACAGGAGGCAGAGGTCGCAGTGAGCCGAGATCATGCCACTGCACTCCAGCCTGTGCGACAGAGCGAGACTCCATCTCAAAAACAAAAACAAAAACAAAAACACCACACCATCATTTGCAGGACTGGATGTGAAAAGGGGAAAAAAATGTACAAGGTGAAATTTGTGCTGTAGAAGAACCACCACCTGTTCAGCAGCCTAGCACACCGTCATTCCTAACTCAGCAAAAGAACCCACCCTCCGGGAAAAACTAAAAGTGAACTGCTGTTTCCAAAATGCATTTTTATGGTTGGAAATCTGTTTCCCAAGCCCTCCTTCCAGTCCTTGGCACTGTGACAAGCGTTTCTCACCCCTGGGGACGTGGGGTTGGAGATGCAGAAGGGAAAGTCACCAAGGCTGGGTTTCAGCTGCCTGCATCCTTGCAGCCAGGGCCAGAGGGCCATGAGGGGTTCCCTAACTCCACTGTCCATGTTGGACTCATGGGCACAGCTCCATGAAGTGATTGCTCGGCGTGGGCCCTGAGTCATTCTTGAAGGTCTGGCTGACACAGAGATGCCTCTTGTTGCTGCTTTCGTCCCAGTGCTTCCCATAACTTGCCTCCAGTTCAAGCGATTATTCTGCCTCAGCCTCCAGAAAAGCTGGGATTACAGGCACCCACCACTACACCTGGCTAATTTTTTTATTTTTAGTAGAGATGGGGTTTCACCATGTTGGTCTTGAACTCCTGACCTCTTGATCCACCTGCCTCAGCCTCCCAAAGTGCTGGGATTACAAGCGTAAGCCACTGCACCAGGCCTTGTTTTTTTTTTTAATTTACTATTTATTTTAGAGACAAGATCTCACTCTGTTGCCCAGGTTGGAGTACAGTGGCACAATCTTGGCTCATTGCAACCTCTGTCTCCTGGGCTCAAGCACCCCTGGATGAATAGACAGAAGACTGAGGCTGAAGTGCCAGCCCTGGATCCATTCTA
Source organism: Leontopithecus rosalia (assembly GCA_028533165.1). Taxonomy (NCBI): domain Eukaryota; kingdom Metazoa; phylum Chordata; class Mammalia; order Primates; family Cebidae; genus Leontopithecus; species Leontopithecus rosalia. The sequence continues at coordinate 85,051,758 of CM052659.1, forward strand.
TATGGCTATGCTATTGGGAGCAAGTTCATCTCTTTGGGGATGAGCTCAGGGAACTCTGATCACCACTTGCCTGACTCTGGTGCTCTCTCTGGATGTCCCAGCTGGCCTGGCACCCACCTTGTGGCTGAAGGCTGGGATCTGTGTGCAGTGGAGCTCATGGCCCAGCTCCAGCCTTTAGGTGCTGTCTGAGCTGCTCTGTGTCTGTACCTCTGGCTGGTGCTACACTCATGCACTGGCTGCTTTGCCTGAGCTGTGAGGATTGATCAAGAGACCTCTGCTCTCCTCTGCCAGGCAGCCCTCCACCAGGGCTCCAAGAGGAGGAGGGCCCAGCCCAGCCTGGCCTCAGCCATGTCCCCCTGGTCGTGTGCTCTCCTTCACCTGTCACTCCATTAGAACTCGTCCATGGGGAGGTGTTAAGAGATGAATGAATGTCCCCTCTACAAGCACAACTTTTTTTTTAATGAGCAGGTACTAAGTCGTACTCAGAGCCCACAGAATGACTAATGGAAAATCCTGTGGTGACAGCATATCTTAGCTTGCAGAGCCACAGCTGCAGGAAATTGGGTAGGCTCTGCCACCTCCACCTGCCCTGCAGCCAGGCACGTGGTACCTTACCCAGGAGGCTGTACTGGATCCTCAGGGAGTTGGTCCAGAGCCAGCCCCACTGCTGCAGCAGGCCAAGGGCACACAACCCCACCAGCCCTGGCACAAAGAGCTTGGCACCAGAGGGGCCACCCAGCATCCATCCTCCTCCTTCCTTTCCAACAGTGCTGCAGGGACAGAGCAGGCAGGTGAAAGGGTCAGCCCCCAGGGACCAACACCCCCAGCCCCAGGGAAAGAGGGGACTTGGGAATGCCCCAGTGGCCTGGGGGTTGCGGTCTTCTTGAAGAGACAACATCTGTGCCCTGCACAACAGGCCACAGACAGGCCTGATTATGGCTCACTGCAGCCTTGACCTTCCAGGCTCAGTCGATCCTCCCACCTCTGCCTCCCAAGTAGCTGGTACTACAGACATGTGCCACCATATTGGCTAATTTTTGTATTTTTTTTTTTTTTGTAGAAACAGGGGTCTCACTATGTTGCCCAGGCTGGTCTTGAACTCCTGAGCTCAAGCAATCCTCCTGCTTCCCAAAGTGCTTCCCAAAGTGCTGGGATTATAGGCATGGGACACTGTGCTTGGCCCAAAAATAAAGTAGAATGAGGCTGGGTGCAGTGGCTCATGCCTGTAATCCCAACACTTTGGGAGGCCAAGGCAGGGAGATTTCCTGAGGTCAGGAGTTCGAGACCAGCCTGGCCAACATAGTGAAACCCCCGTCTCTACTAAAAATAAATTAACTGAGTGTGGTGGCAGGCACCTGTAATCCCAGCTACTCGGGAGGCTGAGGCAGGAGAATCGCTTGAACCCAGGAGGCAGAGGCTGCAGTGAGCCAAGATTGCACTACTTCATCCAGTCCCAGCTACAGTGTGAGACTGTCTGAAAAAAAAAAGTAGAAGGAAACAAAATCAAATAGGACAGACAATGAAAGAATTAACCTTACATTATTGATTGTCTGGTAAATTTCACCTTCTGAAGTTTCTGATTCCACAACACTGAAGGTCATCCAGAACACACAGGTGGAACTGGACCAGCTGTTATGACTCCCAAACATCCACATGAGGTGGTCAACAGCCACCACTCCTAGTGCCCCCAGCCCCAGCTCCTGTCCTTACCTTGGAATCTTTCAGAACCCATAAGCGACACACCCAGGAGCCACCACCCCAGCTCTGGCACAAGGCTTGCGTGTGTGTTTTAAATGCCCAGTGTATTTTAGGTCCAAATGTTACGTGTGTTTCTTATTGTGGGTGAGAATAAAAACAGCCCAAAAGCTGCTATTTTAAGGTTTATAGGGGCAGTTGGAGGTTGGGGGAGGTTCTGGAGACTCACAGTGAGCCTGCGTCTGTCCTTGGATGGGATGTTGATATTGAGAGGCTGGGGTAATGAGGACCATCAGGAGGCATTTGGCCCACACCCTATCCTGGCCATGGAGGAGACAGGGCACAAGGGGTCTTATCTCCTACCTGTCATGTAGGCCTGGTCACTCAGCAGATGGCTCAGCGATGCGGAGAGGCCAGCTTGCTGCCCACCTGCCACGTGAGGTTCCCTGTAAAGGTGACAGGGCTGCCCCCATCACCAGTTTCATCTCCAGCCGCATCTGGAACCACTCAGCCTTGCCAACCATGGGTGGCTGCAGGTCACTCTAGCCCTGAAAAGGCCTTGGTGTCACCTGGAATGACAGGCTTGGCCAGCAAGCCCAGCCATGACCACACAAGCTGGGACTGGAGAGAGGGCAGGAGACAGCCCAGCTAATGGCTTTCTACACCAATCCTTCCCCAGTTTTTGTTTTTTCTTGGGATGGAGTCTCTTTCTGTCACCCAGGCTGGAGTGCAGTGGAGGGATCCTGGTTCACTGCAACCTTCGCCTCCCAGGTTCAAGTGATTCTCCTGCCTCAGCCTCCCAAGTAACTGGGATGACAGGAACACACCACAGTGCCCAGCTCATTTTTCTATTTTTAGTAGAGGTGGAGTTTTGCCATGCCAGCCAGACTGATCTCAAACTCCTGAGCCCAAGTGATCTGCCCATTTATTACAGGTGGATTACAGGCGTGAGCCACTGTGCCCAGCCCTTCCTCAATTTTTTAAACTCCAGATATCTCAAAATTAGAAACCTGTGTTACAAACTCAGACATAAATACAAAGGACTTCTCGTCTCTCCGTGACAACCCCCTCATTGGATCCATCAGGAACTGTCCACCGTTGCTATGGAATGTGACTAGAATCAACCCCATCTGTCACCTCCGCTGTGCACCAGCTCCAGCTCTGGTCATTGCGCCTATCTCACTGCAACATCCTCCCAGCTCCCAGCTCCCATCCCACCGCTAGTAACTGATCTCCATGTGGTGACCAGACAAGTAGAATGATGGCACACTAGCGTTTCTTACAGTACAATCCAAAGTCCTTGAGGCCAGTGAAGCCAGAACTTTGTTGGTCACTGGTGCGGATACTGGCAGGTGGGCCATGGGGACAGCTCACTACACTCCAAGGCCCCACATGGGAGATCCTCTAGAAAAGCCACGAGCAACTACAAATATCATCTTTGATGGCCCCACCAACCTGTGGACAAACACCACACACCCCTCTGTTAGCCACTAGCTGGTCAGTTCACCCAAAAGATGTCAAAACAATACTCACTATTGCCAGACCGTCACTAATTAGTGCTGTGTTTCTCTGATCTCCACCGACGTGTGTGCACCTGTTTACAGATGTATCTGTACATGGATGTGTGTAGATGTGTAGGTATAGAGATATATGGAAATACATGGATATGTGTGTACGAATGTGTGTATATGGATGTGTGTGTATATGGATGTGTCTATATGTAGACGTGTGTATGAATGTGTGGGTGTATGGACATGTGTGCGGATGTGTGTAAAGACGTGTATATATATGGATGTGTGTATATGTAGACATGTGTATGAATGTGTGGGTGTATGGACATGTGTGAGGATGTGTGTAAAGACGTGTATATATATGGATATGTGTATATGAATGTATGTGTACAGATATGTCTACACGTGGATGTAGATGCTCGCAGCTTTTCCTGCTGACAGGCACATCCTAGCACCGGCTTTCTCCAGTGTGTATCAGAGGCTACGCGGTGGTGTCACAGCTTCCTCAGGGTGCACGTGAACAGGGTGAGCACAGAATTTCTCTCCCAAACCACAACACTTTGCAGTTAAAGAGAACACTAGTTACAAATGCGTCAGGTCAGCAGGCATAAACTGGGGCTCTCCAGGCAACCCAGGACCCAACCCTCACACACTGGGGGAGGGGGTGCCAAACAGAACCCTTCCCACACCAGCCTTAAATCCCATAAACTTTGAGACAACTTGAACCCAAGCTCTGGCACTTTGTATTCATGAGCTCATCTGCCTCAGTTTCCCCATCTTGTATGGGGTTACAAAGAGGACTTGAAGAAGGCACCTCCCATCTGCTGGAACAGGCTCCAGAAAGTTACAGAGTGCCGGCTGTTCCTGTAATTGCGATGAGTTTGGGGTGGATGGAACTAGAATTTCTCCAAAGGCAAATAAGCATTTCCAGGCTTCAGACAGCTCTGTAGGGAGCAGCAGGAAGGTCTGAGGGGAGGTACAGGCAGTCTGTGCTTGAACATTTAGCAAATAATGAGATGTTCAAGGGCCCCTGGGAGTTCTGGAAATGAGGCAGAAGTCTCAGGTGGGTATTTAGGAGGAAGACGGCTCTCCCCTGACATGGGTCTTCTCCCCACCCAGGCTGATGGCACAGGTGGAAATGGAGAGAGTATTTATGCAGCAAGACATCCAGCCCTGGCTTCAGATGCTCCACTCCAGACCTCTCTGAGAAACACTGGAAACTGAGGCAGAATCAGGAGATCCACTGCTGAATGTGCCCAGTGGTCATGCCTGGCGGGATCAAGTCTAAAGCTGCGATGTATACCCTGGCTGGAGTGCAGTGGCATGATCTTGACTCACTGCAACCTCTACCTTCCAGATTCAAGCAGTTTTCCTGCCTCCGCCTCCTGAGAAGCTGGGCCTACAGATGTGCACCACCACGCCCAGATAAGTTTTGTATTTTTAGTAGAGACAGGGTTTCACCTTCTTGGCCAGCCAGGCAGAATTCCTGACTTCATGTGATCCTCCCACCTCACCCTTCCATCATTTGTATACTTTTGGAAGTCACCTATCTGCTTGAAAAGGGGATAGAGGTTTTAAATCTTCTCCCCAGGATGGAGGAGACAGACACAAAACTTCAACACAATGACAAGGGCTTCAAGTGACTCACTAAGTTCCATCCAGGTACCCTTGGGTAAGAACCCTTGAAAAGCAGCTACTAAGATGAAAATGAGCCTGGACAACATAGTAAGACCCATCTCCACACACACAAAAAAGAAAAAAATAGAAGGGCATGGTGACACAGGCCTCAGTCCCAGCTACTTGGGAGGCTGAGGCAAGAGGATCCTTTGGGCCCAGGGGCTCGAGGCTGCAGTGATCTAGGATCATGCCATTGCATAGAAGACCTTGCAAAAGAAATGCAAAAGCGGGGGAGAGAGAAAAGGGGGGAAGAGAGGGGGAAAATACATGGGGGAAATGTAGGGAAAGAGGTAGGAAAAGGAAAAGAGAGGGAATAAAGGGAGGGAGAGAAAGGAAAGAAAAGAAAAAAGAAAGGAAGAAAAGAGAAAAAATGGGAAAAACATATAAACCTCAAGAGCAGGGAATTCCATTGTTAAGAATTTACTCTGGGCCGGGCGCGGTGGCTCAAACCTGTAATCCCAGCACTTTGCGAGGCCAAGGCGGGTGGATCACGAGGTCAAGAGATCGAGACCATCCTGGTCAACATGGTGAAACCCCGTCTCTACTAAAAATACAAAAAATTAGCTGGGCTCAGTGGCGCGTGCCTGTAATCCCAGGTACTCAGGAGGCTGAGGCAGGAGAATTGCCTGAACCCAGGAGGCGGAGGTTGCGGTGAGCCAAGGTCACACCATTGCACTCCAGCCTGGGTAATAAGAGCGAAACTCTGTCTCAAAAAAAAAAAAAAAAAAAAGAATTTACTCTGCAGAGAGAATGGTGTTCACCACAGAATAATTGTAAGAGAGGAAACCTGGGAAAAACTCAAGAGCACTTCATTATTAACCTAGCTGAATGCATTCCGTTCCATGGACTATTACATGGTCTTTCACACTACAAGGGAGACACTGATTTTTTTAAGCAGATACATTAACTCCACGTGCTGATTGTGTGCATAGATCATCTCAGAAAGGAAACACCAGAACAACCCTAACAGTAGTTGGCTTTCAGGAGGGGTGGGAGAGTGGCTTTAAGGCTGCACCAGCACCAACCAATAGAGCTTTCTGCAATGAGAACCATGTTTCAGGGCCCTCTGCAGCTGTGGAGCACCTGAAATATGGCCCATGCAGCCAAATAACCAAATCCTTCATTTTCTTTAATGTTAATTCACTTAGATTTTTTTTCTTTTTGAGATAGAGTCTCGCTCTGTTGCCCAGGCTGGAGTGAAGTTATGTGATCTTGGCTCACCACAAACTCTGTCCCCCAAGTTCAAGCAGTTCTCCTGCCTCAGCTTCCCAAGTAGATGTGATTACAGGGGCTCACCACCACATCTGGCTACTTTTTGTGTTTTTAGTAGAGATGGGGTTTCACCATGTTGGTCAGGCTGCTCTCAAACTCCTGAACTCAGGTGAGCCACCAGACTCAGCCTCCCAAAGTGCTGGGATTACAGGCATGAGCCACCATACCCGGCCTCACTTAGATTTCAGTAAACACATATGCCACTGGCTGCCGTATGGGAGACTCAGTTCTACACTCTTTCATAGCTTTTGAACTTTGAATCATTCAAATGCATTGCCTGTTTTTTTTGTTGTAGAACTTAATAGACTAGTATTTAGATTGTATTAATCTAAATGAATTCTACAATAGAATTTAAATTGTACCAGTGAATGCTGATATATAAAGAGATTGCCAAGGGGTGTGTGTGTTTGTATATAAGTATGTATATTTCTTTTTTTTTTTTTTGAGTCAGAGTCCCACTCTGCCACCCTGTCTGGAGTACAGTAGTATGAACTTGGCTCACTGCAACCTCAGCCTCCAGGGTTCAAGTGGTTCTCCTGCCTCAGCTTCCTGAGTCACTGAGATTACAGGCATGCACCACCATGCCCAGCTCATTTTTGTATTTTTAGTAGAGAAGGCATTACACCATGTTGGCCAGGCTGGTCTTGAACTCCTGACCTCAAGTGATCCACCTGCCTTGGCCTCCTAAAGTGCTGAGGATTACAGGGGTGAGCCAGCATGCCTAGCTGCAAAGGTGTCATTTTGAGTAAAAAGAGCAAAGTACAAACAAAAAATAGGGAAAAGCTGGGTGTGGTGGCTCATTCCTGTAATCCTAGCATTTTGGGAAGCTGAGGTGGGAAGATGGCTGGAGCCCAGGAGGTCGAGGCTGCAGTGAGCCATGTTTGCACCACTGCCCTCCAGCCTAACAGAGCAAGACCCTGCTTTAAGAAAAATTAAAATTAAAAAACCAAAACCTCAGCATGATGGTTGGGTTGTTTTCATGCTATTGTATGATATGTGCCTTCCTCAAAACTTGTTATGGTATCATCACATCACCCATCTCATGGGAAAAAGACAAAATAAAACCCAGAAACTCAAACTAAAAATACTTGCAAATCTATAGCGTTATGCGTTGTCCTGTGTCTCCCCAAAAGACGCTGAAGCCCTACGCCGCAGGGTCTGTGGACGCGACCTTATTTGGAAATAGGCTCTTCACACATGATCAAGCTAAGCTGAGGTGATGAGGGTGAATCCTAATCCCGTGTGCCTGGTCTCCTTATAAAAAGGGGATGTGTGGACAAAGACACCTACAAAGGGAAGACAACGTCAAGACAGACAGCAGACCACCTACAAGCCAAGGAACTCTGGAGGCTCTGAGAATCCAGGAGTGAGACCTGGGACAGACCCTCCCTCACAGCCTTCAGAGGAAAAACAAACAAACAAAACCCCCCTTGATTTCAGACTCCTGGCCTCCAGAACTCTGAGAATAAACCACTGTGGTTGGGGCCACAAAGTTTAGGGTACGTTGCTAAGGCAGTGCTGGGAAATGAATGCAGATTTCTTGGGGCGTGCATCAACACTTCTGCAGAAAATTTGGGATGTGGCATTCTTGAACTTACATTTCAGACCTTTCTCTACTCTGAATTCTTTTTTTGAGAGACAGGGTCTCAAAAAAAGGGAGTGCAGTGGCACAAGCATGGCTCACTGCCACAGCCTCCACCTCCTGGGCTCCAGCAATCCTCTTGCCTCAGCCTCCTGAGTAGCTGAGACTACAGGCACATGCCACTGTGCCTGGCTAATTTTTAAAAAAATGTTTTGTAGAGATGGGGTCTTGCTATGTTGCCCAAGTTTACCTGCAACTCCTACCCTTAAGTGATCTTCCCACCTTGGCCTCCCAACGTTCTGGTTCTGGGATTACAAGTATAAGCCATTGTAACTGGTGTGCCTTTTTTTTTAGACAGAATCTTACTCTGTCACCCAGGCTGGAGTGCAGGGACATGATCTCAGCTCACTGCAACCTCCACCTCCTGGGTTTAAGCAATTCTTTTGCCTCAGCCTCTGGAGTAGCTCAAATTATAGGTGCCTACCACCACACCCAGCTAATTTTAGTATTTTTATTAGACACGGGGTTTTACCACTGGGCCAGGCTGGTCTCGAGCTGCTGACTTCAGGTGACCTGCCCACTTCAGCTTCCCAAAATGCTATAATTTTGGCTCACTGCAACCTCTGCCTCCTGGGTTCAAGCAATTCTCCTGCCTCAGCCTCCCAAGTAGCTGGGATTACAGGTTCCTGCCACCATGCCCAGCTAGCTTTTGTACTTTAAGTAGAGACAGGGTTTCACCACGTTAGCCAGGCTGGTCTTGAACTCGTGACCTCAGGTGATCCGACTGCCTCAGCCTCCCAAAGTGCTAGGATAACTGGCATGAGCCACTGTGCCTTGCCTACTTCTATTATTATTACATTGTAATATGTAATGACATACTTACATAACTCACCGTAACGTAGAATAGTGGGAGCCCTGAGCTTGTTTTCCTGAAACTAGACGGTCCCTTCTGGGGGTGGCGGGAGACAGTAACAGATCAACAGGCATTAGATTATCATAAGGAGCACGCAGCCCAGCTCCCTCACATGTGCTGTTTACAGTGGGGTTTGCGCTCCTATGAGACTCTAACACCACCACCACTGATCTGACAGGAGGTGGAGCTCAGGCGGTGATGCGAGCAATAAGGAGTGGCTGTGAAAACAGATGAAGCCTCCCTCACCCTCCTGCTGCTCACCTGCTGTGCTACTTGCCCAGTTCCTAACAGGTGAGCTGGGCGTGGTGGCTCATGCCTGTAATCCCAGAACTTTGGGAGACTGAGGCAGGTGGATCACCTGAGGTTGGGACCAACCTGACCAACATAGAGACACCCTATCTCTACTAGAAATACAAAAATTAGCCTGGTGTGGTGGCTTATACCTGTTATCCCAGCTACTTAGGAGTCTGAGGCAGGAAAGTCGCTTGAATCCGGGAGATGAAGGTTGCAGTGAGCCAAGATCACACCATTGCATTCCAGCCTCACAACAAGAGTGAAACTCTGTGTCAGAAAAACAAAGCTGAGCGGACGGGACGGCTCACACTTGTAATCCCAGCACTCTGGGACAAGGAGTTTGGGACGAGCCTGGCCAACATAGTGAAACCCTGTCTTTACTAAAAATACAAAAATTAACCAGGCGTGGTGGTACATGCCTGTAATCCAGCTACTCAGGAGGCTGGGGCAGAATTGCTTGAACCTCAGAGGTGGAGGTTACATTGACCCTCGATGGCACCACTGCACAGAGTGAGACTGTCTAAAAACAAAAACAAAAACAGGCTACAGACTGCTACTAATCCGTGGCCAGGAGGGTTGGGGACCCCAGGTGTAGACAGTATGTAATCATCAAATCAGGGTAACTGAGACAGTCATCACCTCAAATATTTTGTTTTGGGAACACGAAAATCCTTCTCTTCTAGCTATCTTCAGATATTCAAATAAATTTTCATCCACTGTAATTTCCCTTGTGCACTATTGATTACTGTAACTTATTCCTTCTATCTAGGCCTTCTTGTCTTTCATTCATTCTTTTTTTAAAATTATTTTTATTTATTTCTGAGACAGTCTCTCTCTCTGCCAGGCTAAAGTGCAGTGGCGCAATCTCGACTCACTGCAACCTCCACCTCCTGGGTGCAGGCAATTCTCCTGCCTCAGCCTCCTGAGTAGCTGGAATTACAGGCATGTACTACCATTCCTAGCTAACCTCTGTATTTTTAGTAGAGATGGGGTTTCACCAGGTTGTTCGGGCAGGTCTCGAACTCCTGACCTCAAGCAATGCACCCACCCCAGCCTCCCAAAGTGCTGGGATTACAGGCATGAGCCACAGCACCCGGCCATTCATTCATTCTTAGGTTCATTCCTTCCACTAACAACTACTGCCTGGTTGTCATATATCCGGTGGGGTTCCAGGCTCTGGGGAAACAGCAATGAGCAAAACGAAGTTGCTGCTCTCTTAATGGATTCATCATTCTAATGAGGGGGAGAGAGACAGGCGATCCATAAACAAGCCATGAACATAGACAGCACCTCAGGTGGAGAGCGCTATGAAGAATAAATGCTAAAGCAGGTGCGGCCAGGTGAGGTGGTTCACACCTGTAATCCCAGTACTTTGGGTGGCTGAAGTGGATGGATCCCTTGAGGTTAGGAGTTCAAGTCCAGCCTGGCCAACATGGTGAAACGCCATCTCTACTAAAAGTACAAAAAAAAAAAATGAGCCAGGCATGGTGGCACCTGCCTGTAATCCTAGCTACTCAGGAGGCTGAGGCGGGAGGATTGCTCAAACTCAGAGGTGGAGATGGCAGTGAGCCAACATGGCACCACTGCACTCCAGCCTGGGGAACAGAGCAAGACTCTGTCTTCAAAAATAAAAAAGAGAAATCAGGTGCAGTGTAGAGTGCACTAGCACGAGCAGTGGTGCTGTGGTGGAGAAGGTCAGGAAAGGCCTCTCTGTGACGGTGATAGACAGAGCCCGGGGACTCCGGGGGAGAGCAGCACTGGAGGGCTCTAGGTGTTGGTGCCATTTGTGATCCTTTTGTTTTGTTTTGTTTTTGAGACGAAGTCTTGCTCTGTCGCCCAGGCTGGAGTGTAGTGGCACAATCTTGGCTCACTGCAACCTCTACCACCCAGGTTCAAGCCACCTCAGCCTCCCAAAGAGCTGGGATGGCAGGCATGAGTCACTGTGACTGGCCTATGTATCAAATTGTTACATTCTTCAGAAAGCTGTGCTTTAGGCAGCGTGTTCTGACAGCCATCCGAAATAAATTACAGAATGGCAGGGCAAGGATCACGTCAGCGACAGAGTGGCTGTGGACATCTGCTGGCCAGCAGCAGGGAAGCCACTCAGACCCTGGATTCTACCTCTGCAGCCCACCTGTACCTGAACCCTCCTCCCCAAATCAGTAGAAGCCTGGAACTCTCTGAACAGCAGATCTCATCAGCCACTGCCTTCACCAAAATTATGTGATTAATTCTTTCATGCAGAAGACAGCAGGAACCCCGAGAGAACAGGATCCAGAATCTGTGGGTTTTGATGGACAGGGTGGTAGGATCTGGGAGACTCCACCTACCTCCCCACCGCCCCCCGATCCTCACACTCCTTCCCCAGTCCTGCTCGGCATAGAGACTAGAGTGACATCACCAGAAATGTAGACACTTGGAAGGACATCAGCAACACGGAGAAGAGGAGGCCAGAGGTCTGCAAGACACCCAGCTCCTGGCCCCGGATGACCAGGACTCTGTCCAGAAAGGCTCCCTCCCAGCCATGGAACTTGATGGTCCCTGAGTTCCTGAGGATGGAGCTGGAGAGTCAGGCCCACAAGTCCTTCTGCCTCATTTGCTCTTCCTGGGATTGGAGGGAAGAGAGAAGACAGGGCTGGTCCAGAATTCTCCCCTGCACCCTGACAGCCACCCTGCAGCAAATCCCACTGATCTCACCAAGTGCGTCCCAAAGCTGTCTGCCTCTCCGCATCTCTGGCCCTTAGTCCTGATCCATCCATCGTCATCCTGTGCCTGGGCTTCTTCAGGAGCTGACCCAGGAGCATTTCCCCAGGGAGGTAGCTTCTAATTCCCAGAGAACAGAGGCTGCCCCTGAGCCCACCTGCATATGGAACCATCAGAAAGGCTACCTGGAGGTGGGTAATGCCTGAGCTACATCTTTTTTTCTTCCTTTCACATTTCTGGTGGAGTTGGGGGGGGGTCTCACTATGTTGCCCAGGCTGACCTCAAGCTCTTAGGATCAAGTGATCCTCTGCCCTCGGCCTCCTAAAGTGCTGGGATTACAGCCTGAGCTACACATTAAATGACCAGGAGGTGGGTGCTGGGCAGGCAGAGGATGGGGGATGGAGCTGGGAAGAGGGAGGGGAGGCTTTGAGACAGGGAATGGCATGACTCGGAGGACACAGTGCAGCCAGAGGAGTGCGTGGGCAGGGTCACTTGGCACTTCAGGGTCAGGCAGGAGTTTGGGGTCTCCCATGCTTCACTGGGGGAGAGGGGGAATCATCAGAAGGCAGGTGCCTGGAGAAGGGTTTTTGTTACTTTTTGAGATGGAGTCTTGCTCTGTTACCAGACTGGAGTGTAGTGGCACAATCTCAGTTCACTGTAACCTCTGCCTCCTGTGTTCAAGTGATTCTCCTGTCTGAGATTCTGGAGTAGCTGGGATTATAGGTGCCTGCCACCATGCTCAACTAATCTTTGTAGTTTTTAATAGAAATAGCATTTTGCCATGTTGGCCAGGCTGGTTTTGAACTCCTGACCTCAGGTGATCCGCATGCCTCAACCTCCCAAAGTTCTGGGATTACAGGCATGAGCCACTGTGCCTGGAGGAGGCCACGCAGGAAGCTGGAGAAACAGTCCAAGTGACAGATGGACATTGGGACAGCTGGGCCTAGAGAGGAAATAAGTTCCTTCCTTCATCCCCCTTCCCTCTCTCCTGCCTTTCTTTCCTCTCTTCCCTCCTCCTTTCTTCTGCTCTCTTGTCCTTTCTTTCTTCCCTTTCTTCCTTCCCTCCCTCATTCCTTCTCTTCCTCTTTCAACTCTTTCCTTCCCCATCTATCCTCCCCTTTCCTTGTGTCCTTGCCTCCCTCCTTTTCACTCCTCCCCTCCTTCCTTTTTCCCCATCCCTCTGTTCTTCCCTTCCTCTCTCCTTCCCTTCTCCTCTCCCTCCTTTCTTCCGTAGTTCTCAAACACTTGTCCAGCACCTTCTGCATGCTGAGCACTAACTAGATACTGAGTCTGCCACAATGAGTGGCCCATGCTGCTGTGGAGCTTCCACTCTAAGGAGAGCGAGGCCATCAGTCCCTGCTGGGCACTTCCTGCAGGGCCCTTTAGGAAGTGGGAAGTGCTGGGGAAAAGCAAAAATGAACTCCACACAGGCCAAGGAAGGGAGCTTCTGGGAGGAGAGGGATGGGCGGGCCGTGTCCTTGCTGCAAGGTGGTGAGGGAGGCTGCCCTGACTGCAGGGGGTGCTGGAGGGGACAAAGGTCTTCTGGAGGGAGGGTGGTCCTGGCAGAGGGAACAGCTAAAGCAGATGCCTGGAGAGATGTGTGAACATCAGGCAGGTGTGAGGATGGGGAAGGCAGGTAGGTGGGGAAGGGAAGGAGATGGGTGGAAGGTGAGGTTGGAGGCAATGAGGCAGCTCAGAGCAGGCCTGGTGGGCCACTGTGGGCTTTTGGCTCAGACTGAGGAAAATGGGGCCGCTGTGGGTCTGAGCAGAGGTGGGTGCAATGGATTCAGCCCACAGAGGTCTCCTGTGGCTGGGAGTGGAGAGAAGCTGGGGCAAAAGTAGGGAATAAGCCAGGGCCTTGCTGCTGGATGCATTTTCAAGGTGATGCTAAGCAAATCTGCTGACTGATGGGGTGCAGGAGAAAAAGGCATTGATCTGACCCAGGGCCTGGGGCCTGAACACTAGAGGGAGGAGCCGCCATCCATCGCGATGGGGAAGGAGCAGGGCAGGTGTGCAAAATGGGCAACTCACAGAGACAAGAACAAAGTCGGGCCCGCCAGCTCTCACTCAGCTCTCTCCTCCCCATTGCCCATGCCAGGGCCTGGGTCTCCCTCCCTACTGCCTGCCTGGTCCATCCCCTTCCCAAAAGCCGAACCTAACAGTGATTCCTCTTGTTGGTGATGAAGAAATTCAGAGGGAGGAGGCTCAGGAAGACAGCGACGGCAGTGAAGGCGGAGGGGCCCAGAAGCTGGGGACAGAGGGTACAGAATGTCAGGAGATCCTAAGGAGCCCAGCTGCCAGAGGCATGTGAACCACAGCAACTCCATCTTGAATAGGAGCTGGGTAAAAGGAGGCTGAGACCTACTGGGCTGCATTCCCAGGAGGTGAAGACATTGAGTCACAGGATGAAATAGGAGGTCAGCACAGGATACAGGTCACAGAGACCTTGCCAATAAAACAGGCTGCAATAAAGAAGCCAGTCCAAAACCCACCAAACCCAAGATGGCCAGGAGAGTGACCTCTGGTCGTCCTCACTGCTACATTGCCACCAGCGCCATGACAGTTTACAAATGCCATGGCAACATCAGAAAGTTGCCCTGTATGATCTAAAAAAGGGGAGTCATGAATGATCTGCCCCTCGTTCAGCATGTCATGGAGAAATGACCCTAAAGATGGGCACCAGCGCCCTCTGGGCTGCTCTATGGAGTAGCCACTCTAGCTTTACTTTTTAAAAAACTGGCTTGTTTAGGAAAGCATAAACTTGCTCTGTGGCTTACACCTGTAATCCCAGCACTTTGGGAGGCAGAGGCAGGTAGATCACCTGAGGTCAAGAGTTCGAGAGCAGCCTGTCCAACGTGGTGAAACCCCATCTCTACTAAAAATATAAAAATTAGCCAGGTGTGCATCTATCATCTTTGTAATTACCACCTTTCTAATTAGGTTTCTGAGTGGACATCCAATTTATTGATTCCCAGTGCTGGAATCTGAGCAACCCACTGCGCTGGCTAAAACAGCAGTGTTAAGATTGATGGTGCTTTTCTGCCTGGGAATCTCTGGTCTGGCTTTCTTCTTGAGTCCATCCTTCAATCAGCTGAATAGGTGACTCTGCCGTCCCAGAGCTCCAAACGTTGGCCAAAAGGGGAACCAGTCCCATTTACTCTGCCACAAGAACTGCCGCGCCGAGGTGCCGGCAAAACCACCGCACCAGCCACAGGTCACACTGGCAACCTGTGGGGGTCCTCCACTTGGAATCTCCTGGTCTGTGAGCAACAAAAATTCGTCTGAAAGTGTGGCATCCTCTCATTTTCTGCGCTTTCACTGGGAGCCAAAATCCTGAGCTGCTAATGATCAGCCATCTTGGATCGCTCCTCCATGGGAGGGTGTTTCTTCTTTTAGGGAAGAAATCAGCCTAAAACGGCTGAGAATATCCAAAATTAGAACATCTCTCCCTCTACAGGGGATCACAGTTCCTCATCAGCAATGGAACAAGGCCTGATGGAAAAAGACTGTGTTCCATTAACAGAAGTAGGCTTCAGAAAGTGGATGATAAGAAACTTCTGGGAGTTAAAAGAACTTGTTCTAACCCAATGTAAAGAAACTAAGAACTCTGAAAAAAGGTTTGGGCTGGGCACGGTGGCTCAAGCCTGTAATCCCAGCACTTTGGGAGGCCGAGGCGGGTGGATCATGAGGTCAAGCGATCAAGACCATCCTGGTCAACATGGTGAAACCCCATCTCTACTAAAAATACAGAAAATTAGCTGGGCATGGTGGCATGTGCCTGTAATCCCAGCTACTCAGGAGGCTGAGGCAGGAGAATTGCATGAACCCAGGAGGCAGAGGTTGAGGTGAGCCGAGATTGCACCATTGCACTCCAGCCTGGGTAACAAGAGTGAAACTCTGTCTCAAAAAAAGAAAAAGAAAAAAGGTTTGATGAAATGCTAACAAGAATAGACAATATAGAGAGGAATATAAGTAAATTAACAGAGTTGAAAAACACAACCTGAGAACTTCATGAAATATGCACAAGTTTTAACAGCTGAATTGATCAAGCAGAAGAAAGGATATCAGAGGTTGAAGACCAACTTAATGAAATAAAACAAGAAGACAAGATTAGAGAAAAAAGGATAAAAAGGAATGAGCAAAGTCTCCAAAAAATATGGGACTATGTGAAAAGACCTAATCTACGTTTGATAGGTGTACCTGAATGTGACAGAGAGAATGAATCCAAGCTGGAAAATACTCTTCAGGATATTATTCAGGCAAACTTTCCCAACCTAGCAAGGCAGGACAATATTCAACTCCAGGTAATACAGAGAACACCACAAAGATATTCCTCAAGAACAGCAACCCCAAGGCCCATAATTGTCAGATTCACCAGGATTGAAATGAAGGAGAAAATACTAAGGGTAGCCAAAGAGAAAGGTCAGGTTACCCACAAAGGGAAGCCCATCAGACTCACAGCAGATCTCTCAGCAGAAACCCTACAAGCCAGAATAGAGTGGGGGCCAATATTTAACATCCTTAAAGAAAAGAACTTTCAACCCAGAATTTCATATCCAGCAAACTAAGCTTTACGAGTGAAGGAAAAATAAAATCTTTTGTGAACAAGCAAGTACTCAGAGATTTCATTACCACCAGGCCAGCTTTACAAGAGCTTCTGAAAGAAGCATTACACATAGAAAGGAACAACCAGTATTAGCCTTTCTAAAAATATACCAAAAAGTAAAGAGCATCAACATAAAGAATTTACATCAATGAATGGATACAACAGCCAGTTGACATCAAATGGCAGTAACCCTAAATTTAAATCGACTAAATCCCCCAATCAAAAGATACAGCCAAATCCCATTGGTATGTTGTATCCAGACCTATCTTACATGCAAGGATCAAAACAAAGGGAGGGAGAAAGATTTGCCAACCAAATGGAGAGCAAAAATAAATAAATTAAAAGCAGAGGTTGCAATTCTCGCCTCTGATGGAATGGATTTTAAAACAACAAAGATCAAAAGAGGACATAATGGTAAAAGGATCAATGCAACAAGAAGAGCTGACGATCCTGGATGTGTACGCACCCAATACAGGATACATAAGACTTGTAAAGAGACTTAGACTCCCACACAGTAGTAGTGGGAGATTTCAACATCAATATTAGATAGATCAACGAGACAGAAAATTAACAAGGATATCCAGGACTTGAACTCAGATCTGGAACAAGTAAACTTAAACATTTATAGAACTCTCCACTTTAAATACACAAAATATACACTCTTATCAGTACCACATCACACCTACTCACAGGTTTAAATGAAATATTGATTGGCCATTATTAAGCACAATTGATGGTATAAGGGAGGTTTTCAATACCCATTTTTAGACTGCATTCTAGCCTGGGCAATAAAGCAACACTCCCGTTCTCTCTCCTCTTCCTCTTTTTTCCTCTTCTTCATTCCCTTTTTTTTTCTTCTTAAAAAAAAAAACAATTAGCCAGGTGTGGTGGCAAACACCTATGATCCCAGCTACTCAGGAGGCTGAAGCAGGAAAATCACTTGAACCCGGGAGGTGTAGGTTGTAGTGAGCGGAGATCACACCACTGCCCTCTATCTAGTCTGGACAACAGAATGAGACTCCATCTCAAACAAACAAACAAAAGTGCTTTCACTTTATGGACTCACCCTGAGTTGTTTCTTTCATGAGATCCAAGAACCCTCCCTTGGGGCCTGGATTGGGTCCCCTTTCCTGTAATGCAGCTGCAGAACCTGAAGGGGGTCAGACTTGGGTCCTAAGATGCAGAGTCAGGGAATGTGATAAGGGCAGCCACCAGGTCCCAGGGATCTGGGCTCATGGGGGTCTGCTGGGTCAGGAGGCGCCTGCTGAATACGGGGTCCTTCAATGTCAGGGAGAGGAATGGCCCACTTAAAGGAGGGGGAGAGGGTTATATTCAAGACAGAACATGCACACTCAAGGAGGACTACAGTGTGTTCCTGGCCACAACAGTGAAATTGAGACCTCCGGAATCAGGACCGGGTTCAAATCCTTACTCTGACGCTTGTGAGTGTGGCCTTGGGGCAAGCTGCCTCCCTAATGTGCAATTCCCTTGTCTGCACAATGGGAACAGAGCTGTCCTCATTTTGCATGTTTGCTTATTACATTTAAGTATTTTCCTAATCTTCATTTTACCCTCATGAGGGTTGTCAGACTTAGCAAATCATCATACAGATGCCCAGTTATTTTTGAAGACAAAGAGTGAATAAGGTTTTACTCTAAGTCTCGTGCATTATTTGGGACACACACTGAGAGTCCGAAACTCACACTTCACTGGATGTCCTATGTTTTCTCTGGCAACCCTGTTCCCCACTGACGTGGTGCTTTTGGGATAGTTATCTCGCCCGTCTCAGCTTTGATTTCTATATCTGGAAAATGTGGAAGTGGGAGGTAGAATAAATGATTTTTAAGTTGCTGTGACTTTGAGAGTCCTTCACAGGTTACTTGAACCCATTCAATCACCAAGCCCCACCCCAACTCCAGTCTGCATGCCTCAGTTTCCCCTCTCAGTCCTTAGGAATGCTATTTTTTAAATGGAGTCTTGCTCTGTTACCCAGGCTGGAGTGCAATGTCACGATCTTGGCTTATTGCAACATCTACTTCCCAACCAATTCTGTCTCTTCCCTGCTGAGTAGCTGGGATTACAGGCATGCATCATTATGCCTGGCTAATTTTTGTATTTTTAGTACAGACAGGGTTTCACCATGTTGCCAGGCTGGTCTCGAACTCCTGGCCTCAAGTGATCTACCCACCTCAGCCTCCCTAAGTGCTGGGATTACAGGTTTGACCCACCCCACCAGCTAAAAGAAAATAGAACACTATTTTCTAATCTTGAGTTTGTATCATTTATGCAGCAATGGCGCCACCTGGTGGCTCCATGGAGAAATGCCCTGAGGGTAAACAGACCGCAGCGGGGATTGGAAAAACACTGGAAGGAATCTGACAGAAGATGCGCATCTCTCTAGGGGAAAAAAAATGGTTCATTAAACTGTAGCAACCCCAGTATCCACCCCTCCTTCACCAGGATCTCATGGTGATCTTAGGAGCTTTCTACCAAGAGGCAGGAAAAGTGCAGAGGGAAAGTGACACAGTGTATTATCTGCAGATATCTTGGTCTCCTCTGATTTTTTTTTTTTTGAGGTTGAGTCTTGCACTGTCTCTCAGGCTGGAGTGCAGTGGTGTAATCTCATCTAACTGCAATTTACACCTCCCAGGTTCAAGTGATTTTCCTGCCTCAGCCCCCTTAATAGCTGGATTACAGGCGCCTGCCACACCACACCTGGCTAATTTTGGTATTTTCAGTAGAGATGAGGTTTTGCCATGTTGTCCAGGCTGGTCTCGAATTCTAACCTCAAGTGATCCACCGGTCTCAGCCTCCTAAAGTGCTGAAATTAGTCAAGAGCCACTGTGCACAGCCTGGTCTCCTCTGATTTTGGCAATGATGGTGTCAACCTGATCAATTGCCCTGAATTTTCCTATGTTTTTCCTGTCTCCGTCTCTTTCTTCCTAATGATGACATGTATGCACTGCACATCAAGCACTGTCTGAGTGCTTTCTATTGCATTTGCTAAGCACCTATCGTTTGCAAGGCCCTGGAATACAAGGTGAAGGCCTTAGAAAAGGTCCTGGCAAAAACAATCATATGCATGCGCATTCAATTTTTTTCAAGTATCCAATTATAATCAAAATGCCACTAACATTTTTCACAAGGCCAGGCACAGTGGCTCACAGCTGTAATCTCAGCACTTTGGGAGGCCAAGATGGATGTATCATTTGAGGTCAGGAGTTGGACACCAGCCTGGCCAACATGGTGGAAACCTGGTATCTACTAAAAATACAAAAATGAGCCAAATCCAGTGGCGCATGCCTGTAATCCCAGCTCCTCAGGAGGCTGAGGCTGGAGAACTGTTTGAACCCAGGAGGCGGAGGTTGCAGTGAACTGAGATTGCACCACTGCATTCCAGCCTGAGTGATGTAGCAAGACTCTATCTCAAGAAAATAAAACATTTTTTACAATTTTTAGAAAAAGGGTCTTGCTCCGTCTCAGAGCTGGAATACAGTGATCATAGCTCACTGTAACCTTGAACTCCTGGGCTCAAGGGATCCTCCTGCCTCAGCCTCCCAAGTAGTTAGTACTATAGGTGTACACTACCAACATGCCCAGTTAATTAAAAAACAATTTTTTTTTGTAAAGATAGGATCTCTCTGGTTGGTATGTTGCTCAGGCTAGCCTTTATCTCCTGGCCTCAAGTGATCCTCCCACCTCAGCTTCCATATGCCATTATACCTTAAATGTACCTAGCCAGGGCTT
The DNA here is from genome assembly GCA_028533165.1 of Leontopithecus rosalia. NCBI lineage: Eukaryota > Metazoa > Chordata > Mammalia > Primates > Cebidae > Leontopithecus > Leontopithecus rosalia. The sequence goes on from CM052659.1 coordinate 85,071,758, forward strand.
AGTACTTAAATGTACTTAGGATCACCTATGCCTGTGGTCTCAGCACTTTGGGAAGCCGAGATAGGCTGATCACTTGAGGCCAAGAGCTTGAGAGCACCTGGCCAATGTAGTAAAACCCCATCTCTACTAAAAACACAAAACAATTAGCAGGGTGTGGTAGTGCCTGTAATCCCAGCTACTAGGGAGGCTGAGGCATGAGAATTGCTTGAACCTGGGAGGTGGAGGTTGCAGTGAGCTGAGATCACACCATTCCATCAGCCTGGCCAACAGAGAGAGACTGTGTCTCAAACAAACAAACACCTAGCCAGGGCTCTGAAAACCATGGCATATAGAATATACACAGGAGACATGGAGATCCCACCACCTGTTTTTATACAGCCCATGAGCTGCCCATGAATGTTTATTGGTTTTATATTTTTAAATACTTGAAAAAAATCAGGCTGGGCACGGTGGCTCACACCTGCAATCCCAGCACTTTGGGAGGCCGAAGTGGGCAAATCACCCGAGATCAGGAGTTGGAGACCAGCCTGGCTAACATGGTGAAACCCCATCTCTACTGAAATACAAAAATTAGCCAGGCCTGGTGGCACACACCTGTAATCCCAGGCTATAGTGCAGTGGTTCGATCTCAGTTCATCGCAATCTCTGCCTTCTGGGTTCAAGCAATTCTCCTGCCTCAGCCTCCCAAGTAACTGGGACTACAGGCATGCACCACTGTGCCCAACTAATTTTTTTGTGTTTTTAGTAGAGATGGAGTTTCACTATGTTGGTGAGGATGGTCTCAATCTCCTGACCTTGTGATCTGCCCACCTCAGCCTCCCAAAGTGCTGGGATTACAGGCATGAGCCCCAGCACTTTTTTTTTTTTTTTTTTTTTTTTTAGACAGGGTCTCACTCTGTGGAAGTGCAGGCTTCACTGAGCTCTGACTGTACTACTGCAACCAGGCTGGAGTGCAGAGGTGACATCATGGCTCACTGCAGCCTCCACCTTCCTGGGATTCAAACAATCCTCCCCCCTCTGCCTCCCGTGTAGCTGGCTACAAGAAAGTGCCACCATGACCGGCTAATTTTTTTGGTGTTTTTTGTAGAGATTGGGTCCCCCTATGTTATGCATGCTGGTCCCAAACTCCTGGCTTCAAGCAGTCCCCCTGCCTTAGCCTCCCAAAGTCTGGAAGCTCAGCTGTGAGCCACTGTACTCAGTCTGTTTTATCCTTATGAACAGATTTTTTTTTTTTTAACACAGGGTCTCAGTCTGTCATCCAGGCCCACTGCATCCAGGTGCAATTGTGGCTCACTGCAGCCTCCACTTCTCAGGCTCAAGCAGTCCTCCTGCTTCAGCCTCCCAGTAGCTGGGACCACAGGTGCACCACCATGCAAGACTAAGTTATTTTTTATAGAAATGGGCTTTCACCCCATTGCCTGGGCTGGTCTCAAACAGCTGGGCTCAAGTGATCCTCCAGCCTCAGCCTCTCAAAGTGCTGGGATTACAGATAACAGCTGCCAAACCCAACCTGTTTTGTTGCTTATAGTAGTTACCTGTATTAGAAGACATTCCGTTGTGTTCAAGCCCCTGGATGACAAAAAATTCCACAGCCATCCCTCTGAGCCTGCTTATAGAGAAGACTAGTGGGGGTTGAGTTGCCTTTTCTTTTTTCTTTTGAGATGGAGTCTGGCTCTGTCCCCCAGGCTGAAGTGCAGTGGCATGATCTAAGCTCACTGCTACCTCCACCTTCGGGGTTCAAGCGATTCTCCTGCCTCAGTCTCCCAAGTAGCTGGGATTACAGGCACATACAACCGTGCCCAATTCATATTTGTATTTTTAGTAGAGCCAAGGTTTCGCCATGTTAGCCAGGCTGATCTTGAACTCCTGACCTCAAGTGATCTGCCCACCTCAGCCTCCCAAAGTGCTGGGATTACAGGCATGCACCCCCATGCCTGGCAGAAGGATCAGGTTTTCTCATTTTATTTTTATTTTTTAGTTTTTAGACAGAGTCTCACTCTGTCACCCAGGCTGGAGTACAATGGTGTTGTCTCGGCTCACTGCAACCTCCACCTCCAGGGATTCTCTGGTCTCAGCCTGTTAAATAGCTGGGACTACAGGCATGTGCCACACCTGGCTAATTTTTGTATTTTTAGTAGAAATGGGGTTTCACTATGTTGGCCATGATGACCTTGAACTCCTGACCTCTGGTGTTCTTCCACCTCAGCCTCCTAAAGTGCTGGGATTACAGGTGTGAGCCACCATGCCTAGCCGTAGGTTTTCTTTAACCAAAACACATTCCTTGTCATGTTTAACAGAATTGTGCCCCAGCCCTGTACTTTCCTTGATTCATCCTCCTTTGAATAGCAAACCTCTCAAAAGCTGTAAGGAACATGGAAGAGCCACTGGCCATGTGGGCTGGTTGGTGGTGGTGGAGCGGCTGGGGTCCCAGCAGTTGGTATCCCCTTTCCCAGAATGTACACGAGGCCTCATGTACCTGTCCTGTTATCCCCTAGGTCAGCTCGTCAACACCGTCTGGGTGAAAAAAGGAGACCAGATCTTGTTTTCTTGTATGTTCAAAGCCAATATCACCATCCACAACATTGCCGTCAGTGCATGCCTGACCCACCAGTAGCCTGGAAATATTTAGACCTGGTTTATTAACCATACACTTGCCAGACCCAACCCAGCCAAAATATAAAATCAACCGCGTGCAGTGACCCAGTGCAGTGACCTGTAATCCCATCACTTTGGGAGGCCAAGGCGGGTGGATCTCCTGAGGTCAGGAGTTTGAGACCAGCCTGGCCAACATGGTGAAACCCCATCTCTACTAAAAATATAAAAATGAGCCGGGTGTGGTGGTACACACCTGTAATCCCAGCTACTCGGGATGAGTAGCTGAGGTGGGAGAATCACTTGAACACAGGAGGTGGAGGTTGCAGTGAGCCAAGATTGAACCACTGCACTCCAGCCTAGGCAGAGCATGAGACTCCATCTCAAAAAACAACAGTAACAACAACAAAAACACAAAATCAAACCCCAGCCCTTTTTCTTTTTTTTTTTTTTAGAGATAGATAGGGTCTTCCTGTGTTATCCAGGCTACAGTGCAGGGGTACAATCATAGCTCACTGCAGCCTCTTACTCCCAGGCTCAAGCAATCCTCCCACCTCAGCCTCCTGAGTAGCTGGGATTACAGGTGCATGCTACCATGCCCAACTAATACTTGTGTGTGTGTGGAGATGGGATCTCACCATGTTGGCCAGGCTGGCCTCAAACTCTGGGCTTCAAGTGATCCTCTCATCTCAGCCTTCCAAAGTGCTGGGATAACAGTCATGAGCCTCAACTCCTGGCCAAAACCTAATTACACATTCCTGAATGATGGAAAGCATGAGCTTCTGTGCCCTTTAACAATGAAATGGATTATTCCTTGAGTATAATCCTCAAGGAATTTGCTGGGGATGCTGTAACAAAGTGGCACAAACTAAGAGGCTTAAAATAAGACAAATTTATTGTTTCAGGCCAGATGCCGTGTCTCATGTCTGTAATCCCTGTGCTTTGGGAGCATGAGGGAGAGGATCACTTCAGGTCGGGAGTTTGAGACCAGCCAGGCCAACAGGATGAAACCCTGTCTCTATCAAAAAAATACAAGGCTGGGAGTGGTGGCTTATACCTGTAATCCTAGCACTTTCGGAGGCTGAGGTAGGCAGATCATGAGGTCAGGAGTTTGAGACCAGCATGGCCAACATGGTGAAACCCCATCTTTACTAAAAATACAAAAATTAGCTGGCTGTGGTGGCACATACCTGTAATCCTAGCTACTCAGGAAGCTGAGGCAGCAGAACTGCTTGAACCCAGAGGTGGAGGTTGCAGTGATCTGAGATTGCACCACTTTACTCCAGACTGGAGGACAGAGCAAGAATGCATCTCAGAAAAAAAAAAAAACTAGCCAGGCATGGTTGCATGTACCTGTGTTCCCAAGCTACTCAGGAGGCTGAGGTGGGAGGATTGCTTGAATCAGGGAGGATGAGGCTGCAGTGAGCTGAGATCACACCACTACACTCCAGCATGGGTGACAGAGTGAGACCCGGTCTCAATAAATAAATCAAATAAAAAATTGTTGTCTCCTAGTTGGGAGGCCGGAAGTGTAAAGTCAGGTGTCTGTAGGCCAGGCTCTCCCTGGAGGCTCTGGGGAAGAATCTGTCCCAGCCTCTCTCCTGGCTCAGGCATACCTTGACTTATAGTAGCCATCGTCCTTCTATGCATGTCTGTCTCTGTGTGCAAATTTCCCTTTGGGCAGGCACAGTGGCTCACACCTATAGTCCAGCACTTTGGGAGGCCGAGGCAGGATTGCTTGAGCCCAGAATTTCAAGACCAGCCTGGGGAACATATTGAGATACTGTCTCTACATAAAATACAGAAAATTAGCTGGTCACGGTGGAACACACCTATAGTCCCAGCTACTCAGGAGGCTGAGGTGGGAGGATCACTTGAACCCAGGAGATTGAGGCTGCAGTGAGCTGTGATCACACCACTACACTCCAGCCTGGGTGACAGAACAAGACGCTGTCTCAAGAAAAAAATATTTTATTCTTTCTATTTCTCTCACAGGCAACAAATTTCCCTTTTAGTAAGGACACCAGTTATATAGGATCAGGGCGCCACCTTCATGACCCATTTTAACTTGATGACTTCTGTAATGACCCCGTCTCAAAATAAGGTCATGCCTGTAATCCCAGCACTTTGGAAGGCTGAAGTGGGAGTATTACTTGAGGCCAGGAGTTCAAGACCAGCCTGGGCAACATAGTGAGACTTCACCTCTACAAAAACAATAAAAAAAAATTAGCTGGGTGTAGGGATATGTACCTGTAGTCCCAGCTCCTTGGGAGGCAGGAGCACAGAGCGAGTCCAGGAGGTCGAGGCTGCAGTCATCTGTGACTGTGTCACTGCACACCAGCTTGGGCAACAGCAAGACCTAGTCTGTCTGAAGAGAAAAAAAAAGTTTTACTCCAATTTACTCCCAAAAAAAAATTACTCCAATTTGGGGTGATTTAAAAAAACTTTAACTCTGTATTTTTTCATATTGCTTAGCTCTTCCATATGAACTCTATGATTATAACCAGAAAATAGCAGTCACATTATTTTTTTTTTATTTTTTGATATGGAGTTCTGATCTTGTTGCCCGAGCTGGAGTGCAGTGGCATGATCTCTGCTCACTGCAACCTCTGCCTCCTGGATTAAGCAATTCTCCTGCCTGAGCCACCTGAGTAGCTGGGACTATAGGCACATGCCAGCCCGCCTGGCTCATTTTTGTAGTTTTAGTAGAGAGGGGGATTCACCATGTTGATCAGGCTGGTCTTGAACTCCTGGCTTCAAGTGATCTGCCCACTTCAGCCTCTCAAAGTGCTGGAATTACAGGCAAGAGCCACTGCACCCGGCCATACTTATCTTTTTGTCCACAGAAATTGACCAACATTTCAATTTTTGTTTTGTCTTGTTTTGTTTTTCTTAGATGAAAAAAAACCTGGCAGTTATAATTGGGGAAGACAATTTGCATTATGGGAATCTGGGCATCGTGCCAAGTTCCATAATCAAAGTTGGTAAAAAGAAACTGGGGTTTCTTTTTATGCAATGTGCAAGGTTGTTGCATAGGTACGCACATGGCGGCAAATCACGCTGCATGTGTATACCTATGCAACAATCTTGCATGTTCTTCACATGTACCCCAAAACCTAAAATGCAATTAATAAATAAAACAATAAAACATTTTGAGAACCAAACAAACAAAAAAAATCATTGCCTGCAGATGATTTCCTCATTTCAAAAAGAAGGAAAGAAAGAAACTGGGGTTACGGGCTGGTGGGGTGGCACACGCCTGTAATCCCAGCACTTTGGGAGGCCGAGGTGGGTGGATCACCTGAGGTCAGGAGTTTGAGACCAGCCTGTCCAACATGGTAAAACCCCATCTCTACTAAAAATACAAAAATTAGGCGGGCCTAGTTGTGGGTACCTGTAATCCCAGTTACTCCTGAGACTGAGCAGGAGAATCACTTAACCCTGGGAGTGGGAGTGAGACTCTGTCTCAAAAAAAAAAAAAGAAAAAGTGGGGTTATGAATCAGTTGGTAAGGAATAATGGTCTTGTTCACAAACTTCTGATCCTTTTTTTGCAGGCTAGAAATCACTCCAGTTAGTGAAATAGTAACAACAGCAGCCAAAAGGCAAGAGTATTTAAAATGCAGGAGGTGCTGGTCTAGGCATGTTCATGGGTTACATTATTTAGCCTTGAGCATCATCTAATGAGTACATCCTCATTTTTGATAGGTTCCTATTTGACAGGTGGAAAAACTGAGGCACAGAGACCTACATGGTACTAAGTGGTGGTGCAGGTGTCACCTGACATTATCTTGTGCACTATGCCTATCTAATTATTATTTTTGAGATGGAGTTTCCTTCTTGTTGTCCATGCTGGAGTGCAATCTCAGCTCACTGCAACCTCCGCTTCCCAGGTTCAATCAATTCTCCTGCCTCAGCCTCCCAAGTAGCTTGGATTACAGGCATGTGCCACCATGCTTGGCTAATTTTATATTTTTAGTAGGGATGGGGTTTCTGCATGTTGATCAGGTTAGTCTTGAACTCCTGACCTCAGGTGATCCACCTACCTCGGCCTCCCAAAGTGCTGGGATTACCGGCGTGAGCCACCACATCTGGCTTTTTTTTTCAGACAGAGTCTTACTCTGTTGCCGAGACTGGAGTGCCGTGGGATGATCTCTGCTCACTACAACGTCCACCTCCCAGGTTCAAGCAATTCTCCTGACTCAGCTTCCCAAGTAGCTGGGATTGTAGGCATGTGCCACCACGCTAGACTAATTTTTGTAGTTTTAGTGAGTCTGGGTTTCACCATGTTGGCCAGGACGGTCTTGAACTCCTGACCTCAGGTGATCCACCTGCCTCAGGCTCCCAAAGTGCTGGGATTACAGGCATGAGCCACCTTGTGTGGCCACTATGCCTATCTAATTGTATTTCTAAAAGGAGAGGGAAAAAACAATTGTATTTCCATCCTCACAGTAACTCTGTGAAGGAGATAATATCATCCACCCTTTACAAATGAGAAAACAAAAGCTCCAGCTTTTTTTTTTTTTTTCTGAGACAGTGTCCCACTTTGAAGTCCAAGCTTGAGTGCAGTGGCATTATCTTGGCTCACTGCAGTCTTGACCTCTGGGACTCAAGTGATCCTCCCACTTTAGCCTCCCAAGTAGCTGGGACTAATGGGTGACACCACCACACCTGGATAATTTTTTGAATTTTTTTGTAGAGATGAGGTCTTGCTATGTTGCCCAGGCTGCTCTCAAACTCCTGGGCTCAAGCAATCCTCCCACCTCGACCTCTCAAAGTGCTGGGATTGCAGGCCTGGTCACTCCAGCTTCTTTCTTTCCCAAGGCCACACTAAGTTGTTAGTGGCTGAGTCAAAAGAGTCCCAGGGGGTCTACTGACCCCTACTTCAGTGTTTTTCCAGCTAGACTACAGCCACTGTCATTCCTGGAAGTTGTCTGACAGTAGACTGAGATGGATTATTTGGGTGTGGAGCACAAACAGAGGAACCATCTCTTAGGAGCCTTAACCCTGACATTCTGATGGGGCCAGCATGTTTTCTAAGAAAAGATTCCATAGCTCCCATCCACGACCAGTGAATAGGAATTAGGTACCAGGCGTGGTGGCTCATGCCTGTAATCCCAACACTATCGGAGGCCAAGGTGGGCAGATCACTAGGTCAGTTCAAGACCAGCCTGGCCAATATGGCAAAACCCCATCCCTACTAAAAATACAAAAATTAGCTGGGTGTGGTGGCAGGTGCCTGTAGTTCCAGCTACTTGGGAGGCTGAGGCAGGAGAATCCCTTGAAACTGGGAGGCAGAGGTTGCAGTGAGCTGAGATCACGCCACTGCACTCCAGCCTGGGTGACAGAGCAAGACTTGGTCTCAAAAAAAAAAAAAAAAAAAAAAAATAGGCTACGTGCAGTGGCTCCTGCCTGTGATCCCGGAGCTTTGGGAGGCCAAGGCAGGAGGACTATTTGAGGCCAGGAGTTCAAGACCAGACTCGGTAAGCTAGGGAGACCGAGTCTCTAGAAAAATAATTTAAAATTTTGACTGGGCACAGTGGCTCACTCCTATAATCCCAGCACTTTGGGAGGCCAAGACGGGCAGATCACCTGAGGTCAGGGGTTTAAGACTAGCCTGGCCAACATGGTGAAAACCTATCTTTACTGAAATATAAAAATTAGCTGGATGTGGTGGCGGGCTTCTGTAATCCCATCTACTTGGGAGGCTGAGACAGAAGAATTGCTTGAACCCAGAAGGGGAGGTTGCAATGAGCCCAGATTGAGCCACTGCACTCCAGCCTGGACATCAGAGCAAGACTCTGTCTTAAAACAACAACAAAAAACAATTAGCTGGGTGTGCTAGTGCACACCTGTAGTTCCACCTACTTGAGAGGCTGAGGCAGGAGGATCACTTGAACCCAGGAGGTTGAGGTTTCAGTGAGCTATGGTTGCAGCACTGTACTCCAGCCTGGGTGACAGCATGAAACTCTGTCTCTTAAAATAATAATAATTTTAAAAACTAACAAAAATTTTAATAAAAGAATTATTTTGGCCAGGCATAGTGGCTCCTTCCTGCAAATCCCAGCACTTTGGTTCCAGGAGTTCATCACCAGCCTGGGCAACAAAGTAAGACCCCATCTCTACTAAAAATATGAAAATTAGCTGGGCATGGTGGTGTGCACCTGTAATCCCAGCTACTTGTGAGGCACAAGAATGACTTGAACCTGGGAGGCAGAGGTTGCAGTGTGCCGAGATTGTGCCACTACACTCCAGCCTGGGCCACAGAAACTCCATCTCAAAAACAGAAAATAATAATAATTACCAAAGGATGAATGAAGCTGAAGAGTAGTTAGATCACAATTTGTTGTCCTTATGACTGTTTCCTCCTTCCCCCAGCCCTCTCTCCTTCCCTTAATCTCTTCCTTTTCCCCTCCCCTCCAACTTGAAGCCTTGCCTTGTCACCCAGGCTGGAGTGCAGTGGCGCAATCTTGGCTCACTGCAACCTTCACCTCCCAGATCCTCCTGCGTAGCTGGGATTACAGGCACCCACCACTACACCCAGCTAACTTTTCTATTTTTAACAGAGATGGGGTTTTACCATGTTGACCAGGCTGGTCTCAAACTCCTGACCTCATGATTTTACCCGCCTCAGCCTCCCAAAGTGTTGAGATTACAGGCATGAGGCAGGCACCTGGCCCTTTCTCTTTCCTTCTTTCTTCTCTCTACCTTCTTTAAGTCTGCATCATGAAACAAAATTTAAATCTTCAAAAAAAAACAATTAGAATGACTGGATCTCAGAAATCACTTTCTTCTTAGTTTGCAGACCAACCCACGTGGTGGGAGGTGGCCCTGATGCTCAGCAGCCCAGGGATTGTGGAAATACCCATTGCAGGATGCAGCCTTTCAGCTTTTGATTCCAGAAGTGCCTTGTGAATATCCAGGCACTTCTGATGCATCCTGAATTCCACATTGGGAGGTGCAATGTATGCGATCCTGTTTACACCAATGTTCAATGCACTCTTTTTTGAAAAGACAAATTCAAGCTGGGAATGGTACCACCTTCAGGGGCTAAGGATGGAGGGTTGCTTGAGGCCAAGAATTCAAGACCAGCCTGGCAACATAGACCCATTTCTAAAATAAAATTTTTTTTAAATATGCCGACTGGCTGGCTACAGTGGCTCATGCCTGCAATCCATCCCAGCACTTTGTGAGGCCGAGGAGGGCGAATCACCTGAGGTGAGGAATTCAAGTCTAGCCTGGTCAACATGGTGAAACCCTGTCTCTACTAAAAAAATACAAAAATTAGCCAGGCATGGTGGCAGGTGCCTGTAATTCTAGCTACTCAGGAGGCTAAGGCAGCAGAATCACTTGAACCCAGGAGGCGGAGGTTGCAGCGAGCTGAGATCGCACCACTGCACTCCAGGCTGGGTGACAAAACAACAGTCAGTCTTAAAAAAAAAAATGCTGGCATTGGCCTGGTGCAGTGCCATGGCTCACAACTGTAATCCCAGCACTTGAGGAGGCTGTGACAGGCAGATCACTAGAAGTCAGGATTTCCAGACCAGCCTAACCAACATGGTGAAAGCCCATTTCTACTAAAAATACAAAAATTAGCTGGCTGTGGTGGCGGGTGCCTATAATTCCACCTTCTTGGAGTGCTGAGGCAGGAGAATTGCATTAACCTGGGAGGCGGAGGTTGCAATGAGCTGAGATCATGCCACTGCACTCCAGCCTGGGTGACAGAGTGAGACTTCATCTCAAAAAAAAAAAAGTTGGGTGTGATGGTGTGTGGTCTCAGCTACTCAGGAGGCTGAAGTGTGCGGATTGCTTGAGCCCAGGAGTTTGAGGCTTTAGGGAGATATGGTGGAGTCACTGCACTCCAGCCTGGGTGACAAAATGAGACCCCTAATTCTAAAAAACTAACTTAAAAAATTAACAAAACAAGAGAGAGAATAGGATAGTATTCATCACCAATAAGAGATCAATCATATCACCCACTGAATCTTGCCAACATGATCAAACTCTAATCTGATGGGGCGAGCATCAATTCAGCTGCAAATATGCCACAAATACAAAAGGCAGAGAATGGGTTCACCTGCACCAGGGAAAACCAGACTTTAAGAAATGCTACAGGACCAATAGCGTGGAGTCTTCCAAAATCCATAGAAAGGAAAAGAGATAGGCCAGGCAAGGTGGCTGATGCCTGTAATCCCAGCATATTGGGAGGCTAAGGTGGGCAGATTATGAGGTCAGAAGTTTGAAACCAGCCTGACCAACGTGGAGAAATCCCATCTCTACCAAAAATACAAAAATTAGCCAGGTGTGGTGGCACGTGTCTGTAATTCCAGCTACTCAGGAGGCTGAAGCAAGAGAATCGCTTGAACCTGGGAGGCAGAGATTGCAGTGGGCTGAGATTGTGCCATTGCACTCCAGCCTGGGTGACAGAACAAGACTCTGTCTGAGAAAAAAATAAAAATAAAGGAAAAATAAATTAAAAATAAAAATAAGGAAAAGGGATAGAGGAGAAACCTGTAGATTGTGTCTTTTTTAAAATTTTAGTTTTTGGCTGGGCACAGTGGTTCACACCTCTGATCCCAATCTTTGGGAGACTGAGGTGGGCAGATCACCTAAGGTCCGGAGTTTGAGAACAGCCTGGCCAACATGGTAAAATCCTGGCTCTACTAAAAGTAGAAAAATTAGCTGGGCATGTTCCATGTGCCTGTAATCCCAGCTACTTGGGAGGATGAGGCAGAAGAATGGCTTGAACCCAGGAGGCAAAGGTTGCAGTGAGCTGAGATCACACCACTGCACTGCAGCCTAGGTGGAGTAAAAAAAAAAAATTAGTTTTTGTTTTGGTTTTTGTTTTTTTTTTGAGACGGAGTTTCGCTCGTTACCCAGGCTGGAGTGCAATGGCGCGATCTCGGCTCACCGCAACCTCCGCCTCCTGGGTTCAGGCAATTCTCCTGCCTCAGCCTCCCAAGTAGCTGGGATTACAAGCACGCGCCACCATGCCCAGCTAATTTTTTGTATCTTTAGTAAAGATGGGGTTTCACCATGTTGACCTGGATGGTCTCAATCTTTTGACCTCGTGATCCACCCGCCTTGGCCTCCCAAAGTGCTGGGATTACAGGCTTGAGCCACCACGCCCGGCCAAAAAATTAGTTTTTGTAGAGACAGGAGTCTCCCTGTGTTGTCCAGGTTGGTCTCAAACCTATGACCTTAAATGATCCCCTCGCATCAAGATTACAGGAGTGAACGCTCACCCAGCAAACAAACTTGGAGACTGAAAGAGGCTTAAAAGAAATAACAGTGCTGGGGAAGAATTATGGGCTAGAGATGCATACTAGGGCAGCTCTACTCTAAAGAAACAGAAAGAGGCCAGGTATGGTGGCTCACACCTGTAACACCAACCACTTTGGGAGGCCGAGAAGGGAGGATCACTTGTGCCCAGGAGTTTGGGACCAGCCTGGCAACATATTAAAACCCTGTCTCTGGGGGAAAAAAAAAAAAGTTTTGTTTGTTTTTTTTTTAAGTAGCTGGGAATGGTGGTTCATGCCTATAGTCCTGGCTACTCAGCAGGCTGAGGGGAAACGATCACTTGAACCCAAGGGAATCCAGGCTGCAGTGAGCCATGATTGCACCACTGCACTCCAGCCTGGGTGACTGAGCAAGAACCTGCCTCAAAAATAAAAAGAGAGGAACAGAAAGAAGCAATTACTGTGAATGTCAGGGTTGGGAAATACTTCTGGAGAGAAGAGAGGGACTGGCATTGTGCCCAACTCCAGCCCCTTCTGGAAGTACAGAGTCTAGTGGGGAAGACAGCAGCACAAGTAGAGATTCAGGCTGCAGCACCAGGAAGTTCCCTTCCATCTTCCCGCCTCCTTGCCCTTTCCTTTGGGGAACAAAAGCATGATTTTCTTTCTTCTTTGCCTTTCTAACTAGATCGAGTTTCTGACAGGAGAATTTATATACAGGATGTGTAACATCAACATGAACAGCCAGCTGGAATTGACAGCTTTGTTGATACCCCAGCCAGGCACATCCCTGATTCCTCTGCTAAGTACATCTGGATGTTGCTGCTGTCCAGGATTCTCAGCCACATGCTCGGTGCCCACTCCCAGATTCTGGAAATCCCCTGGTATCCCCCCCAAAAGGAGAGATGCTCACTCACGATTCTGCATAGAAATTGTCCCTATGTGTCTTTTTTTTTTTTTTGAGACAGAGTCCCTATGTGTCTTTTTTTTTTTTTGACTGCAGTCTGATCTGTTGATCAGACTGCAGTCCAATGGTGTGATCTCAGCTCACTGCAACTTCCGCCTCCCAGGTGCAAGCAGTTCTCTTGCCTCAGCCTCCCAAGTAGCTGGGATTACAGACACCTGCAGCCATGCCTGGCTAATTTTGTGTTTTTAGTGGAGATGGGGTTATGCCATATTGGTCAGGCTGGTCTTGAATTCCTGGTCTCAAGTGATCTGCTCACCGAGGCCTCCTAAATTGCTGGGATTACAGGTGTGAGCCACCGTGCCCAGCCATTTCTGTGTCATTCCCCTAGGCCAGCCTCTGCATGTTTGGGCTTGATGAGGCTGTGGCTGTCCAGCTGGCCACCTTCATCTTTTTTTTTTTTTGAGATGGAGTTTTGCTCTGTCACCCAGGCTGGAATGCAGTGGCATGATCTCAGCTCATTGCAACCTCTGCCTCCCATGTTCAAGCGATTTTCCTGCCTCAGCCTCCCACCTAGCTGGGATTACAGACGTGTGCCACCATGCCTGGCTAATTTTTGTATTTTTAGTAAGATAGGGTTTCACCATGTTGGTCAGGCTGGTCTTGAACTCCTGACCTCAGGTGACCCACACCTCTCGACCTTCCAAAGTGCTGGGATTACAGGTATAAGCCACAGTGCCTGCCCTCAGTTTTTAAACTCAGGCTGAGTGGGCTTCTCTTGCTAGCAGCTGAGAGTTCTGACCCCTAAGACCTTCCTCCATGCAGTAGAAAGTGTTTAGATGTTTCTGGATCTAAAATCCAAGTCTCTAAGCCTAGCCTTAGTTGCAAGTACAGACGGTCACACAATTTTTTGACTTTACAATGGAACAAAAATGATCACATTCAGTAGAAACTGTACTTCCGGTACCAATACAACCTTTCTGTTTTACACTGTTAGTATAGTATTCAATAAATTGCATGATGGCCAGGCATAGTGGCTCATGCCCTTAATCCCAGTACTTCAGGAGGCTGAGGTGGGAGGATCGCTGGAACCCAGGAGTTCGAGACCAGCCTGGGGAACATAGTGAGACCCTGTCTCTATAAAAAAGATAAAAATTAGCCACTTGCAGTCATGTGCACCTGTAATTCCATCTACTTGGGAAGCTGAGGTAGGAGGGATCGCTTGAGCCCAGGAGGTTGAGGCTGCAGTGAACTATAATCATGCTACTGCACTCCAGCCTGGGTAACAGAGCAGGACCTCATCTCTTAAAAAATAAAAAAATTTTGGCCAGACATAGTGGCTTACGCCTGTAATCCCAGAACTTTGGGAGGCTGAGGTGGGTGGATCATAACAAGGTCAGGAGTTCAAGACCAGCATGACCAACACGGTGAAACCCTGTCTTTACTGAAAATACAAAAATTAGCTGGGTGTGGTGGCATGTGCCTGTAATCCCAACTCGGGAGGCTGAGGCAGGAGAATTGCTTAGAATCTGGGAGGCGGAAGTTGCAGTGAGCCGAGATTGTGCCATTGTACTCTAGCCTGGGAGACAGAGCAAGACTCCGTATCAAAATAAATAAATAAGGAAATAAAAATTTAAAAGTAGGTGAACTATTGCTTCATGAGGACAGCATTTCTGTTTGGAATGATGAGAAAGTTTAGAAACAGATGGTGGTGATGGTTGCACAATATTGTGAATCTGCCAAATGCCACTGAATTGTACACTTGAAGGTGGTACATTTATCCAAGTTTATTATCTTTTTTTTTTTTTTTGAGACGGAGTTTTGCTTGTTACCCAGGCTGGAGTGCAATGGCGCGATCTTGGCTCACCGCAACCTCCACCTCCTGGGTTCAGGCAATTCTCCTGCCTCAGCCTCTTGAGTAGCTGGCATTACAGGCATGTGCCACCATGCCCAGCTAAATTTTTGTATTTTTAGTAGAGACGGGATTTCACCATGTTGACCAGGATGGTCTCAATCTCTTGACCTTGTGATCCACCCGTCTCAGACTCCCAAATTGCTGGGATTACAGGCATGAGCCACCGCACCCGGCCCGTTTATTATCTATTTCTACAAACATTCACAAAGGCTGGACCCCTGAAATGTCAGTCATGATCCAAAGTGGGGAAGGGTGAGTGGGTTTTGTTGTCCTTTTGGTACTGCTTGGTTTGTTCTCAACCTCCAGTCAGCTGGGCCAACCTCCAATGCTTGGTAAGGTAGGTGTATTACATGCATTTTCAGGCCGGGTATGGTCACTCACACATGTAATCCCTGCACTTTGGGAGGCTAAGGTGGGCAGATTGCCTAAGCTCAGGAGTTCAAGACTAGCCTGGGCAACATGGTGAAACCCTGTCTCTACTAAAAGTACAAAAATTACCTAGGTGTGGTAGGGTGCTTGTAGTCCCAGCTACTTGGTAGGCTGAGGCAGGAGAATTGCTTGAATCTGGGAGGCAGAGGTTGCAGGCAGTGAGCCAAGATGGGATCACTGCACTGCAGCCCGGGCAACAGAGCCAAACTCCACTTCCAAACATAAAAATAGATAAATAGGGAACGATCCAAGATGGCCAATCGCTAACATCTTGGGATTGCAGCTTGCAGTTAAAGCTCATAGAACTAGAGGACGCCACACTTTCAGACAAATTCTGGTCGCTCAGGAGCAGAAGATTCCCAGTGGAGGAGCCACTCGGGGCAGAAGTTTCGCCAGCACCGCGGCATAGCGGTCTCACCGGCACCTCCG
>CM052659.1:85087760-85107876 GCA_028533165.1 Leontopithecus rosalia
CTTCAAATACACAAAATATACATTCTTGTCAATACCACATCACACCTACTCATAGGTTTAAATGAAACATTGATTGGTCATTATTAATACCCTTTTTTTTTTTTCAGAATAAAGCAATATTTTCGTTCACCCTCCCTCTCTCTTCGTCTTTCTTCCTCTCCTTTACTCATTTTTTTTCTTTCTTTCCCTCTCTAAAAAAAAAAAGAAAAAAAAGAAAAAGAAAAACTGTCTATGTAGTCATAAAGCCAAACAATTGCTTCACTGAATAGGAAACGAAAGTATAAAGTTTATTGCAGGTAATACTGTTATAAACTGTTATTCTCCTAATACAGTATAACCAATGATTACCCAGTAATGTTAGTCCGCATCTAATAAGGAGAGACCAACAGGCAGGATTTATGCACAATTACACTGAGGCCAATTCCTTATGGCCTGAAAAACAATATACCAAACATTAATAGAAGATACAGGAGGTGTTTTTTCATGATTTACAGAACAAGAAATCACACTATCTTCTTCTATTTGATGATTAACTATTCTGGGAAACATATATTCAGGTTTATAGTTATAATAGACAAGAATACAAGGTGCATAAGCAACCCTGTCGTCTTTCATTGTTACAATCTTCCCAATCTGGAATGCAGCAAAAAAATGGCACAAGTAGATACGGGCACTGGCCTAGGAGGAAGAAGACCAGAGTTACGGCTTCAGCTCTGCTCCAAATAGCCCCAATATTTTTCGGTAAATTACTTCCCTTTTCTGAGCTTTAGTTTCCTCATCTATCAAATGTGGCAGCTGAACTGAATTAAGATTGTTGGATCTGCAAGATGAAGGGCTATTTATTCTTCAAGGACTGGGAGACAAGATTGCAATTTGGAACAATTTCATAAGAAATAAAAATTTAATGTGACATGAATATTATTCATCAGAATTCAATGGGACGCAGGGAGAGGAGACCAAGAGATAGCTAACAATTATCATCAGCTTCAGGGGATCACTCCCTTCTAAGACCCAGGGGCCGCACTCGGTGAGGAGAGACACTTTGCCAGAAGCCCAGAATGTTCTGGATGAAGAATGGCCACAAGAGGAAGGGTGGAAATTATACTAGGCCAAGAAGAATTCCATTGACTCCTTTTGTGATACGACTTTTCTTTCAAAACCCACAAAAATCTTTATATTTTTGCTGGATTATAATTTTTTAATGAATTCTGGAAAGAAGCAATATTTGGCAACCAGGTCGCAACAGAAATTGAAAAGTCCCCCAGAAATAGGAGAATAAACTCTGAGGAAGTAAATCCAGAAATGCCCCAAAACTATGAAATTGGGGTGTATAGAGCACCCCTTCATTAAACTCCATCTTAGAAAAATACTGCATTTTATATTTCATATGGGACTTTGCCAACAAGGATATTTTGCTTAACAAACAAATAAAAATGTGAAGACTGCATCCAACCAGGTAAGGACATAACAAGCACAATCTTCCACTGCAGGTTCTCACCAGAGGACTCTGTGACTATATATATATATATAAAGGCAGACTTCAGCCTCTCCAAACAGCTGCCTTAATCAACCCAGTCTTGCAGTCAGCCATGATAAGCACTTGGCATCCACCTCTAAAGCCTCTGTCACATCAAAGACTCCTCCTTGGGAGACCAATGGACCAGACCAGGAATCCTTTTGTCTTCTTCGCTTGCAATGGGACTTGATCATTTACGCTTTCTCCTATCTCTTTCTCCTCTTGATGTTAACTGCTACCTTGTTTGTTGTGGAATATTTAACCTATAATATTTATATATTATTATGTATGGTATGCAATATAGACTGACTTGTTAAATGGATTGAGTCTGTGTGCCCATGGCTCTGACTACAGAGTGAATGGGAAGTGCTAAGGAGAACTGTCTCCTAGGGAACTCCGTGTAGCTCATGCATGGCTTTTGTGATTAGAAATTCTCTGAAGAACTCAGAGAATTAGGATGAGTTCTTCTTCAATAGAAGTCCGACATGTGGAAAGACACACACATGTGAACCAGGATGCCTCTAACCTTGCACTGCTGATGACATGGGGCTTTAAGAAAAAATTGCCTAAACTACTGAGGACAGATGCCACCAAGTGAGGTATGGGTCAAATCAAACAGAGTAAGACTATAGGCAAGTAGAATGCTTTGGAAATTGATTATTGGATTAACGCTGAGTTAATTTGGAACACTTGTCAGTCTATTCAGTTGTGTATGTGTGATTTTTTTAAAGTACACAGGCAAATTTTCTTTCCCAAATAGGCACAGTCTCCAGAACATTACTGAACCTTGCTTTGACCATTTTACATTTTGCAATATCTCTGAGTCATTATTTTAAACATCATTACCTCTGCATAGGAATTGTAAACATGTGATGTGAACATTGGACTGAATCTGTATAGGACTCATGATTTTTGGAGGGACACAAATCTTGAGTGTGAACTAGTTTCTACTCATAGCAACAATAACAACAAAAATTAAGTTAATTGAGGACTCTGGTTAGTTTGGGTTCATAAATTTATCAAATTCTTACTGTATTTTGCTTTAAATCAAAGTGAATGAAATTAAATCTATATCCCCTAGTCTGATTCCCTTTAGTAAGACTGCATTCTTTCAACAGCTATTAGAGGAACATTTTTTGGCCACACATTTTCAAAGAAGTTTCTGGAGCTTACAACACACGGCCATTATTTAAACTATAAGAATTCAGAAGCAGAAATTCTACTTACAATTGAACTTCACTGAGTCGGCTGACATGGTGTTTTAAATTCTAATTCTACTGTAGAGCAACCCAGATTGAAAGGTTGAGGACAAATCATATGTATTGTTTGTACTGGGAAACTACATCCTTAACAGAGTCTTTTATACACAATGGCAAATTCTGTTTAAGATGTTTATACTCTCGGGAGTTTCTCCTAGCGTTCTTCCATTAGACAATATGTACACAGAGCAGTGTTCACAAACTCTGAGTGGCACTGACATTAATTTCTAATCATGTTTAGAAACATTTGTAAAATTTCTAAACATGATTAGAAATTAACAATGGGGCACCATTCTCCAGTATACAATGTGCATGCTAAATCAATGACCATTATTTGATGCACTATCCACCAAAGAAAAAATATATGGGTCTCAGAGTTAAGTCATGGAAGCCACAATGGCTCCTGTTACTATCACCCCCAGTAACCCACTTCGGGAATGCACG
The DNA here is from genome assembly GCA_028533165.1 of Leontopithecus rosalia. Lineage (NCBI taxonomy): Eukaryota > Metazoa > Chordata > Mammalia > Primates > Cebidae > Leontopithecus > Leontopithecus rosalia. Next base: position 85,090,980 of record CM052659.1, read on the forward strand.
CTTTCCATTTCCACAATTCTGGGCACCACAGGTGTAGAGAACTCTCCTACCAGCAGATAGAAAATATAGCTGCCACTTCAACATTTTGGGCACCTTGTGTCCAGGGCCAACAACAACAACAAAATGGATTAGGGATAATTGCCATCCTGGAAAAGGTACATGGCCTAATCATCAAAAGGAAAGCTACTATTACACATTTTGAGAAGTGACCAATCAGCTTAACACCAAGGTGGTTGGCATACATTAGTATTCCATCATCTAATTTTAATCATAAACCCATAGTTGCCATAGCCATGGTCTAAGAAAAGTAAACATGAACTTGGTCCCCACAGGAAGGAAGGTGTGGGCTACCCACAAAGTTAGCATCCTTCTACCATTATAAGAACTAAGGTAAAGAGCTCTAGAATGAATCAGAGTTTAACCTAGAGCTCTGCCTCCCCAGTAGCAGCTGGGGTTGCAATTTGTCTACTAACCTTTTCCCTTATAACCTTACAAGTTTCTCTAAAGAGAAAGTCCCACCAGAGTCCTAAAGGAGCCACCCTGAGAACTTATATGAGTCAAACAGCCACAGAAATATGGAGGAATTGTCATAAAAACTGCAGTCCCCAGATCTCTCTGCCCTATTCCCTTCAAGATGCAAGGACATATACATTGAGCTGCGTATGACCTCACTGAAAGAGATTACCTCTTCTCCAGTGAATCCCTACCCAAGTACTGGGGATAAACAACCAGCTCTTCTCCCCAAAGAGGAACAACTCTGTGAGGCTACCCAAGCTTCAGGGATCCCTTTGGAGTCAGCTGCGTCCTGTTGTGAAGCATCACAGCCCCAATTCTTCCTATGCCCAACCCTAATTCTTTCCTTTCCCCACACTCCAAGTGTTGAGCCCAAGTCCACTCCCTAAGAAACATTCTTCACATTCATTTCCATCTGAGTCTGTTTTCTGTGGTAGACAATCTTCAACAAATTTTAAGTATCCCTGGCATACTAACAGCAAAAAGTTAATATTGCTATTTTATTTGGGTCATAATTTTTTGTATAGTTTTGCAGTATTTTTTCTCTTACTGTCTTCTAAGAGCAAAATTAATTCTTCAGTCAAATGTGTTTATACCCTAACAAGAGCTGTACTATACAAAATTATTTTAAAATATTTAAGACATGTTTAATTCCTCCAATATAAATATATGTTTAACATGGCCAAACAATGTTAAGACAAACAGAAAAAAAGAAAATTTGATTATGGAATAAAATATTTTGGTATTTGAAGCAAAGAAATGGCTAAAATATTAATTGTACTTAATTGGCATATAACATGAGATTGATCCAATATATCAGAAAGCAAGTGACTTCTACACTATGATCAGATCGTAATACCATTTACTAGCCTGTCTTTCTTGTTTTCTTCTCACTTTATTTACTCATCTCTTCATCTCTGGATTCTGTTTTTAAGGCTGAAATCCCAGTAGCTGTACTTTCCTACCCATTGTTGTTTTTTTTTTTAATCTCTGAAACCTGTCTACCACCCTGGATATGCCTGCCTCTTTACTAGCTCTTCTGACTTGAGGCAGCTGCTGCCTGGTCCTGCAGTATCTAGCAGTGTCCAGTATCTGCCTTAGACTCCTTGGCCTGGGTAAATTTTATTTCTTCTTAATGGAGAATGCAATGGAATCACAGCTTACTCCTGGGTTAGGTTCTAACCTTAGTCTATTAGGTGAAGAAAAAAATATAGATCACTGATAATACTCTTGCAAATCTTATCAGATAAGAAAAAAGGAAATGTATCTTAAAAATGCCTCATTGCTGGTTTTTTCTCCAGCATTTGAATGAATCACTATGAAGTGTTTGGCTTTCATTTAAGGTAATACATTATTCAAATCAGTGCTGTGTTTAAATACAAAATTCCACTTCACTTAGCAAGATGCTGACACTTTAAAAGGCATGAGGGAAAGGCCATTCCTGTTCATTGAAGGAACTCACTGGAAGACTCCCCTGCATGATTTAAAGAATCACTTTTCCTTGATCTTTTTTTTTGTTGTTGGTCATTATACATAATTCTTTGTAATTTTTTTACCAATATTTGTATGTTTTTATGGCATACATGTGGTACTTTGATACATTCATGGAATGTATAATGATCAAATCAGGTTATTGATCAGGTATTTAGGACGTTCATCACCTCAAATATTTATCATTTATTTGTGTTGGGTACGTTTCAAATCTTCTAGCTATTTTGAAATACATATTGTTAATTATCATCACCCTACTGTGCTATCGAACATGGGTATTTATTTCTTCTAACTAATATATGCAACCATTAGATTAACCTCTTTTTATCCCCTCCCACACACATAAACCCATTCCAGTCTCTAGTAACCATCATTCTACACTCTACCTTCATGAGGTCAGCATTTTTTAGCTCCAACATATGAGTGAGAACATGTGGTATTTGTCAGGGTCTGCCTTATTTCTCTTACTTTAATGGCCTCCAGTTTCATCCATGTTGCTGCAAATGAAAGGATTTTTATTCTCTCTTCTGGCTGAATAGAATTCCCTTGTGTATATATACCACATTTTCTTTACTATTCATCTGTTGATGGACACGCAGGTTGACTCGATATTCCAGCTATTGTAAACAGTGCTGCAATAAACACGGGGTTGCAGGTTTCCCTTTGATATACTCATTCCCTTTTCTTTGGATAAATACCCAGGAGTGGGATTTCTGGATCATATGGTAGTTCCACTTTTAGTTGTTTGAGAAATCTTTATGCTCTTTACCTTCATAGCTGTACTAAATTACACTCCCATCAACAGTATGTAAGAGTTTCCTTTTCTCTTGCAATAAATTGCAAGCATTTATTGTCTTTTTAGTAATAGCTCTCCTAACTGGGAAAGATGACAAATGATGATTAGTGATGCTGAGCATTTTTCTCATAGACCTGTTCATTCTTTCATTTATACTTTCATTCTTTTTTTTTTTTTGAGACGGAGTTTCGCTCTTGTTACCCAGGCTGGAGTGCAATGGCAATCTTGGCTCACCGCAACCTCCGCCTCCTGGGTTCAGGCAATTCTCCTGCCTCAGCCTCCTGAGTAGCTGGGATTACAGGCACGCGCCACCGTGCCCAGCTAATTTTTTGTATTTTTTTTTTTTTTTAGTAGAGACGGGGTTTCACCGTGTTGACCAGGATGGTCTCGATCTGTTGACCTCGTGATCCACCCGCTTCGGCCTCCCAAAGTGCTGGGATTACAGGCTTGAGCCACCGCGCCTGGCCTATACTTTCATTCTTATAAATTAAAAGCACACATACAATATAACCCAGTCAGTTAGGCATGGATATGATAACTATGAGATCGGCTAACCCTGGGAAGTGGCAGGATCTCACCTATGCAAATGCCATATCTTCCTGAAACCTTCTTCCAAAACTAATTTCATGTGACTAACTCTGTTTCCACTCTTTCATACTCTTTCTGTTTACATATTCCCCCCACTTTCATGTTCCCAACCATTCCATTTTAATCTCAGTGCATGACTGATTTTCAGCTTTGCAATTCTATGGGAGCACTGACCCCAAAGGGACTTCCAATCTGTTTAGCTACTAGATGATGATACAGAGTAGAGAAATAAATATAACATTGAATTCACATAACTGTATTAGCCTTTTACAAATCAGATCAACCATGGCAATGAACTCTCACCATCCATTTTTTTTGTTCCTTAATATTATAAGCAAATCTATTCCTGTGGGCAGACATTAAACATGAGAGAAATTAACAAAGTTGCACTAATACAATCACAATGACAATAATTTATAATCTGAGAAAAGGAACTGGTAAACTACATTTTAATTATACCAGTTCATCATGACACATTACTTATGTGACATTTTAAAATTTGTTCACACAATAATTAATCCAGACAAGAAGGTTGTAACAAATTATAACCAGATGCATTATGCCAGCATACTTCTTTCTATTCTACTGGACATTTGTAAGAATATCCTTAGGGTCAGATCTATTCACACTCCTTCATTTACCAAGCTGTACAAGTATTTTAAAATATATTACTTTAATATGTCACCAATGAGAGAACAAGCTGAAAATATTACTGCGTATTCATGGATTTCATATTTGCTTCCAGGTTGCAATACATGGAAAGGTAGAGAGTAACTTAGAAATCAAAACCTGTTAAATTCAGAAACATGCTGGATAATTTTAAAAGTTGGACAGTTATAAAGATGTAAAACCATATTTCATTTGGGAAAAATAAAAGTTCCTACTTGTACGACCTACCCTCTGTGGGGGGACTGAGCTCGTTCGGAAAAAACCGGACTGCAGGCTAGAAGAAAATCCTTAAGTTCAGGCTTTATTGAGAGGAAAGAGCCTCCAGGCAGGCCAGGCGGGAAGAAGAGGGAAATGGCCGCGCCGCTCAGAGGTGCAGGGTTCTTTTATAGGGGGCTGAAGGGCTGAGGGAGTGGGGAAGCTGAGGGAGCTGAGGTGGTGGGCAACGTTTGGTCAGTTTGAACCGCTGGGCGGCGGGGAGCCGGGGAGAGCTGATGAGGCAGAAGCCGGGCGGGAGGTGGCTGCGGTGGCGGGAAGGTATGCAGAATGAGAGATAAGGGAGCCTTTTTGTGGGGAGAGGGAAAGAGAGCTTTCACGGTAGGGGCAGAGTTTTCCAAACACTACTAAGAGCATTAAAAATGTGAAGATGAAGTTCTTATCACTTGTGTTTTGACAGATCCTAAATTTAGTATTGTCACTGTGCTTTCTTTTGGCAACAGTTCTAGTGGTGAATCTAGTTTTAAAACTCACAAGGCATGTGCAACCCTTTCACGTTCTGGTCATCATGGTTCGCTACCAAGTTGCACACTTGAGAAGAAATGCTTTTTAACCAGTTGTCCATGTTTTTTTTTTTTAAAGCAAATTGAAAAAAATCCCCATTAAAAAGTACTCCCACATGCATTAGCATGCATTAGCATATCTGATCATCTAAAGACAATTTATTTGGGACAGATATTATCCCAATTTATAGTTGAGGATACTAATAGCAGAGAGGTTTGGACTTGCCCAAGATCACACAGTTTTAATTCTGAAAAGCTTCTAATATCAAGTTTAGCTTTTATACCACCATACAACTGCTACAGTTGGAGCAAATGTGCTTTGTTTACACTGGTATCACTAAGCCATGGAGCAGTATCTGACACCCAGTAGCTTAATGAATCTTTCGTAAATGAACGGCCAGAGAAATGATTGAATGTCTGAGTCACCGCTGGGTCCTGTAAGAGATGATTTAGCTACCCTTTGGCAGGAAATGAATCCTTTAAGCTCATTACAGTGGCACCTACAGCTCTAGAGATCTCATAAATTTGAAGATTTCTAAAACACAAACACCCGATGTCCCAGTTGTAAGCTTCATTTAGAAATTCCCACCTCTTCTATGTGAGTGAAGTTAAGTTGGATATAACTATGAGATGTTTCACATAAGCCTCATGGTAACCCCAAGGCAAATATCTATAGTAGATACACAATAGAGAAAAAGAAAATAAAGCATACTACTACAGAAAATTACATAATTACAAAGAAAGACTGCAAGAAAGAAATCATCTACAAAATATCCAGACAACAATAAATAAAATATCTATAGTAAATCTTTACCTATCAATAATTACTTTAAATGTAAATGGTCTATAATTAATAAAATAAACAGAGCAGCTACATAAATTTAAAACAGGACCCAACTACATGCTGTCTAAAAGAGACTCATTTTATTTGTAAAGAAACACATAGACTGAAAATGAAATGATGAAAATAGATATCCCATATAAATGGAAATGAAAATAGAGGAGTAGCTCTTTACCAGATAAAACAGCCTGTATATTCAAAACAGTAAAAAATGAAAATATAACAATTCCCACACAAATGGAAATCAAAATAGAGCCGGAGTAGGTATTTATCAGATAAAATAGCCTTTATATTCAAAACTGTAAAAAATATATATAACAATTATCAGAGCACCTAAATGTATAAAACAAATATTAACGGATCTGAAGGGAGAGACAGACAGCAATACAATAATTGTAGGAGATTTTAATATCACACTTTTAGCAATAGGAAGATGATCCAGGAGAAAATTAATAAGAAAATGTTGGACTTCACCTATACATTCAATCAAAGGAACCTAAAAGATATATGTAGAACAGTCACAGGATACATATTTTCCTCAAGCCCATATGAAACATTCCCCAGGATAGATCATATGTTAGATCACAAAACAAGTTTAACAAATTTAAGATTAAAAATATATCAAAATCTTTTCTGACTACAATGGTATAAAAGTAGAAATTAATAACAGGAAAAAAAGACCTGAAATATTCTCAAATAAAGGAAATAAAAAACCATGCATCTGAACAGCCAACGTGCCCCCCCAAAAAAGAAAGAAATCATAAGGAAAATTTTTAAATATATAGAGAAAAAAGTGGAAACAAAACTTACCAAAATTTATGGTACACAGCAGAAGCAGTTGTAAAAGCAAAGTTTATAGCAATAAACAAGTACATCTAAAAGAAGAACAAAGATCACAAATAAACACCTCAACATTACACATAAAGGAACTAGAAAAACAAACTAAGCCCAAAATTAGCAGAAGGAAGGAAACAATAAGTATCAGAGCAGAAACATATCAAATGAGAATAGAAAAACTGTAGGAAAAATATCAATAAAACAAAGAGGTGGGTTTTTTTTTTTTTTTTTTTTTTTGCAAAAATAAACAAAAACGAAAAATCTGTAGCTAGACCAACTAAGGCAGACAGAAGATTCAAATAAATGGGCCAGGTGCTGTGGTTCACGCCTCTAATCCCAGCACTTTGGGAGGCCGAAGTGGGCGGTAATGAGGTCAACAGATCAAGACCATCCTGGCTAACATGGTGAAACCCCACCTCCACTAAAAATAAAAAAAATTAGCCAGGGGTAGTGGTGCACCCCTGTAGTCCCAGCTACTAAGGATGGTGAGGCAGGAGAATTGCTTGAACCTGGGAGGCAGAGGTTGCAGTGAGCCGAGGTGGCACCACTGCACTCCAACTTGGGCAACAACGAGAGACTCAGTCTCAAAAAAAAAAAAAATCACAAATTAGAGAGGAGACCTTACAACAGATGCCTCAGAAATGAAAAGAGTCATAAGGGATTATTATAAACAGTCATATGCCAGTATTAAATATGCTAGAAAAAATGCATAAATTTCTAGCAACACACAACCTAGTAAGCTTGAATCAAGAAGAAACAAAAGGTTCAACAAACCATCAACAAACAAAGTTGGCCGGGCACAGTGGCTCACGCCTGTAATCCCAGCACTTTGGGAGGCCGAGGCAGGTGGATCACGAGGTCAAGAGATCCAGACCATCCTGGTCAACATGGTGAAACCCCATCTCTACTAAAAATACAAAAAATTAGCTGGGAGTGGTGGCGCGCACCTGTAATCCCAGCTACTCCGGAGGCTGAGGCAGGAGAATTGCCTGAACCCAGGAGGCGGAGGTTGCGGTGAGCTGAGATCGTGCCATTGCACTCCAGTATGGGTAACAAGAGCGAAACTCAGTCTCAAAAAAAAAAAAATTGAAGTAGCAACCATTTACTGATTAGGAGATCCTTCCCCATTGCTTGTTTTTGTCAGGTTTGTCAAAGATCAGATGGTTGTAGATGTGTGGTGTTACTTCTGAGGCCTCTCTTCTCCATTAATCTGTGAGTCTGTTTTGGTAACAGTATCGTGCTGTTTTGGTTACCATAGCCTTACAATACAGTTTGAAGTCAGGTAGCATTGAGGAAGGAGACCCAGGCATCTGGGATTCCCTCCCCCTCTGTCATCCACTGTGCAGCTCAATAGAAGAGAGAGCAGGCCAGCTGGCGCCTCCTGAATCTCCTTCCTGAAAATAACATGCTTGGTCTTGGGGAAACTCTCTGGAAGACACTATTTTTACTTAAAACAAGATCAAGCCAGAGACCTTTTCACATGTGAGTCCCAAACTCTAAACTGGAACCCTTTCATATTGATTCCTAAAGCTATAAACCTAAGATTCTTCCATGTGTAACATCTAAAGTATAAGCCTATATAAAGGCAGAATCTTCCTCTGTTAAATGAGCTGGGCTTTTCACAAATTACTGCCTGGTCTCCCAGCTGAATAAACTCTTCCCTCCTTTATTTGGTGTTCGAGAGATGCTTTTCCCGTGGCCACTCTTGCTACAGCATGATGCCTCCAGCTTTGTTCTTTTTGCTTAGGATTATCTTGGCTATACAGGATCTTCTTTGATTCCATATGAAATTTAAAATAGCTTTTTTTCCAATCTGTGAAAAATATCTATGGTAGTTTGATGGGAATAGCATTGAATCTAAAAATTACTTTGGGCAGCACGGTATTTTCATGATATTGATTTCTCCTATCCATGAGGATGGAATGTTTATGTATTTGTTGGTGTCCTCTGTTATTTCCTTGAGTATCCATTTGTAGTTCTCCTTGAAGAGGTCCTTCACATCCCTAGTGAGCTGTATTATTCCTAGGCATTCTCTTTGTAGCAATTGTGAATGGGCGTTCATTCAAGATTTTGCTCTCTGCTTGCCTATCATTGGTATAAAGGAAGGCTTGTGATTTTTGTACATTGATTTTGTATCCTGAGACTCTGCTGAAGTTGTTTATCAGATCAAGAAGTTTTGGGGCTGAGACAATGGGGTTTTATAAATATAAAATCATGTCATCTGCAAACAGAGACAATTTGACTTCCTCCTTTCCTAACTGAATACGCTTTATTTCTTTCTCTTCCCTGATTGCCCTGGCCAGAACTTCCAACACTATGTTGAATAGGAGTGGTGAGAGAGGGCATCCTTGTCTTGTACCAGTTTTCAAAGGCAATGCTTCCAGCTTTTGCCCATTCAGTATGATGTTGGCTGTGGGTTTGTCATAAATAGCTCTTACAATTTTGAGATATGTTCCATGCAAAGACACACACAGGCTCAAAACCAAGGGATAGAGGAAAATTTATGAAGCAAATAGAAAGCTAATTAAAAAAAAAGTAGGGGTTGCATTTCCTAGTCTCTGACAAAACAGACTTTAAACACAGATCAAAAAGACAAAGAAGGGCATTACATAATGCTAAGGGAAACAATTCAACAAGAATAGCTGAGTAGTCTGAATATATACGGACACAAAACAGAAGCACTCAGATTCATAAAACAAGTTCTTGAGCCTAAGACCTACACAGACACTTAGGCTCCCATACAATAACAATGGGAGACTTCAACACCCCACTGTCAAGATTAGACAGATCAGTGAGATGGAAATTAACAAGGATATTCAGGACTAAACTCAGCTCTGGATCAAGTGGACCCAGTAGATGTCTACAGAACTCTCTACCCCAAATCAACAGAATATACATTCTTCTCAGTGCCACATGACACTTATTCTAAGATCAACCACATAATTGAATTAAACCACTCCTCAGCAAATGCAAAAGAACTGAAATTACAACAAACAGTCTCTCAGACCACAGTGCCATCAAATTAGAATTTAGGATTAACAAACTCACTCAAAACCACACAGTTTCATGGAAATTGAACAACTTGTTCCAGAATGACTCCTGGGTAAATGATGAAATTAAGGCAGAAATAAGGAAGTTCTTTGAAACCAACAAGAACAAAGAGAAAACATACCAGAATTTCTGGGATACAGCTAAAGTGTTAAGAGGAAATTTATAGCACTAAATGCCCACATAAGAAAGTTAGAAAGATCTCAAATCGACAACCTAACATCGCAACTAAAATAAATAGAGAGGCAAGAGCAAACTAATCCAATAGCTAGCAGGAGACAAGAAATAACTAAGATCAGACAAGAATTGAAGGAGATAGAGACATAAAAAAAACTCTCCAAAAAAATCAGTGAATCCAGGAACTGGTTTTTTGAAAAAATAAAAAATAAACCCTAGCTAGACTAATAACGAAGAAAAGAGAAAAGAATCAAACAGACACAGTAAAAAATTATTAAAGGAGATATCACCACTGACCCCACCGAAATACAAACTCAGAGAATACTATATTACCTCTATGCCAATAAACTAGAAAACCTAGAATAAATGGATAAATTCCTGGACACACAAACCCTCCCAAGAATAAACCAGGAAAAACTCAAATCCCTGAATAGACCAATAACAAATTCTGAAATTGAGGCGGTAATTAATAGCCTACCAACCAAAAAACACTCAGGACCAGACAGATTCACAGACCAATTCTACCAGAGGTACAAAGAGGAGCCTGTACTATTCCTTCTGAAACTATTGCAAACAACTGAAAAGGAGAGACTTCTTTCTAACTCATTCTATGAGGCCAACATCATCCTGATACCAAAACGTGGCAGACACACAACAAAAAATACAAAACTTCAGGCCAATATCCCTGATGAACATCAGTGTGAAAATCCACAATAAAATATTGGCAAACTGAATCCAGCAGCCCATCAAAAAGTTTATCCACCACGATCAAGTTGGCTTCACCCCGGGATGCAAGGCTGGTTCAACCTACACAAATCAATAAACATGCCACATAAACAGAACCAAGGAGAAAAACCACATAATTATCTATCTCAATACATGTAGAAAAATCCTTTGATAAAATTTAACATCGCTTCATGTTAAAAATGTGCAATAAATTAGATATTGGTGGAACATACCACAAATTCTTCTTAAACTTTTCTAAAGTTTAGAACTAGAGGGAATACTATCAAACCCATTTTTGGGGCCAGCATCATTCCTATGTCAAAGCCAGATACAATAAGAAAACTGCAGGCCACTATCTAAGATGAACATAGATGGAAAAATCATCACTAGAACACCAGCAAAATGAACTCAAGAACACATCAAAAACATTACACATAATGACCAAGTTGGATTTATCCCTGTCTCAACACTGTTTCTATCATGAAACAATGGTAAAGAGGCTGAAGAGACAACTTAAATACTGTGAGAATAGATTTACCAACTATAGTCTCTCTTAAAAGTGTAATACCTAAAATATGTAAGGAATTCAAACAACCCAATAGCAAAACAAAATAATAGCCTGATTTAAAAATAGGTAAAGGACCTGAACAGACTTATCTCCAGAGAAGACATAAAAATGGCCAAAAAGTATACGAAAAGGTGCTCAACATCACTAGTTATCAGGAAAATACAAATCAAAACCACAATGATTTATCCCCTAACAACTGTTGGGATGCTTATTATGAAAAAGACAAGAGATAAGTAGTGGTGAGGGTGTAGAGAAAAGGAAACACTTGTTAAACTTTTGATAGGAATGCAATTTATGTAGCCACTTTGGAAAACTTCACAGGGCTTCTTAAAAGAAATTCAGTGTGGAACTACCATATGACCTAGTAATCCCTCTTCTGGATATATCCCCAAAGGAAATGAAATCACCACCTTTAAGGATATTTGCATGTCCATGCTTATTGCAGAATTATTCTCAATAGCCGAGGTAGGTAAACAACCTAAGTGTCTACTGATAGAGGAAGGGATAAAGAAACCATGGTATACACACACACAGAATACTATCTGGCCTTTAAAAAGGAGATCCTGGGCCGGACGCAGTGGCTCACACCTATAATCCCAGCACTTTGGGAGGCCAAGGCGGGTGGATCATGAGGTCAAGAGATCGAGACCATCCTGGTCAACAAGGTGAAACCCTGTCTCTACTAAAAATACAAAAATTAGCTGGGCATGGTGGTGCACGCCTGTAGTCCCAGCTACTCGGGAGGCTGAGGCAGGAGAATTGCTTGAACCCAGGAGGTGGAGGTTGCGGTGAGCCGAGATCACGCCATTGCACTCCAGTCTGGGTACCGAGAGCGAAACTCTGTCTAAAAAAAAAAGGAGATCTTGCCATTTTCAGCAACATGGATGAACCTAGATGACATTATGTTCAGTAAAAGAAGCCAGATATAGGAAGACAAATACTACATGAACTCACTTATATGTAGAATCTTAAAAACATATAAGGAACACAAAGCAGCAGAGTAGAATAGTAGTTGGGAAAGGTACAGGAGAAATGGGAGATGTAGGCCAAAGGGTATGAATCTTTTATTTACACAGGATGAATACGTGTAGAGAACTAGCATACAGCATAAGCACCATTGTTGATGATATTGCATTGTATATACTGGAAATTTGTTAAAACAATAAATTTTAGATACTCTTACCACACACACACACACACACACACAAATGCAAAAAGGAAAGGCAACTATGGAAGATAATATAGTAATTTATTAATGTATTTGACTGTTATAAGCACTTCACCATGCAGATGTACATGAAAATGTGTTGTACACCTTACATTTATGCAATAAAAATATTACTAATCATTATTACTAAAAAATAAAATTATTTTTCATAGAAACTGTTAAAATATAAATTATATTAAGATAACTATATACATATTTTAAACATTTCTCAGTATTAATTTTTAATGTGGTGAATATTAATAGAACCCACATAAATAATTACTAAAAATAAAAATGTCTGCCTATTCTACTGAATCTTCAGGGAAATATTCTAGTAGTCCAGGTTAATTTTTTTTTTAACTCTACAAATAGTTTTTGTGGACATAATTACCAAGTCAAAAAAGAATTTTCCTATGAATCATCGATTATTTCAGTGTCCTACGCACCTCTAAAAATAAGCTGCAAGACAACCTAAACCTGGAAGTTTTTCCTGGTTTATTCTTGGGAGGGTGTGCGTGTGTCCAGGAATTTATCCATTTCTTCTAGGTTTTCTAGTTTATTGGCATAGAGGTAATATAGTATTCTCTGAGTTTGTATTTCGGTGGGGTCAGTGGTGATATCTCCTTTAATAATTTTTTACTGTGTCTGTTTGATTCTTTTCTCTTTTCTTCGTTATTAGTCTAGCTAGGGTTTATCTTTTTTTTTTTTCTTTCCAAAAAACCAGCTCCTGGATTCACTGAACACTCTGCGCTCCGACTTTACGTGGTGCACCGGGACGGCCACCAGAGGGCGCGCATGTTCCACCAGCGCTTTCAGCGCGAGGGCTCTGCAGTGCTCCCGGCCACCAGCAGAGGGCACGCTGGAGCAAGGTGGCATAACTGCCCAATAGCCAAGCTCCTCTAACAAACAGAAGCCCCACCTTTATATAGGCTTACAACTCAAGATATTACACGTGAAAGGGTCTTGGGTTTACAGTTTTAGAAATCACATGTGAAAGGGCCTTGGCCCATGGAGTAGGAATGGGGTGGGGGTTTGAACTTGTTTAAGTTAAAACGATGCCTTCTGGAAAGATTCCCACACATCATGCCTGTGATCTATAGGGCGGCGATTAAGGTTGCGCCCGGTCGGCCAGCCTTTACTTCTTTTGAAATGCAGCATGGAAGTCAAGGGGGAGGTGATCTCAAATGCTTGGGTCTCTTTCCTCAACAGGTCACCTCCTGCTGCACACCGCCACTCTCCCACGTGGGCTACTTTCCAGTCTCACTCACAATCGCTCTGAGAAACTGTGGAAAGAAGACAGCTAGGGCCAGGTGCGGTGGCTCACGCCTGTAATCCTAGCACTTTGGGAGACCGAGGTGTGTGGATCACCTGAGGTCAGGTGTTCAAGATCAGCCTGGCCATCATGGTGAAACCCCATCTTTAAAAAAAAAAAGGCCGGGCGCTGTTGCTCAAGCCTGTAATCCCAGCACTTTGGGAGGCCAAGGCAGGTGGATCACAAGGTCAAGAGATTGAGACCATTCTCGTCAACATGGTGAAACCCCGTCTCTACTAAAAAAATACAAAAAATTAGTTGGGCAAGGTGGCACGTGCCTGTAATCCCAGCTACTCAGGAGGCTGAGGCAGGAGAATTGCCTGAACCCAGGAGGCGGAGGTTGTGGTGAGCCGAGATCAAACCATTGCACTCCAGCCTGGGTAACAAGAATAAAACTCTGTCTCAAAAAAATAAATAAAAGAAGACAGCTATGGAGCCTCTCCCTTGTCCAAGTCACTCTGCTAAGACCTGCATAACTCATCTCACTGAATCCTGGACAGCCCTGGGAAGAATACCTCTGTATTTCAGACAAAGACTACTATGAGGTAGTCAGGCATGGTGGCTCACACTTATAATCCCAGCACTCTGGGAGACTGAGGCAGGTGGATCATGAGGTCAGAAGTTAAAGGCCAGCTTGGCCAAGATGGTGAAACCCTGTCTCTACTAAAAACACAAAAATTAGGCAGGTGTGGTGGCTAGCACCTATAATCCCAGTTACTCAGGAGGCTGAGGCACAGAATTGCTTGAACCCAGTGTCAGGTCTCCATATGCAAACCTGACGCCTGAAAGTCTGAAGTCCTGCTTGCTTCCTGATTCTCTCCCACTCCCCCTCCCCCCTCCCCCCATTCCCCACCCCCGACCCCCTACCTGCATTCACCATTATCCCGGATCACCCAGCAGAGCTTCCCCAGAAAAGCCCCTCACCCAACCCTGCCATCTTAACTGTTCTTATGATAATGTGAATACTTCTCACCCATCTTGTCATCTTAACTGCTCTTCTGCCTCAACCCCAGCCGCCATTGTAATTAAACTTAGGGTCATGTATACTCCTTGCCCCTGGCCCCACCATTGTAACTGATCTTACTCTCTGTAACTTTCCACTGCCCACCCCAAACCTATAAAACCAATTCCTATCCCACTGCCCTTTGCTAATACCCTTTTCGGCCTTAGCTGACCTGCACCCAGGTAAACAAACAGCCGTGTTGCTCACACAAAGCCTGTTGGATGGGGGGGGTCTCTTCATTCAAAGCGCGCATTTGCAATACCCGGGAGGTGGAAGTTGCAGTGAGCCGAGATCGCACCACTGCACTCCAGCCTGGGCAATAGAGCAAGATTCCATCTCAAAAATAAAAATAAAAATACAAAACAAAGGCCATGAGGCTAGCAGAGGCTGTGACCAAGCACATGACCCAAGCTTTGTCGGCAATAGCTGAATTGGAACTAGGTTCTCATGTTCACAGGGTGTGATGAGGGCCTCCTGATTGCAAGATCCAACTGTGACTGGCACTTCCATTAACATGTACATATATTTGTCTGCAATCTAC
The DNA here is from genome assembly GCA_028533165.1 of Leontopithecus rosalia. Classification (NCBI taxonomy): domain Eukaryota; kingdom Metazoa; phylum Chordata; class Mammalia; order Primates; family Cebidae; genus Leontopithecus; species Leontopithecus rosalia. Next base: position 85,106,073 of record CM052659.1, read on the forward strand.
ATATGAGCATTTTCATGAGTCAGATTTTGCCAGGAGTCTCACATATTATCTTTTATCATAGTCACACAAGTCTATGCTCTTCAGTATAAATACTTGTCTTTTTATAGCTGAAAGTTGGGGGTGCAGGTGATTTTCTACACAGCCAGCAGCTAAAATACTCCAAATGTGGTTTTCACCATGTGCTGGGATTTACTCGGGGTGACTGGCAAAATATTAGGGAAATATTAGGGAAAGCTAGATTATAGCCTCTAACCCAAAAATATATAAAATTAACCATATAAATTTGAAAAAGTCCAGTTTCTCTGTGCGATAACAGTATAAAGCATGTTACTTTTCATCAAAATTTGAAATAATTCGAACCTCTGCAGCTCAGCCACTGGCTGATGCATTGTCACAAAGCTGCACTCCAACCTTCTCACTTCTTTTTTTTTTTTTTTTTTTTTTTGAGATGTAGTTTTGCTTGTTACCCAGGCTGGAGTGCAATGGCGCAATCTGGGATCACTGCAACCTCTGCCTCCTGGGTTCAAGAAATTCTCCTGCCTCAGCCTCCTGAGTAGCTGGGATTACAGGCATGCGCCATCATGCCCAGCTAATTTTTGTATTTTTAGTAGAGACGGGGTTTCACCATGTTGACCAGGATGGTCTCGATCTCTTGACCTCGTGATCCACCTGCCTTGGCCTCCCAAAGTGCTGGGATTACAGACTTGAGCCACCACGCCTGGCCCCCCTTCTCACTTCCATGTTCTAATTTCTTCCCAGGTACTCCTGCTGAGTTTGAGCCTCAACAAGGAACTCAAGGAAGTGCTAATTAAAACACTGAAGTATCTTTGCCTGCCTGGTTTGCAGGATTAAAAGGACTGATAAAGTTTACTGTTGGTGAAAGCTACAGGCACTGTCTTGCTAACCCTAAACCCTGACAGACCCTGACCTTGTGCCACTCTTCCCCACAATCCCTCAGGTATGTCCCATTTCTGCTAAATTTTATCCTCCAAACTTCTAACCCTTAATACTCTAAATACAAAACCAACCTATAGGCAATCCCATCCCCAATTTAATACTAAATTACACTAGGAAATGAAATCACAAGAACAGAAAGGCATAGATGAATGTCTAGCATAATTACACAATTAATAATGCTTAACAAAATCATCGTAATTTGATACTAAGACATATTTGAAGGATTACAGACCATGATCACTTCATTCTTTTCTCAGAAAAATCAGGCTGGTTTTGCATACTAAAGCCATCCCTGCAAATAAACATCAACTACGGCAGAACGAAGAAACCCAGTTACTCATCTCCATAGATGCAGAAAGTACTTTCCATAAAGTCAACACCATTTCATCATAAAAACACCCAACAAACTAGGGATAGGAATTTTTGTTAACACAGCAATCAGCCTCTATGCCAAACCCGTAACTAGAACCATCTCCCACTGTTAGGGCCATATATAACAAAAACACAGCTAACGTCATAAACAATGGGGAAAGTTAAAAAGCTCTTCCTCTAAGATCTGGAACAAGTGTGGCTACTTTTACCACTTTATTCATCATAGTACTGTGACATGGTAAAAGCCCCATGAAACTGCATATCTCAACCATACCTCTGTTGCATCGAACTTGAGCACAGAAAGCCAACACCAGAACAAAAGTATGCCAAATTGCAGGGTTTATTGCCGGCGACCACGGAGGACTCATGTCTCTCCAACCCGTGGCAGAGAAAGAAGGGTGACAAGATCTTTTTATACCCATAAAATCACCTTGGGGGTGAGGGGAGAGGATGGGGTGAGGGGCTTCAGACATTC
>CM052659.1:85108376-85119104 GCA_028533165.1 Leontopithecus rosalia
AAAAGACATTCTTCATAGAAATAGAAAAACTCCCAAAATTTACATGGACATGCAAAATACCACAGACAAAAGAATATTGCATAAAAAGAAAAAAGCTGGAAACATCACACTACCTAATTTCAAAATACACTACAAACCTATAGTAACCAAAACAGCATGGAACTGGCACAAAACAAGGGGCCAGGGAGAAACAGAGATAGATAGAGATAGACAAATGACAGACAGACATAGACAAATTAAACAGAATAGAGAATTCAGAAATAAATTCATGCATTTACTGTTTACTCATTTTTAACAAAGGTACCAAGAAGACACCTTCAGGAAGGATAATCTCTTCAATAAACTGTGCTAGGAAAACACAACACCCACATGTAGAAGACTAAATCTAGACTTGTTATCTTACTACACAAAAATCTACTCAAAATAAAGATTTAAATGTAGGACCTGAAACCACGAAAGTACCAAAGAAAAAATAGAATAAATGCTTCATGAAATTGGTTAGGACAAGAGATTTTCAAATAGACATCAAAAGCACAATTGACAAAAGCAAAAATAGACAAATACAATTACATTAAATGTAAAAGCTTCTGCAAAGCAGAGGAAGCAATCAGTAGCATGAAGAAACAATCCAGAAAATGGAAGAAAGTATTTGCAAATTATGCATGAGGCAAGCAGTTAATACACAAAATATATAACAAACCCAAACTACTCAAAAGCAAAAATACAAATAATCTGATTTAAAAATCAGAAAAAGATTTATCCAAAACCTTTGTTCCCCACCATTGTTTCCCCATCTTCTTTTCCCAACTGCCTTTGGCCTGCTCCCTCTCACTACCCTTTTTCTTCCTCCATTTACCCTGAAGCTTTTCACCATTTTTCCCCACTGTCATTTTGAGAAGCCTTCTCTATGCTCCCGCTCACTACTGTTTTTGCCATTCATCTACCCAAAAACTTTTCTTCCCTGTTTTTCCCCACCATCTTTTCTCCCTTTCCCTGGCCACCTTCTTTCCCCCCTCCTGTTCTCATCACCCTCTTTTGCTCCTTCATCTACACAAAAACATTTCCCCCATTTTACCTCAAAGCCTTGTCCCCACTCCTGCTTCTCACCACCTCTTTTTCCCCTTCATATACCAAAAACTGTTTTCCCCATCGTCTTTTCCCCTCTCCCTCCTTGCCACCCTCTTTCCCTTCACAATTACCCCCAAAACATTTACCCATCCTCTTTTCACAAACCCTTCTCCTCCTGCTTGCCACCCTATTTGTCCTCCAGATACCCCAAACTATTTTCCCCATCATCTTTTTCCCAATCCTCTTTCCCCACTCCCGCTCGTCACCTTTATCCTTTTCCCGCTTGCCACACTCTTTTCCCCCTCCATGTACTTAAAAAGTTCCTCATCTTTTCACAGACCCTTCTCTCCCTCCTGCTCACCACTCTCTTCCCCCTCCCTCTCTGCACCCCTTTTTCTCCTCCCACTTGCCACCCTCTTCCCCGCCACCTCCATCTACCCAAAATCATTTTAACCACCGTCTTCTTTCCCTGTCTTTCTTTTCTTCCAACTGTGTTTTTGCAAATCTCTCCCTCCTGCTCACCCCCCTGTTCCCTGCTCACCACCCTCTTTTTCCTCCTCCCACTTGCCAGAGTGAGATTCCATTTAAAAAAAAAAAGGAGAGACTGTTAAATGTGCCTAGATATCTTCATAAGTCATCTATTTTCTGTTTTCTACATATCTTGAAAGGCAGTCCCAAATGGTGGGTTGTAAAAATAAAACACACTTCCTCTTCCCTTGAATATAAAACAGCATTGGGCGATTAGTGCTTTTTTTCTTGGATCATTGTTCAGAAGGAGGGTCAGCCTCCAGACAACCACATTTTTACTATCATGAATGGCAAAAGAAAATGTACAGCTCAATTTACCCAATGGACAAAAAGGCTCAAATGATGACAAAACTTAACAGCCAAATTCCTATTAACTACAGTCTTTGGACATACTGATCTCTCTCCACCTGCAACCAGGAGCATGCAATTTGAGTGACATCATTCGAAATTACCCTGCCCAGACACACTCTTCATTGATTCTCTGAAGGGCAGTTCCAACACATTCTCTGGGGCTTTCTCTGCCTCATGAGAGGCAGTGCAGCTCTGCCCTTCACCTTCCTGCAGTTTGTCACCTCTTCCCTATGATCTCAGAGGAACTTTGTCTCAGGCCAACTGTTTGTTCCTTGGGCTCTTTCATTTCTCCCCAAAATCACTTACTCCCCCTCTAAGTTGCCTCCATCTCCATCCCCCTCTCTCCTGAAAAGACAGCACTGTTTAAGCATCAACATCTGACCCTTCTTGCAGTCTCATTTTTCAGCTGGCTCCCATGTTTATGCCTGTTCTGTGTTTTTCTTCTCCCGTTAAACTGTTGTGGGTTCATTTCTGCAGTGAACCTTTAGAGAGGGAAGTGAAAGCTTTCCTTCCAGCCATACAATAGAATTATAAAGCAGACAAGTTTAGACAGAATTTCCCATTTAAGTGCCAAAACTTCATGCTCTATTTCTGATAAAGAGCACAAAGGTTAAAACAAGCTTATTTTTGACCCAAAGCTCTGTTGACATTCTATTAAACAAACACCAACCTATTTAATTTTCATAATGTAAATGGCAGATATTTTTATAATTCTTATGCTAATAAATCATTTCTCTGGTTTTTTTGGTAAAACCCAATGTCCATAATGAAGTCCAGGACAATGAATTGTTTTAAATAATTTCTTCTTATGTGTGATTACAAGTATACCTCTACAGGAAGTTAGTATACTCTCACACAGGCTAATTTCTCAGAGGAAAAGACCAACTGTAGAAACTCCCAGAAACACAATAGTGATAAGCATCCACAGAATGCCAAGAAAGTCATGCCCGGGATACAAATAATCAGGTAGAAAAATGATCACCTGGAATGATAATAGTTGAAATAATGAAGAAGAGGTCAATGACACTTACAATATTTCAGTAAAAATGATAATCTTTAGAAACCATCAACCCCCTCCAAGAGGTAACCACACCCCTCAGATATCACCAGAAGATTCCATTGCTTCGAAAAGATTGGAAGTTACCAGTCTCATGTTTTTTTCATGGCTGGTAGTGCTTTTAGGCATTCCAAATGTACAGTGTCTTTTTTTTTTTTTTGATGTACACAGGCATATCCGCATATCCAATTTTTTGGCTCCCCTAGGCAATATTAAAAGAAGGAAACTTGTCTTAGGCCACACATAAAATACATTAACACTAACAATAGCTGATATCTAAACAAATCGCAAAAAGGCCGGGCACAGTGGCTCATTCTGTAATCCCAACACTTTGGGAGGCTGAAGCTATCGGATCACCTGAGGTCAGGAGTTCCAGACCAGCCTGGCTAACATGGTGAAACCTCTTCTCTACCAAAAATACAAAAATTAGGTGTGGTGGCAGGCACCTGGAATCCCAGCTACTCAGGAGGCTGAGGCAGAAGAATCGATTGAATGAGGGAGGTGGAGGCTGCAGTGACTCGAGATCATACCATTGCCCTTCAGCCTGGGAGACAACAGGAGAACTTTGTTTCAAAAAAAAATTACAAAAATATTCTGTTCTTTCTTTCTTTTTGAGAGTGTCCTGCTCAGTTGCCCAGGCTAGAGTGCAGTAGTGTAATCTTGGCTCATTGCAACCTCCACCACCTGGGTTCAAGCCATTCTCTTGCCTCAGCCTCCTGAATAGCTGGTGTTACAGGTGCCTGCCACCATGCCTGGCTATTTTGTATATTTTTAGTAGAGACAGGTTTTTACCATGTTGGTCAGGTTGATCTGGAACTCCTGAACTCAACTGATCTGCTGGCCTCAGCCTCCCAATTACAGGCATGAGCCACCATACCTGGCCTGTTATTTCTTTATATTTGGATAACATAAGGACTTTAAGACCCTTTCTTCTTTGGGTCAATCAATGATCTGCACCATACACACTTTACAAAACAAAGGACAATACAGTCCTCATTCACATTCTGGTCATGTCACTCCTAGTGTTTCCCACATTGCAAACCTCCCAGCAGGTGCAGCCCTTTCCTCTCCATCTGATGGGCTTCTCAGCTCCCATCACACTGACTGGACACAGACTTCCTAGAGGCAGCCCCCAAGAGCAGAAGAATGAATGACTCAGAAGTTCCTAAAAGGTCATCAAACCAGATGACACAAAACTCCAATGATATTTCACTTTGTTTTGGTTTATTCTGTTTGAGACAAGAGACATCCACCTAATCTTTTTTGGAATCTTTTGTAGAGATGGGGTTTGTCTCTGATGTCCAGGCTAGTCTTAAACTCCTGGACTCAGGTGATCTGCCCACCTTAATCCCCCAAAGCACTGAAATTACAGGCCTGTACTGTGTAATTTGCCATGTGACACAGCCCAATAACATGGAAGAAAGCTCACAGGTCCAGCGTCTACTCACATGGGAGGATTGATGGCTGGAAACTCCAGCAGGAAGAGCCAAAAGAGCAACCACTGTACCCGCATGTCCTGGTCCTCACAGGGTGCCCTGAGGTGGCCAGGACAGAGGTGGGAGTGGCTTAGGGCTGGGGGAGGGAAGGGGATAGGGATGGGGTTGTTTCTGAGTTGGGGAGGAGAACAGGAGGAAAGGGGAAGGAGGGAAACAGGGTATTTTGGGCACCTGGAGGAGGGGTCTGGAAAAGGATCCGGTACAAACCAAGCCTTCAGGAGCGAGTGGGAGGTTCAGCTACAAGTCAGGGAGAAAGTCTATCAGGGAAGCCACAGGACACTCGGGGCCAGAAAGTGGGAGGCACAGGAGCAATTAGACAGAGACCAGGGCTCTGGTTTCCACCACACCTTCTCCTGCCTGGGCACTTCCTAAGCAACCCTGGGGCTTTATAATCCCTCTCCACCAATCCCCAGCCCCGGAACGTGGTATGTCACAGTGAACATTCCACGGAGCACCCTCGTCCTCCAATGCCCCTCCCCCGTCTCAGCCCCCACGCACCTTTCAAGGCTCTCTGGAACCTTCACAGACCTGATTTCTGGTGTTCCCCACCAACTCCCCGTTCCTGCTTCTGGGCGGCTCCTTCCTTCCTGAGCTCCCAGGGTTTCTCATGGTCAGTCTTGGCTGCAAAACATAAGAAACAAGTGACGGCAGGACGGCAGGAAGAACCTCACACACAAGCAGAGTGGGAGCTCCGCAGCCCCCTCTCAGCCATTCATAGTCTAAGCAACAAAACATCAGAAGGATGTGGAAAGTCCCAATAGGAACCACCTTCATCACCTCCATGGAGCCATCTGTTGATGAACTTATTTTGTTCATCAAGCAAATCTCAATGTATTTCAGACAAATCCAGTCACACAGCAGGTTTCTGATCACAGAACTGTGCCAGAAGTCAATGAATAAAAGCTAACCAAAACTTATTATATGCTTGGAAATTCAAAGTGCCCTTATAAGATATCAACAGAAGAAGGAATCCAAAGTGAAACAAGACTGGCTTTACGCTCAGTCAGAAGATCATAACATGGCAATCCAATGTCTCCCTCTGGCCCGGGAATGCCACCGCGTGGCACAAGGTAGTGTGGTCTCAAGTCACCCCAACACACCTGGACAGGTTAACATCTGAAACAGGGTGACGGTGTCACTTATCTATATTATCTTACTGCCTGTGAAGGTGGACTATTATTTCTGAACCCTAATGATGGGGAGAAAAACCAAGTTGACTCTCATGGTTGAGCTCCCAGGGATGTCCATGGAATCTGCATTTCTTTTTTTTTTTTGAGACGGAGTTTCGCTCTCGTTACCCAGGCTGGAGTGCAACGGCGCGATCTCGGCTCACCGCAACCTCCGCCTCCTGGGTTCAGGCAATTCTCCTGCCTCAGCCTCCCAAGTAGCTGGGATTACAGGCACACGCCACCATGCCCAGCTAATTTTTTGTATTTTGAGTAGAGACGGGGTTTCACCATGTTGACCAGGATGGTCTTGATCTCTTGACCTCGTGATCCACCCGCCTCGGCCTCCCAAAGTGCTGGGATTACAGGTTTGAGCCACCGCGCCCGGCCCGGAATCTGCATTTCAAGAGACGAAGTTCATCAGCCTCTCTCCTGGGGGATTTGGCCACAATACCCAGAGGGTTTGACAGCATCATGAGTGACGGCTAGGGAGTGCCAAGCTGGTGAGCAGGACCCAGGGGTTTGCTGACCAGGTCAGACACCCACTGTCCATTATCTTTTGTGGACCCATCCTCAGCTAAACCCTCCCAAAGGCCTGCTTCTGCCTAGTCACACAGAGTGTGCTCAAACGTACTCAGGCCTCTCGCAGCTGAAAACCACTGCTTTAAATCTTACAATTTACTATGACATAAAGCTATCGTAAACTGCAAATATCCTATCACGCTACAAATGGAAAGCCAATGCCTTTACCATAAATAATAAAACAACCCTGAGACACAAGGAAAACAAAAACAAAACAGGGATAACACAACTGTGGCATTCAATTCTATTCACGTGCTGTCAGCTGCACAAAGAGCCCCAGATTTGAGTTGTCTTGGTTGTAAAAGGGGAGACCATAGGCCGGGCGTGGTGGCTCAAGCCTGTAATCCCAGCACTTTGGGAGGCTGAGGCGGGTGGATCATGAGGTCTAGAGATCGAGACCATCCTGGTCAACATGGTGAAACCCCGTCTCTACTAAAGATACAAAAAATTAGCTGGGCATGGTGGCGTGTACCTGTAATCCCAGCTACTCAGGAGGCTGAGGCAGGAGAATTGCCTGAACCCAGAAGGCGGAGGTTGCGGTGAGCCGAGATCGCACCATGGCACTCCAGCCTGGGTAACAAGAGTGAAACTCCGTCTCAAAAAAAAAAAAAAAAAAAAGGAGAGACCATGTAAGTGGATGTCGAAGTCAGATTAGCCCAAAAGTGAATGGCAGAGAGTACCATGATGTCCATGAAGGGTTGCTGGGGTCACCTTGATTATAGCCCGAGCAGAGACAGTGCAAGGAAGGAGATGTGAGCAGTTTTGTGCCTCTAGCCGGGGAGGTAATTCATGAAGCTGAGGAAAGACTCCCCAAAGCCAAGATCAACCTCCTTTGCAGGGAGGTCCCTCATGGAGGCAGGGCCAGGCACCTTAGATTTGAGACCAGCTGTGCTGCTTACCAGCTGTGTGACTCTGGGTTTCCTTCCACACAATGGGATTGTCAATGGCTATGTCAAAGACTGTCTGAGGATAGGAGGAAGCAACATGTTGAACACCTGTGTACCGAGTGTCATCACCTCCCAAGGACATCTTTCCTTCCAGAGCTGGCCTCTTGGAAGGTCCTTGGCCACTAAAGACAGTAATGATGATAACAGAAGTAAATCATCATTTACAGCTTTTGAGGGAGGGCCAGAGGGTAGGGTTCCTAGGTCCTTGATAAGAATGAGGGTCTGGGGACTCCTGGGGACAGCTGAGTAAGTCCTGTAAGTCTCCTGGGTCCCCAGGGGCCAGGTCTGTCTTCAGAGGCACTGGGCCTAGGCTGGGATCCTGGGGCAGCCACTGGAGCATCAGCAGGACAAACAGGCACAGAGGCTGTGGATCCATTGGAGGTGGCAGGTGTAGGATCATCTGTCCACCAAATAGTCACCAAGCCTGGCTGACCACTGCCCCCACAGACGATGCCCTGTCCCTTGCCTCACACTTTGACAGGGCAGCAGCTGGCACATTGGGCCTCATGGAGCATCCCTCTAAGACCTCTGTGTCCTGGTCATTGAATGGGCACTTGAGTCACCCAGGGCCACTGGAACAAGGAGGAAGAATCAGGCACCAGCAGACAAAGAGCCTTCAGTGTTTGTAAATTTCCATTGTTTTGGGCTGTTTATTACCTACAGTGATACCTGGTCCATCTTAGCAGGCACACACCATCTATTCCATGCTTTGTGAAGCAGACTAGCCTACCATCAGAACATAAACTGGTTGTAAGACACATGTAAATTTCAGTTCCAGCTCTGCCTCTTATTAACTGCAACCTCAGACATTTAACTTTCAGTCTCTGAGCCTGTTTCAACTCTATAAAATGGGTTGGCTATATTATCTCAGGTTGTAGAGAGAATTAAATGAAATAAAAAATGCACGTAGATCATTGAGCCCAGAGCCTGGCACACACAGTGAGTACTTGCCATTAGCCATGTAGCTTCAGAATGCATATTGATTGCCAATACCCAGACAATGCAGCAAAGTATTACAAAAAGAGAAATGTAAATTATTTGCATATGTAGTCTTTCAATCTTTACTTTTAAACAGATAGGATAAAACTATGGGCCAGACACAGTGGCTCACACCTGCAATCCCAGCACTTTGGGAGGCCATGGTGGGCGGATCATGAGGTTAGGAGTTCAAGATCAGTCTGGCCAATACAGTGAAATCCTGTCTCTACTAAAAAATACAAAAGTTAGCCAGGCGTAGTGGTGTGCACCTGTAATGCCAGCTACTCAGGAGGCTGAGGTAGGAGAATCACTTGGACCCAGGGAGGCAAAAGTTGCAGTGAGCTGAGATCACAACACTGCACTTCAGCCTGAGCGACAAAGTGAGACTCTGTCTCGAAAAATAATAAACCATGTATATTCTTTCATAGCCAGTGCTTTTCTCTTAAATAGTATATTGTTGAAATATTCTTAGCTCAAAAACAAAAGATGATTTTTGAGATTATCATTTTAAATGACAAGATAATGCTCAATTTAATGAGCAATTTAATTATTACTATTGAACTTTTTGTAGATTGCAAAGAACATTCAAAACAAATGAAGTAGAATAAAAAAGCCAGGTGCAGTGGTTCAATCCTGTAATCCTAGCACTTTGGGAGGCTGAGGTGGGTGGATCATGAGGTCAAAAGATCGAGACCATCCTGGTCAACATGGTGAAACCCCGTCTCTACTAAAAATACAAAAAATTAGTTGGGCATGGTGGCGCGTGCCTGTAATCCCAGCTACTCAGGAGGCTGAGGCAGGAGAATTGCCTGAACCCAGGAGGCGGAGGTTGTGGTGAGCCGAGATCGCGCCATTGCGCTCCAGCCTGGGTAACAAGAGCGAAACTCCATATCAAAAAAAAAAAAAAAGAATAAAAAATATGTGTTACATGTTGTAAATAGGACTTTGTTAAGTCTTTTATTGAGAAATAAAGAACATATATATGTAATATAGAATTTATTTATTATGAGTTATGTTAAAAATAGTTTAGAAGCTGCTGGTTTGTTTTCTTTTCAAATTTTGCAGGATAGTTTTGTTGTTGGTGGTGTCTTTTTTTTTTTTTGACAGAGTCTTGCTCTGTGTCCAGGCTGGAGCGTAGTGGCACAATCTCAGCTCATAGCAACCTCTGCCTCCTGGGTCCAAGCAATTCTCCTGTCTCTGCATCCTGACTAGCTGGGACTGCAGGCATGTACCACCATGTCTAGCTAATTTTTGTATTTTTAGTAGAGACAAGGTTTGCTATACTGGTCAGGCTGGTCTTGAACTCCTAACCTCAGGTGATCCACCCACCTCTGCCTCCCAACGTGCTGGGATTATAGGCATAAGCCACCACACCCAGCCTAAATTTTGCAGGAAAATAAGTAACCTTTAGGCCAAGCACAGTGGCTCACCCCTGTTATCCCAGACCTTTGGGAGGAAGGATGAGGCAGGAGGATTGCCTGAGGTCAAGAGTTCAATACCAGCTTGGCTAACATGGCAAAACCTCATCTCTACTAAAAATACAAAAATTAGCCAGGTGTGGTGGCACATGCTTATAGTTCCAGCTACCTGGGAGGCTGAGACAGGAGAATTGCTTGGACTCAGGAGACACAAGTTGCAGTGAGCCAAGATGGTACCATTGCACTCCAGCCTGGACAAGAGAGCAAGACTCTGTCTCAAATAAATAAATAAATAAATAACATTTTTATGTATCGTTGGGCACTTGTCTGGTTGTTTTCCTTTAGGTTAACATGCCAGCAGTGATTCTTTTTGAGTTTCTGGCATGAGATAGCAGTTTTTAGCCAAATAAGTTAACTACTCTGCCCCAACCCTAAGACACTTGTATGGAAGGAAAAAGGAGGAAAAAGCCAGTACTGTGATGGCCTACGCTTCCCCCAGCATGGCTGCCTGTGAGACATGGGGCAGCCAAGACCCGGAACTGTTCAAGGGTGCCAGGCCTTGTCTGTCTGCACTCACTCACCTTCCCCAGATACTCGCAATGGGGTTGGCATTGACTTTATATCCTGCTGCAGCTCTTTGGTGAGCTGGCCCTGGTCATGGGACAGGAACTGTGGGGTCAGGACAACAGAGGTCTTCACCACCTGCAGAATAGGAACAGAAGCTCATGACGAGTGCCAATCCTATTAGACAATAAAAAAAAATTGTTGAATGAGCAGAAAAAGGTGATGCTTGAGCCTATAGTGGTGAAGAGCATGGGGGCCTCAGAAAAGGTCAGAACCAAGTTCAAATTCCTGTACTTCGATTTCTACCTCATGCCATGCAAAATTACTTTACCCCTCTTCACCTCAGTTTCCTTCTGTGTGAAATGGGAACAATAAATTTCATTCCTCATTCAATTTCTGTCAAGGATTCATGAGATAATACCTCTAAAACATCCAACTTATTTAAATGTATCATCATTTCTGTCATAACTAGTGGGATCAATTTCATTATCGTTGCATATACAGTTCTGTGCCTGAAACCTACGAAAGAAAAGAAAGAAAGAAAGAAAGAAAGAAAGAAAGAAAGAAAGAAAG
>CM052659.1:85119204-85135256 GCA_028533165.1 Leontopithecus rosalia
ACACTGTTTAGCTCCTATTCAGCCTCCATCACTTATTAGCTGAGTGATCTGGGCAAGGTAATTCACCTCTTTATGTCTCTGCTTCCTTCACTATAAAATATAGGTAATAAGAATTCCTAGCTCCTTAGGTTGTTGCTAGGGGTGAATGATTTGGCACATAGTAGGAGCTTTTTAAACATTAGCTGTGATGATCTCCTTCCAATTCTTCCTTTTCAGAGCCACAGATGAGGCCATAGTGCCACCTAGTGACCCTATCATGTGTTAGTACACATGATCGCCAATATGCTCTCTCCATCACAGGTCCCAGACTGGGTAGTTACTGCCTGGAGGTTTCTGCTGCGTCTGCCTTCTCAGCGCTCCTGTAAAGACTTTTGTATTTTCCTCCTCGCATTCCTGCAGATGGGATTCAGGTTTCCCAACACAACTGGGTGATCCACACAAGGCAGTGACCACCTGTGCTAGCCCTGTGAGGTAGCTGGAGAATGTTCTTCCTTCTCAAGCTCTGGGCAGATGCCAGGGCTGGGGTGACCCATGCCCTCAAATTTCTTGCTTTGGAGGGTCACATTTTCGTTGGCAAGGAAGGCAAAGGTCACAGGAAGACAGAGACCCGGGACTTCTCTGTGCCATGGGCCTAAATAATAAAGACCTGAACACTCTATGCTAAACACCCAATACTCAGGTTCTCCCCAGGGCTTCTTGCCTCATGGCCTCTGCTGAGGGAGGATGAATACTATGTCCTCCCAGAGGTTTGGGAGCTTGTAGCAAGCAACCTCAAACTGTGTCTAAAACATTTGTGCACATTTTGCATCCTATTTCCCATATGTCAGCAGGTTTTAGGAAAAAAACCTCAATATCCTAAATATGCAAGAGAAATGGCTATTGTAGGACAATGTGGCTTTTTAAAACATGTTATTTAGGCCGGGGTTGGTGGCTCATACCTGTGATCCCAGCACTTTGGGAGGGTGAGGTAGGCGGATCACCTAAGGTTGGGAGTTCGGGACCAGCCTGACCAACAAGGAGAAACCCCATCCCTACTAAAAATACCAAATTAGCCAGATGCGGTGCTACATCCCTGTAATCCCAGCTACTTGGGAGGTTGAGGCAGGAGAATCGCTTAAACCTGGAAGGCGAAAGTTGTGGTGAGCCAAGATTGCAACATTGCAGTTTAACCTGGGAAACAAGAGCGAAACTCTGTCTCTCTCTCTCTCCCTCTCTCCCCACCCCCTCTCTCTCTCTATATATATATATAGATATAGTTATTTAATATATATAACTATATCTATATATAGATATATAGATATTTAAAAATCTTCCCACCCCCTTTCTGAACTCCAAGAATGCCAAATACTTGTTTAACAAATATTATTAAATGCCTACTGTGGGCCAGGTACAGTGGCTCACATTTGTAATCCCAACACTTTGGGAAGCCAAGGTGGGTGAATCACTTGAGGCAAGAGTTTGAGACCAGCCTGGCTAACATGTTGAAACCCCATCAGTACTAAAAGTACAAATATTAGCTGGGCATGGTAGAGCACACCTGTAATCCCAGCTACTGGGGAGGCTGAGGCAGGAGCCACTGCACTCCAGCCTGGGCAACAGAGCGAGACTCCATCTCTAAATAAATAAATAAATAAAATAAATAAATGCCCACTATATGCCAGCCGCAATTCATGGTCTTGGGCTATAGCAGAGAACAAACTAACAGGGTTCCTCTCTCCTGTAACTTACATTCTTACGCAATAATGATAAGTGTTAACGTTAATTTAGCTGTTATTAAATGTTAGTCATGGAGCAAAGTCATTCCCACACATTATTACACTTAAACCTGCTAGCAAGCTTACAAAGGACATAGTCATTTTTCCCTGAAAAACTGAGTCTTGGACAGGCATGGTGGCTCACACATGTAATCCCAGCACTTTGGGAGACTGAGGCAGGTGGATTAACTGAGGTCAAGGAGTTCGAGACCCACCTGACCAATAGGGTGAAAGCACATCTCTACTAAAAATACAAAAATTAGCCAGCCTGTAGTCCCGGCTACCCGGAAGGCTGAGGCAGGAGAATTGCTTGAATCAGGGAGGCAGAGGTTGCAGTGAGCAGAGATGGCACCACTGCACTCCACTTGGGTGAGAGAGCAAGACTCCATCTCAAGAAAAAAAAAGTTATCAATGCATTCTGAAGATTTTATGAAATTTATAAAAGTCTGGTGTTCTGGCCAGGTGAGGTGGCTCATGCCTGTAATCCTAGCACTTTGGGAAGCCAAGGCAGTGGATCATGAGGTCAGGAACTCCAGACCAGCTTGGCCAACATGGTGAAACCCTATCTCTACTAAAAATTAGCCAGACAAGGTGGCACATGCCTGTAATCTCAGCTACTCAGGAGGCTGAAGCAGGAGAATTGTTTGAATGCAGGAAGAGGAGGTTCTGGTGAGCAGAGATCACTCCACTGCACTCCATCCTGGGCAATAGAGTGAGACTCCGTCTCAAAAATAAACAAAAAATGGTATGGTGGTCCTGATGTGATGCTGTCAGTCATGATTCCAGTTACTATCTTAAAATGCTGCACATAAAATAAGAAATTAAATTTTCTTGTGAATTTGGAACTTTTATCAGTTCTTGTCAGAACTACTATTTCCATCATCCACAGTTACCATTTTGAATTCTACTAAAAAAAATATTCGTAATCAGCAATAGTCCACATTTTCTTTTTCTTGTTTTTCTTTTTTTTTTTTGAGACAGTCTTGCTCTGTCACCTAGGCTGAACACCTACTCTACTGCAACCTCTGCCTTCTGGGTTCAAGCGATTCTTCTGCCTCAGCCTCCAAAGTAGCTGGGACTACAGGTGCCTGCCACCATGCCCAGCTAATTGGTGGCAGTATAGACGGGGCTTCACCGTGTTGGCCAGGCTGGTCTTGAGCTCCTGACCTCATGATCCACCAGCCTCAGCCTCCGAAAGTGCTGGGATTACAGCCCTGAGCCACTGAGCCCTGCCCCCCAATTTGCCTTTTATGGAAAAAACACTAAGGAGCCCTCTTGAACACAGGTTTCTGATAACTCACATCAATGAACTACCCAGGCTTCACCACTATGTGACACAGGCATGTGAGAAACTCGCACTTATACACCCTCAATACATTACAAATAAATATATATTTTTTTCAGCACAAAACCCTGAATAAACAAATCAATATTTTTTAAAAATCAGTGGGCTGGGCGCAGTGTCTCATGCCTGTAATCCCAGCACTTTGGGAGGACAAGGCAGGTGAATCACTTGTGGTCAAGAGTTCAAGCCCAGTCTGGCCAACACGGTGAAACCCCGTGTCTACTAAAATTACAAAAATTAGCCAGGTGTGGTGGTTCATGTCTGTAATCCCAGCCACTCAGGAGGCTGAGGCATGGCAATAGCTTGAAATGGAAGGTGCATGCTGCATCTGGCATGGTGGCTCATACCTGCAATCCCAGCATTCTGGGAGGCCGAGGCGGGTGGATCACCTGAGGTCAGGAGTTGGAGACCAGCCTGGCCAACATGGTGAAACCCCGTCTCTACTAAAATTACAACAATTAGCCAGGCGTGGTGGTGTGTGCCACTAATCCCAACTACTTGGGAGGCTGAGGCAGGAGAGTCGCTCGAACCTGGGAGGTGGAAGTTGCAGTGAGCTTAGATTGCACCATAGCACTCCGGCCTGGGCAAGAGTGAGACTCTGACTGAAAAAAGAAAGCGGGGCGGTATGTACTGAAGATAAGGAAGGGGTTCTAAGACTCAGGAGTGAGGGCAGGGGAGAGACAGGGGTCGGGGGTGCAGTGGGGTACTAATGCAGCACCAAACAGAGGAAGACTGGAGGAAAACAGAGCCCTTCTCCAACACCAACTGCTCCTGAGTCCCAGGCCACCTATTCCTGCGTCTGCCGACCTACTGAATATCTCTGAACCCTGCTGGAATGCTGTTCCACCTGATCTCTGCCCTGCCTCAGACCTTTCACTACCACCCCCACCCCCACTGCCCAGTGCCCACCAGCTCCACTGCCCCTGACCATAGCCTGCCCCTATCCCAGACACCCCATGCCCTCAGTGACCCAAAGGGGACCTGGACACGCAGGTGAAGAGGGTGCTCTTCTCGTTCCTCCCATTCAGGTGGCCCAGTCCCGCAACCATGAGTGTGAATAATGTTGGATATGACACAGATTCTATTTCTCAAGCTGTTTCACACTGTGGGTTCCCTAACTCTCTTTTTGTGCGGTCATTGACGAGAATTTGGTCCTCCCTGCAGACCAAGGACCTGAACACAGATTTTTTGAGCAACCTAGAGAGGCTCTGGCCTTACCGGTCCACATTAGGTTCTGGGTCCTACTGGCCCTGCTTGGCCCAAACACAGGTCAGGAATTGGAGATGAGCCTGGCCAATGTGGTGAAACCCCATCTCCACTAAAAATACAAAAAATAACCAGGTATGATGGTGGGTGCCTGTAATCCCAGCTATTTGGGAGGCTGAGGCAGGAAAATCACTTGAACCCAGGAAGTGGAGACTGCAATGAGCTGAGATCATGCCATTGCACTCCAGCCTGGGTGACAAATGTGGAACTGCATCTCAAAAACTGAGAAAGAAACACAGTTAGGACTGTTGTCTATGGTTGTGACTACTGTGCTCATGCTGCAATAGCAGAGCTGAGTGTTTGGAAGGAAGCCTGAGTGGCTGACAAAACCTCACGTACTATGGGCTGCTTGGCTCTTTAAGTTTGCCAACCCCTGGGTTGGGGGTGGGTGATAATGCAAAAACTAACACAATGGCAGAAGAAGGAATGAACTCTGAAGAACATTCTTTTTTAATTATTTATTTATTTATTTATTTTGAGAAGGAGTTTCACTCTTGTTACCCAGGCTGGAATGCAATGGCACAATCTCGGCTCACCGCAACCTCCGCCTCCTGGGTTCAGGCAATTCTCCTGCCTCAGCCTCCTGAGTAGCTGGGATTACAGGCATGTGCCACCATGCCCAGCTAATTTTTTGTATTTTCAGTAGAGAAGGGGTTTCACCATGTTGACCAGGATGGTCTGGATCCCTTGACCTTGTGATCCACCCGCCTCGGCCTCCCAAAGTGCTGGGATTACAGGCTTGAGCCACCGCACCCGGCCTGAAGAACATTCTTTAGAGCCTACAAGAATGGAGTAGAAGAGGATGGATGAGCAGAAAATCTCACACTTGGAATGCCAGTGCTTATTCAACACACTAAAGCACATATGTGTTACTTACGAAACTGTTCTATAACACAGCCAGTGGGGAAACATAAAAATCAGTGCATGACTTTTAAAAGGCTCATCCTAATGTGGCCCTAAAATTACCTTGTGTATCCAAGAGTCTACATGGTACGTTTTGGAAAATGCCAGGTTATGGTGGCTATCAACTGTCCTGTCCGGGAACATGGTTCCAGACCTGAGGGAACACCAGGAGGACATGTAGGATGGTAGAAGGCAGAAGTCCCCAGCTCACCTACCCAGGGGGCCAGGCAACTTTTTTGAACTTTAACATTTACACAAAAATGTGCCAAGCACTCTTTGGAATACCTAATAATTCTCAACTCCTTTCATCCTGACATTAACCCTAGGTAGATGCAATTATCATATTGATTTGCAGACAAAGAAGCTGAAGACCAGAGGTTGAGTAACTTGGCTGACTTTACCCAGCTGATAAGTAGAAGGGCTGGGATTTGAACCCAGGGAGTGGGCCCTGGGATCTAGGAGACCTGGGCTCCATAATCATTGCTAGGCACGGACTGTCAGTTAATCCTTATAACAACTCTAGGACATAGGCCATACTGTCCCCATTTTAGAGAATAGCAGACTGAGGCACCAAGAGGGGATCTGCCTCCCTCAGGGCCACACAAATGGGAAGTAGCAGAGCTGACTCTGACTCAGGCTTATTTGACTCCAAAGCTTGTTCCGGTGGTAATCTTGATGTGTGATTTATTTTTTATTTTTTTAGTTATTAATTAATTTATGTTTTATAGACTGAGTCTCACTCTGTTGCCCAGGCTGCAGTGGCACAATCAAAGCACACCGAACCTTTGAACTCCTAGGCTCAATCACTCTTTCCGCCTCGGCCTCCCAGAGTGCTGGGATTACAGGCATAAGCCGCCTCACCTGGCCTGGCTAATCTTTTTTATGTTTTAGAGATGGGGGTCTCGCTATGTTGCCCACACTGGTCTCCAACTCCTGGCCTCAAGCAATCCTCCTGCCTCAGCCTCCTAGGTGCTGGGATCATAGGCAAGAGCCACCATGCCCAGCTTGATCTGTTACTTTTGTTTCAGCAGGTCTGCTCGTCCTATCTAACCCTAGAGGAAATTTGAAGTTTCGTGGATGTGGCCTCTCCAATTCTCTGCTGTCTTTTTACTCCCCGTTTTCACAACCCACCGGCTGTGCAAACTTTAACCTCTCTGTGTCTCGGTTTCCTTCCCTGCAAAAGGGGGATGAGACTCTATCTCTATGAGTTGTATTAAATGGATTAGCAGCAGCAAAGTTCAAAGGAGCGTGGCACCATGTTGGGTGCAAGACTAGGCACAGAGGATCCCTCAATTCATACCAGCTTATTGCTTCACTTCCCTGGCCCTCAGAATGCTGGGAACTTACAGCCCTCCACCCCACCCCACCCCATGAACTCCACTCCCTGGAATCCTTTGCTAAGGGCAATGGGAAAAGAAACCAGAGAGATAAGGGCTCTCTGGGGGTAGGAGAGCTTGGGGGACTCACTAGCTTTATGTGAATAAGGGTCAAAGCCCCTAGTAGCTGGGAGGTCTGGTGGCCCCTTAAACAGAGCTGGGCTCTCGGGGTGGGGGGTGGCTTGGTGAAAGGGGTCCAACTCGCTGAAGTTAGAGGGCTGGAGTAAGTCTCGCTTCCCGGGTCCAGGAATTTGGGGGTCTCTCCTCTCTTCAGTATCGCATCCCGAGAGATCTGCAGCCAAACCAAGCCTGGAAAAGGGGAGAGTGGGGCGTGATGGGGCTGGGGACACTCACCTCCTACCCTGCGCTGGGCTTGCCAGGTAGGCCTTTGGCACCTCCGTTGTCCTGGGTCCCAGCGTCTGTCTGTCGGTCAGTCTCTGGACAGAGTGCTCGGCCCTGCACCTGCCAGAGAAGGGGCGGGGATGGGCAGTTCTGGCTGAAACTGGAGCTCTGCGATCCAGAGGCTCCCACAAGGTCCAGCTGGTGGCGGGGGTGGGGCCAGGAGGAGTGAAAACAGGCGAGGTGGGGGCAGGAGGGGGGCATGCCCAGGGAGCTGGGGCAGGCACCTGAGTGGGGGATCCCGGAACCCCTGAAAGTTCAGTGACACCTCCATAGTTCCCTCTTCCCCCTGCAACAAGAATCACTCCAAACTTCCCGAACACTTTGGACCCAGCAATTCCAGTTTCTCCTGATGAGAGATCTAAAAGATCTGCACAGGTTAGTAACAAGGAGAGCTGGTGACTGTCTACGCGTCCAATCGCGAGGACCACCTGGTCAAGGAAGAGAGGATGGACACCATGTCACAGTCATCTCACTGCTGGAATGGACACTGTCTACATGTAGGATGGTAGGAGGACTCAGGCAGACTATGCCAGGATTTAGAATTTAGAAGACTATGCAATGGGCTGGCAGGGCTGGACCCAGCCTTTCAGGGAAACAGAGACTCCAGAAACTTCTGGGGTCTTCTTTTCTGGCTGAACAGTCCCAGAGATGCACACGGCTCCTTGGGGGTCTGAACAGAAGTGGGTGGGAGCCTACCGCACCCAGCCTGTATTTTCTAAATAAGATTATGGTATAATAAAAAAACAAATGGTTTTTGATCCCGGTTCCTAGTACTGGTTCCTAAAATCCCTGGAATCTTCTGAGTGATAAGAATGTCTTTTGCATGCCAATGAGTGACTCCACTCAAGGTAGGGATTCCTAGATAGCCAGCTGTAGGACAGGGGCTGGCTGGCCAGAAAAACCCACCAGGTGATTGGAGTTAGAATTTTTAGTCCCCTCCCAACTCACCTCCCGGGAAGGGAGAGGGGCTGAGAGATTACGCTCAATCACCGGTGACCAGATTTAATCACCGTGACTATGTAATGAAACCTTGATTAAAAAAAAAAAAACCCTAAACCGTGGGGTTCCCGGAGCTTCCGGGTTGGTGCACAGGTAGAGATGCTGAAAATGTGAAACATGGAAAAAGGCCAGGAGCTCTGAGTTACTCTCTACCCCTCACAACTCACTATATATCGCTTCAATTTGGCTGCGCCTGAATTGTATCCTCTGTAATCAACCCGAAAACGTAAGTAAAGCATTTTTCTGAGCTCATGGGAACCCCTGAAGTTGTAGTTTCTGTGGCAGAAGTGTAGGCAGCTTGAGCACTCTATTTGTGGCTGTGTCTGAAGTTGGGGGTCTTGTAGGACTGATCTTTTTGAGACAGTCTTCCTCTGTTGCCCAGGCTGCAGTTCAATGGCGCAATCTCGTCTCACTGCAACCTCCGCTGCCTGGGTTCAAGCGATTCTCCTGCCTCAGCCTCCCACATAGCTGCAATTACAGGTGCCCGCCATTAGGCCTGGCTAATTTTTGTATTTTTAGCAGAGATGGGGTTTCACCATGTTGGCCAGGCTGGTCTTGAACTCCTGACCTTGTGATCCACCCACCTTGGCCCCGCTAAGTGCTGGGATTACAGGTGTGAGCCACCACGCCAGGCCTAGGACTAATCTCTTAACCTGTGGCGTCTATGCTAAATCCTAATAGTCTCAGAATTCTTTTGTTGGACACCAAGTTGGGGAGAATCGGAAAATTGGTGTAGAAAATCCCCACACATTTGGTGCTAATAATGATGTCAGAAACGACAACATTACAAATACTATGGGAGTATTTAAGTTTACCCAATTGTTACTCAAAAAGCAAACTGCAAGCCGGGAGCAGTGGCTCACGCCTGTAATCCTAGCACTTTGGGAGGCTGAGGCAGGGATCACTTGAGGTCTGGAGTTTGAGACCAGCCTGGCCAACATGGCAAAAACCTGTCTCTACTAAAAATACAAACACTTGCTGGGTGTGGTTATGCGTTCCTGCAGTCCCAGCTACTTGGGAGGCTTGAGGCAGGAGAATTGCTGGAACCTGTGAGGCAGAGGTTGCAGTGAGCCTAGGCTGCACCATTGTACTCCAGCTTGGGTGACAGAGCCAGATCTGGTCTCAAAGAAAAAGAAGATCACATAGCAGATTGTAAATTCTTGGCATATCCAACAGTCACTGTGAGAACATCTCTCTCTCTCTCTCTCTCTCTTTTTTTTTTGCAATGGAATCTCCCTCTGTTGCTGAAGTTTAAAAATAAAAATAGGCCAGGCGTGGTGGCTCACGCTTATAATCCCAGCACTTTGGGAGGCCGAGGCAGGTGGATTGTGAGGTTGAGATCGAGACCATCCTGGTCAACAAGGTGAAACCCTGTCTCTACTAAAAATACAAAAATTAGCTGGGCATGGTGGCGCGCGCCTGTAGTCCCAGCTACTTGGGAGGCTGAGGCAGGAGAATTGCTTGAACCCAGGAGGCGGAGGTTGCAGTGAGCCGAGATCGCGCCATTGTACTTCAGCCTGGGTAACAAGAGCGAAACTCCATCTCAAAATAAATAAATAAATAAATAAAAATAAAGGCCAGGCACAGTGGCTCGCCCCTCTAATCCCAGCACTTTGGGAGGCCAAGTTGGGTGCATCACAAGGTCAGAAGTTCGAGACCAGCCTGGCCAACATGGTGAAAACCTGTCTCTACTAAAAATACAAAAATTAGCTGGGTGTGGTGGCGGGCGCCTGCAATCCCAGCTCCTCAGAAGGTTGAGGCAGGAGACTTGCTTGAACCCAGGAGGTGGAGGTTGCAGTGAGCCAAGATTGTGCCACTGCACTCCAGTCTGGGAGACAGAAGAAGACTCTGTTTTTTAAAAAAAAATAAGGAGTTAAATAAAGCAAAAATTGAGGTCATAGTTAATAAGCGAACATATACAATTAGATATGGTTAATAGGTACAAATAGAATAAAGAAGTGTCCCAATGTCCTTGGTTTCACTTACTGCTGTTTCGGTTACCCATGGCCAACTGCAGTCTGAAAATATTAAATGGAAAATTCCAGAAAAAAAAAATTTGTAAGTTTTAAATGGCCTGTCACTCTGTTGCAGGATAAAATCTCACACCATCCAGCTGTCAGTTTTCTCATTGTGTGTTTTATTATCTCACATCATCACAAGAAGTGTGGGTAAAGTACCATAAGATATTTAGAGAAAGAAACCATTTGCATAACTTGTATTACAGTATATTTTTACAATTGTTTCACTTTATTATGTATTGTTTATTACTATGCCTAATTTATAAATTAAACTTTATCATAGGAATGTATGTATATAAAGAGTTTGGTACTATCCTCAGTTTCAGGCATCCACTGGGATTCTTGGGACACAGTCTTTGTAGGTAAGGAGGGATCACTGTATGATGTGGTGAAATAAAATAGATGTTTAGTCTTTGTCCCCAGTTCCTAGCTCAAATAATCTAAAACCATTGGAATTTCCTGAGTGATAGTGGCTTTTGTTATTCATTTCAAGTGCCTTCAATCACACCTCAGATTACGCTAACAAGGTGACTCAGGGTGGGGCATCTTGATAGCTTCATAGCTTTATGATGAGAGCTGGTCTTTGGAAAGACCAAATACTTGATTAGAGGGTTGGAACTTTTGGTCCCCATCCTCCCCAACTCTGGACCTCCAGGGAGGGGAGGGGGGCATGAGCCAGGCTTGGTGAGGCCAAAATGGGAGGATCTCTTGAGGCCAGAAGTTTGAGGCCAGCCTGGGTAACACGGCAGGACCTTAGCACTATCAAAAATTTAAAAATTAGCTGGGGGTGGTGGTGTGCACTTGTAGTCCCAGCTACTCATGAGGCTAAGGTGAGAGGATCCAATCACTTTAGGCCAAGAGGTTGAAGCTACAGTGAGCCTGATTGTACCATTGCACCGCAGCCTAGGTGACAGAGCAAGACCCTGTATCAAAAAAACTTAACGGACAGAGGTGGAAGAATCCCTTGAGGCCAGGAATTCGAGACCAGTCTGGGCAACACAGTGAGACTCCATCTCTACACATTTTTTTTTTTTGAGATGGAGTCTTTCTGTCGCCCAGACTGGAGTGCAGTGGCACAGTCTCAGCTCACTAAAACCTCCTGGGTTCAAGGAATTCTGTCTCAGCCTCCTGAGTAGCTATGATTACCTGCCTGCTTTGCTCTCCCAAAGTGCTGAGATTACAGGCATGAACTACCACTCCTGGCCTATTTTTACCTTTTAAAAATGTTCTCCTTCTGAGGCAAGAGTGGTATTTTTTTTTTTTGAGACGGAGTTTTGCTGTTGTTACCCAGGCTGGAGTGCAATGGCAGGATCTCGGCTCACCGCAACCTCCGCCTTCTGGGTTCAAGCAATTCTCCTGCCTCAGCCTCCCGAGTAGCTGGGACTACAGGCGCACACCACCATGCCCAGCTAATTTTTGTATTTTTAGTAGAGACAGGGTTTCACCTTGTTGACCAGGATGGTCGTGATCTCTTGACCTTGTGATCCACCCGCCTCAGCCTCCCAAAGTGCTGGGATTATAGGTGTGAGCCACCATGGCGGCCAAGAGTGGTATTTTTAATTTTTAGTGACAAACCAGTTGTAAATTTAAATTCTTTAACTCTTGAGCTTTGGGGACATTTGTGAATCTATAGTTGCTATGGAGACCAGAAGATAGGTTTCCTCTTGTTGAATCTAATATTAGATAAGGGATGAAAACTTAAATGAATCTTAGATGAGGGAATGAAACTTAAAAATAAATTATATGTATGTGTGTGTGTGTGTGTGTGTGTGTGTGTGTGTGTGTATATATTTTTTTTTTTTCTGAGATGGGGTTTGCCCCCGTCACCCAGGCTAGAATGCAATGGCGGGATCTCAGCTCTACCTCCTGGGTTCAAGCAATTCTCCAGCCTCAGCCTCCCAAGTAGCTGGGATTATAGGCACGTGCCATCATGCCTGGCTAATTTTTCATATCTTTTTTTTTTTTGAGACAGAGTTTTGCTCTTGTTACCCAGGCTGGAGTGCAATGGCATGATCTTGGCTCACTGCAACCTCCGCCTCCTGGGTTCAGGCAATTCTCCTGCCTCAGCATCCTGAGTAGCTGGGATTACAGGCATGCACCACCATGCCCAGCTAATTTTTTGTATTTTTAGTAGAGATGGGGTTTCACCATGTTGACCAGGATGGTCTCGATCTCATGACCTCGTGATCCTCCTGCCTCGGCCTCCCAAAGTGCTAGGATTACAGGCGTGAGCCACCGTGCCCGGCAATTTTTCGTGTCTTTAGAGATGGGGTTCCACCATGCCTGTCAGGCTGGTCTTAAACACCTGACTTCATGATCAGCTTGCCTCGGCTTCCCAAAGTGCTGGATTATAGGCATGAGCCACTGCACCCAGCCATTTATATATATGTAAATGACAAGGTCCTGCTATGTTGCCCAGGCTGGAGTGCAGGATCTAGTCACAGGTGTGATCCCACCACTGATCAGCATGGGAGTTTTGACCTGCTCCATTTTGTTGTTGTTGTTTTCTTTCTCTTTTCTTTTCTTTTCTTTCTTTTCTTTTGTGAAGGAATTCTGTCGCCCTGGCTGGAGTGCAATGACGCATTCTTGGCTCACTGCAACCTTCACCTCCCAGGTTCAAGCAATTCTCATGCCTCAGCCTCCCCAGCAGCTGAGGCTCCACCAAATCCAGCTAATTTTTGTGTTTTTAATAGAGACAGGGCTTCACCATGTTGACAATGCTGGTCTCAAACTCCTGATATCAAGTGATCCGGCTGCCTTGGCCTCTCAAAATGCTAGGATTACATATATGAGCCACGGTGCCCAGCCAACCTGCTTCATTTTTGACCTGGGTTGGTTCATCCATCCTTAGACAACCTGGTGGTCCCCTTGATCCCCATGAAGGATGGAAATGTTAAAATGTCTTCAAGATATGTTCATGTGATAGCATGATTTAAATGAAAATGCACCTGGAACTGCGTTTGATGATTTTTTGAAAAATCATAATTATAACTATTTCCATATGTCATAGAATAGTCCCATAATATCCTAGTCTTCAGTTACTTTTGTTTGTTTTGAGACAGTGTCTCACTCTGTCACCCAGGCTGGAGTGCAGTGACATGATCCTGGCTCACTGCTGCAACCTCCATTCCCAGGTTCAAGCAATTCTCCTGTCTCAGTCTCTCGAGTAACTGGGACTACATGCACCCACCACCATGCCTGGCTCATTTTTGTATTTTTAGTAGAGATGGGGTTTTACCATGTTGGGCAGGCTGGTCTTGAACTCCTGACCTCAGGTGATCCACCTGCCTCTGCTTCCCAAATTACTGGGATTACAGGTGTAAGCCACTGTGCCCAGCCCACTTTCTTTTGAATATTTTTGAAGCTACATTCCCCTACCATTTTTCTGTCTCACACCCCTGGCAAATCTCAATGCTACTATCCCATTTCTCCACAGTCACCAATTTCTGAGTCTTTACTGTCTCAAGTATGTCTAACTAAACACACTTTTCCAATCAGTTTGCTCTACTGTTCTCTGTAATAATTATTTAGAAAATTTTCCACCATTTCCTAACCTCCTTCTTGCCCTTCTTTCCCATCTTCAGCCTAGACTGTATTTTGAACAGGTTGATCAACTTCTTATTAAAATTTCCACCTAGGCATCTTATAGAATATTAAAAACTGAACTAATGATCTTCAGTCTTCTAAGACTGATTCCCTTTCAGTAAATGGTACCATTCTCCAAATGCTCAGTGCAACCCAAACCATGTTTACATCTAATCTAATATCAAATCCTGGTGGGGAGGTCTACCTCCCAAATAAATCCATTCTCCATATTCTCCATTTTTGCAGCCATTCCAAGTTAAAATACAAGAAAATAAAACAGGAAAACAGAAAACAAAAAAAGTTTCAAATCTGGTCTTGTTGCTCTTCCACACTCCCTTAATTCAAATCTGATTTGCCACAGTCATTAAATGTCAGGCAGGGCCTAGTGCAGTACTTCACACCTGTAATCCCAGCACTCTGGATGGCCGAGGTGGGAAAATCATTTGAGGTCAGGAGTTCGACACCAGCCTGACCAACATGATGAAACCGCGTCTCAGCTAAAAATACAAAAAAATTAGTTGAGTGTGGTGACATATAACCGTAGTCCCAGAAGAATCTCTTGAACCCAAGAGGTGGAAGTTGCAGTGAGACAATATCATGCCATTGCACTCCAGCCTGGGTGACACAGCAAGACCCTGTCTCAAAAGAAAAAAAAAGTCAGAATTGAGGAGTAATTTACTCAATGATAATACACTTTATAGGTTTTTGATACTTTGCATTATGGTATGTACTATCTTGCAGGAAATAGACATTAAATATACCACTGGCTATACAATTGTAATTAGTACTATTTAATTGGGTTGTAATAAGAGTGTTTAACAGGAAAACCTAACCCAGTGTAGGCCTCCTTGAGGAAATGACTTTAGCCTGAGAGTTAAGGAATTGGTGTGGGACTGGAGGAAGGATGAGAGAGCCAATTGTAGAAGCCCAGACAGAGGATAGGGTCCTTAAAAGAGCTGAAAGGTCACTGGCTGGAGATGGGGCACTACTGGAGGTGTAGTTGGAGCTGAAGGCATGTAGGACTTTGTAGCTCATCTTAAGGGATTTGCTCTTTATCCTAAAAATAATGGAAAGTAATTGAAAGGTTTTAAGGGTGGTAACATGATGAGATTTAGCTTTTAAAAGATTGTTCAGCTGGGCAAGGTGGCTCATGCCTGTAATCCAGCACTTTGGGAGGTTGAGGAGGGCAGATCACAAGGTCAGGAGTTCAAGACCAGCCTGGCCAACATGATGAAACCCCGTCCCTACTAAAAATAACAAAAATTAGCTGGGCATTGTGGTGCACGCCTGTAATCTCAGCTACTCCAGACGCTGAGGCAGGAAAATTGCTTGAACTGGGACCCAGGAGGCAGAGGTTACAGTGAGCCAAGATCGCGCCACTGTACTCCAGCCTGGGCTACAGAGTGAGACTCCATCTCAAAAAAAAATCCTTCAGAAGGCAGCGTGGCGGTCTGAGCTTACAGTCCCTGCTACTGGGGAGGCTGAGGCAGGAGGATACTTGAGCTAAGGAGTTGGAGACTCCCTTCAGTTATGATTGCAATGCTGCATTCCAGCCTGGGTGACAGAGCAAGACTCAATCTCAAAAAAATCACTCAGGCATTTTTTCTTAGAGTGTGTATGTCTCCCTGCCACTAATTCTCAGGAAGGCCAAAAAGTTGCACATTTGGGCAAAATTTGTACTGAGTCATTCCTTTCTTTCATTTCCCTTGACTTCCCCTAGACTTTTTATGGTGTGAGAGTCACACCCTAAGTCTGTACCCATCTACTCTTTTCCTGAACAATAAGGTAATCTCTATATCTAATCTCTAATTAATCTATTAGAGTTTCACTTTGTTGCCCTGGCTGGTATTGAACTCCTGTAATCAAATGAGTCTTCCGCCTCAGCCTCTGCAGTAACGGGCATTGCAAGCACCTGCTGCCATGCCCTGAATACTATTTTAAACAACAAAACAAAAACACAAAAATTAAATCTAAACAAAAAGCTCTTGCCAATCCAGGTATTTATGTGACCTCTAGTAAGTAGATCAAGTGTGTTGCTTTCTTGTGAACACTTGGTTCTTTCCACCCACATCAAAATGATGGAATTAAGAAGTGTTTAGCTGTTAAAGACCCCCAGACTTCCCTTTCAGGAAACTGGAGATGGTTGTTTGGCCGGATTTGCGAGCAGCTCTGCTGTTTTTGCCCTCCCCTTCCAATCCATCCACTAGGAATGAATATTAAGAATTCAGAAGCAGGGCCGGGCGCGGTGGCTCAAGCCTGTAATCCCAGCACTTTGGGAGGCCGAGGCGGGTGGATCACGAGGTCAAGAGATCCAGACCATCCTGGTCAACATGGTGAAACCCCGTCTCTACTAAAGATACAAAAAATTAGCTGGGCGTGGTGGCGCGTGCCTGTAATCCCAGCT
>CM052659.1:85135756-85167587 GCA_028533165.1 Leontopithecus rosalia
GGCAATTCTCCCGCCTCAGCCTCCCGAGCAGCTGGGATTACAGGCACGCGCCACCACGCCCAGCTAATTTTTTGTATCTTTAGTAGAGACGGGGTTTCACCATGTTGACCAGGATGGTCTGGATCTCTTGACCTCGTGATCCACCCGCCTCGGCCTCCCAAAGTGCTGGGATTACAGGCTTGAGCCACCGCGCCCGGCCAATATATTCTTATGATACATGTCAGCACCTTTAAAGTATCTGCAAACCATCAAGAGGTAGTTGTGAAGACTCAAAATCCTAAATCACTTAACAGCATGCAGCTGTTGTGAAACAGCTCTTTAATTGCCATTTTAAACCCGACGAGATCATGTCTCTAGCCTCAGCTGCTACCTAATATTGATCAAGCACTCAATAGGTGCAAGAGACAGGAACCGTGGAGAAGGTTGAAAAAAAGCGTGGAAGCGATGAAAACATCAGAAGCCCAAACTCATGAACCTCTCTACTAGGCTAACAGATTAGTGAAAACGTTGTTTTAACAGCAAATGTCTTGCGGGTAGCTCTCCTACTCCTAAACCCCCAGTTCTCTGCACCACATTTAGGAAATGCAGCGAAGGTTTGCCGGGTAACCAAATGACCCCAACCCACCGTGCCTGCCCTAGAGGCCTGGGTTGCAGAGCTTAGACTCCTATGCCTCTTTTGCGCTGCCCCCGGCTGGGCGTGGTCACGTGACGGGCTCAGACCAATGCGCAGGCCGCCCGTGGGGGGGTCTCCTACAAAGGCGCCTGTAGCTGCTGCCTAGCGGCCGCCATTACAACAAAAACTGGCGGCAAGGAACCGCGAAGAACTGCTGTCCTGCACCTCTTCATCTTGTGCGGGCTGAAAGGGGCAATCACATAAGGCCCCTTTTGTAATCTACTGGTAATCTACAGGTAATGTACCCTCCACAGCGGGTGCGGCCTTAGGTCGGCCCGGAGGTGCGGACTGGGTGGGAACAACCGTTATTTTTCCTCCTCCCTCCCCGACCCCGTCGTGCGACAGTCCGGGCAGTTGAGAAAAGCCACCCAGCTTCGTGCCTGTAGCCCAGGTGAGTTGCCAGTAGCTTTCCTTTGGCCTTACCAACTTCAGGTTCGTTGCCCCCAAGGAATCTTTCTCTCTCCCTCTTTCTCCCTCATGTCTGGTTTTTCTGCAAGGGAGGGCTGGGAAGGAGGAGCTTGGGGCGAGGGAGTGGGGGGTCCAGTTGTCCAACTGCCTCCTCCCATTTTGAACAATACTCATGGTCTTTGCAGTCCCTCTTTGAACAATACTCATGGTCTTTGCAGTCTTGGATTGGTGTGGATCGCTCCTACCTGTATCTTGGAAATGCAGAAGAAAGCACAGAGCTTTTAGCATTAGCTGGCATTTTTGTTGTTTATTCTGCAAGTGGTCATTTGGGATGGGGAAATTTGGATTCTTGCTTCATTTATTCATTCAACTAACTTTATTAAGCCCTTTGGAACATGCTGAACCCTCTTCCGGGTAGTGCAGAATTGTGGTGGGCCTGATCTCAAGGTGCAGTGGCCTGTATTAAGAATTAAGATAGAGGAGGGCAGGTACAATGGCTCACGCCTGTAATCTCAGCACTTTGGGAGGATGAGACAGGCAGATCACCTGAGGTCAGGAGTTTAAGACCAGCCTGGCTAACATAATGAAACCCTGTCTCTTCTAAAAATACAAAAATCAGCCAGTGTGGTGGCACTCTCCTGTAGTCCCAGCTACTGGGGAGGCTGAGGCAGGAGAATCGCTTGAACCCGGGAGGCAGAGGTTGCAGTGGGCCGAGATCGTGCCACTGGGAGACAGAGCGAGATTGTCTCCACTCCTCCCCCGCCCCCCACCACCAAAGTATAAACAGGGACTTTGGGACTCAGATGAAGGGCCTGGGTGGATGGCAAGCACAGGTAAAGAGAAATTTCTCAAATGCATGGATGTATGTACACAGAATAGGGTAGTATGGTGGAGAATTGCTTTTTTTTTTTTTTTTTTTGGAGATGGAGTCTTGCTCTGCCACCGAGGCTGGAGTGCAGTGGTGCGATCTCGCTCACTGCAACCTCTGTCTCCCAGGTTCAAGTGATTCTCCTGCCTCAGCCTCCCGAGTAGCTGGAACTACAGCCGTGCAGCACCATGCCTGGCTAATTTTTGTATTTTTACTAGAGATTTGAACTCCTGACCTCATGATCCTCCCGCCTTGGTCTCAAGGGGCTGGGATTATAGGCGTGAGCCACCATGCCCAGCCCCACCTTTTCTTTTCTTTTCTTTTCTTTTTTTTTTTTTGAGACGGAGTTTCACTCTTGTTACCCAGGCTGGAGTGCAATGGCGCGATCTCGGCTCACCACAACCTCCGCCTCCTGGGTTCAGGCAATTCTCCTGCCTCAGCCTCCCGAGCAGCCGGGATTACAGGCACACGCCACCACGCCCAGCTAATTTTTTGTATTTTTAGTAGAGACGGGGTTTCTCACCATGTTGACTGGGATGGTCTCGATGGTCTCGATCTCTTGATCTCGTGATCCACCCGCCTCGGCCTCCCAAAGTGCTGGGATTACAGGCTTGAGCCACCTTGCCCGGCCCCACCTTTTCTTTTTTTAAAAAATAGGTGGCTACTATGGCCAGACGAGGTGGCTTATGCCTGTAATCCCAGCACTGGCTAGCTGGTACTACAGGTGCCCTGCCTCACCGTGGCTGAGTGTTGGGAATTGGTGAAGTAGCAAGAGATGAGTCGAGTGAGGGGGCCAAGGAGGCAAATTATAAAGGGGTTTATATATCATGAAGGACCGTGAGTTGAACTGTATGGTCTTAAGCAACACCACTGCATAATTCACGTGGTTAGTGACTAGTGATTGAACAAAAGCAGTGGTTTGTTGAATGGAGAATAGGAAAACAGTAAATATCCCGAATATGTAAATTTGTATTCAGCAGTCATTTGTGCCCATGTATTTGATACTTTGGAGTGGCTGAGATTGGCATAAGGTGGGGTGTATAGATGGAGTTAAAAAAAAAAAGAGGGAAACAGGGACGAGGTGGTTCATGCCTATAATCCCAGCACTTTGGGAGGCTGAATCAGGCAGCCAGTCCAAGAAGAGCCTGGCCAACATAATGAAACCCGGTCTCTACTAAAAAATTTAAAAAAAAATTAAAAAAAAAAAAAAAAAGCCCAGTGCTCATGCCTGTAATCTCAGCACTTTGGGAGGCCAAGATCAGAGAATGGCCTGAGTTCAGGAGTTTGAGACCAGCCTGGGCAATATAGTGTGAGACCTTATCTCTATTAAAAACAAAAAACTCAAGACTGACTTGAAAAATAATAAAGCTCCGGTCAGATATACACATATACACTCTGCAGAGAGACTGTATCCTCAGATTGTAGCTCAGTGCTTGGCACCATTTGTAGGTGTCTTATATTTGTACATATTCAATAAATGAACAAACAGAATTTAGAAAGTGGTATCCTAGAAACCAGAAGAGCATTTTAAGAGAGTCATAATAGTTTAGTGACAGATGTTCCTGGGAGGTCAAGACTCAAAAATAATCCATTGGATTTAACAATTTGGTATGGTAAGTGTTAATCTTAGTGTAAGAGGAATTTTAGAGGAATGTTGAGGAAAAGTCAAGTGTGAACTAGGCTATAAAGACAATGTAGTTTCTCAGGATGCTCTGGTATGAGGTATTGAAGAAAAGATTGAGGCTTAAACAAAATGATAAGGTTAAGGGAAGAGTTTTAAAGGAAACTTGGCAAAGTTTATATGGAGGGAAGCTAGTAGATAAATGTCGAAAATACGGAAAAGATGAACCAGCACAGTGGTTCGTGCCTGTGATCCTAGCACTTTGGAAGCCAGATGGAGGCAGATGGAGGAGTGCCCAGGAGTTTAAGACCAGCCTGGGTAACAAAGTGAGACCCCCATCTCTACCAAAAAAAAAAAAAAAGGACCAAGGGTCCTCCAAGGTAGAGGGGAGAGTGTTATCTAGAGCCCCTAGGAGAAGAGTTCTAGATAGGAAAAGTGCCTCATTCTTAGACTGAAAGGAGAAGCAAATGAGAAGATTGAGTCATTGTAAGAAATAAACATTGTAATTAGTTTCTATGAATTACATCTGGCCCAAATTGAAGCCTGATCTAAATTTGCAGAACTGTTTCCCTTGAATTGGAGACTGCTCATTTTAATGGTGTAGGATTTGGAGTTAGTATACGTGCTCATCAAGAGCCAGGTTACTTTTGATCTCCAGAATCCAAGCTCTTTAGTTCTGTGCTATACTGTTTCCTGAGACTCAAATATGCATATAGGGCAACACAATTTAATATATCTACCACTGTAGTTAGTAATCATTGAGGGAATTCAAAAATTTGTCAGCTGGGTGTTGTGGCTCACTCCTGAAATCCCAGCTGTTTGGGAGGCTGAGGCAGGAGGATCGCTTGAACCCAGGAGTTCAAGACCATCCTGGCAATATGGTTAAACCCCATCTCTCCTAAAAATACAAAAATTAACCAGGTGTGGCAGTGGGTGCCTGTAATCCCAGCTACTTTTGGGAGGCTGAGGCAGGGAGAATCTCTTGAACCCCGGAGGAGGAGGTTGCATTGAGCCAAGATCATGCCACTGAACTCCAGCCTAGGTGACAGAGTAAGACTCCGTCTCCCAAAAAAAAAAAAAAATTTTTTTTTTTTTTTTTTGGCCACCTGCCTAGGCCTCCCAAAGTGCTGGATTACAGCTGTGAGCCACCGTGCCCAGTGATACATTGTTTTTGAACAGATGTAATGAGCGGTTACTATATAACATTGAATTGACATTAGATTTCATCTGCCCAAGACATTTCTTTCTTTTTTACTATTTTTTTCTCCTATCTGATTTTTTTTGTTTTGTTTTTGAGACAGAGTCTCCCTCTGTTGCCCAGGCTGGAGTACAGTGGCGTGATCTTGGTCCATTGCAACTTTCCCCTCCCTGGTTCAAGCAATTTTTCTGCCTCAGCCTCCTAAGTAGCTGGAACTACTGCCACACCTGGCAGATTTTTGTATTTTCAGTAGAGATAAGGTTTCACCATGTTGCCCAGGCTGATTTTAAACTCCTGACCTCAGGTGATCCATCTGACTTGTCTTCCCAAAGTGCTGGGATTATAGGTGTGAGCCACTGCCTGGCTTTTTTTTTTTTTTTTTTAAGACAAGTTCTCACTCTGTCACCCAGGCTGGAGTGCAGTGATACAATCATGGGCTCAAGTGATCCCCCTACCTCTGCCTCCAGAGTAGCTGGGACTACAGATGTACTCCATGATGCCTAGCTAATTTTTGTATTTTGTGTAGCCACAAGATCTCACTATGTTGCTAACGTTAGTCTCAGACTCCTGGGCTCAAGTGTTCTTCCCGCCTTGGCCTCTCAAAGTGTTGTGTTTACAGGCATGAGCTACCATGTATGCCCCATCATTCTAGAGATACATCCATGGGCAAAAATGTTTTGAAAGCAGAAATAACAATAAAATGACAACTCACTGTAAACACTGGAAACAATAGTGAAGGCTGTGTGTGGTGGCTCACATGCCTGTAATCCCAGCTCTTTGGGAGGCTGAGGTGGGAGAATCGCTTGAGCCCAATAGTTTAAGACCAGCCTAAGCAGCATGTGAAACCTCGTCTCTACCAAAAAAAAAATACAAAAATTAGCCAGATGTGTTGACATGCACCTGTAAGTCCCAGCTACTTGGGAGGCTAATGTGGGAGGATGGCTTGAGCCTGAGAAGTTGAAGCTTCAGTAAGCCGTGATCACACCACTGCACTCCAGCCTGGGTGACAAAGCAAGACCCTGTCTCAACAAAACAAAAAAAACCAGTGAACTTTCACATAGACAAGTTAGGCTGCAGATTATAGTTGCCAGTATAATGGTAACTCGGTGCTTTTTTTCCCTTCTTAAGATGGCATGTTGGAATGTAAGTGTAAGTGATTTTTTAGAGAGAAACTTAATTTGTTTACTTCTGACACAAGTGGTTAGGACCCATCATTATGTCAAGATAAAAACTGGCTGGGTGTGGTGGCTCAAGCCTGTAATCCTAGCACTTTGGGAGGCTGAGGCAGGTGGATCACTTGAGGTTAGGAGTTCAAGACCAACCTGGCCAACCTGGTGAAATCCCATTTCTGCTAAAAATGCAAAAATTAGCCTGGTGTAGTATAATCCCTCCCAGTAGTCCCAGCTACTAGGGAGGCTGAGGCAGGAGAATTGCTTGAACCCAGGAGGCGGAGATTGCAGTGAGATCTCACCACTGTACTCCAACTTGGGCAAAAGAGCTAGACTCTATCTCAAAAAAAGAAAAAGGAAAAAAGAAAACCTCTTTTGGGTTCTGTTGTAGGACTATTGTGGCTTTTTCCATTTGTTATTAAAAATTAAGAGCTCAAATAAAAAACAAAAATAAAAATTAAGAGCTCAAATTAATAATAAAGGCTTTAGAGAAAGTGAAATAGTAAAATTGACAGATGTCTAGCATATAAACAAAAAGCCACATAAGCCTATTTTTAAAGAATCTTTTAAAAGAAACAGAAGATTAAGGTAATTGAAACTAAGGTAAGTAATGACAGTGGATACATTATAAAAGGGAACATTTTTAGTCATATGTTGTTGGACATCAAGCTTCACTTTGCACTAGAAACCAGGGCCTCCAGCCAAGAAATGCAGAAAATTCACCACTAAGTTAATCAGATTATCAAATATTAGCTATTGTTTTGGCCAGTGACAATGATATCAGAATTCTTTGTTCATGTTTGGTCCATTCATGGTGAAGCCATCTGTGGCCCTCAATCACAGTGTATTTAAAGTTGTAATTGAAATTTTCAAGGATACATAATGATAAAATAGTACAAAGAACATCTCTGTATATAAGCAGCTGTCAACATTTTTAAAGACATTACAAATATGACTTCACAAGTTTTTTTGAGCGACACTTAAAAAAAAATTTTTCTGGCCGGGCGCTGCGGCTCAGACCTATAATCCCAGCACTTTGGGAGGCCAAGGCGGGTGGATCACGAGGTCAAGAGATCGAGACCATCCTGGTCAACAAGGTGAAACCCCGTCTCTACTAAAAATACAAAAATTAGTTGGGCATGGTGGCGTGCGCCTGTAGTCCCAGCTACTCGGGAGGCTGAGGCAGGAGAATTGCTTGAACCCAGGATGCAGAGGTTGCAGTGAGCTGAGATCACGCCATTGCACTCCAGCCTGGGTAACGAGAGCAAAACTCCGTCTCAAAACAAAAAACAACAAAAAAATTTCCTGTATACTGTGCTATTACACCTATCAAGATGAAGAATTCCCTAAATTTCCCTAGTTGTCTCAAAATGTTTGTTATGACTGATCTTTTTCTTTTCTTCTTTTGCTACCTTTCTGGCTAGAAATATGGCTGATCTTCTAAAACTAAGATTTGATATAGAATAACCAACTGAGTTTGGTATCATGGCTCTTCCTGTTCTCTACCCCCACCCCCACCTGCTTTTCCTGAGTTGTGTATCATGGCCTTTAATATAGAGTCATTTTTCTTATTTTTTTAATGACCTTGACTTTTATAAAAGAGGCCATTTTAGCACTGTCCGTTAGAAGTTTTCTGCCTTGATGGCAGTGTTCTATATCTGCATTATCCCCTACAGTAGCTGCTAGCCACATGTGGCTATTAAGCACTTGAAATGTGGTTGAGTTTTTAATTGTAATAAGTTTCGGGTGATTTAAATTTGAACCATTATTTACCTAGGGGCCATCATGCAGCACAGCTCTAAGCCCCTGAATTTTCTGTAAAATAAAAATTAAATGTAAAAGCTTCATTAGACTGGCACAGTGGCTCACATCTGTAATTCCCAGCGCTTTGGGAGGCTGAGGTGAGAGGATGACTTGAGGCCAGGAATTTGAGACAAGTCTGGGCAACATAGTGAGACTCTGGCTTTCCCCTTCCCCCACAAAAAATAATTATCCAGGAGTGGTGGTATGTACTTGCAGTCCTAGCTACTCAGGAAGCTGAAGCAGGAGGATTGCTTGAGCCCAGGAGTTCAGTGAGCCATGATTGAGCCACTTTTGCTTGGGTGACAGCAAGACCCTGTCGCTGAAATTTTTTTTTTTTGAGACAGAGTCTCACTCAGTCACCAGGCACCAAAAATTTTTTTTAAATAGAAATAAAATCTTGATTATATTCAGTTGCACATTTTTGACAAAAAGGCTTTATAGGTAATTTATAGGTACTATGTACTTAGCCATGTTAAATACTACAGAGAAATCTAGGAAGGTAACTGAGGAAGGCCAGTGAGGGGTATGGAATGTTTTAAGGTATTTATGATTTGTGGGAGAGGGTGTGTGTGTGTGTGTGTGTGTGTGTTTAAATTTTTTTAGGGGAGTTTAGGTTCACAGCAAAACAGCAGAAAATACAGTGTTCCCATCTACCCCCTGATTCAATACTAGTTCAGCATCCCCAACTATTAGCACCGAAGTGGTACATTTGTTACAGTCAATGAACTAGACTGACATATCATCACCCAATGTCCATAGTTTACATAGTTTCTGTTTTGGTGTTGTACATTCTGTGAGTTTTGACAAATGGATCTACCATTATAGTATCATACAAGATAGTCTCACTGCTTTGAACATCCTCTGTGCTCTGCCTATTCTTTCTTTCCCAAACCCGTGGCAAATACTAATCTTTTTACTATCTTTATAGTTTTGTCTTTTTTTTTTCCTTTTTTTTTGAGATAGTCTCGTTCTGTTGCCCAGGCTGT
The DNA here is from genome assembly GCA_028533165.1 of Leontopithecus rosalia. Classification (NCBI taxonomy): domain Eukaryota; kingdom Metazoa; phylum Chordata; class Mammalia; order Primates; family Cebidae; genus Leontopithecus; species Leontopithecus rosalia. The sequence continues at coordinate 85,144,483 of CM052659.1, forward strand.
AGTTTAGTGGGGCCATCTTGGCTCACAACCTTTGCCTCCCAGATTCAAGCAATTCTCGTGCCTCAGCCTCAAAGTAGCTGGGATTACAAACATGTTTCACCACACCTGGCTAATTTTTGTATTTTTATTAAAGACGGGGGTCTCCCTGTTGGCTAGGCTGGTCTCGAACTCCTGACCTCAAATGATCCACCTGCCTCGGCCTTCCAAAGTACTGGGATTATAGGCTTGGGCCATTGCGCCTAGCAAGTTTTGCCTTTTTTGAGATTGACAAAGTTTTCACAATGTCTTCTCATGACTTGATAGCCTGTGTCTTTTTTTTTTTTTAAGAAGGAGTCTCACTCTGTCACCTTGGCTGGCATGCAGCAGTGGGATCTTGGCTCACTGCAACCTCCCTCTCCCAGGTTCAAGGGATTCTCATGCCTCAGCCTCCTGAGTAGCTGGGATTACAAGTGTTCACCACCACACCCAGCTAGTTTTTGTATTTTTAGTAGAGATAGGTTTTCACCATGTTGCCCAGGCTGGTCTTGAACTCCTGGGCTCAGGTGATCTGCCCACCTTGGCCTCTCAGAGTGTTAGGGTTATAGGTGTGAGCCACCATGCCTAGCCAGTAGCTCATTTCTTTTCAGTAATGAATAATATTTCATTGCATGAATGTAGTAGAATGTATTTACCCTTTCACCTACTTAAGGACATCTTAGTTATTTTCAAGTTTTGGCAATTATGAATAAAGCTGCTATAAACATCCTTGTATAAGTTTTTTGTGTGGCAAGGTATTTTTAAGAAAAATCAAGGCTGGATCATGTCTGTAGCCAAAGATACCAACAGAAAGTAATTCTAGATAAAAAATTAAATGTAGAAAATGAGGCAGGGAACCATGGGCTTACCTATAATTCCAGCACTTTGGGAGGCCAAGGAGGGCAGATTGCTTGAGCTTAATAGTTCAAGGCCAGCCTAGGCAACATGGCAAAACCCCATCTCTACAAAAAAATACAAAAAGAATTAGTTGGATGTGGTGGCATGCACCTATAGTCCCAGATAATCAGGAGGCTGAGGTGGAAGAGTCATTTGAGGCTAGGAGGTTGAGACTGCACTGAGCCAAGATAATATCATTGCACTTCAGCCTGGGTGACAGACCCTGACTCAAAAAAAGTAGAAAATGAAACCATAAGACTTCAGAAAGTGTACTGTGTAATACATTTTTATTTAAAAAAATCTTTAAGTGGGCCTGGCATGGTGGCTCATGCCTGTAATCCCAGCACTTTGGGATGCCAAAGCAGGTGAATTACTTGAGGTCAGGAGTTCGAGACCCACCTGGCCCACAGGGTAAAATCCTGCCTTTACTAAAAATACAAAAAGTAGCCAGATGTGGGGGTGTGTGACTATAGTCCTAGCTACTCAGGAGGCTGAGGCAGGAGAATTGCTTGAACCTGGGAGGCAGACGTTGCAGTTAGCCAAGATCATGTCACTGCATTCCAGCCTGGGTAACAGCAAGATCTGTCTAAAAAAATATTCGTATATATATTTAAGTGACAAAGGTACAGGTGCTAACTCCTTTACAGTTGAAAATTCATAGATAACTTTGCACTCTAAAAACAGCTAATATCTTGATGTTGACTTGAAGTCTTACTGATAACATAGTCAATTAAGATATTTTTGTATGTTATATTTAATATATACTGTACAGTTGTGTATACTGTATTCTTATAATAAACTAGAGAGAAAAGCCAAGTGTGGTGGCACGCACCTGCAGTCCCAGCTACTTGTGGGGTTGAGGCAGGAGGATTGCTTGAACCTGGGAGTTGGAAACTGCAGTAAGCTGTGTTTGCTCCACTGCACTCCAGCCTGGGTGACAAAGTGAGACCCTGTCTAAACAAATAAATTGAAAAAATGTGGCTGTGAATAGGTCTGGGACAAGAGCATTTTCCGGCTGACTGAAATGCCCAGAGGCTAGAACTGGCTTGATGCCTTACACAGAGCTGAACGAAGAGTTTGGAGTGAAGTGATTGAGTGGGGAGAGTGAAAGGAGGTGAGGTTGAAGGAACAATGCAGATCCTGGAGGTCTCAGTTTGGTTTGGAGGCTATGGCATTAGTCCTTGATGACTTGGGCTAGGGTTGTGGTGAAAGTAGTGAGAATTTTATTTTATTTTGGAGGAGGAGCTAGAGGAATTGCCAATGAATTGATTCATGTAGAGGGAGGCTTGAAGGAAAAAAAGGAAGTAGGAAGATACCCAAGGTTTTTGGTTTTTGTTGTTGTTTGTTTTTTGACCAGTTGGTTACATGATAGTGTCATCTGGAAAAGGGGAAAGTTTAGGGAAGAAAAAGGTTGAGGGATAATGGGGGCTAAGATCAAGATGAGATGATGATTTCTTCTTCTTTTTTTTTTTCCCCAACACAGTTTTGCTCTTGTTGCCCAGGCTGAGTGCAATGGTGTGATCTTGGCTCACTGTGCAACCTCCGTCTCCTGGGTTCAAGTGATTCTCCTCCCTCAGCCGCTTAAGTAGCTGGGATTACAGGTGTCCACCACCATGTCCAGCTAATTTTTTGTGTTTAGTAGAGATGGGGTTTTACTGTTGACCAGGCTGGTCTCAAAACTTCTGATGTCAGGAGATCCATCCTCCTCAGCCTTCCAAAGTTCTGGGATTACAGGTGTGAGCAACTGTGCTTGGCCCTTCCCCCGCCACCCCGAGACAGTGTCTCAGTCTGTCACCCAGGCTGGAGTGCAGTGGCACAGTCTCTGCTCACTGCAACCTCTGCCTCCCAGGTTCAAGTGATTTTCCTGCCTCAGCCTCCTGAATAGCTGGGACTACAGGAGAGTGCCACCACACCCGGCTCATTTTTTGTATTTTTAATAGAGATGGGGTTTCACCATGTTGGCCAGGCTGGTTTCAAACTCTTGTTCTCAGGTGATTCACCCAACTCGGCCTCCCAAAGTTCTAGGATTAAAGGCGTGAGCCATCATGCCCAGGCAAATACCAAATACTTGGTTTTGACATTGTCTTGCTCTGTTGCCCAGGCTGGAGTACAGTGACACACTTATAGCTCACTGCTGCCTTTACTTCCTGGCCTCAAGTGATCCTCCTGCCTAGCCTCCTGAGTAGCTGGGTTACAAGCACGGACCACCACACCCAGCCAATTAAAAAAGTTATTATTTTTTTGTACAGATGAGGTCTTACTATGTTGCCCAGGCTGGTCTTAAACTCCTGGACTCAAGTGATTCTCTTGCCTTGGCCTCCCAAAGTCCTGGGATAACAGGTATGATGATTATTGTAACCGATGATTACCAAATATTTTAACAAGGATATGTAGTAATGAAGTCTCAGACTCATGTTGTATACATAAACTGGAACAATATTTTGGAAAACTGTTTGGTAGTATCTACTAAAGTTCATATATCTATGACCCAGCAACTTTACCCCTGGGTTGGACAGAGTTTCATCACAGTATAAAAATGCATGCATGTATACACTGTAAGCATGTTCATAGCAACCTTGTTTGCCATAGTCAAAAGCAGGAAACTGGCTCCAAAGTCCCAACAGGAATGGATACATTTAGATATTATAATTACACAGTAGATTACAGCAACAGAAATGAACAAGCTACATAGGGAATAACATGGATGAATCTCACAAACATAATGTTGAGGAAAATAAGCCAGGTAAAATGTAATACATAGTAAATAATATTATCCGTAAAGTTCAAAAGTGGTCACAGCCTGATCTATAGTGATAGGTCAGTGGAATGGTTATCCTTTGTGGATGTGATGACTGGGGCATCTGAAAAGTAGGTTAGCTTTAAATAATTATAAAGCCGGGATAAGAGCCAGTTTAGTTGCAACATCTTTGAATAGCTCCATCTTTGTTCTTAATGATTTTTCCCTTTTTATCTCTTTTTTTGTTTGTTTGTTTTTTCTTTGTTTTAGGGGTGAGGTCTCACTGCGTTGCCCAGGCTGGTCTTGAAGTCCTGAGCTCTTTTATGAGACAGGGTCTTGCTGTGTCACCCAGGCTGGAGTGCAGTGGCACAATCTGGACTTATTACAGCCTTTACCTCCTGGGCTCAAATGATCCTCCCACCTCAGCCTCCTGAGTAGCTACGAGTACAGACGTGCACGACCATGTTGATTTTTCCACTTTTTTGCAGAGATGGGAAGTTTCATCTTGTTGTCTAGTCTGGTCTTGAACTCCTGGCCTCAAGCTATCCACCCTTCCCAGCCTCCCAAAGTACTGGGATTACAGACATGAGCCACAGTGCCCAGCCTGTAACTTTTATTAAATGTCCTATTTCCATATATGTGTAACACGAAAATCATGAAAGTATAAGATTGATAACCACCTTCAATTCAATTCGTTCTAAGTAGTTGTATTCAATTTTGGCTGCACATCAGAAGTAACAGGGAACTTATAAAAAGCCAACAAAACTGATTCTCAAGCCCTCTTCAAAGATTGGAACCTGAGCATTGGTATTTTTTAAGATCTGGCCAGACTCAATGATCCATACCTGTAATCCCAGCACTTTGGGTGACTGAGGCAGATGGATTACGACATCAGGAGTTTGAGACCAGCCTGACCAACATGGTGAAATCCTGTTGCTACTAAAAATATAAAAATTAGCCAGGCATGGTGGCATGCACCTGTAATCCCACTACTCAGGAGGCTGAGGCGGGAGAATCACTTGAACCTGGAAGGTGGAGATTGCAGCAAGCCGAGATCTGCCACTGCACTCCAGCCTGGGTGACATGACAGAATGAGACTGTGTCTCTCAAAAAAAAAAAAAAAAAAAAAAGATCCACAGCTCCTCATACCTGTGAGGATGGCTGGTGGTTTTTTTGTTTGTTTTTGTTCGTTCTTTTGAGATGGAATCTCACTTCTCTCGCCAGGCTGGAGTGCAGTGGGGTGATCTTGGCTCACTGCAACCTCCGCCTCCTGGGTTCAAGCAATTCTTCTGCCTTGGCTTTCCGAGTAGCTGGGACCACAGGCACGCACCACCACGCCCAGCCAATTTTTTTTATTTTTAGTAGAGATGAGATTTCACTATGTTGGCCAGGATGGTCTTGATCTCTTGACCTTGTGATCCGCCCATCTTGGCCTCCCAAAATGCTAGGTTACAGGCATGAGTTACTGGACCCAGCCTAGGATGGCTAGTATTAAAACAGAAAATTACTATTGGCAAGGATGTAGAGAAATTGAACTCTCATACGTTGTTAGTGGGAATGTGAAATCATGTATCATCCATGGAAAATGGGATGGGCTTCCTAAAAAAAAATTAGAAATATAATTGCCATATGATCTAGCAATTACACACACACACACACACACACACACACACACACACACACACACACACATATATATATCCAAAAGAATTAAAAGCAGGGTTCTGAAATACTTGTAAATGCATATTTATAGCAGCGCTATTAACAATATAGTCAAGAAATGGAAGCAACCCAAGTAACATGAGTGAATGAGTGGATAAAGACAGTGATACACAAACAATGGAATATTATTTAGCCTTAAAAAGGAAGGTAAATTCTAACACATGCTAAAACATGGATGAATCTTGAGGACTTTATGTTAGGTAAAATAAGCCAGTCACAAAAAAGACAAATAATATGTGATTTGTCACTTTAATGAAGTATTTAGAATAGTCAAATTCATAGCAACAGAAAGCAAAATGGTGGTTGCCAGGTTCAGGGGAGAAAGAAGAATGAGGAGTTGTTGGTTAATGTGCATAGAGTTTCTGTTTTACAAGATGAAAAAGTTCTGGAGATTGGTTTCACATAAAACATGAATGTACTTAATACTGCTGAACTGTACACTTAAAAAGAGTAAGGTAAATTTTGTGTGTATTATGCCACAATTCAAAAATATCTACAATTGAATAATATGTAACAAGAGGTGAGAACTGATACTACTTTAATGCAGACATTTTGCTGGATACAAAATTAAAAAAATATATTTTAAAAATGCAGACAAAGATATATTATTGGCTAAGTGTTACTACTGGTTTCTAAAAATGGACAATTTTTTTTTCCTTTTGAGATGGAGTCACTCTTGTTGCCCAGGCTGGAGTGCAATGGTGTGACCTTGGCTCACTGCAACCTCTGCCTCCTGGGTTCAAGCGATTCTCCTGCCTCAGCCTCCTGAGTAGCTGTGATTATGGGCATCTGCCACCACATCCAGCTAATTTTTGTATTTGTAGTAGAGAGGGGTTTCTCCATTTTGGCTAGGCTAGTCTTGAACTCCCAACTTCAGGTGCCCACCTTGGCCTCCCAAAGTGCTGGGATTGCAGGTGTGAGCCACCACACCCGGCCTGAGCAATTTATTTCATAACTGGTTTTCATTTTGCACGTGTACTTGAGGTATTATGTGCACATTGGTAGTATCTTTATCCTTAAAGTCATGATGCTATATAGGAATAGTAAATACTGTCTTTCTGAAACACCTCTGAAATTTAAAATATTTTATATTTTATTCTAGATGTAGCAATACGTGCCACAGAGTAACATTTTAATCTAATAAATTTGGTTTTAAAATAAATCACTTTGGGCTGGGCACAGTGGCTCATACTAGTAATCCCAGAACTTTGGGAGGCCAAGGAGGGTATATCACCTGAGGTCAGGGGTTCCAGATCAGCCTGGCCAACATGGTGAAACCCCATCTCTACTAAAAATACAAAAATTAGCTGGGCATATTGGCATGCACCTGTAGTCCCAGCTACTAGGGAGGCTGAAGCAGGAGAATCACTTGAACCCAGGAGGCGGAGGTTTCAGTGAGCCAAGATTGTGCCTCTGCATGCCAGCCTGGACTATAAAGTGAGACTGTCTCAAAAAATAAATACATTAAAATAAAAATAAAATAAATCACTTTGGCTGAGGACAATGGCTCAAGGTTGTAGTCCCAGCACTTTGGGAGGCTGAGGTGAGTAGATTACACAAGGTCAGGAATTTGAGACCATCCTGGCCAAGAGGGTGAAATGCTGTCTATACTAAAAATACAAAAATTAGCCTGGTGTGGTGGCATACATCTGTAGTCCCAGCTATTTGGGAGGCTTAGGAGAATCAGTTGAACCTCACAGGTGGAGGTTGCGGTGAGCCAAGATCACACCATTGTGCTCCAGCCTGGGTGACAGAGTGTGGCTCCATCTCAGCAAAAGAAAGAAAAAAAAAACCCATAAATAAATCACTTTGTTCAAATTCGCCAGGATTTATTTATTTATTTATTTATTTTTGAGACGGAGTTTTGCTGCTGTTGCCCAGGCTGGAGTGCAATGGCGCGATCTTGGCTCACTGAAACCTCTGGCTCCTGGGATCAAGCAATTCTCCTACCTCAGCCTCCTGAGTAGCTGGGATTACATGCATGCACCACCACGCCCAGCTAATCTTTTTGTATTTTTAGTAGAGACGGGGTTTCTCCATGTTTGTCAGGCTCCTCTCGAAGTCCGATCTCAGGTGTTGCCCCATCTCTCCCTCCCAAAGTGCTCGTATTACAGGCATGAGCCACCATGCCCAGCTAGCCAGGAAAATTTTTTACTTTGCTTTTCTCTCTTAGTTGAATTAACAATTGTAGAATACTTACATACTGATTATATCTTTAACATTCCCTATTATTTTTTCCTACTACGTATTTATAGACTTTTTCTGCTTAGGACCTCAATTTGTGTTTAGAAAGGCAGAACGACTGAAATGTTGAAATAATTTAAACCATTCAAGATTAAGGCATATATAATGAAACAACTTACACTACCTGTATAGAAATGTTTGTGTTTGTTAAAAACTTGATTCTTTTGCCATTTGGCTTTTAAAAAAAAAAATCCCGTCTTAATCCTGCTGTGCTTTAAAATGCAGTATCTGTTATTCTTTTTTGAGAGAATTATACTTTTGTTGTCCAGGCTGGAGTACTGTGATACGATCTTGGCTCACTGGGACCTGCACCTCCTGAGTTTAAGCAATTCTCCCACCTCAGGCTCCCAGGTAGCTGGGATTACAGGCAAGCACCACCATACCCAGCAAATTTTTGCATTTTTAGTAGAGACAGTGTTTCACTATGTTAGCCAGGCTGGTCTCCAACTCCTGACCTTGGCCTCCCAAAGTGCTGGGATTACAGGTATGAGCCACTGTGCCCGGCCTCTGTTACTCTTGAATAACAAACACTTTTCAGCTCTTGTGGAAACCATTCTTAAAGTGCTTCTAAGGTACTCCGTTTTTCTTTTTCAGGACATATACTTGTAGACAGGATTCAACGTAGTTAAGAATGTCTCTATCAAGTCGACAAACAGCTATTATTGTTAACCCTCCTCCACCAGAGTATATAAATACTAAGAAAAATGGGCGATTGACAAATCAACTTCAGTACCTACAGAAAGTTATTCTAAAGGATTTATGGAAGCATGATTTTTCATGGCCTTTTCAACATCCAGTGGATGCTATGAAACTAAAGTTGCCTGTATGTATGTCTTAAACTATGTTAGTTTCAAAAAAAGAAAAATCCTGTATATCTCTGTAAGACATAACTAGTTTTTAATATTATAAAACATTTAACAAACACCTGATTTATTTAGCATCACTAAAGTCTATCCCAATGAGTATTTTTTTCCCGAAAAACAAACGTGATTTTTCTGAGCATTTGCATTCTTATTTTAACAATTTGTGATAAATTGTAATACATGTTTTCTTATTATAGCATATATCACTTCACCTTTTGGTTGCAGAGTTATCCTGAATTTTACGTTTTTTATGAGGTTTCTCTTGACACTTCTGGCAGGCTTAGTTGCATCACATACGGGATTTGACCTTAGGTCTTACGTTAGGAATTTTTAGCCATTCAGTCATGGAATGGTTGAGTAGTTTATAATATAGCAGTAAACCTTAAGCTGGGATTTTATTATATGGAGTCAGACTCCATAAAAACAAGGTTCTTTATCCTTATGCCCTTTTTATTTTCCAGGATAATTTTATTCTGAAATTTTTGTCTTCACCTTTATTGGCCTTTTTTCTCTAAAAATGATGCCATAACATTCAGCTTTCTCATTACCAAAAGTTGTAGTTTCCAGAATATGGCCCCTTTTTTTGGAGGCAAAGTCTCACTCTGTCACCCAGACTAGAATTTAGTGGGTTCAAGCGATTCTCATGCCTCGCCCTATTGAGTAGCTGGGCATACAGGCACCTGCTGCCACGCTTGGCTAATTTTCTGTATTTTTAGAAGAGATGGGTTTCACCATGTTGGCCAGGCTGATCTTGAACTCCTGGCCTCAAGTGATTCTCCTGCCTCAGCCTTCCAAAGTGCTGGGACTACAGGAGTGAGCCACTGCACCAGCCAGAATATGGCTTTTTAAAGATAATCAGTTGCTCTCTCTAGTTACAGGTGTATAATGTATTAAGTTTCTTTGGGTACCAATAGTTGTACTGTATTCATTCTTACTAACATTTAGAATTTGTTCAAAACTATAGGATTATTATACCATTATAAAAAACCCAATGGATTTAAATACAATTAAGAAGCGCTTGGAGAATAAATATTATGTGAAGGCTTCAGAATGTATAGAAGACTTCAATACAATGTTCTCAAATTGTTATTTATATAACAAGGTATGTAAGCTTGATGTTATACTTGCTAATATTGCCATTACATATAGGAGAGAGATGTATAAAATCAAGTGATCGTTTCACATCTTTTTTTTTTTTCTCCCTGCCCACATTTCAAGTCTTTGAGATCTTTTGTGTGTGTGTGTGTGTGTGTGTGTGTGTGTGTGTGTGTGTGTGTGTATTTTTTTAGATGTAGCCTGGCTTTGTCACCCAGGCTGGAGTGCAGTGGTGCAATCTTGGCTCACTGCAACCTTTGCCTACCAGGTTCAAGTGATTCTCCTGCCTCAGCCTCCCATGTAGCTGCGATTATAGGCACCTGCCACCTTGCCTGGGTAATTTTTTGTATTTGTTTGTTTATTTTTTAGTAGAGCCAGGGTTTCACCATGTTAGCCAGGCTGGCCTCAAACGCCCCAACTGAGGTAATCCACTCGACTCAGCATCCCAAAGTGCTGGGATTACAAGTGTGAGCCACTGCGCCCAGCCAAGATCTTTTACTTTTTTTTTTTTTTGAGACAGTCTCACTCTATCGCCAGGCTGGAGTGCAGTGGCACCATCCCGGCTCACTGCAACTTCTGTTTTCCGGTTTCAAACAATTCTGCCTCAGCCTCCCGAGTAGCTGGGACTACAGGCACGCACTACCACACTCGGCTAATTTTTTGTACTTTTAGTAGAGACGGGGTTTCACCATGTTGGCCAGGATGGTCTCTATCTCTTGACCTCATGATCCACCTGCCTCGGCCTCCCAAAGTGTTGGGATTCCAGATGTGAGCCACCACGCCTGGCCGATCTTTTACATATGTATATTTTATTCATCCTCTGTTCTGGTTCACATGTTACATATTTTTAAGAATAATACTTTTTCACTGGATTTTATACTTTTCACATACAAATTGTTTAATCTATTTGCTATAATACTTCTTTTTTGCCCAAATAGCTGTAGTGGCTTGTTGTTGGTTTTAAATACCAATGAGAGCTGGTTTCTGTGAATGAAGTAATTCAGAATGTTTCTATTGCATTCCTCTCATTTTAGTTATGAGATAAAGGAAAAGCCTTAGTATACACTAATCTTGATTAAATTTTCACAGTTTGGATCCCTGGCCATAATCTAAAAAGGCAAACAAATTGCCTACTTATAAAGTTCACAACAAGTTTATTTAAAGATCAGATAGTTCTTTGTTCTATCCCAGTAGTAGTACTTGGATTTGTGTTAATGAGTTTGCCTGTATGATGTATGTAGACATTTTGAACTTCATATTGGCTGTCATCCATAAAATTGAATTTGTGTATTTGGTTTTCTTTCATCTAGTATTCCCATTTTCTACAGTACTGTATCCTTTTCTAGCTGTTCAAGGGTATCTAAATATTTTACAGGTTATATCTCATTTAAATATGAGAATTTTAAGTATTTGGCATTTTGTTTATTCAGAATCACTAGTGAATGACATTGAAATTATTTGGCTCCCAAGATAACTACCAATGCCACCTTATATGTATAAAAGATTTAAAACTATTAGTCAATGCTAATGATATTTTTTCTGAGACAGGGACTCACTGTGTTGCCCAGGCTGGACTTGAACTCCTGGGCTCAAGTGATACTTCTACCTCAGCCTCCCAAGTAGCTGGGATAATAGGCACACACCACTGCATCCAGCTCCAGTGTGAATTTTTTAAAAACCAGTACCATTGGCAACTTCATTTTAATTTAACTATAATTCAAAAGGGTCCTTTGAGATGCAATTTTTTTTTTTGAGACGGAGTTTCGCTCTTGTTACCCAGGCTGGAGTGCAATGGCGTGATCTCGGCTCACCGCAACCTCCGCCTCCTGGGTTCAGGCAATTCTCCTGCCTCAACCTCCTGAGTAGCTGGGATTACAGGCATGTGCCACCATGCCCAGCTAATTTTTTGTATCTTTAGTAGAGACGGGGTTTCACCATGTTGACCAGGATGGTCTGGATCTCTTGACCTCGTGATCCACCCACCTTGGCCTCCCAAAGTGCTGGGATTACAGGCTTGAGCCACCGTGCCCAGCCAAGATGCAATATTTTTAAATGAAGTTTAGTAATTTTCCTGAGCTACATAACTTAGAAATAAATGTTTTCTTTTTTAGGCTGTTGCTTTGAAAATTACTTAGTTTTTCCTCAGTTGTAAATTAAAGCAAGAGGAAAACTTGTAAGCAAATAGTTAAGATTTAAAAATTGGGCCGGGTGTGGTGGCTTACGCCTGTAATCCCAGCACTTTGGGAAGCCAAGGTGGGCGGATCGCAAAGTCAGGAGATTGAGACCATCCTAACCAGCATGAAAAAATCCTGTTTCTACTAAAAATACCAAAATTAGCTGGGTGTGGTGGCATGTGCCTACAATCCCAGCTACTAGGGAGGCTGAGGCACAAGAATTGCTTGAACCCAGGAGGCAGAGGTTGCAGTAAGCAAGATCATGCCACTGCACTCCAGCCTAGTGACAGAGCAAGACTCTGTCTCAAAAACAAACAAACAAAAGTTAAATATGTTTGTAGAGTTGGCTTATAAAAAATGTTTAAAAATTGAGTCACAGCTACAGTGTGATTTTATTAATTAGTTAATTAAACAGAATTACTTCAAGCTGTGAGATACTTGATACAGTCATGAGTAACTTTTTAAAAGTTGAAGGAGTAGAATGCTAGAATTTTAAATGTGAGCTGCTTTCAACCATATAGAATAAGAAAACAAAATGTGAGCAGCCTCACTAGATGAATACTGTCTAGGAGTACTATGTTACTGCCTTCAATAAAGTGGCCTGAAATTAAGACATTTGGTACAGTGACCATACTAGGTATCCTTATTGTAAACTTAATATATTTTGTAGCCTGGAGATGACATTGTTCTTATGGCACAAGCTCTAGAGGAGTTGTTTATGCAGAAATTATCTCAGATGCCACAAGAAGAGCAAGTTGTGGGTGTTAAGGAAAGAATCAAGAAAGGTAAGGCAGGAGGTAAACACTTTATGGGTCTCTTCCCCGCCTGCACCGTGTGTGTGTGTGTGTGTGTGTGTGTGTGTGTGTGTGTGTGTGTGTGTGTGTGTAAATCCCCCAAAGGAAACGCATCCAGAAGGTTCTACATCCTATTCTGTTGATAAAAAATGTCCATTTAAAACAATGTGCTAAACCTTGATCACAAGGATGGTATCATTCAAGAGTAGGGAGGACTGCATTGATTATGACCCTGGAGCCAGCTTTCCTGTAGCATAATGCCATTCACATAGTAGTGACCCAGAAAATCATAGCCATTACTACTGTTTTCAGTGGATCTTGTATCTGTGCTATACTGATAAGAATGCCCAAATTGCTAGTGCTCTCTATATTTAAAAAAAAAAATTTCCATAGCTGAGAATGAAATTTACCATTGGGTTGGAATATTGTCTTTTTTTTTTCTTTTTTGTCAGTCACAGAAAGCTTTAGAGGAACTCATCTTTATAACTAATCATATCATTTAAATATGGCATTTGAAAAATCTTAAGTATTCAAATAGATTTATTGTAGAGGTTAACCAAGAATGTAGTAAATGTTGGTTTATCTCTGGATCACTTAAACAGCATAATCTTTAAGTCCTTAGTCATTCCATGTTAGTTTCCTCATTTATAATATCAAGAAAATAATTATCTTTCATGATTGTAAATGTTTATAAAGTATACAGTTAAGTGCCTGAGATATAGGAGGCTTATAATAGGTTCACGGCAGAGGTTTATTTATTTTTTAGGTTTTTATTGATAGTAATATATACTTCTTTATTGTTAATAGATCTTTAATGTGGGTCATAACTTACAGTGCTTTATGAGATATTCACTGATTATTTAAGTCCTTATTTTTTTTTTTTTTTTTTTTGAGACGGGGAGTTTTGCTCTTGTTACCCAGCCTGGAGTGCAATGGCGCGATCTCGGCTCAATGCAACCTCCGTCTCCTGAGTTCAAGCAATTCTCCTGACTCAGCCTCCCCAGTAGCTGGGACTACAGGTGTGTGCCACCACGCCCAGCTAATTTTTTTGTATTTTTAGTAGAGACGGGGTTTCACCTTGTTGACCAGGATGGTCTGGATCTCTTGACCTCGTGATCCACCCGCCTTGGCCTCCCAAAGTGCTGGGATTATAGGCGTGAGCCACCACGCCCGACCTATTTAAGTCCTTATTTTTATTTTAGAAAGGTTGATCTAATGTCTGACAATGTGAGACGGCTTCTACAGGAAGATTTAAATAAGCCCTTGTGAGGTAGATAACACATAGATCAGCATGGTATTTAAATTGTAAAACCAATTTGCTAATTGTTGCTGACTTAAGTTATTATCCTTAGCATTATTTTTTCCATTTAATGTTGCTAGAAGGTAAAAATGTAATATTTTTATTGATCTTTTATTTGAGGGAAACATGTTCTTAGCAGTTACTTGAGCATCTGTAGCTACAACTTAACTTTCAAGTGTTTCTTGATATTTAAGTTGTAGCTACTTGTTTCAGATGCTTAGGTAAATGATAAGAGCATGTTTCCCTCAGAAGTTCATTGACTTTGCTTTTCTATCAATACATATTTAGATAATTGTCACATATAAGGGACATTTTGTGGAGCTACAAAGAAATATAACCACCCTCACCTTTAAGCTAAATTTAAGGTTTTCTTGGTTGGTTGTTTTTCTGAGGCGGAGTTTTACTCTTGTTGCCCAGGCTGGAATGCAGTGGCACAATCTTGGCTCACCGCAACCTCCGCCTCCCACGTTCAAGTGATTCTTCTACCTCAAGCCCCCTGACTAGCTGGGATTACAGGCACGTGCCACCACCCCTGGCTAATTTTTGTATTTTTTAGAGATGGGGTTTCACCATGTTGGCCAGGCTGGTCTTGAACTCATGACCTCAGGTGATTCACCTGCCTTGGCCTCCCAAAGTGCTGTGATTATAGGCATGAGCCTCTGAGCCTGGTCTACATTTAAGTTTTTAGAAATAAAGCTTGAAAAAAATTATAAGACAATGCGTTATGGAAAAAAATTATGACAATGCATTATGATACATGTCATGAAATTATGTGTAATGTATGCTGTGTTTTAAAAGAATGAGAAATTTTGTTTTGTTTCGAGACAGAGTCTCATTCTGTCATCTTGGCTGGAGTGCAGTGGCATGATCACAGTTCACTGCAGCCTCAAACTCCTGGGCTTAAACAATCCTTCTATGTTAGCCTCCCAAGTAGCCAATATTAAAGACATGTGCCACCACACCCAGCTATTTTTTTTGTTTCTTATAGAGATTGGGTCTCATTTTGTTGCCCAGGCTGGCCTTGAACTCCTGACTTCAAATGATCCTCATGCCTTGGCCTCCCAAAGTTTTAGAATTATAGGCATGAGCCACCATGCATGGCCAGGAGTGAGAAACTGATACGTGATGTGTGCTAGCCCATTTTGCATTGCTATAAAGAAATACCTGGCTGGGCATTGTGGCTCATGCCTGTAATGTCAGCACATTGGGAAGCCAAAATGGGAGGATTACATGAGCCCAGGAATTCAAGACCAACCTGAGCAGCATAGGAGGATCCTGTCTCTACAAAACAATTTAAAAATTTGCCAGGTGTCATGGCATGCATCTGTAGTCCCAGCTCCTCAAGAGCCTGAGGTGGGAGGATTGCTTGAGCCCAGGAGGTTGAAAGTGCAGTGAGCCATAATCACACCACTGCAATCTAGTCTGGGTGAGAGTGTGAGACCCTGTCTCAAAAAAAAAAAAAAAGTGAGGCTGGGTTATTTACAAAAAGAGGGTTATTTGGCTTACGGTTTTGCAGGCTGTTTAAGTATGGCACCAGCATCTGCTCGGCTTTTGGTTAGGCCTCAGGAAACTTTCAATCCTGGTCAAAGGCAAAGGGGGAGCTGTCGTATCTATCACATGGTGAGGTAGGGTAGGGAGGAGGTACTCTTTCAAGCAACCAGATCTTGTGTGAACTCAGAACTCACTCATTACTTCAAGGACAGCACCAAGAGATTCATGAAGGATCCACCCTCATTACCCAAACACCTCCTACACCACACCACACCACCAACATTGGAGGTCACATTTCAAACATGAGATTTGGAGAGGACAAACCATATCATGCTAGACAAGTTGGGAAAGGCTTTAGAGGGGATATAACTTGACCTCAAAGGATAGGTAGGATTTGGCTTTGGAGTGAATGTCTAAGTTTTAAAAACTTGACAGAAGCATTCCACTACAAGTCATGTCTCAGTGGTAAGGAAATTGTCATGTGATGATAGCTAGTTTCAAATAATGTAGTTACCCTCTTTGGTTTGGGCCACCAACATGCCATCCAGACTGAGGAAGACCCAGAAACTTTGGGACCACATAAGCCATGGCCATGGCTGCATCAGCAAGCACCGGTAGCACCCCGGAGGCTGCAGTAATGCTGGTAGTATGCATTACCACAGGATCAACTTCGACAAATACCACCCAGCTTACTTTAGGAAAGTTGGAATGAGGCATTACCACTTAGAGAGGAACCAGAGCACCAGGCACAGTGGTTCACGGTGGCTCATGCCTGTAATCCCAGCACTTTGGGAGGCCAAAGCAGGGGGATCACCTGAGGTCAGGAGTTGGAGACCAGCCTGGCCAACATGGTGAAACTCGCTTCTACTAAAAATACAAATTAGCTGGGCGTGGTGGCAGGCACCTGTAATCCCAGCTACTCAGGAGGCTGAGGAATGAGAATCACTAGAACCCAGGAGTTGGAGGTTGCAGTGAGAAACCTTGTCTCTCTTAAAAATACAAAAAATTGATGTCCAACATCTCTGACCTTAGGTGGGCAAAAAAAAAAAAAAAAATTAGCTGGGCATGGCGGGGTGCACCTGTGGTCCCAGCTACTTGGGAGGCTGAGGCAGGAGAATTGCTGGAACCCAGGAGGTAGGGGTTGCATCAAGCCGAGATTGCATCATTGCACTCTAGCCTGGGTGACAAAGCCAGACGTTGTCTAAAAAAAGTGAAACCAGAGCTCCTGCCCAACTGTCAACCTTGACAAGTTGCGGACTTCGGTCAGTGGGCAGACACGGGTGAATGCTGCTAAAAACAAGACTGGGGCTGCTCCCATTGTTGTTGTGGTGCGATCAGGCTACTACAAAGTTCTGGGAAAGGGAAACCTCCCCAAACAGCCTGTCATTGTGAAGGCTAAATTCTTCAGCAGCAGAGCTGAGAAGATTAAGGGTGTTGGTGGGGGGTGGTGGGCCTGTGTCTTGGTGGCTTGAAGCCACATGGTGGGAGGTTCATTAAGTGCTAACTACTTTAAAAATAAATAAATAATGTGATTACTTACATGTTGATAGTTTATGGCAAAGAAAACTCAGTATTAAATTGATAATATTGATTGAGCAAATACTCGAGTGCTGATTATGTACCACAACACTAGTGCTCTTGAGGTATATCACTGAATAAAACAAAAACTTTGCCATCTTGGAATTTATGTTCTAGTAGGAAGAGAGAGACAAACATGGCAGATTCAGTGGAGGCCTTGTTGAGAAGTGAAGATTTGAAAGAAGAACATTCCAGGCAGAGGAATCAGTTAGAGCAGAGGCCTGTAACAGATCCTTTCCTCCTCCATCATGCCTTTATTTGTGAATGGATCTTGCCTTCTGAACCATTTTATTCCTTTGGTTATCTTCCTTTTTTCTTGCATCATTAATCTCTCCTCCTCTATGGGATTAGTCACATTACCCTATAATAAACTTGCTGTAGTATCTCTTCTTTAAAATACTCCTTTATCCTTATTCTTCCAGCTATTGTTCCTTTTTGTTGTTTGTTTTTTGCTTTCTTCCTGTGTACTCATTTACTCCCCTTAGTACAGGTTGTAGCTTTAATTCACCACCAAAAACCTTTTGTCAGTCAAGGTCACTTGTGGTCTTCATGCTGCAAAATTTAAGTTGTGTTTTTCTATTCTTATTTGACTTTTGTCAGTATTTGCCTTGGGAGACTACTGTGTCTTTCTTAAAATACCTTTGTTTCTGGGAGCCACGGTGGCTTAGGCCAGTTGTCCTGGCATTTGAGGAGGCAAGGCTATGCATTCAAGGCCAGGCTGGGCAACATAAGAACCTCTCCTTCATTAAAAAAAAAAATTAGTTAAAAAATGCCTTTATTTCTTCATATGTACATTAGTCATGCGTGCTTACTTCCCATTCTATAGTTCTCTTGACCTGGCTGGCTACTTCTTACCTTTATAGTGACATCTTAGTTGTCAGCTTTAGAGAGGGAGACCTTCCTTGGTTACCGTCTCCATAATAGTTCTCCACCTTAATTTAGTCATTGACCTTTATATATTTCCTTCCTAACACTTAGCATCACTTGTACTCAGTTTGATTACTTATTTTTTGTCTGTCTGTTGCACTAGACAGTAAGCTTCACAAGAGCGGAGACTATGTTTGTCTTGTTCATTTTTCTGCCCTAGCACCTAAAATGCTGCCCAGCACAATAGGCATGCAGTAAATATTTACTGTGTTTTTCTCATATACCAAGTACTGCATTAGGCACAAGAGATTTAGGGGTGACCAAAACAGAGTTCTCTTACCCTCACAGACTTTTTTATTCTTGTGAGGGATAGAGACAAAATTAAGTAATTCTAAGTACTCCTCACTATGAGTTCAAAGAGCAACAGTTGGAATATCAAAGGATGCGAGATTATCTGAATGTATTTGATTCCTAAGTTGTAGTGAGTAATGATGACTCAGATATTGAGGAATACCACCCCTATCTTAAAATACTTTCAAATTTACTTAGTTCCTGAGTTTGTTTTGCAAGACTTGAAGAGCCAGAAATGACTATATGTTGTATATCAAATGTGATAATGGCATGGAAAAAATAAAGTCAATAAGAGCTAGACAGTTGGTGAGTGGGGATAGGGTAGAGAGAAAGTGTTATTTTATATAGGGTGGTTGAGAAGGTGACATTGGAGTAAACACCTGAAGGAAATTTGGGAATGAGGTGTAAAGATATCTTCTTTTAGGCAAAACAAATAGTCTGCTTCTGCTTACCAAATTTGAGCAGGGCCAGTAGGCTAGAGTGAGGTAAGGATAGAGGGAAGTAATAAGAAATGAGGTTGGAAAGAGAAAAGAAGTACGCGGAAG
The DNA here is from genome assembly GCA_028533165.1 of Leontopithecus rosalia. Lineage (NCBI taxonomy): Eukaryota > Metazoa > Chordata > Mammalia > Primates > Cebidae > Leontopithecus > Leontopithecus rosalia. The sequence goes on from CM052659.1 coordinate 85,163,156, forward strand.
AGGACGAGCAGGTCGTGCATATTCTATAAGGACTTTGGTTTTTACTTAGCGATGTTACAAGCCATTGGAGGTCACTGATTTGAGTTTTAGAAGATCACTTTGGTAGCTGTTTTGAGGATAGACTATAGAGTACCAAAGCAGAAGGAAGACCTGCCTGGATTTTATTGCAGTAATTCAGTTGTGCACTGACAAGTCCTTGGGCCAGAGTGAATGCCACTTCTGAGAAGTGTTTGGAGTCTAGATAGGAAGATAGAGCTAACAAGGTTTGCTGGTGGCTTGGACATGGAGTTTGAGAGACAGTGGAGTCAAAGATGACTTCAAGGTTTATGTCATGAACAATTAGAAGAATGGAGTTGCCTTGATGGAAGGTTGAACTTTTGAAATAACAGATTTCAGAGTGATATGATCCAAATGTCTTAAGTCATAATATTCTGTGAGAACAGACAGGGCAGAAGAATGTGACGGTTGTTCCTTTGGCAGAATTTTCTGAAGAATGTATTGATAAGAGAATCATGTTCACATCTTTTATTCTGTGATAGACTATATGTAGCAGTTATGAAATCCTTGAATATTTGTGCAGAGCATTCTGAAGACCACATAGTAGTGTATGGTTGGTCTCTAGAGTATCTGAAATTTTTGCTCATGTTCGTAGCTCACTGAAGCTAACCACACAGCTCTATTATTAGTCTTGGTTTAAGCCCGGCACCTTTTTGAATAAAACTGATAAACCTACCATTAATAACAAATTTCGAAGTCTCCATTATTATATCTAAATTGGTCTAACCTGTCTAATCCTATGTGTGTAGATTTCAAAATGAAATAAGTATCCTATGTTTATGTTGCTAAAAAGCTGAACTAAATGAAGTGAAATAGAATGCTAACAAAGTGGTGTTTTATACTTTACTCATTCATATATTTAACTGTGGTGTATCTTTTTCCAGGCACTCAACAGAATATATCTGTTTCTTCTGCTAAAGAAAAATCATCACCCAATGCAACAGAAAAAATATTTAAGCAGCAAGCAATTCTTTCTGTATTTACTAAGACATCTGTTTCTCCCTTGAACATGGCACAAGGAGCTTCACTCAACTCTTGTTCACCAACTGTAGCTCAAGTAAGTTTTTTTGGGTTTTAAAATCGTTGTTTTTTTAACTTTGGATTTTTTTTTCAGTTAATAGGAAAATTAGTCTTCAGCATCTAGCAATCAATTTTTTAAAAATTCATTTAGCATCTAGCAATCTGAAGTCATACTGTTTCCACCTCTCTGTACATTTTATGAATAGAGACCTAAGAGGCTAGCCAAATTTTAGATATTTGTCTGGTAGAATATTTACTGTTTGGGTACCTAGATAGTTTTGCTATCAGAAGTTGTTCACCTACATAGTTTTATTTTAAAAATCATATGTTCTTGTATTCAGAAACTTTTTTTGGTATAACCATGACTTTGATTTTTTACTTTTCATTCATCTTAAGGTTTGCACAAGACATTCTTTGGTATGTGGGAAGAAAATATTAGCACTGTTTAGTTTGCCTACAAAAGGAAGCTAACCGTTAGCAATATTTAATACATGGATTTACACCAATATGTGTAAATTATATAAAGACTTGGTGCTGATAATCGTTCCCGTTTTTCTTTTAACTGGTAAGGAACTATTGCTCTGAATATCACCTTAAATATATATTTTGTGGTTAAATTTTTCTGTTTCAGGTTACAAAAGGAAAGGTGTGTTTAGGTGTGAAGAGGAAAGCAGATACAACAACTCCTACAACTTCAGTAGTTAAAGCAAGTAGTGAATTTTCTCCAACATTCACAGAAAAATCAATGAGAATGCCACCTACAAAAGAAAATACACTGAAGAATCTTTTGCCAGATTCTCAGCAACAATATAATGTGAAGAGCGTTAAAGTAACTGAACAATTAAGGCACTGCAGTGAGATTCTTAAAGAAATGCTTGCAAAGAAACATTTTTCATATGCATGGCCCTTTTATAATCCTGTTGACGTTAATGCTTTGGGACTCCATAACTACTATGACATTGTCAAAAATCCAATGGATCTTGGAACTATTAAGGTAAATGTTGCCTTAATTGGAAGAACTTCTTTTTCTTGATTATAAAAGTAATTCATCAATGCAAAGAAATCTTTAAAAAATCTTAAAAAGTATCAAGAAAATTAAAATCACCAGAGTCATACTATCTGGAGTGAGACATGGGAAAATTTAAAAATATGTCATTTAGTTTTCTTCCACTTGAACATGTCCATGGTTTAGGCCAGGCACAGTGGCTCACATCTGTAATCCTAACACTTTGGGAGGCAAAGGCAGGTTGATCACTTCAGGCCAGGAGTTCAAGACCAGCCTAGCCCTAGAAATGGTAGAAATGTAGAAATGTAGAAATGGTGAAACCCCATTTCTACAAAAAACAAACAAACAAAAAAAAACCATACCTGGGCATGGTGGTGCACACCTGTGGTCCCAGCTACTCCACAGGCTGAGTTACAAGAATCACTTGAACCCAGGAGGCAGAGAGGTTGCAGTGAGCCGAGATCATGCCACTGCACTCCAGGCTGGGCAACAGAGGGAAACTGTCTCAAAAAAAGGTTATATGAAAACACTCTGCTTTTGTGATTTTGTTCCCATTGTTCTCTGTTTATTTTTTTTTTGAGACGGAGTTTTGCTCTTGTCACCCAAAATGGCGCGGTCTCGGCTCACCGCAACCTCTGCCTCCTGGATTCAGGCAATTCTCCTGCCTCAGCATCCTGAGTAGCTGGGATTACAGGCACGTGCTACCATGCCCAGCTAGTTTTTTGTATTCTTAGTAGAGATGGGGTTTCACCATGTTGACCAGGATGGTCTCGATCTCTTGACCTCGTGATCCACCTGCCTTGGCCTCCCAAAGTGCTGGGATTACAGGCTTGAGCCACTGCGCCTGGCTCTCCAATTGTTCTCTTTACTTGGAATGTCCTCCTTCCTTATCTCTACTTGTCAAAATTCACTGGATTTTTTCCAAAGTCTAAAAAATATAAAACAAATATAACAAAATTTTAACATTTATGAAATCTGGATGGTGGGTAACTGTTTTCCCTTCATATTTAAATTATTTTGTAATATAAACAGTATAGGTGCTCAAATAAATATTAAATTGAACTATTTGTGAATCTTGTAGTTTTTCTTTAATTTAGGAGAAAATGGATAACCAAGAATATAAGGATGCCTATGAATTTGCAGCAGATGTTAGATTAATGTTCATGAATTGCTACAAGTACAATCCTCCAGATCACGAAGTTGTAACAATGGCAAGAATGCTTCAGGTGAGTTGTTACTTGTGCTCTGAAAGTGTTTTTCCTCTGAACATAGTTTAAGAGATAAAGAATAACACCCACACCTCTAAGTATTAAATGGCAAAAACCACAATTACTTTTGCACCAACCTATAGTGCAAAACAGTTTATGAATTATACTTTTAAAACTGAGAAGGTTGTTGTCATTGTTTGAGTTCTTGCATTCTTTAGTAGCAAATCTTTTAATGAAGCTGCCCTGCATACCAAGGAAACCAGGGAAATATTAGTGAAGAGGGGATATATGATGTATAGGGTTGACTAGAGCCCATGTCCCACTGACGAGACAGTCTAAATGGCCAAACCATTTGGCGGTAACAGAATGATCAACCAACTATAGGGCCTTTGAAAGAAGATCCGCCGTATTACTTGAGAGGTTTATCTTGCCCGAAAAAAAATGGAGAAAAGTTGTTAAGTTTGACGGGCAGAGAAGCGTGAGTCTTAATACATTTCTTCCGATATATCTTTTTTTATTTTTTGCGGGGGGAGGAAAGGAGGAAGGGAGGGAGGAAGGAAGAGAGGGAGGGAGGGAGGGAGGGAAGGAAGGGAAGGAAAGGAAGGAAATCAAGCAATGAGAGAGACATTGCCGACCTGGATCTAGAGGTTTACAAGTTGATTTCTTTTTTTTTTCTTTTTTTGAGAGAAGGAAAGAAAAGAAAGGAGTAAAGGAGAGGAAGAGAAAGAGGGAGGGTGAACGGAAATATTGCTTTATTCTGAAAAAAAAAATGGGTATTAATAATGACCAATCAGTGTTTCATTTAAACCTATGAGTAGGTGTGATGTGGTATTGACAAGCATGTATATTTTGTGTATTTGAAGTGGAGAGCTCTATAAATACTAAGTTTACTTGTTCCGGATCTAAGTTTGAGTCCTTGATGTCCTTATTAATTTTCTGTCTCATTGAATCTAAGTCTCTGTGTATCTGGGTGTTAGGATCGTTAGCTCTTGTTGCTGCATTGATCCTTTTACCACTGTATCTTTGTTGCTATAAAATCTATTTTATCCAATACGAGAATTGCAACTCCTGCTTTTTATTTATTTATTTATTTATTTTTGCTCTCCATTTGGTTGGTAAATCTTTCTCCATCCCTTTGTTT
>CM052659.1:85168087-85197668 GCA_028533165.1 Leontopithecus rosalia
CGCGTGGCTCCTCCACTGGGAATCTTCTGCCCCTGAGCGACCAGAATTTGTCTGAAAGTGTGGCGTCCTCTAGTTCTATGAGCTTTAACTGCGAGCTGCAATCCTGAGATGTTAGCGATCGGCCATCTTGGATCGTTCCCCGGCTGTTCTTTTGCAGTTAGCAGTATTTTCAGAAACAACGTGGTTTGCATTTGCCATCTGTAGGTGACACTATGCCCAAGGGAAATTGCAAATGTATGTAAGCTATAAAATATATAGGGATATTTTGTTTTTCTGGAGTGAAATCTCAATGGAAATAACTTTTTTTCTTAAACTTTACAATTAAATGGTGAAAGTACTATTTATCTTGAAGTTTTCTTATTGGAAAAATAGTTTGACAAAATGTTAGAGTACATAAAAGATTAAAAAGTGAATTTTTAAATGTTCCTGGTTTTCATCACACCCCTACCCACATATGAAGTCTCCACAAGAAATAGATAATGTTTAATTTTTTTTCTTATAAGTTGAAGTTTTTTGTTGTTGCATTGAGATGGAATCTTGCTCTGTCACCCAGGCTGGAGTGCAGTGGTGTGATCTCAGCTTAATGCAGCCTCTGCCTCCAGGGTTCCAGCGATTCTCCTGCCTCAGCCTCCTGAGTAGCTGGGATTACAGGTGCACGCCATGCTAATTTTTGTATTTTTAGTAGAGACGGGGTTTCACCATTTTGGCCAGGCCAGTCACAAATTCTGACCTCAGGTGATCTGCCGGCCTTGGCTTCCCAAATCCTTGTAGTTTACCCTTTCCCCACCTCATTAAAAGCTTCACTAAATTATATTGAGTTTTTAAAATATTTAGGCTGTTATATAAACATGAATTCATAATTGCAAATGAAAAAGTGAATCAGCAGTTTGCTATCTCATAGGAGAAATAAACAATTGGTATATAAAGTAAAAATATGCCTTGAAAGAAGCTAAAGTGAAATTTAAGGAGATGAAGAAGGCAGAACCACCTGATCTGTTTGGCATATACATATTTTACAGAATAAGTATCATTTGAGCTGGATATTGGAGAATATAATAAGGCTTACCTATGTATATTTAGGATGGAAAGGCATTTGGATGGAGGAAGCAACATGAATGTGAAGGTATTTAGCCAACTTATAATTCCATGTGATTAAAGATTTGGTTGGATTAAACAGGAATGTGGAAAATAATTTAGAAAGGTAGACCAGGTTCACATCATATAACCCTTGAAGTCTAGATACTTTGGACTTAACGATAATAGTATAATCAATGGGGAGCCAGCCAGGGTTTTTTGAGTGAAGAGTGTGCCTCTGGGTGATTAATCTGCCAATATTATGTAAGTGAGTTGAAGGAAAGGGGAGTAGAGACCAGAAAAGGGAGGAGACCAGCTGGGTTGTTGCAGTAGTAGGGGGAAAATAACATAACGTGATAGAAGGAAAGAGAAGGGGAAAGTTAAAAGAAATTACAAGAGTAGAATGGGTAGGTCTGTAAAATATGAAAACATGCTGGGTTAATAACACAGGGATATAAGGTTGGTGGCTCACAGGATACTTGCTGGATAATATCCAGGCTGACAGACCTGGGACACAGATGAAGAATAGGTTTCTGAGGAAAGATCAGTTTTGTAGTGTTTGGAGGTATCACAGGGTCATTCATGTAAAAATATTTTTCAAGGCTGGGCGTGGTGGCTCAAGCCTGTAATCCCAGCATTTTAGGAGGCTGAGGCGGGTGGATCACGAGGTCAACAGTTCAAGACCATCCTGGTCAACATGGTGAAACCCTGTCTCTACTAAAAATACAAAAAATTAGCTGGGCATGGTGGCGCATGCTTGTGATCCCAGCTACTCAGGAGGCTGAGGCAGGAGAATTGCCTGAACCCAGGAGGCGGAGGTTGTGGTGAGCCAAGATTGCGCCATTGCACTCCAGCCTGGGTGACAAGAGCGAAACTCCCCGTCTCAAAAAAAAAAATTTTTTTCAAAGTTGGACCCTTGTCATACTTCCTAGGCTTTTATGACACCTCTCGTAACCATGCCATCTCTCTGTTCCTTACAGATATCTCTTTATCTTCCTCCCTTTAGATGTTGATAATTCTCTGAATTGCATCGTTAAGCCTCTTTTTTTTTTCTCACTTACTCCAGAGTTTATCAATCATGCTTCAAAGCACAGTCTTACTGAACAAGAGTCCCCTCAGCTCTTACAGCAATGAGCTGGGAACAGCCTTCCCATTTATGCAGGTGGCCATACATTGATCATTTTCTATATATCATGACATGGAAAAGGTTGGAAGCGGTGTTCTTTTTTTTTTTTGAGATGGAGTTTCACTCTTCTTGCCCCAGGCTAGAGTGCAATGGTGCCATCTCAGCTCACTGAAATCTCCACTTCCTAGGTTCAAGCAATTCTCCTGCCTCAGCCTCCTGAGTTGCTGGGATTACATGCCCAGCTAATTGTATTTTTTAGTAAAGACAGGGTTTCTGCATGTTAGTCAGGCTGATCCCGAACTCTCAATCCCAGGTGATCCGGCCTCCTCAGCCTCCCAAAGTGCTGGGATTACAGATGTGAGCCACCAAACTCAGCCCTCTTGTCTTATTTTTACAATCCAAATGTACCCAGGCCTCAGGCATGTTTATACAACTCTATTAAATGTTTTTGCTTAAACATCATATAGGTATTCCAAATACAGCCATGTAAATACTGAATCCCCCCTTTTAGCCCCCAGATTTTATTTCTTTTTTTCAGACAGTCTTCCTATGTTGCTCAGGCTAGAGTACAACGGCGTAAACATAGCTCACTGCAGCCTGGACCTGGGCTCAAGCCATCCTCTTGCCTCAGCTTCTTAAGTAGCTGGGAACACAGATGTATGCCACCATGCCCAGCTAAGTTTTTGTTTCTTTGTTTGTTTTATTTTGTTTTGTTTGGTAGAGATGGGATCTCGCCACGGCTGGTCTCAAACCTCTGGGCTTAAGGAATCCTCCTGCCTTGGCCTCCCAAAGTGATGGGATTGCGGCTTAAGCCAGTGCACACAGCCTGGTCCCCAGATTTTAAATTCTTCCTCTTTAATTATTAATAATGGCATTATCATCACTTACTAACTTAGAGTCAGCAAATTGAGGGTCACTTTAGAATTTTACTTACCATACATACTTTTCCTACTTCCTTAATAATCACTGACAGGAAGCAGAAAAGGGAAGGTAGTCATGTACTTACAGCTTTTCTCACTATTTTCCTCCTTTCCTTGTTGAAGTGAGGAAACATAGATATATTGGGGCTGTGTTCTGACATACAGATTAAAAATGTGAGCTTTTGTTCATGCATCCTTTGACAGTTTTTTGTCGTGCCCTCCTGTGCTCATGGCTATTCCTTGATGTTCCTTGTTCTCTTCTTCTAGCCTCAACCTCAGAGTACGATTTAACTAGAGAATCAGCCAAGGGATTGATAGGTGGTAGAAGCCTAAATGTAAGTCCCTATAATATGTAAGTGGACAGGATTTTATTAGTTTGGGTCAGTTAAGAAGATAGCAACTCAGTTTTGATTTGTCTCTCTTGTTCTTCAGCCACTAATTAGAACCTATAGACAATGACTAGAGAGAATTGAGTCAAACGGTCAATTAGGTTTCATGCATCAGGATATTCCATGTTGCAAATGACAGAAAACTCAGCTCAAACTGACTTACTAAGGAATTTTGTTGGCATACATAAACAATAGTCTAAACATAGGCCAATCTTTTAGGCATGGCTTGATCAGGGCTCACACTCTGTAGTTAATCTTCACCAATAATAATAATAATAATAAATGAAATGTTTCCATGAAAAGAATTAACAGGATTGCATAGTTTGTTCTCCTCACCTCAGAGTCAGACTTATTGCATTTCTTATCCCTGTTTCCCTTGGAAGCCCTACACTGGCTTAGGTCTGGTCTTCCTAAATGAGTTACTGATGGTGAGATACAATTACTGTGATTGGCTTGGCCTAATGAAACCCACCTCTAGGCTGGGCATGTAATACCTGAGGATAGATAGTATGTTTTAGTCATCCTTATGTTTCTAGTGCTTAGTACATGGTATGTGTTTAGTACATGTTTAGTGATAACTGGGTTTTGTCAGCAATCTAAATTGCTTTAGGTAACTTATGCTATGGTTTGAATGTTTGTCCTCTCCAAACCTCATGTTGAAATTTACAGGCCTGGCCAGGCGTGGTGGCTCATGCCTGCCATCCCAGCACTTTGGGAGGCCAAGGAGGGCAGATCACTGAAGGTCAGGAGTTCAAGACCAACCTGGCCAACATGGTGAAACCCCGTCTCTACTAAAAATACAAAAATTAGCCAGGTGTGGCGGTGGGTACCTGTCATTCCAGCTACTTGGGAGGCTGAGGCAGGTGAATGCTTGAACTTTGGAGGTGGAGGTTGCAGTGAGCCAAGATCATACAACTACACTCCAGCCTAGGGTGTCCAAGCAAGACCCTGTCTCCAAAAAAAAAAAAAAAAAAACCCACCTCTGGAGCTGAGGTCAGTCTATAAAATGGAGAGCTGCAATAGCATGAGGGTCAGATGACAGATTTTGGTGGGTGAGCCATGATGTCAGCTATACTTCATGCTGACCAGAATAAGCAAAAATAACAAAAAGAGAGCAAAGGTGGTAACTTTTGAATGAGAAATATTTTACAGTAGTTATTCCCTAAGTAAGAATATTCCAAAGTTAAATGATGCATCAAAAAATTAGTTTCTTTGTTTTCATAGTGTCTGACCTGGAAGGAAAATTAAAATCAAATTCTGGGTAAGTAGGATGAAGTATTTTAATTTTACTCTTCTAAAAATATGTGCATCCAGGTGATTTGAGAGCTGTTCAGAATGGCATAACTGTGATGTGTCCATCTGGTGATAATGACACAACGATGTTAGAATCTGAATGTCACGGTCCTGTACAGAAGGTAAAAGTAATGTTATTTTTTCTACCAAATCTTGAAGGGATTTGAAATTGGGTTTGGAAGTGGTACAAGTGGTATTTAAAGCCCTGAATTAAATGAAGTGTTGGATCTGTAAGCCTGATTTTTGCCTATGTAATTTTTAAAAAGTACTTGTGAGCAACACCCTTCCCCTACCCACCATCATTGGTCCTCTTGTTTGTGTGTGGTTTTGTTTGTTTCGTTTTGTGTTTTTTGAGACAGAGTCTCACTCTGTCACCCAGGCTGGAGTACAGTGGCGTGATCTCGGCTCACTGCCACCTCTGCCTCCCATTTTCAAGCAATTATCATGCCTCAGCCTCCTGAGTACCTGGGATCACAAGGATGTGCCACCATGCCAGGCTAATTTTTTGTATTTTTAGTGGAGACAGGATTTCGCCATGTTGGCCAGGTTGGTCTTGAATTCCTGATCTTAGGTGATCCACCTGCCTCAGCCTCTCAAAGTGTTGCAATTACAGGCATGAGCCATTGTGCCTGGCCCTCCTGTTTGTGTTTAACTGAAAATTCTATAATGTTGATATTGGCCAGTGATCCCAGTTTTAAAGCATGTCATAAAACCATCTTTTAGAATCTATTCTAGGAATATTTAGGAAATCTAAGAGATTTCCTAATGGAGTCTTACGTCTACTTAACCTTCAAATTACATGTTGATACCATTCTTTCAACAGATATTCTAGATGTTTGGGATACATTAAGATACATGAGGTTCAAGGTGTTTTCAGAAACTGTGAAAGGAATATTTTTATATATTCTCTCTCTCCCCCTCTTCTCCCTCCTCCTCCTGTTCTGTTACCCCCTACTTGTTATTTTTTCCTTACAAGTACTTTAAAGGACAAATCTTAGCCTTAGTGTTTTAAAATTTTTTGTAGAGATGAGGTCTTCCCTATGTTGCTCAGGCTGGTCTCTAACTCCTGGGCTCAAGCAGTCCTCCCGCCTTGGCCTCCCAGAGACAGAAAACTCAGCTCAAACTGACTTAGTAAGGAATTTTTTTTGGCATACATAAGTGACTAAGATAATAAGCATGAGCCCCTGTGCCCAGCCCAAATTTTCTTAAACATTTGGTTCGTTATGTACTACACTTTTTCTAATTTAGCAAAATTTTATAATTTTGACTGGCCCAAAGCAAAGTTTCAAAACAATAAGAAAATGTCCAATAGGACAAAGAGGTTACAGCAAAAATAAACAGCAAAACAAGTCTATGTCATACCATTCAAGATTGTGCGTCAGGTGTAAATCACTAAACTGTTGGAGTAAAAGCTTAAGAAGAAACAGGTTTGTGTAGTTTGTTCTCTTCACAGCAAAGAATCAAGCAAATTGTTTCCATTCCTAACATTTCCCACCCTTGTTCCCTCAGTATAAGCAGTGTTAACACTTATTGAAAAGGAGGTTTGGCCCAGGTGCAGTTGCCCATGCCTGTAATCCCAGCTACTCAGGAGGCTGAGGCAGCAGGATTACTTGAGCCCAGGAGTTTGAGGCTGCACTTAGCTCTGATTTTGCCACTGTACTCCAGCCTAAGCAAAAGAACAAGACCCATCTCTTTGACATAAAGGCGGGGGCGGGGGGCGCTACAGAATTTTGATGCCAAAAGCAATCTTTGAGAAAGTCTTTATGAATAAAGTGCACTCCAGATGGCCCAAGCATCTTGCCTAAGAGCTGGAATTAAACCTAGTCATTTCAGTAGACTTTTTTTTTTTTAAGTTCTGGGGTACATGTGCAAGATGTGCAGGTTTGTTACATATGTCACCGTGTCCCTTGGTGGTTTGCTACACTCAGTAGACTTTCAACTTCTCATCTTTCTACTAAGCAGAGCCCTTAGCTTTGTCATTCTTCTCTTACTTCTTCCTCAGGAAAAGGTATTCATTCTCACCGTGTCTAACCTGTCTATCTCTGTTCTTAATTTCCTTTGATTCAACAGATTTACTGTGGAGTTCTGCTCCTATACCTTCTATCCATTATCCTTTTTTGACTTATTTTCTCACTATCTGTTTAGATCTTAAATTGGAGTTTCTCAACCATAGCACTATTAACATTTTAGGCTGGGTAAATTTTTCTTGGGGGTGGGCCTATGCACTGCAAGCTGATTAACAGGAACCCTACCCTCTACCTGCTAGATGCTAGTAGTGCCCTTTAACCCACCCCCATTTGAAATCAAAAATGTCTAACATAGCCAAATATCCCACTTCAGGGAGATGAGGGACAAAAATCACCTCCATTGAACTCCCGACCTCAGGTGATCTGCCCACCTTGGCCTCCAAGTGCTTGGATTACAGGTGTGAGCCACCACACCTGGCCTTAGAGTCAGTCCTAATTTTACCTAGCATCTAGGTGTTCCCATATACCTGTAATTTGCACCTCTGCCCCAGAGGGGCCAGTGACCTCTAAATAGCTGCATCCCACCCAGAATCTTCATAGGGCTTGAAACTAGGGCCTACTACTATTCTTTTCTGATTAAATGTGCACCATTGAAATTTCAGTTAGTTTCTATGTAGATGACTCATATATACTTCTAGTCCTGACCTCTCTTAAGTTTTATCATTTTTGAAAACTTCTTAGTTCTCTACAGCCAAAGAAGTGTTAAATTACTTGGGTTTTACCTTTAAAGAGATCTTTTTTTTGTTTTTATCTTTTAATTTATCTTCTCATTTTGAAACAGACATCCAGGCTGGAGTGTAGTGGTGTGATCTTGGCTCACTGCAACCTCTACCTCCCGGGTTCAAGCAATCCTCCTGCCTCAGCCTCCTGAGTAGCTGAGACTACAGGCTTGCACCACTGCACCTAGCTAATTTTTGTATTTTCAGTAGAGATGGGGTTTCACCATGTTAGCCAGGCAGGTCTTGAACTCTTGACCTCAAGTGATCTGCCTGCCTCAATCTCTCAAAGTGCTGGGATTACAAACGTGAGCCACCAGGCCTGGCCTAAAGGTATCTTCTTTTCCCTTAGCATCATAGAAACCAAGCCTTATTGCTCAAATCTGAGCTCTTTTAACATTCATAAGTGGTTCTGGTCTGACTTACTTGAGGCTCTCCTTGTTGTAATCTAGTCACTTTTTTATTTTGATACAGAGTCTTGTTCTATTGGCCAGGCTGAAGTATAGTGGCATAATCACAGTTTACTGCAGCCCCAACCTCCCAGGCTCGAGTGATCCTCCCACCTCAGCCTCCTGAGTAGCTGGGACTACAGGTGCACACCACCACACCTGGCTAATTTTTGATATTTTGTAGAGACAGGGTTTCACCATGTTACCTACGCTGGTCTCTAACTCCTGAGCTCAAGTGATTTACTTAAAGTGCTGCGATTGGCTGGGCATGGTGGCTCACACCTATAATCCCATCACTTTGGGAGGCTGAGGTGAGTGGATCATGAGGTCAAGAGTTCAAGACCAGACTGGCCAACATGGTGAAACCCTGTCTCTACTAAAAAATACAAAAATTAGCTGGACATGGTGGCTCATGCCTGTAATCCAAGCTACTTGGGAGGCTGAGGTAGGAGAATTGCTTGAACCGGGACCCTGGACGTGGAGGTTGCAGTGTGCCAAGATCAAGCCACTGCACTCTAGCCTGGGCTTACAGAGTGAGACTCCATCTCAGAACAAACAAAATAAAAACCAGTGCTGGGATTATGGGCATACACCACTGTGTTCAGCCTAGTCTACTTTTAATATTCTTATATTAGTCCTCTTGATGTACTGCTCTGATTAAATTACTTATCTGTGGGAAAGCTTTAGTGGTTTCCAACTTCTGACACCAGAATGAAAATTAAGCACCTCTATGTTGTGACCCCAAGCTAACTTTTCAGTCTTAACTAAGGAGTCTTATAACTGATTAAAACTGAACTACTCATTTCTCTCCAGATAAACCTAGCAAGACCTTTATGTGCTTTCTTCCATCAGGAATGCTTTCTATCCTCATCTCTGCTTGTCAAAAGTTTTCTCATTCTTTGTGATAGACTTGAAAAATTCCACATTCAAACTTTCCTGTCTTAGAGTCTGTCAAAATTTCATTGCAATAAAATAATTATTTCAGGACACAGAGGCAGAGACCAGGATTTTATCCTTCCATTATTCTTTATTAAATATATAGTCAGCCTTTGGTACTTGTGGGTTCCATATCCATTGAGTCAACAAAAGATTGAAAATATTTGGGGAAAAACTTGCATCCATACTGAACATGTACAACAGACTTTTTTCTTGTCATGATTCCCCCAGACAATAGAGTATAACAACTATTTACATTGTATTAGGTATTATAAGTAGTCCAGAGATGACTTAAAGTATGTGAGAAGATAGGCACAGGTTATGTGCAAATACTGTGCCATTTTATCTAGGGATTTGAGCATCCATGTGTTTTGGTATCTGTGGAAAGTCCTGGAACCAATTCCTCACAGCTACCAAGGGATGACTGTACTACCAGTTATTACCTGTTCTGTTTCAAATCTGTTGGAAGGTGAGATGCTTAAATTGAATGAGTCCTAGAACTAATAATTAGCCCATTCCATAATTAGAGACAAAAACAGATTTTATTGACTACTTATAAGGGAGCACAACTGGCTGATCATTGATACATTGGTGAAGGTTGTATTTAGGAGAAGGGAGGGATGTTTTGACTCCTTTTATTCAGGAGAAAAATAAAAGGCCTATAAATACATCTAGTCATAAATTTTTTTTTGCCTTATATGGGACCCTAGACAAGTTTTCTCCTTATATTTAATGGAAATATATCAAAAGTGCAATCAAGCATAATTATTAAGGAGATAATTATTGTTAAAAATTCAACAGAGGATGTTTTAGTATTGCATAGTCCTCTTTCCCCATTATAGATGGACAGGTTAACTGTTAGAAAGGGCCATCTAGACTTACTTGTGCTTATCTAATATGGTAGCCTCTAGTCACATGTGGCTACTTGAGCCCTTGAAATGCAGCTAAAGGAACTAAGTTTTAATATTTGTCTTTTAATTAAAAATGGATGCACTTCAGTTTTGGAAGACTTAGATGTGTTTGGAACAGCTTGACTATACATAACTACTTTTTCAACTGAATTTTATTAAATCTAATTACAGATCAATTGTTTCTAGTAGGATCTAGCATTTGAATTGAAATGTGCTACAATGTAAATAATTGGGATGACTTAGTATGAAAAAATGTGTTATGTCTTTTATAAGATACATGTTATGATGTATCTTATGTCAAAATAATGCTTTGGGTATATTTGGTTAAATATATTAAATTTACTTTTTTTAAATATGGCTATTAGAAAACATTAAATTACATATATTTCTGGTGGGCAGCACTAATCTCAACATGGTGTATCTTGTTTAAGAAGAGCAGTCACATCATTTAAGTTTTTTTTCTTAACCACAAAAAGAAAAAAATATATCCATGTCAGAGGGCTCGCAGCAAACTTCCATGACATTTTTAGGGTACAATCTTACTTTGCCTCTTATTAATCCTTTGAGCATTTGCTTTATTTTCCCTATAGGATCATAAGTATCTTGATTACACTGAGGGATTTACTTATTTTTATGCTTTCTTTAAATTATGCAGTTAATATATATGTCTTAAAATAATTGGCAAGTGTGCTACTTTACTTTGGCCCCAGATAAATAATTGAGTTTAGATGATCTAGATGATCTATTACGTTTTTGTATGTTTTTTTTCTGACTTTGGTAACCTTTAACTTTAGTAAAAGTACTTGAAGAATCATATCTATTACTGTATCAAAAAATATTTCCTTCCTTCCAAAATTTGGTTGACATTGTAGACATAGACTGAACCAAATATTTGTTTTAGGATATAAAGATTAAGAATGCAGATTCTTGGAAAAGTTTAGGCAAACCAGTGAAACCATCAGGTGTACTGAAATCCTCAGATGAGCTCTTCAACCAATTTAGAAAAGCAGCCATAGAAAAGGAAGTAAAAGCTCGGACACAGGAACTCATACGGAAACATTTGGAACAAAATACAAAGGAACCAAAAGTTTCTCAAGAAAATCAGAGGTCTGTAATTTACTGGATTAAAGGAGGCTTTGGGAGTTATAGAATATATTTTAAATATATTAAATTTCTTCTTTGTTAAGTGACTATGATGCAACTATTTAGCAGAACAGCAAATTGTAATTGCAAAAAGTACATTTTTATTGATACTTTTTCTAAGTGGTATCTCCTTTGAAGACAGAAATAATCAAGGGATTAAGCTACTAAAGATACTAATATTACTAAATTTTATAGTCATTACTTTGCAGAAATGTCTTCAAGGTTTTCTAGTCTATATGTAAGAAGATAGTGGTTCATCTTGGTCACAGTTTTCTAAACCCATTTCTTTATTAATATAGATTAACATGTATAATTTGATGCATCAAAAATAAAGCTTAAAAATAATGTTATAACCTGAAAATGGTTGTCTAATATATGGCTTTACATTTGCCCTTTAATAATATACTTTTGTAATATTTTTAAGGAACTTGAAACCTATGTTGAGCTATACTTTTTTTCTTTAAGGGATCTTGGGAATGGATTGACTGGAGAATCTTTTTCAAATAAAATACAAAACAAGTGCTCTGGAGAAGAGCAGAAAGAACATCAGCAGTCATTGGAAGCTCAAGATAAATCCAAACTCTGGCTTCTCAAAGACCGTAATTTAGCAAGGGAGAAAGAACAAGAGCGGAGGAGGAGAGAAGCAGTAAGTGAATTTTAGTTTACTAAATCTAATTTGACAAGGGAAAGATTTAACAGAGCACTGTCTTTTGTGTGTTCAAGGAGGCATTCAGGGTAATTTTTCAGTGACAGAATTTTATTAAATTCTAAATTTACCTCTTTAGTGATGATCAGGTTCTAAAATTAAAGGTTAAAATAAAAAATGTCATAGTAAAAGGAGGCAAGCACAATGCAATGAGTATCAATCCTGGAAGTACTATACTACCTGAGTACTTTAATACAACTAAAATGAAGGTTCTGGAGGCAAGAGGATCTTTTGAGCCCAGGAGTTAGAGGCTGCAGGGAGCTATGATCATGCCACTGCTCTCCAGGGTGGGTGACAGAGCAACATGGTGCTCTTAAAAAAAAAAAAAAAAGAGATGTTCTGCCAATTTACTAGACTCTTAGACCTTGGCAATTATCTAACTCCCTAAAATGGGAATAATAATACCTATTGTGAAGGTGAAATGAATAAGCATGTATTAAGCACATAGGAAAATGCAATAGGTGAAGTGATTTATCATTTACTATTATTACTCTTTAAAAATCTGTAAACCACCTATGAATTTTGGCTAGAAGATAGGCCATCTGTTCCAGGTCAGCATTTCTTCAGTTGACTGCTAGATTAAGAAGCTGACTTTCATTTAGAAGTCCTAATATGCAGAAAATAATATTTTAAAAGCTAAAATTGATTCCTTCTTTTATTCATGGATTATTTCATAAGTGTTTAGTTCCCAAATATTTGGGAATTTTCTGATTCTAGTGATTTCTTTCTTTCTTTCTTTTTTTTTTAAGACAGAGTCTTGCTCTGTCTCATGGACCGGAGTGCAGTGGTATGATTTCGGCTCACCGCAACCTCTGCCTCCCAGGTTCAAGTGATTCTCCTGCCTCAACCTCCTTAGCAGCTGGAATTACAGGCACCTGCCACTACACAAAGCTAATTTTTTGTATTCTTAGTAAAGAAGGGGTTTCACCATGTTGGCCAGCCTGGTCTCAAACTCCTGACCTTGTGATTCGCCTGGCTCAACCTCCCAAAGTGCTGGGATTACAGGCATAAGCCACTGCACCAGGCCTGATTCTAGTGATTTCTGTTTGTGATTCCTAGTTTAATTTCATTGTGGTCATACACATATCTGATTTGAATTCTTTGAAATTTATTGAGACTTATTTTATGGCCTGTTTTATGGTTTACTTTCGTAAATATTCTGGGTGCACATGAAGTATGTGTATTTTATTGCTGTTAATCAGAGTGTTAATCAGGCCAAGTTGATTTGTCTTCTTTTTCATAATGAAATGATCTTTAATTATGGTAATAATACTGTGAAAATTATACTGAGATTTAATATAGGCACTTCACCTTTTTATGACTAGTGTTGGCATAGTAAAATTCTTTCCATCATTTTACTTTTACCTTATCTTGTGTTTATTATTTAAAGTGAATTTCTTGTAGGCAACATGTAATGAGAGGTTGCTTTTGTTTTTGTTTTGAGATAAGTTTCACTCTTGTTGCCCAAGCTGGAGTGTAATAGCCCGATCTTGGCTCACTGCAACCTCTACCTCCCGGGTTCAAGTGATTTTCCTGCCTCAGTCTCCCAAGTAGCTGGGATTACAGGTGCACACCACCACGCCCAGCTAATTTTTTTGTATTTTTAGTAGAAGTGGGCTTTCACCATGTTAGCCAGGTTGGTCTCGAACTCCTGACCTCAGGTGATCAGCCTGTCTTGGCCTCCCAAAGTCCTGGGATTACAGGCATGAGCCACCACTCTCGGCCTGTTTTTTATTTTTATTTTATTTTTTGAGACAGTCTCACTCTGTCACCCAGGCTGGAGTACAGTGGTGCAGTCTCGGCTCACTGCAACCTCCACCTCCCGGGGTCAAGCAATTCTCCTGCCTCAGCCTTCCGAGTAGCTGGGATTACAGCCGCCCACCACCATACCTGGCTAATTTTTGTATTTTTAGTAGAGCTGAGGTTTCACTATGTTGGCCAGGCTAGTCTTGAACTCCTGACCTAGATTATCCACCCACCTCGGCCTCCCAAAGTGCTGGGATTATGGTTGTGAGCCACTGCACCTGGCCCATTTCTTTGTTTAGATCTAGATACCCAAATAGTGTAATTTTCATTTTGCATAAAGGACGTCCTTTGAACATTTCTTGTAGTGTGTAGATCTGCTGGCAGTCAGTTCTTTCCACTTTTGTGCATCTGAAAATGCCTTTATTTGGCCTTTTTTCCCTTCATAGGCTTTATTTTTTAGAACAGTTACATTTGTAGCAAAACAGCTGAAAATAGAGTTCCTATGTGCCATATCCCTCTATATAAATGCCTTCTCCCACCATCAGAATCAACACAGCCTTAGTTTAATCAAGCAGTCTGTAGTTCACATTAGGATTCACTCTTTGTGTTGTACTTTCTATGGATTTTGACAAATGTATAATGATATACATCAGTCATTATAGTTTCATACAAAATAGTTTTCCTGCCCTATAAGTTTCCTGTGGTCCACCTATTCATCCTTCCTTACGACCCTGGCAACCACTGCTTTTTACTGTCTCCGTAGGTTTATCTTGTCCAGAATGTTATATAGTTGGAATCAGGCACTATGCAGGCTTTTCAGATTGTTGTCTTTGACTTAGCAATGTACATTTAAGGTTCCTCTCCGTTTCCTTGACTTGATAGCTCAATCATTTTTTAAATAATTATTTCAATTGACAGACAAATTATATGTATTTATGATATACATTGATGTTTGTGGAATGCCTACATCAAACTAGCCTCACCTTTTGTAGTGAGAACACTTAAAATCTGTTCTTAGTAATTTTTTAGTATGTAGTACATTGTTTTTAACTAGTCTCTGTTGTACATTCAATCTTTTGGAACACCTGTCTAACTGAAATTTTGTATGCTTTGAATAATATTTCCCATCTCTACCCCAACCCCTCCCCATACCCTAATAAATTACAATTTCATTCTCTGCTTTATGGATTCAACTTAAGATTCCACATATAGGCCAGGCGCTGTGGCTCACACCTATAATCCCAGCACTTTGGGAGGCTGAGGCAGGTGGATCACGAGGTCAAGAGATTGAGACCATCCTGGTCAACAAGGTGAAACCCCGCCTCTACTAAAGATACAAACATTAGCTGGGCATGGTGGTGTACACCTATAGTCCTAGCTACTCAGGAGGCTGAGGCAGGAGAATTGCTTGAACCCAGAAGGCAGAGGTTACGGTGAGCTGAGATTGTGCCATTGCACTCCAGTCTGGGTAACAAGAGCGAAACTCCATCTCAAAAAAAAAAAAAAAAAGATTCCACATATAAGTGAGATTATGTGGTGTTTATCTTTCTGTGGCTGGCTTATTTCACTTAATGTCCTCTGGGTTCATCCATGTTGTTGAAAATGATGGAACTTTCTTTTAAAAGACTGAATATTATTCCATTACATATATCACATTTTCTCTATTCAGCCACACATGGACATTTAGGTTAATTCCATATCTTGGCTATCATGATAGGTCATTTCTTTTTAGCACAGAACAGTATTTCATTATATGAATATACCACAGTTTGGTTATTTCTTACCTATTGAAGGACATCTTGGTTGCCTCCAACTTATAACGATTAAGAATAAAACTGCCATAAACATTTATGTGCAGGTTTTTCAATTTGCCACATTTTTTTTTTTTTACCGAGTCTCACTCTGTTGCCCAGGCGGGAGTTCAGTGGCATGATCATGGCTCACTGCAGCCTTGAACCCCCAAGCTCCAGATCCTCTCAGCCCAACCCCACAGCAGCTGGGACCTCAGGCATGTACCACCACATCCAGTGTATTTTGGATTTCTTTTTTTTTTTTTTGGAGGGACAAAGTCTCACTGTGTTGCCCAGGCTGGTCTTGAACTCCTGAGCTCAAGCAATTTGCCTGCCTCTGCCTCCCAGAGTGCTAGAATTACAGGTGTGAGCCCCTGTACCTGGCCCTGCCTTCAATTTTAAAAGATGCTTTTGCTGAATTTAGAACTCTAGAATGTTAGTGTTTTTTATTTTAGTACTTTAAAGGTACTTGTTCACAGTCTCATTGATTCCATTGTTTCCAATGAGAAGTCCATTATCATTATCTTTGGTCTTTCTGTGTATAGCATGTTTCTCTCTACTTGCCTTTAACATGTGTATGGATCACTGGGTTTCAGCAGTTGTTCATGTTTCTTGTGATTTGTTGAGCTTATTTGAGATGTATGTTTATAGTTTTCATCAAGCTTGGAAACATTTTGGCCGTTAAAATATCCCCCCTCACTTCCTTGTGAGGACTCCAGTTATTTATGTATTAGACCACTTAAAGTTTAAAGTTGTCCCACAGCTCACTAATGCTCCTTATTTTATTTATTTTTATTTTTTTGAGACTGAATCTCACTCTGTCCACCAGGCTGGAGTGCAGTGGCGGGACCTTGACTCGCTGCAACCTCCACCTTCTCTCAGGTGCAAGTGATCTCACGCCTCAGCCTCCTGAGTAGCTAGAATAAAGGCACATGCCAGCATGTCCAGCTAATTTTGTTTTTGTTTTGTTTTTGTTTTTAGTGGAGATAGTGTTTCACCATGTTGGCCAGGCTAGTCTCAAACTCCTGTCCTTAAGGAATATGCCTGCCTCTGCCTTCCAAAGTGCTGTGATTTACAGGTGTGAGCCACCTGTACCTGGGCTGGTCTTTTAATTTTTTTAAATTATTTTTTCCCTTTGAATTTATTTTTGATAAATTCTTCTCTTTGGTGTCTAATCTTCTGTTAATCCCCAGGATATTATTTTTCATCCCAGACATTGTAGATGTGTGATTTGGGTTTATTAAAAGTGAGTGTGTGTGTGTGTGTGTGTGTGTGTGTGTGTGTGTGTGTGTGTGTGTTTTAATCTCTGTTAAATTTCTGAAAAAATGGAATACAGTTAAAATAACTTTTAATGTGCTTCTCTGCTAATTCCATATTTTTGTCAGTTCTGGGTCAGTTTCAACTAGGTGGTTAGTCTCTTTGTGAATAGCATTTTTTTGCTGCTTTGCATAACTGACAATCATAAATACCAGATGTCGTGAATGTTCCCTTGCTGGGTGCTAGATTTTTTTTCCCAGCAATCTCAGTCCCATAGAGCTAGATATTTTTGTAATCCTGGGAGAGACATGTGAATTCATAGGATATATAAGAACATTAGTTTGAGAAGAAAAGAGCCATTGCCTTTAGCTATAGTATTGGTTAAAGTACAAATTAATTTTCTAAGTATAACCAAAGTTTTTTCAGCCACATACTCCATAATACTAAGGTAGAAACCAGTCACATTTAATTGTGCTGTAACACTTGGAGAAGTTTACTTTAGAGCAGTATGATCTCAATGGAACTTTCTACAATGATAGAACTATGCTTTATCTACACAAACACAAACATACTAGTAAATAGCCACATAGGGCTGTTGAGCACAGGAAATGTAGCTAATGCAACTAAGGAACTGAATTTTAAACTTTAATTTTAATGAACTCACTGTTTAATAGAAACCTTTTGGTCATGTCTTTTGGACGTTTTAAGGAACTCATTGTTAAATTTCATTGGTAGTTCTCCTAAAGTCTTTCTGTAGTGATGTAAAAATTTTCCGTCGGCACTCACAGAGGCCTGACTTAAGTCACCCCCAAGTGATTTCACTGCCTCCCTAGTTGCCACCCAACAACCCAACTAGGTATATTTCCCAATATCCTAAGCACTGTTCTGGAACGTGACTAGACTAAGAACCTACTAAAAGTTGACTAATGATGTCACGTCTAGCAGCTTGATAACTGACAACCTGACCTTGGATATATCTGCTATCATTTTTGACAGCCCAGCCTCTTATCTTGCTCCCAGTCGAGAGAGCCATACTCTATAAAGCAATAATAACTTGACACTTTTCAGAGCTCCCAAACGTTCACCTCATGCCAGTTCCCTTGACTAAACTTTTGATCTTAAATTTGAATAGTTGAAGAGTGTATTTAGGACCACAGAGAAGAATAGCCAGCTTATGGTGTCAGCTATAGGGAACATCAGTTAGTATTAAAAGTCATGGTATTGGTCATGTGCAGCGGCTCACAACTGTAATCCCAACACTTCGGGAGGTGGAGGCAGACAGATCATTCGAGGTTAAGGAGTTCAAGACCAGCCTGGCCAACATGGGGAAACCCCATCTCTACTAAAATACAAAAATTAGCCAGCCATGGTGGCACACCTGTAATGCTAGCTACTTGGGAGGCTGAGGCAGGAGAATAATTTGAACCGGGAGGCAGAGGGTTACAGGGAGCCAAGATGATGCCACTGCAATTCAGCCTGGGTGACAGTGAGACTCCCATCTCAAAAAAAAAACCATGGTATCTAAGGTTAATTGGTACAGAGAATAACCAGTTCTCTGTTGATAATTGTTCTACATGCACAGATTTTAGTAAAGACGTAAGAATATCTAAAATAAGCTGATGCAACCTTTAAATAAAAACAGGTTTCATTACATATTCTACAATTTTGCAGTATGTCCAGATACTTACAGCAGTATCACACAATACTTAAACTAGGACAACGTATCCAATGCCTATATTGGAGACCTAAAATAGAACTTTAAGGAACTATCTGGGCTAGGCATTTGGCATCCTACAAACTGGGTGCTAAGAATGTGGTCTGGGGCCAGGTATGGTAATCCCAGCACTTTGGGAGGCCAAGGCGGGTGGATCACTTGAGGTCAGGAGTTTGAAACCAGCCTGGCCAACATAGTGAAACCCTGTCTCTACTAAAAATACAAAAATTAGCTGGGCTTGGTGGTGTGCACCTGTAGCCCCAGCTGCTTGGGAGGCCGACACATGAGAATCACCTGAACCTGTGAGGCAGAGATTGCAGTGAGCTGAGTTCATGCCACTGTACTCCAGCCTGGGCAAGAGAGTGAGACTCTGTCTCAAGAAACAAAAAGAGAATGTAGTCTGGGCCAGCTGTGGCAGCTCACACCTGTAATCCCAGCATTTTGGGAGGCCAAAGTGGGTGGATCTCTTGAGGTCAGGAGTTCGAGACCAGCCTGGCCAATGGAGGAAAACCCCATCTCTACTAAAAATGCGAAATTAGATGGGCATGGTGGCGCGCATCTATAATCACGGCTCCTCAGGGGGCTAAGGAAGGACACTCACTTGAACCCAGGAGGCAGAGGTCGCAGTGAGCCAAGACCATGCCACTGCACTCCAGCCTGAGTGACAGACCGAGACTCTGTTTAAAAAAAAAAGGCGGCAAAAAAAAGAATGTAGTCTAGATTAAGATTTAAGAAGTATCCTTTTGTCTCTAAGGTAGATTTAAGGAAATTTTTATGGTTTATAAGAGTCAGACATAAATGTTAAATATCCTTTCAGTAGGCAAATCATAATTCCAAATATTTTCCCACATAGCTAATGAGAATGCTAATTCCCATTCAAGAAGCCAACCAACTGATTGTAAATTGGTGCTTTTACCTACCACTCTGATCTGTTGTTGTTTATTGATTTATTTAAAAAAAATCATTTTGTAGCTGGAGGCAGGCAGATCAAGAGGTCAGGAGTTTGAGACCAGCCTGACCAACATGGAGAAACCCTGTCTTTACTAAATATACAAAAATTAGCCAGGCATGGTGTTGCATGCCTGTAGTCCCAGCTACTCGGGAGGCTGAGGCAGGAGAATCACTTAAACCTGGGAGGTGGAGGTTGCCGTGAGTCGAGACGGCACCATTGCACTCCAGCCTGGGCGACAAGAGCGAAACTCTGTCTCCAAAAAAAAAATCATTTTGTGAACTTTAATATTTGGTGTCATCTTAGATGCTAAAGAATATCTAACTATAAGAGCATTTAGAAAAGGCTTCAGATTATAGTTGACATTTGTTTCCCTTGTCTTAATTAGCTTTTTCTCTACTTTGGCTTATTTTTAAAGTAGCTTTTCAGTGATTAATATGGCATTTTGCTTGAATGTTACATATTTAATCTGATTTGATCTTCGTAAATGCTTATTACAAAGAACAGACTTACTAGATTACACAGAAAATGGCAGACTCAAGGAAAGTGCAGAGCTTGAACATTACATATTATAGTTGTCTCTCTCCTAACGAAGATACTGATTCATTCAGAAAGTAATGTTCTGGGTCTGGCATTATGTTTGTATTACAAGTAAGACAATGTGCTCTCAGTTTATGTTCTTATTCATACCCACTCTTGTCAACTTTGAACTGTCTCTGTAACTTGTAGAGGGGAGTCAAACTTATTCCTAGTGTTCTTGTAGGTTTTTATTTATCACATGAACAATATATTAATAAATCAGGTAGAATTTGGAGAGAAATAATTATGTACAAATTTATTCAAACCGAGAAAAAAATAAATTATTATTGAATAAATTTCATTTTGTGTGATCTTTTCCCAAATGTGGCATAATCATTATTGCATAGTTATAATAAAAGCATACATTTTTAAAGTAAAATGAAAATTTTCTGCTTTTTCAACAGATGGCGGGTACCATTGATATGACTCTTCAAAGCGACATTATGACAATGTTTGAAAACAACTTTGATTAAAACTCAGTTTTTAAATTAACCATCAACTTAAAATGAATGGTAAAAGATCAAAATGTATATGCTAAAATGATTGCTTTCAGATACCAAGATACCAATCTTATATTGTATTTTGATGGCTCTAAAATGATTAAACAATTTTCACTTACATTTTTAATAGCTATATGCTTATTTTGTTAACGACATAATTCATAGGAAATATAATAATTTTGGATCCCTAAAACTTGGATACATTTTTTATATTATTCTTTCTATAAATTATTATGTATTATAGGCCTTGTTTTAAGCAATGAAAATTCAAAAGTGATAGTTCCTGCTTGTTTAAAAATAAAGAGTATGGCTTTTCTTATTCAATAAGTGTAAAATAATGAAGAATATATGAAACTGTATAAAAAACATAGTTCTTATTGAGTTTTTAACTTTTAAAACTAATATTTGTCTGCCTTCAAAAATATTTAGATTCTAACAAATAATACTTTGTTTCATTGAATGTCAGATTTCATAAGATTCTCTGCTGGTTCTATATTAAAAATTTTGAAATGTAATTCAAAGAAATATTGGCCAGAATTGCCAGTTGTGGTGGCAGACACCTACAATCCTAGCTCTTTGGGAGGTCAAGGTGGGCAGATTGCTCAGGAGTTTTGGCCTGGGCAACATGGTGAAACTTTGTCTCTACAAAAAATCAGCTGGATATGGTGGTGCATGCCTGTGGTCCCAGCTACTTGGGAGGCTGAGGTAGGAAGATCACTTGAGCCCAGGAAGCATAGGTTGCAGTGAGCTGGAATCACACCACTGCACTCCAGCCTGGGTGATAGAGTGAGACCTCCGCCTCTACACACACACAAAAAAATGAGGTATGGTGGCACACGCCAATAGTCTCAGCTACATGGAAGGCTGAGGCAGGAGAATCACTTGAACCTAGGAGGTCAAGACTGCGGTGCACTGTGTTTGTGCTACTTCACTCCAGCCTCAGCAACAGAGACCCTATCTCAAAAAAAGGAAAAAAAAATACTGCCTATGGTTTGAAAGATGTTGAATTTGAGTCAAAATAACTAAAATATTTGTAATATTTAATAGTGATTATTATGTATGTAAGTTTCTATGTAAACTTATGAGACATTTTTAGTATGCATATGTGATAGCAATGAATGTTTAAAATATTTTACTTAACTACAGTAAGACTTTTATTTAAATATTCTGTAAAATATTCTGTTATTTTCAAGTTGCAATTATGTGTCAACCATGTGTATCAGCTTAATGTATTTTAAAATTTTGAACTCTTGAAGTGTAACATGATTCAGACAGTGTTTTGATACTATCTAAAGTAAAAATTTAAAGTATGTGCTTATGGCGAAAGAAAAAATTTCTTGACTTCATTTTTACAATTAATATAAATTTTTGACATATCTTTAAATTATCAGGCATTTTAAAAACATGATTAACTAGTGACTAAATGGTAATGTGACCTTCATGACAGCCAGAATTAAAGTGATAGTTAGGGTGGCTCATGACTATAATCCCAGCACTTTGGGAGGCTGAGGCAGACAGATTGTTTGAGCCCAGGAATTCAAGACTTGCCTGGACAACAGGATGAGACTCTGTCTCTACAAAAAAAATACAAAAGTTAGCAGGGAAATGTAGTCCCAGCTACTTAAAAGGTAGGAGTCAGGGGTGGATCTTTTGAGCCCAGGAGGTCAAGATTGCAGTGAGCTGAGATCATGCCACTGCGCTCCAGCCTGGGAGATGGGAGTGAGACCCTGCCAAATAAATAAATAAGTAAAGTGATAGTGTATTCTTTTTATTTTTTTATTTTTTAGAGATGGGGTCTCACTCTATTGCCCAGGCTGGAATGCAGTGGCTATTCACAGGCCCCACTACTGATCAACATAGGAGTTTTGACCATAGAAGTTTTGACCTGCTCTGTTTCTGACCTGGGACAGTTCACCCCTCCTTAGGCAACCTGGTGGTCCCCCACTCCTGGGAGGACACTATTTATGCCGAACTTAGTGCAGACACCTGATCGGCATAGCGCACTACAGCCCAGAACTCCTGGACTCAAGCAGTCCTCCAGCCTCAGCCTCCCAGGTAGCTGGGACCACAGGCAGGTGCCACCACGCCCAGCAGTGACAGTGTATTCTTATCCAACTATACCTATTTTAACTAAGAAATTAGTTTGTGTGGGATAAACAGTATAGATTGTCCTATATGATTATAATTTTATTTACATGATATAAAAAAATTATAGAGAGCTATGTTTGGTTACTCTATTTGGCACTTAACCTATTCTTAGGCTATAAGGGGCCTGGCATGTTTCAGTCACTCAACAAACTTTTATTGGGTTAGTTGAAGTCAGTTTAGCAAATAAAGGTATTGATTTATAACCAGTCCTTCCTATAGTATACATTATTTTTAGTAAAAGATTGTTTGGCTTCTCTTAACATTGTACATATAACTGTCTCCAACTAAATCCTGATTTTGTGAAGCCTTCCTTTTCTGGCTCCATCTCACATCCCCTCCAACTCCTAGAACATTTTTATTTGTGTTTTCCAGAATCCATGATAAGTCATCAATGATGTCCTCTCTGCACAGTCAATCCTTTTGATTTTTTCTTTCTTGTTTTTGTTCTGAGTTTTGAATGTGTAGTCCCTGGACCAGCTACATCAGCAGTGTTTGGGATTTTTTAGAAATGCAAATTCTCAGACTTAAGACCTACTAAATCAGAAATTCTGGATGTGAGGTCCAGCAGTCTATAGTTGAACAAACCCTCTAGGTCATTCTCATACAGTGAAGTTTGAGATCCCCTGCTCACAGAACTCTGACTTTCTCCTGCAGCCTCTCATTTGGAGCTTGTTTTCTTGTGGTTTCTCTTTGTAGTGCTGCTTGTAGACCATTCTTTTTCTTACGTCCCTCCTCCCTAAAATCTTCCAGCTTAAAATTTTTCTTGATATCAGACTATATCACCCAACATCATTTACCATTCCTGGTTCACTCTTTCTTGTTCTCAGATTTTAGTCTCTACTTCACCATCACTCTCCAAATGACTCTTAGTCCTTTGACCTCTCTGCTAATGATCTTGAGTAGCAAGGTTAGCCTCGGCCACTCACTCCTTTGTCATCACTCCTTTGTCATTACCCATAACAAAAACCCTTGGTCTCAGTTTCCAGCATCCTTTTCTCTCCCTACGTGCTCCTATCTTTCTTTCTAGCATACTCCTTGTAGGCCCTTGACGCCAGCAATCCTTAGACTTAACCAAGGCCTACAATCCATCAATCCTAATGCTTTTCACAGCACCTCACCTTTCATGCCCTTACTTCTCTGCTTATCCAAAGTTTGTAGTACATTATTTATCTTTTTTTTTTTGAGACAGTCTCGCACTGTTGCCCATACTGTAGTGCAGTGGTGCCATCTCAACTCACTGTAATCTCTGCCTCCTGGGTTCAAGCAATTCTCCTGCCTCACTCTCCTGAGTAGCTGGGACTGCAGGTGTGTGCTATCATGCCCAGCTAATTTGTTTATATTTTTAGTAGAGACAAGGTTTCACCATGTTGGCCAAGATGGTCTCAATCTCCTGACCTCGTGATCCACTCACCTCGGCCTCCCAAAGTGCTGGTATTACAGGTGTGAGCCACCGTGCCTGGCCTGATTTGTCTATTTATTTATCTGAGACAACATCTCACTCTGCTGCCGAGGCTAGAGTGCTGTGGCACAATCTCAGCTTACTGCAACCTCTGTCTCCTGGGCTCAAGCAATCCTTTTGCCTCAGCCTCCTGACTAGCTTTGATTACAGGCACATGTCATCACACCTGACTAATTTTTTTGTATTTTTAGTTGAAACAGGGTTTCACCATGTTGGCCAGGCTTGTCTTGAACTCCTGACCTCAAGTGATCCACCCTCCTTAGCCTCCCAAGGTGTTGGGATTATAGGTATGAGCCACTGTGCGCAGCCCGTAGTACATTATTAACAATCACTCCTTTGCATACCCCGTCAACTCCATTGCTCCTTTGTTGTATTTCCTTGGCAAAGCTTAAATCCTTCTTAAATATGAATGCCTGCTTTGCACTCAGAAAGCTGAGTGTGGTTAGAGAAAGATATGCAACCATGATAACCAGTGTTACTTTAAGTTTGTGAACATAAATTCACCTTAATGCTGCCCAGAAATCCTACTGTTTCTATGGTCCATTCACTCTCCCTAGGGAGTCAACTATTTTATATCTCCATTCTACTCAGATTGCCAATCAGTGCTACCCACCATCAGTCTGTGCTACCTATTCTTGCTTCTTTTCCACTGAGAACAGAAGCAATCTGAGGATACCTTCCACAGACTTCCATAACCACATCTACAAGCATCACTATTCATATGCTCTGCTAACTGCTCTATTAAAAAGAATAAATTGTGCTCTCAGTTAAGGGGAATCTCTTATTTTTTACCTTCCTAAAGGCATTCTACTGAGTCTGGTTTCTACCATCAGTGTTTCCTCCTGTAAATAATTATTAGCTTACACACGGCACTGCAGTTTTTCTGTAAGCGCAATTCAATTTGAAGAAAACCTTGGTTTTCTTCAATAAGTTGGGTCTTCACATCCTTGGCCCATTCTTTTTTTTCTTTGTAGTAATTTTTTTTTAATTACTAAGATAAAAGAATTTCATACTTTAAAGTATGAAATTCAGTGGTTTTTAGTTATTCTATATGGGAATTCTTGATTCTTTATAATTCTTTGTATATTCTGGATATTATTTATAAATGCCATCTATATAATTTATTAATATACAGTTTATTTGTACTCAATTGTGTAGAAGCCAACAGTCAAAATCAATTTGCCAGTCCAAAAATTGTTAGAAGTCATTTATATATGAATGCTATAACCAATTATGAATTCTGTAATTTTCAAATTATAAAGCTTTTAGATATCTAATGATAAAGATATCTAAAAAATAAAGTTTCTGTCCACTTCAGATATTGAGAGGTGAAATCTTTTTTTTTTTGAGATGGAGTCTCACTCTGTCGCCAGACTGAAGTGCAGTGACACAATCTCGGCTCACTGCAACCTCCGCCTCCCAGGTTCAAGCCATTCTCCTGACTTAGCCTCCCAAGCAGCTGGGACTACAGGCGGGCGCCACCACCCCAGCTAATTTTTGTATTTTTAGTAGAGATGGGGTTTTACCATGTTGGCCAGGATGATCTTGTGATCTCTCGACCTCGTGATCTGCCCACCTCAGCCTCCCAAAGGAGAGGTGAAATCTTATATATTATTCTGTCTTACTTATGCCCATTGAAATATGAACATGTAGAAGATTTGAGGAACTTGTTTTTACAGAGATATGATCATCTATATATGTTACTTGGCAATTAATTTAATGCATCTTGAGCATTAAGTCATCAGATGGATATAAATTCATTTGTAAAGGCTGTATAGCATTTATTAGTATAGCTATATTATAATTTAAATAAGTTCCTGTTCATTCAGTTGATTACAGCCTTTTCCCACCATGAGCAATGATGAAGGTAATATCCTGTTTATATAATCACATAATTTATGTAATTATGCTTATATTTCCAAAGGGTGGAGCTCCTAAAATGGGATTGCTGAGTCACAAGGCATAGTCAAAGGGAATAGTTTAATGTTAATAGATTTTAAATCCAATAAATGTTACAGCAATTTACTCCCTTACAACTTTGAAAATACCACTTTCCCATTATCTTCAGCCACTTTCCCATTATCTTCAGCAGCATTGGATATTCCTGTCTTTATTTTTTTGTGCTACTATGTTTTTGTCTTCTTTTTTTTTTTTTTTTTTGAGACGGAGTTTCGCTCTTGTTACCCAGGCTGGAGTGCAATGGCCCGATCTCGGCTCACCGCAACCTCCGCCTCCTGGGTTCAGGCAATTCTCCTGCCTCAGCCTCCCGAGTAGCTGGGATTACAGGCACACGCCACCAGGCCCAGCTAATTTTTTTTTTGTATCTTTTAGTAGAGACGGGGTTTCACTATGTTGACCAGGATGGTCTCGATCTGTTGACCTCGCGATCCACCCGCCTCGGCCTCCCAAAGTGCTGGGATTACAGGCTTGAGCCACCGCGCCCGGCCCTGTTTTTGTCTTCTTTAAGACAGGGTCTTGCTCTGTTGCCCAGGCTTCAGTGCAGTCACACAGTCATAGCTCACTATCACCTCAAATTCCTGGGCTCAAGTGATCCTCCCACCTCAGGCTCCTTAGTAGTTGGGACAACAGATGTGTGCCACTACACCCAGCTAACTGGTTGGTTGGTTGGTTGGTTGTAGACATGGTGTCTCAATGTGTTAGCCAGGCTGATCTCAAACTCTTGGCCTCAAGTGATCCTCTTGCCTTGGCAAATCCCAAAGTGTTGGGATTACAGGTGTGAGCCGTTATGCCTGTATTTTTTGTTAATTTGAATGGAAAGATTCCTTTAATTTGCATTTTCTGGACTACAGGTGGAGTTTGGTCATCTTTATTTGTTTGCCATGTGACTTGCCTACTCAATCTTTTGGGATATCTTTTTCTTACCAGTTTGTACTCTGGTTTTTAAACTGTTGTTTGTCCCTCAAAGCTTTTTTTTTTTTTTTTTTTTTCATTTAAATTTTAAATTTTGGGCTGGGCACGGTGGCTCATGCCTATAATCCCAGCACTTTGGGAGGCCGAGGCAGGTGGATCACAAGGTCAAGAGATTGAGACCATCCTGGTCAACAAGGTGAAACCCCATCTCTACTAAAAATACAAAAATTAGCTGGGCATGGTGGTGCACGCCTGTAGTCCCAGCTACTCGGGAGGCTGAGGCAGGAAAATTGCTTGAACCCAGGAGGCGGAGGTTGCAGTGAGCTGAGATCGTACCATTGCACTCCAGCCTGGGTAACAACGGTGAAACTCCGTCTCAAAAAAAAAAATTGTAAATTTTGTATAGTTAAACTTTTATTGTGTCTAATATATTTTGCCATGTTTAGGAATGTATTCTCACATCAAGATGCTAAATAAAATATTCTTATATATCTTATCTTTTGCACTTAAAATCCAGGTGTAATTAATTTTTACATCAGATGTATTAAAGATATTTTTACATATGGTATGAGGTAAAGAGGTAGAGAGCCAGTTTTCTTTTTTCCCAAATGAATTGTCAGTTATGCTACCTCTGAATTGCTTAACTGTCACTATTTACTACTGAACCTCTGAATTGCATAACTGTCACTCTATAAGAAATTTATAATCCCTCTAAGTTATAAAAGTTGAATGAACTAAAATAATTAGAATTTTTATTGAGATTAATTAGAATGAATCTTAGAAATCTATCAACTTTATTTCCAGTTTTATAAATACATCCTGTATGGATATATTTTTCTGAGTTACTACCTGTCTCAGAAGAGGTAAGGGAGGTCTTTCACTCCCAAACAGAGCAGTCAGCAGCTGGGATGGTGGGATTTGCTTTAGGTCAGATGCTTGGAGGCATATTTGCATACTAATTGTGCCATGAGCTAATAGTGAGGTAGAAAAGTTGAATGAAGGTCTTAAGAAAGCTTAAGGTCCCAGACTGGCCATTGGCAGAAGCAGGATCAAGATAAAGAAATTAGCTCATGATCAAAGATGAATAACATTAAAAAGCAATCTATAATAAGTAGAGGCAGAAAGAAGGATCAATAAATACAGCCCCACTAACTTGCACCCCTTTCTCCCTAGGACTTCAGTAGAACAGCTGTTTGTAAAATATTTCTTTTGGCCAGGCATGGTAGTTCACTCCTGTAACCCCAGCACTCTGGGAGGTCAAGGCAGGCAGGTCACTTGAGATCAGGAGTTTGAGACCAGCCTGGCCAGCAGGGTGAAACCCCTTGTCTCCTAAAAATACAAAAATTGGCTGGACATGGTGGCACCTGCCTGTAATCCCAGCTACTTGGGAGGCAGAGGCAGGAGAATCACTTGAACCCGGGAGAAGGAGGTTGTGGTGAGCCAAGACCATGCCACTTCACTCCAGCCTGAGCAACAAAGCAAGACCCCATCTAAAAACAAAACAAAACAAAAAAACAAGACTTTTGGGGGGAGGGGAATAGGCAAATTTGAAAAAAAAATGAACTTCTAGGAAAGAAAATGCTGACATAGACTCAGTTTTTAAAAATCTCAGTGGATAGGTTAAAACAATTAGACATAGCTGAAAAGAAAATTAATGAGTTGGAAGATATATCCAAATAAAGACACCAGGAGAAGCAAAATGCCAAAAAAAAAAAAAGAAAAAGAAAAAAGAAAAGACTTAAAGGCTAAATATTTAGTATCTGGCCTCTTATTAAGAAAATGTCAGAAAGTTTGCCAACCCCTTATCTATAGGATTGAATGGAAAGACCTAACATACCTAAATTAGAGTACATGGAACCAACTACAAGAACAAGGAGGATCCTTACTGGAGGAAACAATAATTATTGTTTTCTTTAAAAAGTCATTTTATTCTGTAAATATAACATCCCAAACAATATAATTAAAAAGAAATTCATACCTAAGACATTTTTCAGTGGCCTACACAACACCATAAGAACAATTTTGCAGGTAGCAAGGGAAAGGTGCTATAAAGGAGCTTATTTTTATTTCACCAAATATAAGTAAGTGATCAGTAATAATAACTACCAGAAACAGAATTAAATCCTCAAAGTTTTGAGAGAAAAGTAACTGTCAACTTGAAACATGGAGAAATTTTGGATTGCTGTGATTTTTTTTTAAATTTTTTTTTATTGCGTTTTAGGTTTTGGGGTACATGTGCAGAACATGTAAGATAGTTGCAAAGGTACACACGTGGCAGTGTGTTTTGCTGTCTTCTGCCCTTTCACCCGCATTTGGCATTTCTTCCCATGCTATTCTTCCTCTGCTCCCCCCCTGCTGTCCCTCCCCTATTACCCCCAATAGATCCCAGTGTGTAGGACTCCTTTCCCTGTGTCCATGAGTTCTCATTGTTCATCACCCGCCTATGAGTGAGAATATACAGTATTTCATTTTCTGTTCTTGTGTCAATTTGCTGAGAATGATGTTCTCCAGATTCATCCATGTTTCTACAAAAGACACGAACTCATCATTTTTGATTGCTGCATAACGTTCCATGGTGTATATGTGCCACATTTTACCAGTCCAATCTATCATCGATGGGCATTTGGGTTG
The DNA here is from genome assembly GCA_028533165.1 of Leontopithecus rosalia. NCBI lineage: Eukaryota > Metazoa > Chordata > Mammalia > Primates > Cebidae > Leontopithecus > Leontopithecus rosalia. The sequence continues at coordinate 85,197,422 of CM052659.1, forward strand.
GTTCCAGGTCTTTGCTATTGTAAACAGTGCTGCAATGAACATTCGTGTGCATGTGTCCTTATACTACAACGATTTATAGTCCTTTGGATATATAGCCAATAATGGGATTTCTGGGTCAAATGGAATTTCTATTTCTAGGTCCTTGAGGAATCACCACACTGTCTTCCACAATGGTTGAACTAATTTACACTCCCACCAGCAGTGTAAAAGTGTACCTATTTCTCCGCATCCTCTCCAGCATCTGTTG
>CM052659.1:85198168-85214249 GCA_028533165.1 Leontopithecus rosalia
TATGTGCACATTTGTTCATAGAAATACAGTGTAAAGTTATCGATACAAGCCAAATGGGAGATCATTGTCTGAAAATACTTTTGGAGTGCAGCAGGCAAGCTAACACAACCAAATGGTAAGATTATAAACCAGTGTAAAGATTTAATGTAAGATTATAAACCAACAGGGAGAGGGAGGCTGCAATGCAAGGTGATGCAAAGCAGTTAGATCAATCTAACAGTAATCCCAGCACTTTGGGAGGCCGAGGTGGGCAGATAACTTGAGCTCAGGAGTCCAAGACCAGGCTGGGCAACATGATGAAACCCTGACTCTACAAAAAATTTAAAAGTTAGCCAAGTATGGTATCATGTGCCTGTGATCCCAGCTACTCAGGAGTCTGAGGTGGGACAATGGCTTGAGCCCAGGAGGTGGAGGTTGCAGTGACCTGTCATTGCACCACTGCACTCCAGCCTGGGTGACAAAGCCAGAACCTGCCAAAAAAAAAATATATATATATCACTGTAACAAATCAACCATCTTACATCAACAGAAAGATTATCGGGAAGGGTGTCAGACACAAGTTTGGAATTATGAATAGATATAGAATTTTTGACCACTAGGATATTTATGATTTATGAAAATCTGCCAAAGCATTGCCAACTAAGATGGATTTGAAATGTTAACAAAAAATAAAAACAGAAAACAGAACAGCAACTAAAAAGACAATGTTAATAAACATGTCTTTTTTGGCTAGGCTGTAGGAATGTTAATTTTGTCTGTGGGTTGTAACAAATAAAGCAGCTTGTTTCTTTAAAGATACACATCTGTCAACACATGATTGTATTATTTTCTCATTTGAGTTACTAAAATTTTGAATTGATTTTTTATGTTTTCGTAACTGGAATCCAATTCTTCCCTCTTTATAATCCGTCACACCCAATCGATAAAGTTCTGTGCATTTAACCTCTTAAATATTTATTTAAGCACTCCTGTCTACCATACTATCATTGCCTTAATTCAGGCCTCCATTTAGGCAGCAGCCTCTTGCTTGGTCTAAGTGTGTCCCTTTCATTCCCCCTCTGCTCTATCTTCTACAAAACCAGAGGGATGTAGCAAAAACAACCAAACTCATGTCATTTCCCTGCTGAAGATCCTTTCTTGACTCCCTGTGACTCATAACATGAAGCTCCATCTCATTATTCTAGCAGAAAAAATATCTGAAAGATTTGTCTGTTGCCCACTTTTCCAGCCAGAGTACTTTACCTTCTCTGTCATTTGCTTTATAATGAAAAGAGCTAACATCTCTACCATTCTTACTATGTGCCAGGCCCAATTCTAAGAGCTTCTTGTATGGCAATATGGATCTTCAAAACAATACTATGAAGTAGGTACTATTATTATCTTCACTTTACAGATGAAGAAACAGAAGGAAAGCAAGGATAATTGAAGTACCAAAGGTCACAGAGTCAGCAAACAGCAGAGCCAGGATTCCAACCCGGGGAATCCGGCCCCAGAGTCCATGTTACACTGCCTCTGAAGCACTAGGTTGAAATAGGTGAACAAATAGGGATATTGGCTTTTGCTTTTATGACTTTGTTCATGTGGTTTCCTTTGTCTGAAAGACCCACCTCCCCACCATTTCCCTATTACCCCACAATCCCTGACTCTCACCCTTCAATTAACTCATCACATTGGGCATCTCCTTTTCTAGGAGACTTTCCAGCTCTTTCCATTACAGCTGGGGTGGGTGAGCCAGTTTAGTGCTTTTGCACTTGTATGGACACTCTTCAGCATGGGGTATATGTCACTGTTGATACCTGGCTCTTCCACGAGATTGTTTCCTGGGTTGGCTATGAGAATATCTAGCCCTTGTAGGTGCTTTATCAATATTTGTTGAGTGAGTGAAAGAACAAACAAATAAAAACACAGTAATGATAGTGCTAGAAGTATCAGTTGTGCAGTAGGAATTTTGTCCCAGTTCGAACCTTGAGACAATGACAGCTAACGGTCCCATATTCCTATTGGGGAATTTGTATTCAGTTTCTGTTGAACTCCACATTGTTTCAATACCTTAAGGATCCATGTCTTCATTTAGAATTTAATTAGAGATTTCAAGGTAGAATTTGACTTAATCCTGCAACATTTTACATTTAGAATTGGATTACAGATACCTGCATGTCATATCAGAAATAATTTAAATTGACTTAAAAATAAATTCAGCTAATTCTTTTAACAATGAGTAAAGCCAAACAATATCATAAACAATTCTAAGAAATAGGGCAACCGCATATTTTTAATAAATTATTAAAGAATAATTTTTAACTGTCATCTTCTGGAGTTCATAAATAACACACATTTGATTTACACATGAGCCCTAAACTGAAAAAGAGAAGTCACCCCAGTATTAGACTGATGGACATACCATTTATGTAAATAAAGCAAAAACAATCTCCTTGATATAGGAATGAAGCACATCACAAAAGCAGTAACCCTGAAATGTTATAAATAAGCAAAATTATTTTCATCCACATTGCCTTTTTTTCTGGTAGCTTTAGTTATAGCAGAGGACACTGAGGAAAAATAACCGATCTCTTTCCCAGTGATTGCTCTTTACCTAAGGAGGGCTCCTGGTTTTACCAGGCTAGCCTAGCCACATTCAGATGTAGACTATCCTCCTCCTCTTCACCACAGAGAAAAGCCGCAGTTGTTGGCTTCTGCGCTCCACTGTATGATGGAGGGCCCTCACGCGCCTCAGCACTTGAGTGATGACGCATGCATTCCATACAGCTGGAGATGAAGACGACTCAAAGAAATTGCCTGCTTCAGCCCAAAATATTTTTAAAGGAGATGCAAATTGGAGTGGAGAGAGTGGGAGAAAAATCATCCTTTGACAAATACCCTTATTTGGGGTTAATTTAGTCAAAGGTCCTGTAGATGTCTATCTTGTTTAATATTTCCTTTAGATTTTAGGAAGACCCAGGATTTTATTGTTGCTGTGAAACAGCTAATCATATACATTAAATATCACCATTTCTCAACAGTTATTCTCAGGAAATGATGATAAATGCAGATAATATGTTTTATTCGTATGGTGCTTTTCTTTTTAAAAAGCACTTCCACATACATGATCAATTCATGTTTCTTTTTTTGTTTTCATTGTATCCAATGTTTCTGACCTACTTAATCTATAATCAAGCATATACTTTCATGTGTATTTAGGCAAAACTTAACTGCTAGAGGAATAACATTTACATTTGTAATGTAAATTGAAATTGATTTGAAGTATCATGTATGAAGTATTTTTTTGGACTTTAAAATGAAAAAATTAAAATAAAAAAGAGATTTATCCTAAAATTTAAGCCTTAGAGTTTTTTCCTAAATTCTAAGACTCCCCTTTTTTTTTCTATTGATTGTTTCCACGAGCACCTCAATGGATTGACCAGACCTCATAATGGGTAACATTGGCAATTTGATTAATTGAAAGAAAGACAGAGTGAGCATCAACAGGGGTCTTGGTTTAGAGTAGGACATACTCCAGAGATATCTGATTGCCAAAAATCTCCATCTGTATTTTTGGATGCTCCCTAAACAACCATGTAGCTTTCAGATTAATGATCAGCAAAGTTCAATGAATTCAATATTATCTGAGTAGCTGAGCTATCTGCATTTGTAGTTGTTGCTGTTTTAAATTCTAGCAATGTTCTTGCTGAAGTAACAGATGACAGACTTAGTGAATAGAAGGGACTCATGCCTATCTATGATCTTCACATATGAAGATCTTAATCTATGGCTTTTCAGAGTGAACGTATCTCTAGAAGCTTTCTGAAAACTAAACCATTCCTCACAATGACCAGATCCATTTTGGATACATTCAAGACTTGACTTTGCTGGAGCAAATGGGAATGCTGCACAGGGACCAGTGCTGGACCCCTCCTAGGCTGTTTCATCACCTAAAGACGCTAGGACAAGAAGCACCAGCCATTTCTACTTTGCAAAAGGGCTCCTATGAGGAGTAAATAAAGAAACATGACTGTGAAAACCATACACAAAATCTCTTCGAACACGACAGAGGGCATCTACTGACCTGCATGAAAGTGACTGTAGGTTCATTTTTATCTTTGTGCATATTGTTCCACATGTAAAGAGGTGAAGTTCCAGAGGAATAAGAATGGACAAATACTGGGGTTGATGTGAGGTAGAGAAAGAAAATAGCTTTCGCCAGGCGCAGTCGCTTACATCTGTCATCCCAGCACTTTGGGAGGCTGAGGCAGGCAGATCACGAGATCAAGAGTTCGAGACCAGCCTGACCAACATGGTGAAACCCCTTCTCTACTAAAAATACAAAAATTAGCCGGGCATGGTGACACACACCTGTAATCCCAGCTACTTAGGAGGCTAAGGCAGGAGAATTGCTTAAACCTGGGAGGCAGAGGTTGCAGTGAGCTGAGAGTGCGCCATTGTACTCCAGCCTGGGTGACAGAGTGAGACTCCATCTCAAAAAAAAAAAAAAGAAAATAGCTTTCAAATCTTTATTTTCTTTCTAAAAAGTGAAACACCATCTCCCTGATGCAGATCATGAATTTTATTTAGGATGATGATTTAAAATGTTAGATTAGGGTATTTTATATTGTTGGCTGACTTTCTAACACCCTCTTGAATATTTGTATAAGGTATGAAATTTGAAAGGTAAAAATCCATGCATGTTATGGGATGAGACTACTATAATTCCTACAGAATGAGAACAAACAGCAGAGGTCAGCCCTGACTTTCCAGAACAAGGGGCACCTGAGTTTCTGATACTGCCAATTTCAGAAGGATAGCTACGAGGCTTAAATGAGATGGTATATATAAGACATAAGAGTACCTGGCTCGGGAGGGGAACAACACACACTGGGGCTTGGAGGCTGGGGGGAGGGGTGGGGAGAGGGAGAGCATCAGGATAAATAGATAATGCATACTGGACTTAATACCTGGGTGGTGGGTTGACAGGTGCAGCAAACCACCATGCCACATTTACCTATGTAACAAATATGCATATCCTGCATGTGTATTCTGGAACTTAAAAATAAAAAAGAGAGTAACTGCCTCATAGTAAATGATCAGAAAGTGTTAATTATTATCATTATCAACAGCAAAGTTAGGAAATTATTATCTGACACATGGATCTCCACACTGAATGAATGGGAATGAAGGAAGAAAATGAACATTTATGAAGTATTCACTGGGGCCATGTGAAAGATTTTTTCATGTTTTGACTCACATAACTCTGCAAGATTATTGTAGATGACTATGTGGGGTCCTGCAGCAAATTAGTGGCTGAGCCAGAATGTCCTGCCCATGCTACATTATGCAGATTTGACCAACGCTTCTGAGTAACGTTTTACTGTGAACTAATCATGCCATGCACTCCAAGAGGTGAGTCCACATGCATATGCTCAAATTGCTAATCTACCACCTCATTAAGCTGTCTCCAAATGAAAGAATAAATCAAAGTATGATGTGCAAATGACCTGTTTATGTATGCACATGAATCCAGAAGGGGAAAAAAATCTTCATGCAGGGAAAATCTTCTAAGGAAGACTTCTTAGTCTGGCAAAATTATTAGGTATAGGTGTCTTTGCCATCTTCCACTCTTTTCTTCAGTGCCTAATACCTCCTAGTACACTAATATCCTCAATACATTTATTAATAAAATCCCTTTCACTCACAAAGTATTAATTAAAGTGGGCCAAGCATGGTGGCTCACACCTGTAATTCCAGCATTTTGAGAGGCCAAGGTGGGCAGATCACTTGAGGTCAGAAGTTCAAGACAGGCCTGGCCAACATGGTGAAATCTTGTATCTACTAAAACTTCAAAAATTAGCTGAGTGTGGTGCACACTTGTAATCCCAGCTGCTTGGGAGGCTGAAGCAGGAGAATCACTTGAACCCAGGAGATGGAGGTTGCGATGAGCTGAGATTGCACCATTGCACTCCAGCCTGGGCAACAGAACAAGACTGTCTAAGAAAAAAAGTCTTAAGGTAGTAATCCTTTAGTGCTAAATGCATTTTAAATCAGGATTTTGAGTGACATAAAATCTTTAAGACTCTAAAGGAGGCAAGAAATCTGTAAGGGTGGAATTCTAGGTATTATAAGATAGTAAGGGAGAATTTTGGGGACAGGATATTATCCTAGATCTTTCAAAATACACCAGATAGTTACCTTTGAGTTAACTAAGGGAATTGGGCTTTTAAAAAAATCAATTTCTTGACTTAGTTCATTTATGAACTATTTCTTACAGCCCTGTGCTAGCAAAAACTGGTTTTCTTTTTATTGCCATGATATGTACCACCTCTTTTAAAGATGTTCATATAAAAAAAAAGTTTAAATGTATGTTGCTTTCATCTATACTTATTTGGCCCATTGGGGTCAATGGAGAATAGAACACTCCCCCTTTGTTAACTGCAGTCTGAATGTGTTCTCCCAAAATTTATATGTTGAAGTTTATTTGCCTCCAGAGGACACCAACAAGGCATCATCTTGGACACACAGACATGGACGTCACCAGACTCTGAACCTGCTGGTGCCTTGATCTTGGACTTCCCAGTCTACAGAATGGTGAGAAAGAAATTTCTATTCTTTCATGAATTACCCAGTCTCAGATATTTTGTTATAGCAATAAAAATGAATGAAGACAGTAAATAATAATTGTATATTTTGGGCTCTAGATTTTCTTCCTAATGTGAACTATTTAGGTACTTAATTTATCCTGCATTCATATAAACCCATTGCTCTGTTCACAGGAAATAGCTCATTTTCAGTTTCCACGAGTCCTCTGCTCTCTGCCTTCTCCCCCAGCCTAACCAAAAGCATCCTGACTCCAGGTCTTTGATTTGTTTAAAATCTCCTTTCCCCATCCAGTGTTGTAGTATGTCTATAGTAGATACTCTGTATAAACTGTTTTGTTACTATTTCAGAAATTTGAAACATTAAAAGATACTTCTTGGAATCCTCAAAAAGTATATACATTTAAAATGGTAGCAGGTAAGTCTCTTTAGGAGGAAAACCATCGCTGTGAATCAGTAGCATTTAGGAATAAAAACTCTGGGCACATGATAAAAAAGTAGGGTATGTTAAAAGTCATTACAAGAGGCTTGGTGTGGTGGCTCACAACTGTAATCCTAGCACTTTGGTAGGCCAAGGTGGGAGGATTGCTTGATCCCAGGAGTTCAAGACCAACCTGGGCAACATAGCAGACCCCAACTCTTAAAAACAAAAAACAAAACAAACAACAACAACAACAAAAACAAAGCCAGGTGTGGTGGTAGATGCCTGTAGTTCCAGCTACTTGGTAGGCTGAGGTGGAAGGATTGCTTAAGCCCGGGAGGTTGAAGCTGCAGCAGTGAGTTGTGATCATGCCCCTGTGCCCCAGCCTGGGTGACGGAGTAAGACCCTGTCTCAAAAGTTGCCATTATAACAGTATTAAGAGGTGGAACTTTTAAGACGCGATTAGGTCCTTCGGGCTCTGCCCTTATGGATGGAAATACTGCCATTAGGAAAGGGTAATTTCAGCCCCTTTTGCCCCTTTGCCCTTCCTCCTCTGCCATGTGATGTTGCAGCAAGAAGGCCCTTGTCAGATGTTGGCACCTTGTTCCTGAGCTTCTCAGCCTCCAGAACTCTGAGAAAGTAAATGTGTGTTCATCATAAATTACCCAGACTGCAATATTCTGTTACAGCAGCACAAAATGAATGGAGAAAATAAGCCAAGTTTTAATGTAACAATAAATATTAGTAGGTAAGTTTACCAGAACTCTGGAAATCCATGAAGCAGCAGCATAAGTGGTTTGCCTCTTTCTCCAGCAGCAACATAGTGAAATCTTAACCCCGAATCCTGAAAGTAGATGGCATGGAATTTTAGTGTTGATTGTCAAAGAAATATATTTAACATTTCCATTTTACTAAAAAATAATCACTTGCCTTATTTTTTTAAATTTGCGTATTTACAATATCTTCATGACACTTAATTGCCTTATTTTTAACATAAAGAAAAAAATGTACTTTTATTAATTTTCAAAAAGAAAAGCAAACCCCATGACCTATTAATAGGGTAAATTGACAGATTCACTTTGTCAACACTCCCTTGACAGTATCTTCTCTTCTTGTTCCAGTACAAGGTCAATTTATATATTATGAGCTTTTGAAGCAATGTCACAATTTGTAATTTTCATCTTACTGTTGATAACCTTCATCTTACTGATGTGTCACATTTCATTTCCTGCAAATGCTGCAGGACATGTAAGTAATTCTAATCTGAATTTATATTTCTGCCATGTTTACCTCCTAATAATCTACTTTCCTCAGCTTGCCCGTCAAGAGCTGTGCAGTTATATAATTCACACCTCCTTCTCTTATTTTTAGGTCTCTCCTTCCCACATTATTATTTTGAGTGTTGCATGTTCTGTTCCCTTTGCTGTCTGCTCCTCATGTCATGTCAGTGTGCATTTCTAATAACAGAATGCCCTGAGTGCTCAAGACTTCCCTCTGTGTGTGGGAGACAAGAATACCCAAGGAAAATTTTAAAACATGGGAATGAGGCAGGAAGTCAAGAAAATACTAAGCAAACTGAATGGAGGAAAGTAGAGGGAACAGCAAGAAAAAAGCAAAAAACTGAAATCAAGCAAGCTAGGAAGAAACCAAGAACCAAAAGCTGAACATAGACATTGGATTTTGAATATCAGGCAACTCAAGCAACTGCATTTTCAGATGTGAAATAATCATTTTACAGATTGAGGCCCAAAGATGGTAACATGGGCCATAAAATGGTTGAGAGAGGGACTGTGACCAGAATCTCCGTCTTGACAACTCCCAGGGCAATTTTCTTTCCACTCCTTTGTTCTGTCTTTGGGGAAGCTCTTTAGGTGGCCAGCGACAGAGGAAAGGCATTTTATGAAATTCCAGATGATTCTTATACTACTTTTACTCCTCAGGTTGGACAGAGATAACAGATCTGACCTTACCCTCAGCTGCACAATGGCTTTCTAGAGGTTCAGTAACTTCTTTTATTGGTGGTGAGTCTTGAAGGATGAAATGCCATGGGCACTTGACAGGATTTAATTAACAGATACTTTATTGCACTGACTATGCACCAGGCACTGTCCTAAGTTTTTCAGTTTTGTTTTTACAAATATTAACAGATTTAATTCTTGTGTGGATCCCAGGCAAGAAAGAAGTTCTCCTGCTCTTCTTAACTTCGGCTGCAGGGCAATTTCGCTCCTAACAGGAAATCAGGACTTGGTGACTCCCCTTTTATGAGGCTGGGTTTGAAAGGCCTGTGAGTCACACTGCAGGGTGTATCACGGGAACTATTTTCCTCCACCACCTGGAGCCTCAGCAAACAATATCTGTAGGCTGTGAGGAAGCTTGAACAACTAGAGTCTGCAGGCATGGCTGGATTTACCTTTGATTCCTTTCCTTTGGTCCCTGACTTCATAAGTCTGCATTCCTCCCGGCAAACACACACAATTTACTTATTGTTTCATGCTACCTAAGTTGTCTGTGATCATAATAAACTAATGACTGCCAAAGACTTATTCTGTTTACTCTTATTATCTCTAAAATTGGGCAAGAACATCCTCCTGAGACATTAGGGTGCCACAAGGAACAATTCCCTACAGCTGATCTGAGCTCTAAAGGGCAAATGGGTGACAAGAGGCAGCTTCCCCTTGCAGTAGTTAAAAGAGCAGGATTATTCTGGGTTGTGTGGGGTCGGAGGACAGTAATAGAACAGGACCCTGATTAGAGAAGCGTGCGCGCGCGGGCGCGCGCGCGCACACACACACACACACACACACACACACACACACACACACAAACACGACCCTGATTAGAGAAGCAAGCGCGCGCGCGCACACACACACACACACACACACACACACAAGGAACACAGGGACCCGACCCCTCCTGCCGGGACGCTAGGGGACGCTGAGCCGGTGTCTCGGAAGGAGCAGCCCGGCGCCCCCTGCCCTCGCGGGCGTCATGCTCCCTCCCGCTCCCGCCAGGCCCGCGCCGTCCTTCACCTTGATCCGCACGTAGCAGTGGGTGCCCAAGGAGGGGTCGCTCAGGCAGGCGGGAGGGTGCTCCCGGGCGGGCCGCCGGAAGGTCTGCGCCGGCCCCTTGCCGAGGCTCCACAAAAGTTTGAGCAGGTGGATGGAGGCGCAGAGCCCGCAGTAGCAGTAGACCAGGGACCAGAAGAGCAGGGACCGGAGCGTGAGCATCAGGCGGGGCAGGCAATCCCGCAGCTTCGCCATCGGGCGGCGGCGGCAGCGGCGGCGGCGGCGGGGCCCGCTGCCCTTCCTCGGGAGCCGGAGAGCTAGCGCCGCTGCGCGCCAGGCCCGCCCGCCTTCGCCGCTCAGGCGCTCGGCGCGCGCCTCCCCCGGCCCGGGGCTGCCGGCGTTGCGTGTCACCGCTGCGGCTCCGCACACGCGCCGCACCCGGTCCGGAGCGCGCAGGGGAGAGCCGGGCCTGCGAGGTGCGGCGGGCCAGGCCGGGGTGCAGAGCTCTGCCGTCTTCCGCGGAGAACGAGATCCCGTTTCAAAATCGCCAAACTGTGGGGAAGATGAAGGCGAGACTTTCCCAAACCATCCTGGGCACCAGGGAAGGAAGGGCCACTCGCTCTTCTTTGTTCTCCATGTATCAAGCAAAACTATTTCTTAGCAAAACACACATGTTCGTGTATTTCAGTTCAGGGACACAGGTCAGTGACAAACGTCCATGCTATTATACCCAAAGAGATTCCTCTGCACAATATTACTCTGCACTCTGAAAGATACCAACCTTCCTCTTCTCAAAATCTTTCATGGAGCCATAATTTCTGTAGAAATCCGTCTATGCCTTGCCTGGCTTACCATAGCAAAGAAAGCTGCAACCTCAGGGATACAATGAATGCTTCAATAACCTGAGACCGCAGTAGCCTGGCCAAGAAGGCCACACACCCAAGGGTTCCTCCAAGCACTAGAAGCCGTGGGAGTGACAGTCCTCCATAGGTGTCTCAGCCTCAGCACCGATGTGGCCACTCTTGTCCTGACCAGGGTTCACATCCTCCATCGTCCAGCACTGTTAGAATTTCATTAAGCCATTTTCCTGATCATACAATATCAGATGCCAGGTGGGAAGGAGCAGTAAACGATGTTTGTACTACATTAAGGACACTCACTTTATTCCTGACAATCTTCTGAAGAGATTGATTCTCCAACTAGGTTCAAAGTCGTTAACAGCCCAGATAGAAAATGGCAAGTTGGCCTCTGTGGTTCTAAAGTCAAGCTCCTGGCACCCACTGATCTGTTTTCTGTCCCTATAAAGGTTTTTTTCCCCAGAAATATTGTATACATGGAATCATGTTTGTAACTTTTTGTTTCTGTCTCCTTTGAGTATAATGCATTTGAGATTCAACCTTGCTATTGGTGAATTGTGTGTTTCTTTAACTGCTGATTACTGTTTTATTGAATGCATATGCCACAGCAGTTATTAGTTCTGCTGTTGAGGGACCTTAGTGTTTTCCCCAGTTTTTGACTATGAGTCTACTATAAATTTTCACTGTGTGTGGGGGGGTAAATTTGTTTTTATTTCACTTAGATAAATATCTAGAAGTGGGATCACTGGATCAGGAGTTAAGCGTTCATATTTTTTAGGTGAAACTGTCAAACTGGTTTCCAGAGTGGCTGTACCATTTTGAATTTACTTTAGTATGGTGTGAGAGTTATACAATTGACCTTTGAACAAGGCAGAGGGGTTAGTGTTGCTGACCCCTCTCATATCTGGAAATTCATGTATAACTTTTGAGTCCCATCAAATCTAAGTACTAATAACCTACTGTTGACCAGAACAGTCAATTAACAAATGTTTATGTTATATGTACGGTATTTTTATAATAAAGAAAAATGTTAAAATCCTAAGGAAAAGATATTTACTCTTCATTAAGTGGAAGTAGATCATGAGTCTTCATCCTTGTCATCATCAGGTTGGGTAAGCTGAGGAGGAGAAGGAAGAGGAGAGGTTGCTTTTCATGTCTCAGGGGCAAAGGTGGAAGAAAATCCATGTGTAAGTGGACATGCACAGTTCAAACTCATGTTGTTCAAGGATTTACTGTATTTTGCTCTTCTTTTTCTAGGTTCTTGAGTTAGGAACTTATTGAGACCTTTGCTGTTTCTAATGCAATCATTTAGCACCTATACATTTCTCTCAGTACTCTTTAACTGCATTATACATATACTTTTGTTGTTGTCATTTTTGTTTTTGTTTTTTTCTGACAAAGTCTCACTCTGTTGCCCAGGCTGGAGTGCAGTGGTGTGATCTCGGCTCACTGCAACCTCCATCTCCCAGGTTCAAGCAATTCTCCTGCCTCAGCCTCCTGAGTATCTTGGATTATAGGCACCTGCCACTATGCCTAGCTAATTTTTGTATTTTTAGTAGAGATAGGGTTTCGCCATGTTGGCAGGCTCGTCTTGAACTCCTGACTTCTGGTGATCCACCTGCCTCGGCCTCCCAAAGTGCTGGGATTATAGGTGTGAGCCCCTGCGCCCAGCCACATATATGTTGATATGTTGTATTTTGCCATTCATTATGTATTTTTTAAAAAATTTCCTGTCTTAGGCTGGATGTTGTGGCTTACGCCTATAATCCTAGCACCTTGGGATGTTGAGGCAGGAAGATGGCTTGAGCTCAGCAATTCAAGATCAGCTTAGGCAACATGGCAAAACCCTGTCTCTACAAAAAATAGAGAAATTAGCCAGGTATGGTGGCACATGCCTGTAGTCCCAGCTACTCAGAAGGCTGAGGTGGGAGGATCACCTGAACCCTGGAAGGTTGAGGCTGCCAAAATCATGCCACTGCATTCTAGTCTGGGTGACAGAGTGAGACCAAGTCTCAAAGAAAGAAAGAAAGAAAACAGGGCTCGGCATGGTGGCTCATGCTTGTAATCCCAGCAATTTGGGAGGCCAAGGTGGGCAGATCACCTGAGGTCAGGAGTTCAAGACCAGCCTGGTCAACATGGTGAAACCCTGTCTCTACTAAAAATACAAAAAAATAGCCAGGCATGGTGGTGCACACACCTGTAGTCCAAACTACTAGGGAGGCTGAGGCAGGAGAATTGCTTGAACCTGGAGGCAGAGGTTGCAGTAAGCTGAGATTGTGCCACTGCACTCCAGCCTAGGCAACAAAGGGAGACTCTGTCTCAAAAAAATAAATAAATGAAAACAAAGATTTGTCTTCCTTCTTGCATGCCATTGATTATGTATTATTTATGTATTTAGCAATTTTCCTATTATAATTTTCAGTCACCCGAAGTTTTTTTTTTTTTTTGAGACAGAGTTTCACTCTTGTTACCCAGGCTGGAGTGCCTGGAATGCAATGGCATGATCTCAGCTCACCGCAACCTCTGCCTCCTGGGTTCAGGCAATGCTTCTGTCTCAGCCTCCTGAGTAGCTGGGACTACAGGCACGCATTAAATTTTTAAGAGATAAGGGTCTTGCTCTGTTGATTAGGCTGGTCCTGAACTGGCCTCAAGCAATCCTCCCACTTTAGCCTCCCAAAGTGCTGAGACTACAAGCATGAGGTATTGTGCCTAGTAGTCTATTATTGACTTGTATCTGATTCTATTATGGCCCAAGAACATACAGCACATGACCTCAATTCTTATAAATTTGTTTTGTGATCTGGGATATGGTCTATCTTGGTGAATGTTCTGTGGTTGTTTGAAAAAAAAAAAAACAACCATATGATGGAGTGTTCTACATTTGCCCATTAGATCATGTTGTGTCCTACCTTATTTTTTTCCTTTTTCAAGAGACAGGGTCTCACTGTGTTACCCAGGATGGAGTGCAGTGGCTATTCACAGGTGCAATCATTAAGCACATTGCAGCCTCGGACTCCTGGGTTTAAGTGACCATCCTGCCTCAGCCTCCTAAGTAGCTGTGATTACAGATACATTCCACCACAGCTAGTTTATATCAACTTTTAAATAAGAGAATTTCTGTTAAATAATTCACATGCAATAAGTTCCTCAATTTATGGATCATAATACCAAAATCTGAAGATTAAAAAACAGCATAGACAACTTCTTGAATGAAAATAGTTTCAAATTATATTAGAAATTGAATCTACCAGTATATCATATGAATAATACAACCATGGAGGTTTTATTTCAGGAAAGAATAGCCCGACATCAAGAAATCTATAAACATACTATATCGACACTTCTAGAAGAAAAACCACATATCAACAAATGCCAATAAAGTCATGTGGCAGTATTCAGCAGTTATTCCTTAAAAGCTAAATTAATTCAGGCAGCAAGAAACCGCTTAAACATTACCATGACCAGAAAACAGTAACCTATAGTGAAATTCTCTATTTTAGAATTGGGAATAAGAAAGAATGATTGCTATTAGCTGTATTATTTAAGATTATTTTGAGGCTGGAGGAGAAGATGGCGCTATAGGAGCAACTCAGGATTGCAGCTCCCAGTGAAAGCGCAAAGGGTGAGTGGACGCCGCATTTCCAGATGGATCTTCATTGCCCACAGACCAGGAGATCCCAAGGTGTAGGAGCCCCATGGGCTGCCAGCACGTGGCCGGCACGGCTGTTTCAGCCAGTGCCACAGCGCAGCGGCACCCCATACAAAATACACTAGTCTGGTTGCCCTGTTAAATCTGCAATTTGAGATTTGGGAAGGCAGATTAGCACATTCATCTGATTAAACGGGACTTAAACAGTAAGCCAGGCCAGGAGATTCCTGGGCAGCGACATTGTTGCAGCCAGCGCAGTGGGTCACCTCACGGGAAATCACACAGATCCCAGTGCCCTTTCAGCAGGCAACTGGAACATCTGGGAGAGAGTCAACAGTTCAACTTAAAAAAAAAGGCAGGGAGCCAGGTGATCAAGCTTGGTGGGTCCCACCCCCATAAAAACAAACAAAACAGCAATTGGAAACACTCGGGGTTGAGAGTTTCACAGTAAGCACAGCTGAACCCAGGACAGTGCAGCGTGGTGGGGGAGGGGCGTCCACCATTACCGAGGCACTCCACCCCTACAGAGGTACTCTGCCATTGCTGATGCAGCCTGCCATTGCCAAGGCAACCCGCCATAACAGAGAGAGTTCACCATTACAGAGGCGGGCCACCATTGCAACGACAGTTCTAACCACACCCATATAAACAGGACTATAGGGAATTCCACACGGCAGCAGGGCGGAGCCCAAGGCAGCAGGGCAGAGCCCACGACAGCAGGGCGGAGCCCACAGCAACAGGGTGAAGCCCATGGCAGCAGGGCAGAGCCCAGAGCAGTTCAGCATAGCCTCTGCAGCAGGCAGTGACGAGACTGCCTCCTCGCTGTGCAGGACAGTGCAATGGATACTCATAAATAAAGCCCTAACTCCCTGGGACAGAGCACCTGAGGAAAAAAAGGGGTTTTATGAGTTCTGCTGCAGCAGACTTAAACAAACCTGCCTACCAGCCCTGAATGAACAATGGAGCTCACAGCTCAGCACTTGAGCTCCTATAAAGTACAGACTGTCTCCTCAAGCAGCTCCCTGACCCCTGTATATCCAAAGAGTCAACTCAAAAAGGACTGATCAGACTGACATTTCGTGGGCATCATTCTGGGATAAAGATAGCAGAAGAAACTCGTAGCAACCCTCACTGTTCTGCAGCTGCTACAGGTGTTCCCCAGGCAAGCAGGGCCCAGAGTGCACCTCAGCAGTCCTACAGCAGAGGGGCTAGACTGTTAGAAGGAAAACTAAGAAACAGAAATACTTCATCATCAACAATCTGGACATCTACTCAGAGACCCAATCGGAAAGTCAGCAACTACTCAGACAACAGGTGGATAAATCCACAAAGATGGGAAGAAACCAGTACAAAAAGGAGGAAAACACCTGAAAATGGAACACCTTGCCTCCTACAAGGGACCACAACCCCTCACCAGCAAGGGAACAAAGCTGGATGGAGAATGAGTGTGATGAAATGATGGAATCAGACTTCAGAAGGTGGGTAATGAGAAACCTCTGTGAGCTAAAAGAATATGTTCTAACTCAATGCAAAGAAACTAAGAACCTTAAAAAAAGATTTGAGGA
>CM052659.1:85214749-85234481 GCA_028533165.1 Leontopithecus rosalia
GGAGTTTCGCTCTTGTTACCCAGGCTGGAGTGCAATGGCCCGATCTCGGCTCACCGCAACCTCCGCCTCCTGGGTTCAGGCAATTCTCCTGCCTCAGCCTCCCGAGTAGCTGGGATTACAGGCACACGCCACCGGGCCCAGCTAATTTTTTGTATCTTTAGTAGAGACGGGGTTTCACTGTGTTGACCAGGATGGTCTCCATCTGTTGACCTCGTGATCCACCCGCCTCGGCCTCCCAAAGTGCTGGGATTACAGGCTTGAGCCACCGCGCCCGGCCAAGGTTTATCTTAAATGGTTGTTTCATTATTAGATGCTTACAGTGATAATTAAAAAAAAAATCTTCAGACTTTTTCACCCATAAATAAGCTGTGGTTATTACTAAAACATTGACCCTATTTGACAGTGGAGTAAGGTGAGTAAAATCTACTTTTGAGAAAAATATATAAAATTTCATCTAGTAAATTTTTTCAGAAAATCAAATGGTTCTGCAATACAGAAGCATTTTACTTATGTTACTCCACCAAAGTCCTGGGCCAGATAAGCACTCAGATGTTTTGCTAAAACTCTCAAGCTCATCTTCCCACTCACTTTTTTGCACTTTATAATCAATTTATCTAGGAATTCAGGCTGTAAAATAACTAGCTATTCACAGTACAGATTCCCTGGTGGCTATATACACCAGTTAAGAAAAGCTTAAAATATTGACTTATTGGCCAAACATGTTATCTCACACCTGTAATCTTAGCACTTTAGGAGGCCAAGGCAGGAGGATCATTCAAGCCAGGAGTTCGAGACCAACCTGGGCAACATAGTGAGACCCTGTTTCAATTTTTAAAAAATGGACTTATTAAGACATATATAAGTACATTGATTTTAGTATCTGATACTGTGTAGTTTCTGTAAGTAGTTACACTTTGTTACCCTCTACTGGAATTGGTAAAAAATAATAATAATAATAATTTTAATCAAATGTCAGTGTTTCCTTCTCAAGTAGGTCTCTTTCCTGCTGACTTGCAACTATATATCTATTCTAAAAATAAGGAATTTCTTACAGTTTTCCACTGAGAAAATCTGAAATGTGGCCAGGTGCCAGGGCTCACACCTCTAATCTCAGCACTTTGGGAAGCTAAGGCGTTAGGATCACTTGAGCCCAGAAGTTTGAGACCAGCCCTGGCAACATAGGGAGACCCCATGTCTACAAAAAATTTTAAAAATTAGCTGGGCATGATGGTATGCACCTGTAGTCTCAGTTTTTTGGGAACTAAAGCAGGAGGATAACTTGAGCCAGGGAGGTTAAGGCTTCAGTGAGCTGTGACTGCAAAAACTCTGTCTCCAAAAAAAAAAAAAAAAAAAAAGAAAGAAAAGAAAAAGAAAAAGAAAATCTGAATGTTACTCTTTGTACTAGTTAATATGGTATTTTAAATGTTTCCTTTTTTTTCTGCAGGTATTCTTGGCGTTACCAGCTGAGAGAATTTAAAAGTGAATATCGAGTTGTAGCACTGGATTTGAGAGGCTATGGAGAAACAGATGCTCCCATTCATCGAGAGAATTATAAATTGGACTGTCTAATTACAGACATAAAGGATATTTTAGATTCTTTAGGTAGGTTAGTTTAAAACAAAACAACTCTTTTTAAGGGACAAACATTCAACAAATTGTGAATTGATGACTTCTTTTCTTGGGAGGATGTGTATTCCATCTACCCAAACTTATCTGGATCCTGTCACCATGGTTTCAGGTAGTCAGCCCAAAATATCTATACAGGAAATTTAAAATGATGTATCCGGAGCAACTATTCCATCTACCAGCCAAGAATGACTTTTCAGATTTGTTTTTTAAAATAGACCTAATGGGCTGGGTGCTGTGGCTCACACCTATAATCCCAGCACTTTGGGAGGCAGACGGATCACCTGAGGTCAGAAGTTCAAGACTAGCCTGGCCAACCCTGTCTCTACTAAAAGTACAAAAATTAGCCAGGCATGGTGGCAGACACCTGTAATCCCAGCCACTCAAGAGGCTGAGGCAGGAGAATCACTTGAACCCAGGAAGCAGAGGTTGCAGTGAGCCAATACCGTGCCATTTGCACTCCATCCTGGGCAACAAGAGCGAGACTCTGCCTCAAAAAAAAAAAAAAAGTAGACCTAATGTATGCTGTTTATTATTTTCAGAAATGATTATTGAAAATTTTATTTTATTTTATTTTATTTTGAGACGGAGTTTTGCTGTTTTTACCCAGACTGGAGTGCAATGGCACGATCTCGGCTCACCGCAACCTCCGCCTTCTGGGTTCAAGCAATTCTCCTGCCTCAGCCTCCTGAGTAGCTGGGACTAAAGGCACGCACCACCAAGCCCAGCTAATTTTTGTATTTTTAGTAGAGACGGGGTTTCACCTTGTTGACAAGGATGGTCTCGATCTCTTGACCTTGTGATCCACCCGCCTTGGCCTCCCAAAGTGCTGGGATTATAGGCATGAGCCACTGCGCCCGGCCGAAAATTTTATTCTTGTACTTAGAAAATTTATTTCTTTAGAACACATACCTAAATATTCATTTTAAAATGTTATAAGATACAGAAGCACTTGCATTATTTCTGTTGTATCGATCAGTTAGAGCCACAAAATATTGTGTAACAAACAACCTCATATTCAGTGGCATAGGGTCATAACCATTTTTTCCTGTGCTCAGGGATCTGCAGGTTAACCTTAGCGGGGACTCCTCTGGTCTTTACCTCAGGCTGCAGATCCAGCTGGGACTGGCTTCTCTCTGTGAGTTGGGTTGGAGCCCCAGATAAAGGGGAGTGGCTGCCTGAGGGAAGCTTTTCTCCTGGCGTTGGTAGAGGGTGAGCCCAGCTGCACAAGCTTAAGTTTCTATCAGCAGCCTTGGTCAAAGCAAGTCATCTGGTGGAGCCCAAATTCAAGTCATACAGCCACCATGAGACCAAAGCAAATCACATGGCCAAGTCTAGAATCAAAGGGGCAGCAAGTAGACTCCTTCTATGACAGTAGGGGGGAGAGAGTAAATATTTTTTAACAATAATCCAGTCTATTAATACAATATCCCTTTTGACTGAAACCAAGCTGTTATCATCAGTATGTTAATGGAACCAATATGGTGAGAAACACCATGAAATCAAAGGCACTTTCTAAGGTAATCTAATGAGAGCGTAGAGCAGACCAAAATTTTAGGAGAGAAAAAAATGGATGAGGTCTGGGGGTGTCACATGCAATATTGTCATTTAGTCTGATTACAGTAAAAGAGACTCAGACACTAATTTCAGATTTGAAATTATATTTCAGATTTTGTGATAATTCAGTCAGACCTGGCCTAAATTTGTCATCATGAAATTTTTAGGCAAATAATTAATATAAACAAGATGTATGTGTGTGTGTCTATGTCTATGTGTGTGTTTTAGTATAGTGGTGAGGAGTGATGGTGAAAAGTACTTCCTTGAAAGAATTAAGCAATTTTAAGTACTCCAGGAATAAATTACAAATGAATTTTATCCATCCGTAAAATGGAAATCCTGTAGGAATCTCTATTAATCAACATTTTAACCTACTTTAGATTACTGAATGATTACATGAAATGAAACTGGTACAAAATTGACTTTTCATTACTTCAATTTGACTTCATAGTTCCAAATTAGTGGCAAATGTTCTGTGTTGAGTTGTGCTTAGGATTTATGAAGTTAGGGAAGAAATAGATGCTTCCTGAAAATAAATATTTATGGGTTGGACATAGATGAGACATTTATAATTTTACTATAACTAGAAATTTCTGAGCATTCAAAAAATAACCCAGGCTGGGTGCAGTGGCTCATGCCTGTAATCCTAGCACTGTGGGAGGCCACGGTGGGTCGATCACCTGAGGTCAGGAGTTCAAGACCAACCTGACCATCATGGTGAAACCCCATCTTAAAGAAAGAAAGGAAGAAAGAAAGAAAGAAAGGAAGGAAGGAAGAAAGAGAAAGAAAGAAAGAGAAAAAGAAAGAAAGAAACTAAATAACCTTGCTTATGACTTTATTATGTGCAGTCTTTACCATGGTTTCCAAACTCAGGTCCATGGGACAAGAGCTGAGTAATAGCTATTTCAGATTTTTTTTGCTTGTTTTGTACCCCCTAGGGTCTCAGTCTTGCTCTGTCACCCAGGCTGGAGTGCAGTGGCATGATCATGGTTCACTGCAGCCTTGAACTCCTGGGCTCAAGGGATCCTTCCAGCTCAGGCTCTAGAGTTGCTGGTACTACAGATAGGCACCACCACACCTGGCTAATTTATTTATTTTTTTGTAGAGATGATGGCAGGAGGGTCCTGCTGTATTGCCCAGGATGGTCTTGAACTTAAGCAGTCCTCCTGCTTTGGCCTCTCAAGTGTTGAGATTATAGGTGTAAGCCACAACACTGGCCTATTTTAGATTAGTGTGTGTGTGTGTGTGTGTGTGTGTGTGTGTGTGTGTGTGTGTGTATTCCTGGAAGAAATTCTCAATCTACAGGCTTAGAGTGGCGCTATCTAAGTGATGTACAGACAAGTTTTGGAACCACTGAATTATGTATAAAGTGCATAATTAGGATAAGATAATGAAAAGAGGTGTTTCAGAAGTGTAACTATTTTATGTGAGGTAACAGTGCACTCACCTGTTTCTTTTTAATGATGTCAACATTTATTTCTTGATTGCAGGGTATAGCAAATGTGTTCTTATTGGCCATGACTGGGGGGGCATGATTGCTTGGCTAATTGCCATCTGTTATCCTGAAATGGTGATGAAGCTTATTGTTATTAACTTCCCTCATCCAAATGTATTTACAGGTGAGTTCAAGTTTTCATCAAAACAATACTGCTAATATGACAATTCACTCTTGCCACTGACATTTTGGATTGTGAACAGCAAAATTTGGTTACTATAATATTTTAAAATTAAGTGACTAAACCATGAAGCACATGACAGTGTATAAGAGATACCTTGGTTTTAAACCTTCCTGAGGAATCTAAGAAAATTTAGCTTTATGCTTGCTTGCATAATTTTATTCCTTCAAAAAAACATTTTACTGCTTGGGGAGGGATAAAGGGAAAAATGCAATGACATTGTTCTAACAATAATTAATCTTGACAGCCTAGAAATGTATTCTTTTCTTGTTTGACTGCTTTGGCTGTCAAGAATAGCAGTATTCTTTAAAGCAGCAGTTCTGACATTTTGGTCTTGGGGTTCTTTATGATCTTAAAATTATTAAAGATCCCACTGAGCTTTCAATTATATGGTTTATAAGTATTCATGTATTAGAAGTCAAAACAGAAATGTAAAAATATGTATGCTGGCCGGGCGTGGTGGCTTACACCTATAATACCAGCACTTTGGGAGGCCGAGGTGGGTGGATCACGACGTCGAGAGATCAAAACCATCCTGGTCAACATGGTGAAACCCTGTCTCTACTAAAAATACAAAAACTAGCTGGGCATGGTGGCACAGCCTGTAGTCCCAGCTACTCGGGAGGCTGAGGCAGGAAAATTGCTTGAACCCAGGAGGCGGAGGTTGCGGTGAGCCGAGACTGCTCCACTGCACTCCAGCCTGGGCAACAAGAGCGAAACTCCATCTCAAAAAAAAAAAATGCTAATTCATCAAAAGAAGCCATTACATGGTAACTTAAATAACATATTTTAATGAAAACTAACTACATCTTCCAAAACAAAATTTTAGTGAAAAGAATGTCATTGTTTTACATTTTTGCAAATCTCTTCAATCTGTTCCAATATGTTGTTTGAATTGAAGTATATGAAGTAATTTGGACTCATACAGATTTTTAATTGGAAAAGAGAGGAGTATTTTAATAGCCTTTTTAGATAACTTTGGATTTTCTTTAATACTACGTCAAACTTAAAAGTTAATGTTTTGTTTTGTTGTTTTTGAGACAGAGTCTTGCTCTGTTGCCCTGGCTGGAGTGCCGCGGTGCCATCTTGCTCACTGCAACCTCCGCCTCCCTAGTTCCAGAGATTCTCCTGCCTCAGCTGCCTAAGTAGCTGGGATTACAGGCACATGCCACGCACCTGGCTAAGTTTTGTATTTTTAGTAGAGACAGGGTTTGACCATGTTGGCCAGGTTGGTCTCGAAAGCCTGACCTCATGATCCACCCGCCTCAGCCTTCCGAAGTGCTGGGATTATAGGCATGAACCACCACGCCCAGCCAATGGTTTCTTAAAGGTAACAATTTTTTTTTTAATCACAATAAATGATTTTTTATACTGTGCTCTATTAAAACACACAGGTCTCCCTAGCACTTTTATTGGATCTTTTATCCAGCCTGGTTTTGTATCATCATGCATTGGAATATGTTGGTTCACTGATTTACACAGATCTTCCATGAGTTGACACATTTATCATACAATATTTTAAAAATCGCATTCTTTGACATTATCCTAATATCATCAGAAAAGCCTTTAAAGTATGCAAAGCTGTGAAGCTCACAATAGTTTTTCAAAGTTCTAAGTTTTCCAAAGTTCTAAGGTTCATTTGAAAGTCTGATTTTTATCAACGGCAACAAATACTGATGACTGTTTTCCTTGATATGACAGGCTCACTTTGCTAATTTTCAGGACATTATCTGCCAAATACTAACGTTTGACTGATGATAGGTTGTTAGTCATTCTTTCAAGTGAAAAATGATGTTACATTAAAAAATGCAACAAAAATTAGCCAGGTGTGGTTGTGTGGGCCTGTAGTTCAAACTACCTGGGGGAGCTGAGGCAGGAAGGTCACTTGAGCTCAGGAGGTCAGGCTGCAGTGAGTTGAGATTGTGCCACTGTACTCCAGCCTGGGTGACAAAATGAGACCCTGTCTCAAAAAAAAAAAAAAGAAAAAAAAAGGAGCTAATTCAACCCATCGACTCAAACAATTGTAGAAGTGCTTTTCCCTGAGACAATCATTGTATTTGTGTTATCTTGAGACAACAGAACTGCTTTATGTGTACTTTCTATTTAATCACATAGAACATTAAAAACATGTACTCAAAGGTCAAATTTAATTAAAATTTTTTGCTATTTCATGAAGGACACTGTTAAGTGAAACTAGCCCTTAATTAAATTTAATTAATTAGTTTGCCACCAGTGTGTGGTGGTGAAGAATAGGATGACCACTAGTATTGTTCAGTGCCACTGCCTAAAGTAGCAGTGGGTTTAACCATCCTTGCTTTTGTAGTATTGGTGCAAATATCAACATGGTGAGAAAAAAGCAAATAAATATCTTAATATTGCTATGAAATAGTTTTAACCACCTGGATACCTTAAAAGGGTCTTGGAAACCCCTGGGGATTCATAGGGATGATACTTTGAGAATCTCTATTTTCAAGGAAATTCTCAAAAACTTAATAGTGATTAAAGACCTGTGAAAAATGGCCAGGCACATTTTTATTTGGTTTTGGCAAAAAATTAAATTTTGCACTCTTTACCCTTGTTAAGTTTTCTGAGGTTCAAGTACTACTACTACACAGCAGGACTCTAGGAAATAAAAAATTCAGAACCACATATTTCTATTTTTTTCTCAAAATTAAACAGATAAGGAAGAAAGGGACCATGACTATGTAAATATATAAGTAAATATAAACGTAAGAGATGAATTTTAGATACATATCCAACTGAAGTATCACTGTTGAGGTATAGTAGGATGGATGCTTAGGATTCAAATGTCCTGAGAGTCATTGTGTTTTTCTAGGTTGAAGTAAACAGCAGAAGTCATACTACATGCTTGTTCAATTGATCAGGACCCTAGAGTAAATGTTATTTTACTGTTGGTGCTATATGGACAAATTGCAATTGGTGATTTCAACAAGAAAATACTTGAAATATTTCTGGAATTATTTTATCAATATTAGTTTCCACCCTGTCAGGTCAATATGAGGTTTTCAAATAACTTGCCTATATTTTTCCCCTTAATTGTATTGATATCTTTTAATGCAGGGGTGAATAAATCTTCTTCAATTATGACTTTGTAAAACTTTAGTATAACAATGGTAAACTTATCTGAAAATTATGTTTCTAAAAACTCTGTTGAATATAGTTATGAAATTGGAAATAAGAAAAAATGACTTTTATAGTAAGGAAAATAAGATTGCATAGTATGCAAGCATACACTCTTTTTTCCCATTTTTTAGAGACAGGGTCTCACTTTGTTCCCCATCCTGGATTCCAGTGGCCTAATCATAGTCACTGCAGCCTTGACGTCAAGGCTGGGCTCAAGTGATCCTTCCACCTCAGCCTCCCAAGTAGCTGGGACTATAGGCTTACACCACCAAGCCCAGTTAATTTTTTATATTTTTTGTAGAGACAAGGTCTTGCTATGTTGCCCAGGCTGGTCTTAAACCCTTGGCTTCAAGCAGTCTTCCTGCCTTAGCCTCTCAAAGCACTGGGATTACAGGCATGAGCCACCATGCCTGCCTGTACACACTTTTTTTTATAATATATGATTATATTACTCCCCAGTTTAAAACTTTAGTGTCTTCCCTAAGCACTTAAAATCTTACTATTCTGGTCCTACATGATCAGGCTTCTGCTTTTCTCTCTGACTCATCATATACCATCTTCTTTTCATTCATCATACACAAGCCACACAGGCCTTTCAGCATCTGGAATGTACCAAGCCCAGGATCTACTTGCTGTTCCTGGATGTTCTCCCTAGATCTTTGCACAGCTGACTCCCTCTTACTATCCAGTACTCAGCAAACATATCGCATCCCCAGAGAGGCCTTCCTGACCACTTCTACTACCCAGTAGTCCCTCTACCCCACCTTACATCACTGTCAATCACATTGCCTTCTTTTATTTTCTTTACAGTATTATTGCTCTCTAAAGTGATCTTATATTTGTTACCTATTTATTGTGTAAGTGCATTGTTTATGGGAACCTTTTCTGTTTTGTTCACTGCTAATTCCTCTGGCACATAGTAGATAGTCAAATATTCATTGAATGAATGGGTTTTCTGGATACATGAATTAATTTATAGGAAAATCTTCAGTTCCTTTTGAGGCCAAATGAACAAGGCATTCAATTTGAATCAACCTGTAAGGAAAATCTTATAAACATCAGAATATTACATCACCACGTATTCCTAGGAATACTGGTATGTCACTGATAATGACCTTGGAGGAAAAGCAGTGTTGTTTGGGCTTCCTGTTCCCTTTTAAGTCAAAATTTCATTAAGTGAAACTTCCTTTTTATTTAAAGTGGTATAAGGCTAGGTGTGGTGGCTCAAGCCTCTAATCCCAGCACTTTGGGAGGCTGAGGCGGGCGAATCACCTGAGGTCAGGAGTTTGAAACCAACCTTGCCAACATGGTGAAACCCCATTTCTACTAAAAATACAAAAAATTAGCCAGGTGTGGTGGTGGGCGCCTGTAATCCTAGCTACTCAGGACGCTGAGGCAGGAAAATCTCTTGTACCTGGGAGGCGGAGGTTGCAGTGAGCCAAGATTGTGCCAGTGCACTCCAGCCTGGGTGACAGAGCAAGACTCTGTCTCAAAACTAATAATAATAAAATTAAAAAATAAAGTGGTATAAATTTTGTAAATACCAGAAATACTCATAATAAGATATAAGAGCATAGAAATTGTTCCAAAGAAGCCTTGCTTATGGATTATTTTATGGGATCATCTTAAAGAGAAGTTGTCCTAAAAAGAAGTTCTTCTAACAGTAAGTAATTTATACCCTTGGATAAGGTCTAACATGGCATTTTAATTTCAGAATATATTTTGCGACACCCTGCTCAGCTGTTCAAATCCAGTTATTACTACTTCTTCCAAATACCATGGTTCCCAGAATTTATGTTCTCAATAAATGATTTCAAGGTAAGCCAAGCAAATCAAACAAATAATGTATTATTATTATTATTGAAAAATATTTTAAAGTCCACCTTGAAGAAGAATAATGAGAAATGAAAGGAAATTATTAAAACTTAACAATTGGTTTTAAGAACTTACATACAGGCTTGCTTATTTTTATAGCCTCTGTTTCTGTATTTAAATACCTGGCTGTTTTTAATTTTTTGTGAGACAGTGCCCCTACAGGCATACCCCTTTTTAGAGAACATCTCATGGGGATCTGAGGGAATACAAATGTTAGGTTTAACAGCAGAAGAAGTAGAAGACTTTGGGGTTAAAAAAAAAAAAAGCTCTTCACAAAGTAAACATGCAGATATTAGCGTCACACGTACACTGACACTAGTAGTTATATGCAAGTATCTTGGAAATTTATTTAAAGCTTTTTTAATTTTAGTTTTTGTTTTGCTTTGTTTTTGAGACAGGAACTTGCTTTGTCACCCAGGCTGGAGTGCAGTGGCACAATTACAGCTTACTGCAGCCTCAGCCTCCCAGGCTCAAGCAATCCTTCCACCTCAGCCTCCCAAGTAGCTGGTACTACAGGTGTGCACCACCACACCTGGCTAATTTTTGTATTTTTTGTAGATACTGGGTTGCACCACGTTGCCCAGGCTGGTCTGAAACTCCTGGTCTCAAGTGATACACCCACCTCATCTTCCCAAAGTGCTGGATTATAGGTATGAGCCACCACTTCTGGCCAAAATGCATCTTATGTGTCCAACATAGTGTTAGATATTGGTGAAGATTTTTTAAAGGCATAATCTAATTTTACCTGTAATAATTCTGTGTGTAACTGTGATGGGATAAGAATTTAAAAACAAAAAACAAAAAAATCTAACCCCAATGCCAGTATCAAATCTAACATCATAAATGACAATTCCTCAATATCATTTAATACCCATTCAAATTTCATTAACTGTCATAACTGTCTTGATATACTACTTTATTTGTTTGAATCAGGAACCAAAATCTATATCTTATATTTAGTTGTACGGCTTTTAAAATGTATAGTAGTGCCTTCCTTCTTTTCTTTTCTTATTTTTTAAAAAATATCACTTATTTAATGAAGAAATTTGCCTTGAGGAAAGATCTACATTTTGGATTTGGCTGATTGCTTCATCATGGTAGTATTTGACTTGCTCCTGTAACCCTTGTTTTCCCACTTCATAGGTACTGGTGATCTAGAGACTTGATTAAATTTTAATTTGAAAAGAATACTTAATAGGTGGTACTGGGTATTTCTTAATGCATCCCATCAGGGAAGCACATGAAACAGTGAGCTCATGAGTTGTCAGCCTATCCAAAATTTTCTAATATCCTGCCAAATTAATTTTAGCAATGTATTACTGATCATAGTCTAGACCCATTATTCATTAGGGTATGAAAAATGGTGATTTTCTAATTTTATAATTCTTTCTGTTTTTAAAATTCTACTATAAAGAAACATTTATTCACATCTATAATTTATTCTGAAATACAGTTCACACAAGAATGGTGGGTAATATGCTCATTCTTTTTCTTTTTACAAACAACTTTTAGAGTAATGAGTATATATTTGCTATTAGGTATAGTCATTATTCTTTTGGATGCCCAAATTTTCCCACAATAGGCATCAAATGAGGCATCCCTTGAGGTTGATGCTTGCGGTTTTTGGACATAATCCCTTTAGTCAGTGATAGCTTGCCTCCTCAATGTCCTGGGCTTATCTTTTATTTCCTGCCCAGATGGGGAATTAGTCATTTATTCAAGAAACTGTTGAGCTGGGCCTTGTAGAATATAAATAGGCAACAAGAAGATGGGATGCTTTTTATAAAAATGGAAGTGTGTAGGGGGGATTAGAAGGGAAGAATATATAGGAAAAAAAAGCCAGGAAAGCAGAAATGCATGGAA
This sequence comes from Leontopithecus rosalia, assembly GCA_028533165.1. Classification (NCBI taxonomy): domain Eukaryota; kingdom Metazoa; phylum Chordata; class Mammalia; order Primates; family Cebidae; genus Leontopithecus; species Leontopithecus rosalia. The sequence goes on from CM052659.1 coordinate 85,226,491, forward strand.
TATGTGTGTATAAACAATGAGATCTCAAACATGGCTAGAGCAGAAATTAGGAGTTGTCACTGCACAATGACCACCATCTCCTTTCCAAAGCTAAAGATTTAAGCAAAAAGTTTTAATTATTCTCTTCTCACTTAAATTAGGTTTTGAAACATTTGTTTACCAGTCACAGCACTGGCATTGGAAGAAAAGGATGCCAATTAACAACAGAGGATCTTGAAGCTTATATTTATGTCTTTTCTCAGCCTGGAGCATTAAGTGGTCCAATTAACTATTACCGAAATATCTTCAGGTCAGTATAATTTCTTTTAGTTAATTAAAAATATTTCAGTCTGGTTCTAAAGGGACACTATTTTATTTTTAAGATTAAATTCACCACTTATCCAAAGACTCAAAGTATTTTAATTTTTTAAATAAGTTGCATAATATTTGTATGGGCAATTTCTTTTATTTTTTTTTTATTTATTTTTTTGAGACCGAGTCTCACTATTGTTGCCCAGGCTAGAGTACAGTCATGCAATCTCAGCTCACCACAACCTGCGCCTCCTGGGTTCAAGCAATTCTCCTGCCTCAGCCTCCCGCGTAGCTGGGATTATAGGCATGCATTTATGGACAATTTCAAATGTATGGAAAAGTAGATAGAATAATATAACAAATCCTCCATGTAGCTGTCACTTGTTTTATCCACGACTCTATCCACCTATTCTCTCCTTTTAGATTATTTTGAATAGATGTATATTTTTAGTTATTTTAAAATGATTTATTTATTAAGCAGCATGTTCTGGACTGCATTCGTACTCAGAACATAGTAATGAGCAAAACTAGATAAGGTCTCTGGTCTCACAAAATTTGTAGCCTAATAGGAAAAACAGACCGTAAGCAAATAACCACAGTAATGAGTGAGTAGTTATAAACTAACAGAAAGGCTTTGAAAGAAAGAGATGAAAACGGAGGAAATGATGTTAGACCAATGAAGCGAAGGATGAGTTAGGTATTGACTAGACAAGATTGGGATCAGAAGGACTAGCATTCTAGAAAAAGGAAACAACAGGTACCAAAGCCCTATGGGAAGCTGGAAGAGGATTGTAGCTTCAAGCAAGAGAATTAGGACTTCTTAGCTGGAGCACAGAAAGTAAGGGTGAGAAGAGCATTATGAGTCTGGGTCCAAGAGGTGGGTAGCAGCTGGCCATGCGTCGCCAAGTAGATCATATGAAGGATGTAAGATCCATGAATATGAAGCCAGTGAATGAGAATCTTAAGCAGAAAAGAAAAACAACCCGCAGTGTATCTGAATAAGTTCAGTCTGGCGATAGCACAGAGAATGTATTGGAGAATTTTCAGAGTAAATGTGAAATGTGGGGAAACTGTAGCAGTCCAGGCTAGAGATGATGGTAACTTGAACAACTAGTCTGAAAACAGTGGAGATGGAAAGAGTGGGCAGATTTAAAAGATACTTAAAAGGTAAAATTGACAGGGGTTGGGAGTGGGTTGGAGGAGGAACAAGGAGAGGGATGTCAAATATGGTTCCTGGATTTCTGGCACAACAGTATGGATAAGCATGCCATTTACTGAGACAGGAAACACTAGAACGGGACTAGTTTTAATGGAAAAGTCATGAAATTTATTGATCTTAGGTTAGTTGACTTTTGAGTGATACCTTAGATATTCAAATATGCAGTTGGATAGTAGGGTCTGGAACTCAGAGGACAGAATCGGGGATGGAAGATATATAAGATCTGGGAGTCACTGATGTAGAAACAAGCTTTGGTTTTAGAAGATATTGTCTGGGGAGAAAATATGGAGTGATGGCCGGGCGTGGTAGCTCACGCCTGTAATCCCAGCACTTTGGGAGGCCAAGGTGGGCAGATCACCTGAGGTCAGGAGATCGAGACCAGCCTAGTCAACATGGAGAAACTCCATCTCTACGAAAAATACAAAATTAATAGGGTGTGATGGCGCATGCCTGTAATCCCAGCTACTTGGGAGGCTGAGACAGGAGAATCAACTGAATCTGGGTGGCGGAGGTCGCAGTGAGTCAAGATTGCACCATTGCACTCTAGCCTGGACAACAAGAGTGAAAATCCATTTCCAAAAAAAAAAAAAAAGTATAGAGTGAAAGATGAGACATGGTTTACACTTAGGGAAAAAAAATGAGATTTCATTTCTCATAAGAATTAGGAGCCACAGCTGGCCTTGAATTTGACGTTTAGAGATTTGAATTTCTGCTACCTCCATGATTCTGGAATTCTCAGGATAAAAATTATATGTTAACATGCCTCCGGCTATTAACATTCCCTAGGAAGCCTGGCGGAAACAAAGACAAAACTTCTCCAGGATACATCTCAATTCAGGGATCACAATATTCCCACAAATGATGTCCCTTAAAGATGAGTTCATAATCCAAAGTAAAACATATCAACCTGGGTTATGTGTGGTGGCTCATGCCTGTAATCCCAGCACTTTGGGAGGCTGAGGTGGGCGGATCACCTGAAGTCAGGAGTTCAAGACCAGCCTGGCCAACATGGCAAAACCCTGTCTCTACTAAAAATATAAAATTTAGCAGGGTGTGGTGATGTCTGCCTGTAATCCTAGCTACTCAGGAGGCTGAAGTAGGAGAGTCGCTTGAACTCAGGAGGCAGAGGTTACAGTGAGCTGAGATTGCACCTCTGCACTCCAACCTGGGTAACAGAACAAGACTTGATCTCAAAAAACAAAAAAAAAAATTTAATTTAATTTAAAAACCAACAACTGGCCAGGTGCAGTGGCTCACGCCTATAATCCCAGCACTTTGGGAGGCCAAGGCGGGTGGATCACAAGGTCAAGAGATTGAGACCATCCTGGTCAACAAGGTGAAACCCCGTCTCTACTAAAAATACAAAAAATTAGCTGGGCATGGTGGTGCGTTCCTGTAATCCCAGCTACTCAGGAGGCTGAGGCAGGAGAATTGCTTGAACCCAGAAGGCAGAAGTTGCAGTGAGCCGAGATCGTGCCATTGCACTCCAGTCTGGGTAACAACAGTGAAACTCCGTCTCAAAAAAAAGAAAACCAACAACCAACAAACAAAAAATCAACCTACCATTAATGGCAGTCAGAATAAAATTGCAGCCGAACTCCTACAACTTTCAAATAATAGAACTAAAAGGGACTATAAAGTTTGTTTAAGTCATTAAACATAAGAAAGAATAAAAAATATGAGAAAAGAATAAGGTACTATCAAGGCAGGCTGGAAAGATCTGAAAAATAACTTCTAGAAAATGAAAAATATGGTTACTGAAATCTAAAAGTCTATAGATGAGTTAAATTGCAGATCAGACAAGCCAAAGAGAATTATGAATTGAAAGATAAATCCCCCCAAATCATGTAGAATATAGCTTAGAAAGATAATGAAGTAAAAATCTAAAAAGCAAGTTATGGCCAGGTGCGGTGGCTTATGCCTATAATCCCAGCACTTTGGGAGGCCAAGGCGGGTGGATCACGAGGTCAAGAGATCGAGACCATCCTGGCCAACAAGGTGAAACCCCGTCTCTACTAAAAATACAAAAATTAGCTGGTGGCGGTGCTACCTGTAGTCCCAGCTACTCGGGAGGCTGAGACAGGAGGATTGCTTGAACCCAGAAGGCGGAGGTTGGGGTGAGCCGAGATCGTGCCATTGCACTCCAGCCTGGGTAACAGCAGTGAAACTCCATCTCAAAAAAAAAAAAAAGAAAGTTATAATTGATATACAGGATAGAATTAGAAATTGTATATGTGTTTATATGCTAATAATTTTTTTGTGATAAAATAATGGAAATGAAATAGTATTATTTTCAAACCAGTAGAGAAGAACAAGAAAATGATCAATTTAAAACTATCAATTAAAAAATTTAAAATTATTAATTAAAAAGGCAGAAAGGGAGAAAAAGAAGTAAAGCAAGGTAAAATAGAAAGCACAAACTAAGATGACAAAACAATTTCAATATGTCAGTATGCACAACCAACATTTTTATATTAATATTGTCAGTTATAAAACAGAGAATATCAGATTGGATTTTTTTTAAGTCCATCTATATGGTGTTTACACAGTTATAATTAAAGCATAAGGACACAAAATGATTGAAAGTAAGAGATGGGAAGTTACAGCAGGTACTGGTTTAAGTAAAACAAAACATTTCAAACTCTAGAATTCAAAGGGAGTCATGAGATTATATGAATAAGGGAAGAAGAGGTAAATCCAAACCTTTTTGACTAACAAGAACAAACTTACCAATATATATATATATCTTTGGCAAAACAGAGATGTTAATGTAAATGGTCTTTGAAGGTAACAGTTTATCAAGCAAGGCAATGATTAGAAAGGCAGATAGATTACAGAGGCTACAGGTTGTATTTTGTAGGATATAGCAACAATGTCTGAAGTTCATGTTTTCTTATTTGTTTGTTTGTTTGTTTTTTTTACAAATAACACTTGTAAAGAGAAAATAAAATGGCACATTTTCAAACAAATCTTAATTTTTTTTACATTCAAGAAAAAAGATTTAAAATCTTAATTTTAGATAAAGGACGAGAATGACAGTTTTCAAACGTTCTCAATTTTCTTTTTATCAGTGCTTGCTTTGGGTTGTAGAACAGTATGTTGTAAGGAAAATATTCTCATCTTTCTGAGGTTCTTTTACTAACAGTTGCTTATTAGGAGGATTTGCATTCCCAAGAGTAATCACTGTAATCCTGTTAATTGGCAGAGAGAGAGAAAATGAGAGCGAGCAGGCTTATAAACTTCAAAACAGTTTTATCAAGGCAAAAGATGGAGGGTTTTTTTGTTTGTTTGTTTTTGTTTTTGTTTTTGTTTTTGTTTTTGTGAGATGGAGTTTCACTCTTGTTTACCCAGGCTGGAGTGCAATGGCGCGATCTCGGCTCACTGCAACCTCCGCCTCCTGGGTTCAGGCAATTCTCCTGCCTCAGCCTCCCGAGTAGCTGGGATTACAGGCATGCGCCACTATGCCCAGCTAATTTTTTTTATTTTTATTTTTAGTAGAGACGGGGTTTCACCATGTTGACCAGGATGGTCTTGATCTCTTGACCTCATGATCCACCCGCCTCAGCCTCCCAAAGTGCTGGGATTACAGGCGTGAGCCACTGTGCCTGGCTAAGATGGAGTTTTAAACTAGATGGTTGTATATTAAATTTAATTGGGGGAATATTTACAAAGATTGATTACACACTGGACTACAAAGCAAATCTTAACCAATACCAAAAAATATTATGTAGATTGTTTTCTCTGAACATATTACAGTAGAAATCAATAACAACAAACTCTTAGAAAACTTCATATATTCAGAAATTTGACTTCTGAATAACTATGGGTAAAAAAAATCTATGGAAATTAGTAAAAACTTAGAAAAAGTGATATTTCAAAACATGAGGAATACAGTTAAAATAATACTTAGGAATATATAGCTTTAAGGGTTATATTAGAAAAGAAGATTGAAAATTAGTGTGATAGAGTTCAATTTAAGAAGTTAGAAAAAGAATATATAAACAAAAATAAATTAGAAGGCAAATAATTTAAATTAAATATAAAGCAAAAAATAATACAATAAAAAACAAAGACACAATAGAGAGAAGTGGAAAAAAACAAAAGCCAATTATTTGAAGACTACTAAGATAGATCAACTTTTGGCAATAAATTATTAAGAAAAAACAGAAGGCACAAGTAAACAAAGTTAGGAACCAGAAAGCAGTGAATAGATATAACTATTGGCTGGACACGGTGGCTCAGACCTGTAATCCCAGCACTTTGAGGCTGAGGCAGAGGGCATCACCAGGTCAGGAGAGAGAGACCATCCTGACGGTGAAACTCCGTCTCTACTAAAAATACAAAAAATTAGCGGGGCGTGGTGGCAGACACTTGTAATGCCAGCTACTCAAGAGGCTGAGGCAGGAGAGAATCGCTTGAACCCAGGAGGGTTGCAGTGAGCAGAGATTGCACGCAGGAGAATCGCTTGAACCCAGGAGGGTTGCAGTGAGCAGAGATCGCACCACTGCACTCCAGCCTGGGTGACAGAATCAGACTTTGTCTCAAAACAACAACAACAACAACAACAAAAACAACAAAAGTATTAATATGAATATAACAGATATTAAGGTATAAATGTTTAAGTTAACAAGTTTTAAAACTTTCACAAAATGGACAATTTTTTTTTTTGAGACAGATTTTTCCTCTTGTTGCCCATGCTGGAGTGCAATGGCATAATCTCAGCTCACCACAACCTCTGCCTCCTGAGTTCAAGCAATTCTCCTGCCTCAGCCTCCTGAGTAGCTGGGACTACAGACATGTACCACCATGCCCAGCTAATTTTGTATTTTTAGTGGAGACGGGTTTTCTCCATGTTGATCAGGCTGGTCTCGAACTCCCGACCTCAGGTGATCTGCCTGCCTTGGCATCCCAAAGTGCTGGGATTACAGGTGTGAGCCACCACGCCAAAATGGACAATTTTAAAGAAAAACATAACTTATCCAAAACTACTCATGAAGAATTCAAAAACATGAGAAGACTTATAGCCAACCAATATGAATTTAAAGCATATCTATAATAACACACATACACATACAAATACACACCCACACATAGAAGCCTAGATGGTTTTACAGGTAAGTTTGTTGTTGTTGTTTCGAGACAGAGTCTTGCTCTGTCACCCAGGCTCCAGTGCAGTGGTGCAATCTTGGCTCACTGCAACTGCCACCTCCCGGGTTCAAGAGATTTTCATGCCTCAGCCTCCCAAGTAGTTTGGATTACTGGCGTGTGCCACCACATCCAGCTAATTTTTATATTTTTAGTAGAGACAGGGTTTCACCATGTTGGCGAGGCTGGTCTCGATCTCCTAACCTCAGGTGATCTGCCTGCCTCAGCCTCCCAAAGTGCTGGGATTACAGGTGTGAGCCACTGCGCCTGGCTTACAGGTAAGTTTTACCACAGAAAATCTCACTGTTAAATATTCCTTCAGATATTATAAAAGGAAAAGATATTTTGGCTCATCTTATAACGCTAATATAACTTTCATACCAAAACAAGGATTGAATAAAACAGGCAAATTATAGGTCAATTTAGATTATAAACATAGATCCACAAATTCAAAATAAAATATCAAACTGAATTCAGTATGCATTAAAAAATTAAACCAAGGATGGGTTAGCATTAAAAATCCATTAATTTAATTCCACATTAACAGATAAAGGGGAAAATATGACCAGCTAAATCAATTAAGAAAAAGCATTTAATAAAATTCAACACACATTCATGCAACAATTCTTAGAATCCAGAAATAGAGGAGAAAGGAGTGGACCTCAGATAGGCGGGATAAGCCTGCATCTGCTAAAGGGATATTTCTGGGAAATTGACCTTTGCTTTACTCACTTGTCTGAGAAAATAATAATAATAATAAAAACATCAAGGGTGTTTTGTACTGGTTATTTGAACCTGGAGGGCTGGCAGGCACAGAAAACTCTTCAGGAGCTGGGGCCAAGGAGATACAAAACCTCTATTAAAATGGTAAATACTTACTTTGTGTTTCCAAAGTAAGTAATACATTTGTAGTACTCTCCACAGTTGTATTTCCATGGGAAAATTTGGAGGGCCTGGAAAGTTCTGCAGGTATCTGAGAGAGTAATTTGTTATCTCTTTATTCATGAAACCATCTTTGTAAGTTTCTTTTTCTTTTGTCATTAAACTTGATATTCCCTATGCCAGTTGGTGTCTTTTTGTTAATCATATTATGGTTCCATTACCACAACAATAAAGAAGGGGACTTCGTCTACTAAAAACCTATAGTAAACATCATTTTGTGATGAAACACCGAAAGCATTCCTTTCAAAAATAAAGAATAGGCCGGGCGCGGTGGCTCACGCCTGTAATCCCAGCACTTTGGGAGGCTGAGGCGGGTGGATCACGAGGACAAGAGATCGAGACCATCCTGGTCGAAATGGTGAAACCCCGTCTCTACTAAAGATACAAAAATTAG
>CM052659.1:85234581-85262253 GCA_028533165.1 Leontopithecus rosalia
AAATAAATAAATAAATAAATAAAGAATAAAAATAAACTTGAGGGTCCAGGCAGAGTGGCTCATGCCTGGAACCCCACTACTTTGGGAGGCTGAGGTGGGTGGATCACATGAGGCCAGGAGTTCAAGACCAACCTGGCCAGCATGGCAAAACCCAATCTCTACTAAAAATACAAAAAATTAGCTGGGCATAGTTGTAGGCACCTGTAATCCCAGCTACTCTGGAGGCTGAGGCACGAGAATCGCTGGAACCTAGGAGGCGGAGGTTGCAGTGAGCTGAGATTATGCAACTGCGTGCTAGCCTGGGTGACAAAGCAAGACCCTGTCTCAAAAAGAAAAGAAAAAAAAGATAAACTTGACGGCTATAACTGCTTCTATTCACCACTATATTATGTCTTAGCCAGCAGGTAAGATAATAAAAAAAATGAAAAAATTGTGAGAATTAGGGAGGAAAGAAATAAAACCATAATAATTCATAGATAATGTGTTTATATAGCTAGAAAAAGCAGGAGAATCTATAAAAATTATCAAAATTAAGATAGCTCAACAAAGTTGATAAATAAAAGCTCAAGATAGAAAATTATGGTCTCAGAAACCAACAACCATTATAAAACATATATTTCTTAAACAGATGCACCTGCAAACACAACAAAAAATTCTAAAGCATATAGGAATGACTCTAACAAAAGATGACCTTTATGGATTATCAGAATTTATTCTAAGACATTAAAGAATATGGGCTTAGAGTAATGGCTATTAACCAATCAGTAGAGAAGTTTTTTTTGTTGTTGTTTTTTGAGACAGAGTCTCCATTGTTGCTTAGACTGGAGTGCAGTGGCATAATCACAACTCACTCCAGCCTCGAATTCCTGGCCTCAGAGGACACCATCTCAAAGTGTTAGGTTAACAGAAATGAACCACCCTGCCCTTCTGAGAAGTATTTTAATAACTTCACAATTGATACAGACTTGCTGGTATAAACTACTGAAAATCAGCTCTGGTTTATCATGTTTATGAGTAGAAAACTACAATATCATAAAGTTCTTGGGGCCAGGTACAGTGACTCATGCTGTAAATCCAGCACTTTGGGAGGCTGAGGTGGGAGGATTGCTTAAAGTCAGGGGTTAGAGACCAGCCTGTAACACAGTGAGACCATGTGTGTGCAAAAAAAAAAAAAAATTTTAATTAGCCAGATGTCATGGCATGCCTCTACAGTCCCAGCTTCTCATGAGGCTCAGGTGGGAGAATCCCTTGAGCCCAGGAATTCAAGGCTGCAGTGAGCTATGATCCTGCTGGTACACTCCAGCCTAGGCAACAGAGCAAGACTCTGTCTCAAAAAAAGAAAAGTTTTAAAATTAATAATTAAAAAATAAAGTTATTGGTTTCTCCCCAAATTATTCCATAAACTTAATGCAACTTCAGTGAAAATCATAAGAAAGTTTTTCAATGAAACTTGACAAGCTGATTTTAAAATTTACATGGGAGAGTATAGGACCAAGAACGGCCAAGATCATTTTAAAGAAAATAGGTGGCCAGGGGTGGTGGCTCACTCCTGTTATCCTAGCACTTTGGGAGGCTGAAGTGGGTGGATCACATGAGGTCAGGAGTTTGAGACCAGTCTGGTCAACATGGGGAAACCTGTCTCTAATAAAAATACAAAAAAATTATCTGGGCTTTGGGGTGCACGCTTGTAATCCCAACTACTCTGATGGCTGAGGCACGAGAATCACTTGAGGTTGCAGTGAGCCAAGATGATGCCACTGCACTCTAGCCTGAGCAACAGAGCAAGACCGTCTAAAAAAAAAAAGAATAAGCAGATGAATAGCCCTATTAGGTATCACGACTTATAATAAAGCTATAAAATAAATGGAGTATGGTATTCAATCTGGGATAGACAAATTGATTAATGAAACAGAGAAGAAAGCCCCAAAACAGAACCATATATGTGGGAACTTCATATGACAAAGATAGCATTTTAAACCAGTGGTGAAAATTCAAAAAATTTTGTTGCAATAATTGGATATGCATATAGAATAAAACTAAATTAGGTCCCTATATTTTATTTTACCAAACAAAAAATAAGCTTCAGGCATTGGGTACACATGGACATAAAGATGGGCACAATAGACAATGGGACTCTAAAAGGGTGGAGGGAGGGAGGACAGCAAGGGTTGAAAAACTACCTATTGGCTATGTTTATTATTTGGGTGGCAGGATCGGTAGAAACCCAAACCTCAGCATCACACAATATACCCATGTAACAAACCACATGTGTACCCCCTGAATCTAAAATGATAGAATAAAATAAAATATAAAAATAAGCTTTAGGGAAATAAAAACCCAAATATGATAATCAAAACTTTAAAATATGTAGGAAATAAAACTTTCATGACCTCAGGTAAGAAGGATTTCTTAAATAAAGCACAAATAGCTCTAAAATTGTGACTACTGATACATTTGACTACATTAATATTTTAAAATATCTGTATGTCAAAAGATATAAAATGATAAGCAACCTTAGGTGGGGAGAAGTTACTTGTAATACACAATTTTGAATTAAGTTTATAAAGAGTACCTCCAAATCAATACAAAAATAAGTAATTCAATTAAAAAATGGATAAAGGACATGAGAAAGCAATTCATAGAAAAGGAATCTAACAGTTAATAAACACATGAAAGATGCTGAACCCTACTGGTAGTCAGATATAGAACATAGGTATTACTGCTTGTAAGAGAGATATAAAATATCAGTGGCATAAACAAGATAGAAATTCTTTCTCTCACAAGTAAAAAGTCTAGATTGGTGTGGCTTTGTTCCATGAAGTCCGCACAGGTATAATGTTATTCTTGGGTCAGAAGCCTTGGCACTTTCTGTTTTGTTGTTCTGTTATCCATAGGGTGTTGCCCTTGTCTGTGTGGTCCATGGTGGCTTACCACCACATCTGCATTTGTCAGTGGAAAGTGGGAAGAGTCAGAGAGGGCATGCTGGGCATGACTTAGAAATTGCACACATTACATCCTCACCTAGCTTCAGGAAGTCTAGGAAATGTAGTCAGTCTTTATTCTGGGTAGCCAATTGTCCTGCTAGAAATTGGATTTTTAAAATCACTATAGTGGAAGGGAAGAAGTTTTGTGGAGCAGTATCTAGCATATCAGGTAAGTAAAATGTTTCAAACTCATTTGATTGGAGAAAAATTACCCATTTGAGAATATGTTGGCAGTGAAGTAGAGCAAAGAGAATTCTTACATGCTGCTCGTGGAGCATACAGTCAGTTTAAAAAACAATTTGACAATATTAAATAAGGTTGAGGATGTGTATACTCTGAAAAACAGTTCTATTTCTGGGTATGTACTGTAAGGAAACTCTTGCACATGTGCATAAATGGATGTGTACAAGAATAAATTCAGTTATTACTTCAATTATCAAAATAATTAGAAATTTTAAAATGTCTATTAACAGAAGAATGGATCAATTGCAGTAAAGTCATATGATGGAAATCATATAGGAATGAAAATGAGTGAAGTAGGACTTCATGTATCATTGATGCAGGGCAGGCAAGCCCCCATATTGAGGCTTTGCCTGAAGGGCTCTTGGCTTCACCCAGGAAAAAATTCAAGGGCAAGCTGGTGGTGTTAGACAGCAGCTTTTATTGAAGTAGTAGTGTACAGCAACCGCACAGATACTGCTCCTAACAGAATAGGGCTAACCCATAGATAGTGTGCCCAGAGTAGCAGCTCAGGGGCAGTTCTGCGTTCATATCTATACCCACTTTTAATTACATGCAAGTTAAGGGGCATGTAATTTCTAATTTTCTAACTTCTAAATTTTTAGAAAAGGGGTGGTAACTTCTGGGTGTTGCCACAGTAATGGCAAAGTGTCCAGCACTGGTGGGCATATTTTATAGAGAAGTGCTTTTGGTGCCTCTTACTCGTTTCAGCCAGTCTTCAATCTGGTCCAGAGTCAAGTTCCACCTCCTACCTCATCATCATCAAAGCATAAATCTTAAAAATATATTAAGGCACAAAAACACGTTGTAGAAGGATATGTAGAGTATGATACCATTTATATATACAGTTTAAATGCATCCAAAACACGTTTATATGTTTGTAGAAATGCATGTACTGTTGGATATTTGGGGGGAATCTGACAAATAGCACCTCTTTTTGCTCCCTAATGTTTCAACCAGTTGAGAAATCAAATGAGTCAGCAGATAAAAACCAAAATATCATCTTAATTATTAATTACTTTATTTCATTTGTAACATTTATTTAATGTGAAATTTAGTAATTTGAAACCTCAGGACCAGAGAATATGCTTTTCTTCTGTTTTCTGGAAACTCCTCTCTTTTACCTCTATTTTGATCTATGTTTCTCTTTGCTCTTTGACTAATAGTCTTTAAAACTCCCCTTACCTTACTAACTCAATTGTTCTGTGCACAGATATTGCTAAACTATGCAGAAAACTGTTAGAAAATGTTTTTGTTTTGAACATTATTGTGCTTTAGAATGTAACTGGCTTTAAAGTTTGTATTCTTTTTTTTTTTTTAGATGGAGTCTTGCTCTGTTGCCCCATCTGCAGTTCAGTGATGTAATCTCAGCTCACTGCAACCTCCACCTCCTGGGTTCAAGTGATTCTACTGCCTCAGCCTCTCGAGTAGCTGGGATTACAGGCCTAAGCCACCACGCCCAGCTAATTTTTTGTACTTTTAATAGCGAAGGGTTTTCGCCATGTTGGCCAGGCTAGTCTCAAACTCCTGATCTCAGGTGATCTACCCACCTTGGCCTCGCAAAGAGCTGGGATTACAGCCATGAGCCACCATGCCCAGCTCTAAAGTTTGTATTTTAACCTATCAGTTAGCAAGTTTAAAATACATTTTTCTATCAATTTACCCATTCACAAAGAACTTAATTTTTAAGAGCCTTACAACCAAATAGTGGCCACCTGTGTGGAGTCAGAAGTTAAGTCTTTGGAGGGCGTGTATAATATCCTGCTGTCAACTCCAAATTGCCACAAATCAGGCTTTTTAATTTACTAGTAAAAATGTGACTCAGTGCTGAACAGTTAGACATTCATTTTCATTCTTAATCAATAGGAGTGTAATTAATGCCATCCACTTTACTGATAAACAGTTAACAGAAGATGTCAAAAGCTTTAAAAATATTTGTTCCCTTTAGCTCAGGAATTCTACAGCTATGCTGTAGCCCAAAGGGATTACTGGAAATTCCAAGAAAAATCTGGGCATAACGTGTTTATTATAGCATAATTTAAAACAAGAAATACCAGAAAACCTAAATATTCAATTATAGGGAAATAGTCAAGTCATTTATGGGTTATGCCATGAACTGGTATCTTTTACAATTTTTTTGAAAAATGTTATGAAACTAGAAAATTCTTGATATAATTGAATGTGAAACTTGCATATGTGTACTGTGTATAAATTGTTCACATCGCGTATATTTATAATATAGTTTCAAGTATATGCACAGAAAAATGACCAAAATATTACCTTCTGATAATGGAATTATAAATGATTTTATTTTTGTTCTTTATAATTTTCTGTACTTAAGAAAATATAGACCAGGTATGCTGGCACACACCTATAATCCCAGCACTTTGGGAGGCAGAGACAGGAGGATTGCTTGATGCCAGGAGTTTGAGACTAGCCTGGTCAACATAGCGAGACCTCATCTCAAATTAATTTTAAACACACACACACACACACACACACACACACACACACACACACACACACACACACACACACATACATATATATGGCCAGGTGCGGTGGCTCATGCTTGTAATTCCAGCACTTTGGGAGGCTGAGGAGGGTGGTGGATCACAAGGTCAGGAGATTGAGACCATCCTGGCCAACATGGTGAAATCCTGTCTCTACTAAAAATACAAAAATTAGCTGGGCATAGTGGCACATTCCTATAATCCTAGCTACTTGGGAGTCTAAGGCAGGAGAATCGCTTGAACCAGGGAGTCAGAGGTTACAGTGAGCGGGGATTGTGCCACTGCACTCCAGCCTGGCAACAAAGCAAGACGTCTCAAAAACAAACAAAAGAACATACACACATATATATGACAAAACCTTTGTTTTAAAAAAGAATCTTTTTGCAAAATATAGTATCATATAATATTAAAGCTCAGTCCAAGTATATTTTTTTAATTTCAGTTCCAATTTTCACACAAAATGCATCAGATTATCTAAAAAGTTTAAAATAAAGCTAAACAGTAACATTAATAGTTTAAATCTCTCATCACACCATTCAGAAATTCTGGTATCCTTTTAAAACAAATTATTCCACAAATAATTTGTTTTCGGGAGGGGCGCGGTGGCTCACGCCTGTAATCCCAGCACTTTGGGAGGCCGAAGCAGGTGGATCAAGAGGTCAAGAGATTAAGACCATCCTGGTCAGCATGGTGAAACCCCGTCTCTACTAAAAATAAAAAAATTAGCTGGGCCCGGTGGCGCGTGCCTGTAGTCCCAGCTACTCAGGAGGCTGAGGCAGGAGAATTGCCTGAACCCAGGAGGCAGAGGTTGCTGTGAGCCAAGATCGCGCCATTGCACTACAGCCTGGGTAACATGAGCGAAACTCCGCCAAAATAAAAAAAAATTTGTTTTCATATTTAACTTATAGCTTTTATTATATATTTTACTAGCCTTATCCAATTTAAATTTTATTGGACCTTTTCTTAAATAGTCTTTTAAATATTTTATAGTAAAGGTTGATTACTTAATGCATTCTCAGTCATTTTTTCATTATAACTTTCCTAAGGAGCTTTTTTAGACATTTTTCCCCCAATCACCCCCACCCTGTGAAATTTTAATATCTGTTTATGTACTGTACGTATATCCATGCTTTATGTATGCAAAGGGTAAGATTATTTTCACCTACCTAAGAATTCAATTTTCACCCTTTTGGAGGCAAGATTGCCCCCTCTGAGAATGCATGGCCTAATAGGGCATTATGGGAAAATGTCATTTTAACTTTTACAGTGAATCTCAAGCCCACATATTTTATTTTTATAGCTGCCTGCCTCTCAAGCATCACATGGTGAGCACTCCAACATTACTACTGTGGGGAGAGAATGACGCATTCATGGAGGTTGAAATGGCTGAAGTCACAAAGATTTATGTTAAGAACTATTTCAGGCTAACTATTTTGTCAGAAGCCAGTCATTGGCTTCAGCAAGACCAACCTGACATAGTGAACAAATTGATATGGACATTTCTAAAAGAAGAAACAAGAAAAAAAGATTGACTTTTCTTTAACTTCTATGAAGGGTCTGTAATGAAATCTCTAAATAATTTTTAAAAATTGCTCATCAACTTCTTTATGTTTTATTAGGAAAAAAACTGTTTTAATGTGCTTTATCATAAATAAATATCCTGACAAATGGAATCGAAAAAAATCTGAGATTGTGTGAACATGTAATACAATGCTGATTTTCTCCTGGTGTATTTTGCACAGATAAGCATCTGCCTTAAAATGTATACACTTGTACAAAAAGGAAGTTTGGAGTAAGTGGCTCTGTTTTGGTTTCTTGCTTTTTTATTTTTAACTCTGTTAACATATGGTGCCTTTTACAAATGTATATTAAAGATTAGCTGTGCCATATTATAAGGCAAACCTGCAAATGATATAAATTTTCATTCTATTGTTCAAAAGTTCTTTTTACTATTTTTTAACCATTAAAAAGTTATATTATCAAATCTCTTGGATATAGTATATCTATTAGTTTGAAAGCAAATATAACTAAATGAATATGCATTTTTAAAATGGGCCATATACTATTTGTAGTGGGAAGATTAAACCTTCTTTTTTTTTTTTTTTTTTTTTGAGATGGAGTTTTGCTCTCGTTACCTAGGCTGGGGTGCAATGGCGCGATCTCGGCTCACCGCAACCTCCGCCTCCTGGGTTCAGGCAATTCTCCTGCCTCAGCCTTCTGAGTAGCTGGGATTACAGGCACGCACCACCATGCCCAACTAATTTTTTGTATTTTTAGTAGAGACGAGGTTTCACCATGTTGACCAGGATGATCTCAATCTCTTGAGCTCGTGATCCACCTGCCTCAGCCTCCCAAAGTGCTGGGATTACAGGCATGAGCCACCACGCCTGGCCACGATTAAACAATTTTTTAAAGCTGACATCTTGACTGGGTGCAGTGGCTCATGCCTGTAATGTCAGCACTCTGGAAAGTCAAGGCAGGAGAATCACTTGAGAGCAGGAGTTTGGGACCAGCTTGCCCACCAGGCTTCAACATGGTGAAACCCCATTTCTACAAAAAATAAATAAAAAATAAAATTAGGCAGGCATACGGGTGCACACCTTAAGTCCCAGGTACTCATGAGGCTGAGGCGAGAAGATCACTTGTGTCCAGGAGCTTGAGGTTGCAGTGAGCCATGATTGGGCCAATGCACTCCATCCTAGGCAATGGAGTGAGACCCTGTCAGATCAGAAAAGGAAAGGGAAAGGAAAAAGGAAAGCAAAAGGGAAAGGGAAGGAAAAGATCCATTTACCCCATTCAGTGCAACAAGAATTGAATACTACACTTCTTATGTTCACTAGAATCTAAGTTCCACAGGGCAGGGATTTTTTTTTTTGTGGTTTTGTTAACTGATACATACCCAAGTCTAGAATAAGGGCCTGGCACATTGTAGGCACTCAAATATTTGCTTAGTGAATGAATAATATATCTGGCACACAGCTGGGTACTGTGGGGGAAGATATAAAAGAAAGGTAAGGTGGTAACATAAAACTTTCCCTTAAGAAGCATACATAGGCTCAGGCGTGGTGGCTCACGCTTGTAATCCCAGAAATTTGGGAGGCCAAGCTGGGTGGATCACCTGATGTCAGGAGTTTAAGACCAGCCTGGCCAACATGGTGAAACTCCGTCTTTACTAAAAATACAAAAATTAGCCAGGCGTGGTGGTGGGTGCCTGTAATCCCACCTACTCGGGAGGCTGAGGCAGGAGAATCGCAACCTGGGAGGCAGTGAGCCAAGATCCCGCAATTGCGCTCCAGCCTGGGCAACAAGAGCGAAACTCCATCTCAAAAAAAAAAAAAAAAAAAAGATGCGTACATAGAATGCAGTTCAATTAAACAAGGGTTAAAAAGTAGAAATGAACATTGTAAGTACATGTTGGAAAAGAGTTACAGAATAGAGAAGAATACCAGCTCAGGCCGGGCGCGGTGGCTCACGCCTGTAATCCCAGCACTTTGGGAGGCCGAGGTGGGTGGATCACCTGAGGTCAGGAGTTTGAGACCAGCCTGGCCAACATGGAGAAACCCCATCTCTAAACAAAAAATAAAATAAATAAAATAAAATAAAGAAGAATACCAGCTCAAGTGACTACTACTCATTCTCTTGGTTTGTTCTCCTTTAACGTGGGAGGCAACCAGTAACACTGCCAAATCACATCACATAACAGACTACACTGTGTTCCCAAATAAGCCCTAAATTGGTGAAAGGATTGCTTCCCTCATTAAGCATAGTTCTGATCATGAGCTAGTCCCTGAGAATTCTTATTATTGTATCATAGCAACTTGTATTTACAACAGAAGTCCAATATATATATAATATGTTGCCTCATAACAACATGCAAGGTAGTTATCACCAATGTGTAAGTGGTAAAAATGTGATTTAACGTGTAACTTTGCCAATGCCCATAGTGTAAGTGCTGGGAGGGTAGGATCCGACCTAGAGCCATCTGGTGGTAAAGCCCATGATCATTCCACTTAAATCAAATACTGTGTAGCAGACTTCAGTATCCACACCATTTTTCTGTTTCAGCAGTAACCTGGTGTGTTTCATTTATTTATTTATTTATTTTTTTGAAACGGAGTTTCACTGTTGTTACCCAGGCTGGAGTGCAATGGGACGATCCCGGCTCACCGCAACCTCTGTCTCCTGGGTTCAAGCAATTCTCCTACCTCAGCCTCCTGAGTAGCTGGAACTACAAGTGCGTGCCACCATGCCCAGCTAATTTTTGTATTTTTAGTAGAGACGGGGTTTCACCACGTTGACCAGGATGGTCTCGATCTCTTGACCTCGTGATCCACCCACCTCGGCCTCCCAAAGTGCTGGGATTATAGGCGTGAACCACTGCGCCCAGCCAACCTGAAACATCTTTCAGGAACCTACAATTTGACTTTTAACTTGGGGAGAGAAAAGGAATTCAAATTAGCAATTAGCAAAAACTGGAATAGTCTATAGAGCACTGTCAGAGTTGCAAATGCCACAAGGTATAAAAAAAATGCCTGGTTCCTACCAACTTGGTGCTTTCCTCTCGATCCCTCTGGAAGGGCAGCAACAAGGGAAAGAGTGGGACGTGTTGACATAGTAAAATAATCCTCACTTATTTTGATAAAAACCTATTACTGACAAAGGTGATTTTAATATTTGTTGTTGTTGCTACTTATGTCAGTTTAGGAAGGTGACAAGTTCATGTGGACTAACATTAAGAATTTATGAATCGGCCTGGTGCGGTGGCTCAAGCCTGTAATCCCAGCACTTTGGGAGGCCAAGGCGGGTGGATCACGACGTCAAGAGATCGAGACCATCCTGGTCAACATGGTGAAACCCTGTCTCTACTAAAAATCAAAAAATTAGCTGGGCATGGTAACGCATGCCTGTAATCCCAGCTACTCAGGAGGCTGAGGCAGGAGAATTGCCTGAACCCAGGAGGCGGAGGTTGCGGTGAGCCAAGATCGCGCCATTGCACTCCAGCTTGGGTAACAAGAGCAAAACTCCGTCTCAAAAAAAAAGAAAGAAAGAAAGAAGAATTTATGAATCAAACATTCCATGGCCAATTCTGGCCTATAATAATGAATGTACTCTAATTTTCAACGGATATGGAAAAGTACTTGTAACAGATATAAAGCCTCAAGGGTGCCATCAGTTAAACCTCTTAAGATAAACAGTTATTACTATCGCCGTAGAAATCTATTTGTAGGGCAAGTAGGTGAATTTGACTTACTAGCTGCCAAAGAAGCTCACAGTAAATAAAAACAGGTAATGGCACCCAAATTAAGTTGTATTTATTAATAATATCAATCTATTCAAATTAATATATCCCTAGTAGTATACAATATATGCCTAATTTAACATCAGAAATTGCTATGTGAAAATAATTTATTAAGCATGTCAAAAGATGTTCACAAAAAAGAAAAAAAGATTATGCTGTTGATATGATTTGAATTCCCTGTTACATCATTTGCCACTTTGATTTTTCTGATTTTAAAGGTAATGTAGCATTTTCTATTAACCTACAATTGCCTCTAAGAGTTCTAATTATATGGAAACAGAAAAAGCAATTGGATGTGGGGAAGGGGTACATGCCAAAGGCTGCCCTCAAACCCAGGCTACCCACAGCCTGAGTCTACTAAGTCAGCTTCACGGCTCTGCAGTCCACAGACTCCGAATTGGAGGTGAGGGAGTCTGGGATCACACAGGAGATAATCAAGTCCTTGTACCCTCAGCAGGCATGCATCAGTGCATGGTCCTGGACCTGTATCATCCTCATGGGTGCAAATGTCCTGCATTGCCTTCCTCTTCCTCTGGCCAGTGGCCATGCTTTCCACCTTTGGCTGTCCTGCTCAAATCCTGCAACCTCGCCAAGAGTTGGAGAAGAAAACTGATGAAGCCAGTATTCAAGCTCTAGCTTCAGGTGACTTTCTTTTTAGCTGGGTTCCTGGCTAAAGTGAAAGGGAAAAAGGCAACCCAAGACAAGGTCCCTGTCTTCCTTACAGCAAGCACCACACTCCACTCCACTTTCTTTGACAGAATCCTGTGTGCTGGCGGGGTTACCCTCAGTGGTCTCTGCAAGTCAAAATGTGCAGATCTCATTGGCTGAGAAATTCCTACTGCCAACACAGCTGGTGCTTGTGATCTGAGAAGACCCCAATTCCAGGAAGATACTAAGAATGAAATTCTGAAGTGAGTGACATTCGGAAACAAGTGGCCACAGATTCTGATTTTCCTAAAAGGTGGGTGCACCAATCGCTGCTGTCTAGTCACTTTTAAACTCAGGGCCTTCTGTCCAGGTGTTCCTGTGTAGCCAGTGCTGCTCGGATACCCAAACAATCTGGACATGGCACTCTGGACGTGGCAGGGATTTACACGCTTCCAGGCCTGTATGTTGACCCTCAGGCAACCGTTCACCAAGGTAGAAGTTGCATTTATGCCTGTTTATATCCCAAATGATGAAGAAAGAAAAGAACCCATCCTTTTTGCTAATAAGTGTGCATCGATATGACAAATGCTCTGGGGGGGGTGCCTGTGACCGAGCACACTTAGGAAGACTGCAGACTGATGATCCCCGCAGGTAACCTTCAACTACACATAGAAGCTGGCTTGGTGGAATTTACAAAAATTAGCCAGAAGTTGAAGTTAGATTGGGGTAATATTAATCAGCATTTGGATGAATATGCTGCAATTGCAGTTGCCTCAAAAGGAGGGAAGATAGGAATTGAAGAATTTTTAAGTTATTTAAAACTCCCAATTTCAGAGCCCTTGAGACAACTTTTTGCCCTCTTTGGCAGGAATAAGGATGACAGGATAGACTTCAGAGAGTTATGTAATAGTTCTGACCGTCCTATGCAATCCCACCAACACTGAAAAGATTCTGCAAATGTCCTTTAAGCTTTTTTATCTTAATGTGGATGGTTTAATAACAGAACAGGGGTTTGCTGCTATAATTCAGGCAGCTTTTGGAGTGCCAAATCTTGATCTTTCCAGGCTCTTTCAGTACATAACTGGACAGAAATCAGTGTACATTTCATGTAAGAAATAAGAAATTTGCCCTGAAGCATCCAGCATATGCCAGGTTATTTAATTCATATCTAGACCTCCAGGCAGCCTATATATATTCATTACCCAAAAAAGTACAGTTTTAATCACACTGTATTCAAATGTTACAGGTTAGCCCTGAAAATAGTGAAAGTACCTTCTAGGTAGAAATGATGATTGAAACAGAAATTATTCTCTGAGGAAACTCAATAGTTTTCACTCTAAGAGGCATCGGCACTTAATTACGATATTTAAAATATGCTTGAGGAACATTTCAGTTAGATTTTATGGTACCTATTTTTCTTCTTTCTTAAGATAATGTTTGTTTTAATGTGACCTAAATGTAGAAGAATAAGTGATCTAGTCATAAACCTTGTTCACCCAGCAGGGTTCTAGTTAGTGCCTTTATTGTATTTAATGCTATAATAAGGCCAGAGGAACATTAGAGCCAATCACCTTTCCCTCACTGTTACAGAATAAATATCTCATTAAGAGCTACAATGGGGTGGGCACGGTGGCTCACACCTGTAATCCCAGCACTTTGTGAGGGTGAGGTGGAGAATCGCTTGGGTCCAGGTGTTTGAGACCAACCCGGGCAACATGACAAAACCCTGTCTCTACAAAAAATATAAAAGTAGCCCAATGTGGTGGTGTGTGCCTGTAGCCCCAGCTACTTGGAGGCTGAGATGGGAGGATCACTTGAGCCCAGGCAGCAGATGTTGCAGTGAGCAGATACTATGCCACTGCATCAGTTTGAAAGACAAAGACTTCATCTCAAAAAAAAGAAAAAAAAGGGGCTACACTAACAGTAAATAAAAACATTCAATTACCATTTGCATTTCCTCTGTAAAAAGGAAAGAGCTATATAAATACCTATTAGTCATTCAAAAAGTAGCCTCAATTTCTTATTTTTCAAGACAAAATAAATATTTGGAAGATACAGCATTGGGAATACATTGCAACAGTTATATATGGTATGCCTGTCCCCTGCTTGCCTTTTTAAAGTAGAGAAGTGATTATTTAGAATGAGAAATCACAACAGATTACAATTTCTGGAAAGCTGAAAAAATATCATAAACATAGGTCATAAATGTAGGAATTTTGACAAATTTCATTTTGTATGACTTTAATCAAAACACAAAAAAATTGTGTTTATAATTAACATGGTCTGTATTACTGAGAATATTTCTTTTGTTTGAATAAGGCATAAATGAGAATTGAAGCCTCTACTTACATTTATTTCAGCTTCCTTTATTACACATTTATTTCCAATACCTGTTGCTATGTGACATCTTCACACAGTGATGTGACCCTTGGACCCTACCCCTTCATGTTACCATGCAGGATGAATTAGCAAAGTATTCCTGGAAACCATTCCTACATCAGGGCAGGGAGCAACAACCTATCTAGACATGGAAGTGAATGTGAACTGATAAACATATTCTATTAGCCCTAATCACTGAATCTCCTACTCAATTTCATTGTGGCCAAATCTCAAAAATGCTTGTAGCTACTCAGTAGCACCAGATATGAGGCAACATTTGACCAAAGTTTGCCAACTTTACAAAAACATAACCAAGCAAAAACATTTTTAGGGACTCTACTAGAATCCTAATAAGGGACTTAATGGAAGTGGGGCCCCTATAGCTTTAACTTTGTCAGTTTCCTGATACTTTCAGAAAGTAGAAAGAAAGTAGAATGGGAGAAAGGTAAGGAGATGAGAAAGGGAAGGAAAGGAAAAGAAAAAAAAAGTCAAATATTATTTTGAGATAATTTCCATGTAGTTCTGCCCTAAAAAAAAAAGGATTCGGATAAGTGATTTTTCTCTTTTTTTTTTGAGACAGAGTTTCGCTCTTGTTACCCAGGCTGGAGTGCAATGGCACAATCTCAGCTCACCACAACCTCCGCCTCCTGGGTTCAAGCAATTCTCCTGCCTCAGCCTCCCGAGTAGCTGGAACTACAGGCGCGCACCATCATGCTCAGCTAATTTTTGTATTTTTAGTAGAGACGGGGTTTCACCTTGTTGACCAGGATGGTCTCTATCTCTTGACCTCGTGATCCACCCGCCTCGGCCTCCCAAAGTGCTGGGATTATAGGCGTGAGCCACCGTGCCCAGCCCGTGATTTTTCATAATACCCATCCAGTGCAATATTCCCATGACAATAAATGCATATATATAATTCAGTACAATGACTTTTTAAGTGAATGTACTGAATATTATTCATTTAAGTAAGAGCTTTCACTCAAAAGTAGTTACCAAGCAATATCTTTATTCAAACAGTGGTAGTGCTACTTAACATTATAGAACTCTTTTAAGGTTGTTTCTCATTAGATAGTGAGCTATACAAAAAAATCAGGGTCATTATTATACTCTCTACATTTTAACTTCAAATGTTTAGCTGGGCATGATGGTGCATGCCCACAGTCGCAGCTACTCAGGAGGCTGAGGTGGGAGGATTGCTTGAGCTAGGGAGGCCCAGGTTGCAGTGAGCTGAGATCACGCCACTGCACTCCAGCCTGGGCCACAAAGCAAGACTCTCTTTCTCTCTCTCAAAAAAAAAAAGGTTTGACAGCTTTGTTTAAACCCTCTTTGACACTTAACGTTTAATTTTTTGAAATTTTAAACTAAATACAAATACAGAAAAAAACACATCAGAGAAATCTATAGTAAATAATAATTATTTTATATTATAAATATCTATATTACATATTCTAAACATAATGTTTTAAGATGAATACTCTTGCAACCAACACTCAGATTGAGAAATAAAACTAGTCCAGCCACCTTACAAGTTTTTCTATACCCCTGTCATAATTACAAACTCCCTCTTCCTCTCAAAATTAAGCTCCTTTCCTGACTTGGATAGCTTCACTTCCTATATTTCTTTACTTTATAATCACCTAACTGTGCACGTTTTGATACTGTGATGCTTAATTTTATGTGTCAACTTGGCTAGGCCATGGTACCCAGATATTTGGTCATGGGTTATTCAAGATGTTTCTGTGATGAGAGTGTTTATATGATATTAACATTTAAATCTGTAAACTGTGGGTAAAGCTGATTGCCCTTCATAATGTAGGTGGGTCTCATCCAATCAGTTAAGGCCTTAATAGAAAAAGACTGATCTACCCTGAAGAGGAGGGAATTCTGACAGCAAACTGCCTGTAGACATAATGTGCAATTCTTCCCTGGGTCTCCAGTCTGCAGGCCTACCTGCAGATTTTGAGGTTGCCATGTTGGGAAAAGTAGCAAAGGAGAAAGGACTTACAGAGTGTCTACATAAATTGGTTATGTGTAACACATAACAAGGAACAACAACTGCATTAGGCTGCAGGAGGCCTCTTCATGCCTCATGTTCTGGTGCAGGGTGACCTAAGCTTTGTCACCATAAACATTGTGCTCAAAGACGTAAAACCCCTTCATAGCACTGTGATGTAGCCAGACGTGTAGGCTCCTTGTAAGGCCTTAGTTCCTTCAGTAGCACATAGATAATAGACTAAAGATAACCACATGTTCTTGTTTTGTGAAACTCCCAAACTTCCACTGTTATCAATCCTTAGAATGACACCAGTTCCAGCTCACTGATTCACTTCCAGCTCACTGATTCACTCCACCATCACTCCACCCCTACCCTATAGATCAAAGTGATTGTAACCAATAAATAGTGTGGATGATCATAGCTCAGGGCTTTCACTGTCTCCTCCAAAGTAATGAGTGATGGCCCCCTGGTCCCACTATTTCTCTTAATCTGTCTTTTTCTCATTCCTTTGTCACCACTGAACACAGGGTATCCATGGGTGATGTAGGGCTTACAACTGTGTAAGCCAGTTTCTTAAATCCTGCCCCCCTACCCCATATATGTGTGTGTGTGTGTGTACACACACACACACACACACACACACACACACACAGAGTTCTCCAGAGAAACATAACCAATTGGATATATATATATATATATATATATATATATATATATCCAGAGAAACAGAAAACTCTGACTAATAATAGATGCTATTCCTAGACCCTATAGTTTATTCATGCCCATTTTTGGACATCAGATTTTTTCCCCCTACATTGTAGCCCATGAAATATATACTTTTAGGCCTTTTAAAATCTACAGATTCCCTTCCATCCCTTTCTTTTGATTATACTTTTTCTATTGCAGAACCTAGGCTGTTTGATCTGTGGAATTTCCCATAGTCTGCATTTTGCCAACTGCATATTTATGGTACAAATCAGCATATCCTTCTGCCCTTTTTATTTTCTGCCGATTGGAATCCAGAGGCTTAATCAAATTCAGGTTTGATTCATTTGGCAAGATCATACATGCAGTGTGTTTTTCATCAAAAAGCATATACTGCCTTTTTCTTTTTGTGATTTTTGCAGCTATTGCTGCTCACCACTAGCTCATTGGGGGTTGCAATATGGTGCTATTCTGATTCTGTAATCCCTTTTCTTTTTCAAAACGGTGTTTCCAAATGGCTGCCTATTCTTAAATTTGATGGCAGGAAGAAATCAAAGTCACAACTTTGCTGTACACAAAGACCTTCAAATGCTCATCATCACTGTCACCTTTGAAAACCCACCACAACCACTGGAGCTAGTAACACTCAACTGCTGGGAGGAAACAAACACTAACAGCAAAATAACATTGCCTATTAGGATGGAAGACATTGCTGGAGGGAAAGGTAAAACTCTAGAGAGTAACCTTCAAAACTACTTGTGATGATAAGTCATAAGCTAATAATACACACCATAGCAGGATTTTACATGGATTATCTCATTTAGTTTTTCTAACCACCACCTAAGATACTCTTATCTCCGTTATAGGGAAATTGAGGCTTGGAGAGCTTCATGGATCAGCTCAATAAACTAGAGCTCAACAGACTTATATTAGATCAGTAGGCTAGGTCACACAACTAATAAACAACTTAAATTGGATTCAATATCATGATTCTAAAGACTATGCTTTTAACCATTACATACATGCAGGAAGAGTCCAGAAACAGTATGCAAGGTTTATGCAGAATTCTCAGCTTTCTCAGTTGTATTTGTTGCTGTCAGCACTGAGAGGACATTGAACAGATTAACAGTTGACCAATTCTAAGGCAAAAAATTACTGCATCCTCACCTTTGGGCAAAGAACATTCAGCTTTTTTTTTCTGAGACAGGATCTTGCTTTGTCAGCCAGGCTGGTTTGCAGTAGTGTGATCTCAGCTCACTGCAACCTCTACCTCCTGGGCTCCAGATCCTCCTGCTTCGGCCTCCTGAGTAAGCAGGACCACAGGTGTGCACCACAACCCAGGGCTAATTTTTTTTTTATAATGACTGGATTTTGCTAGGTGGCCCAGGCTGGTCTCAAACTCCTGGACTCAAGTGGTCAACCCACCTTGGTCTTCCAAAATGTTAGGATTACAGATGTGAGCCACTGTACCAGCCAATAACATTTTTTTTTTAAAGCAATGTATATGAAGCCTCTGTAATTAAAATTGTGATACTGGCACATGAATAGATGGCCTGAACAATGTGACAGAATAGAAAGTCCAGAAATAGAACTAAGGGACACAACAATTTAGCTAGCATATTATAAAAGTGGCATCTAAAGTAAGAAGGAGAAAAGTTGACCTTTTTTTGTCTCTGGAAATTTTAATTTGTTCTGACAACAAAACTAACACAGCATGAAAATTTAAGCCCTCAAGCTAGGCAAGACACTGATGGCCCTTGGAGAAAGCACCAGGGCACCTGGCAGGAGGCGCTAAGATGGGTTCTTGGTCGGAAAGGAATGAGGCACACAAATAAACTGTGGGAAAGATTTAGGTGTCAACGCCCAAGCCAGAATAGCGATAAGGATGGACAGTCTCAGACTTAGTCTGTGTTTAAAAAGACTGAAATACCCTTCTCTGCAATTATGAGGGAGAGGTGTAGGGGAAGGGAGGCAGGCAGCTTACTACTTGCCCTTCACTAACCTATAGGATCTGAGAGCAAAGTTAAATAGAATGAGGCCGGTTGCAAGCTTTGGGAAGAGGTGGTGCTCCTCAGGGTAAATGAGTCAAACCCTGGTCTTGGAATTCAGCTTCCAGGGCCAGAATAGCATCTCTTCCTTCTGCGAAGGTCACCTGAGCTCACAGGACTGGGGATGTTGGCTTCGGACCCTCCCGATCCCTGGTTGTTGAGATTCAAAAGCCTTGGAGCAGTGAAGAAGTGTCTTTCCAGGATTTTCTTATCCAATCAGTCAGCAGCCAACTTTCCTGGAAGAATGTCCTTTCTACTCAATCTGCCCAGGAAGGTGGGAATGTGGCCAGCCCTCAGGTAGGGCCTCTGGGAGGCCTCTGCGTTCCTGGCTGGAGAGTGCACTCAGTTTGCAGAGGCTTGGAACTCCCAATCGTCCACCTCCAGCTCTTCCAGGTTTGTTACTCGGCCAAAGATTCCCCTGCGGTCCTGAGACTGGCTGCCCTCAAAACTGCTGATGGGGGTGACAGGACAAAGCAATTCAGGCAAAGACTCTGAGGCACGTCGCTTGATCTGCTTGAAAAAGAGTAGTTCAGGAGGGTGCTGGTGCTCTGCCTGGCATCTGGGTTGCACTGAAGGCACTGCTCCACAAAGTGTTGGAAGTGGGAGGAGAAGGTTCGGTGGTAAGGGTGAGTGGGCGAGTTGCCATTGGAGGGCCAGGGGGTGCTGGTGGTCAGGCTTTCATTCAGGCCAGAGTTGGCCACTGAGCATGAAGGGCTCATGGTCAGCTCCTTGGAGAGGATGGTGCTGGTATCCAACAGGCAGGGCACTGTGTCATTCAATTTCTCTGCAGCATCTCGGTAGCAGGCATATCCTTAAAAGGGGACGTGGCCATTGGCCAGTTCACACACCGTGATTCCCACACTGTAGATGTCAGCCTTGGCATCATAACCCTGGAGATTATGACATGGAGAACCTTGACACTGTACTAGGAAAAGTCGTGGACGACTCACTGCCACTGCTGGTGGCTTATCATGCTGAGGTTGCTGCGCAAACCAGACAGGTAGATCTCCCCATCCACAGAGATCAGGATGTGGCTGGTTTTGACACTCCTGTGTACATATCCGATGTGGTGGATGTAGTTGAGGGCATTCAGCACCCCTGCAGGATGTAAGTGATCGCCAGCTCATTCATGCCATCCATGAAGTGTGTACAGATGAGATCCTTTGCAGAACCATACACCATTAATGATGTGACAACCCACAGCTCATTGTCTGCAATAAAGGTGGCTCGATATGGCACAATATTGGGATGTTTGAAGAGTCTAGAGATATGCAGCTTGCCCTGCAATAATGTTACCATCTCACTGGAACAAGCTTCCAGGTTAATCCTCAGTGCAGTCATATACTCTCCCATTAGTTTGTACCTGGCTAGATTCAAAGTCGTCAGATCCTCAAATCCTTTGCCTACCACAGTGAGCAGTTCATAACACCATCCCTCTGGCAGAAAGCTACTCATGATCTCCTGATTAGAAAAGGATGCTATCGACTCTGAGATCACCTCCTTGGTCCTGATTTGCTCTGGTTTACTTACAAGGAAAGACATGAGTTCCTACTGTGTAGACCTACTTCAGTTTCAAAAACTTAAACCCGTTCATAGAGTTAGCGAGCAGTCCTGACCGTCTCGGCTCTGCCTCCTCAGTTTTATGACTGTGCAGCCCAAAAGTTGACTTTTAATAAATAGTATTGGGATAACTAGATGGCCACTTGGAAAAAATAAAATATAAAATTAGATATTTTCTTCACACCATGTAACAAGATAAATTCCAAATGAATTAAATAGCTAAGTATAAAAAGTGAAATCACACATTATTAGGGAAAAGTATAAGAATTCTTTTACAATCTGGAAGTTCGAATAATCTTTCCACCTATGACTCAAAGTCCAGAAACAATGAACAAAAAGAAAGAATAAATTTGACTACATAAAACAAAAACAAGGCAAAAAAAAAACCACTAAAAGCCAAGCCAAGTTAGAAGAAAAATGACAAATGGAAAAATATATTTGCAAATTATATCACAGACAACACTAATATCTCCAACATCTAAAAATAGAGAAAAGATCAAAAGCAAAATGGGCAAAGGATATAAATAGCCACTCAAAGAAGAAACTAAAATGGCAGTTGACAGACCGGTGCTGGCAACACGGGAGTGGCTAACGCATCCTCTTTCCGTTCCCAGGGTTTGGGCCTAGCCTCTGACAGTGGGAAAAGAAAATGGCTTTGCTGTGCTACAACTGGGACTGTGGTCAGTGCTTCAATCCTGAGACCAATTCCAATGATGCTTGCACATACCACCCAGGTGTCCCAGTTTTTCATGACGCATTAAAGGTTTGGTCTTGCTGTAAGTGAAGAACAAATGATTTTTCTGATTTCTTTTTTATTTATTTATTTTATTATTATTTTTTAAAGATGGGGTTTCACCATGATGGCCAGGCTGGTCTTGAACTCCTGGCCTCAGGTGATCCACCCACCCGGCCTACCGAAGTGCTAGGATTACAGGCATGAGCCACTGCACCTGGCCCAATTTTTCTGATTTCTTAAGCATCGTATATTGTACAAAAGGTAGATATGACAGTGAGAAGCCACCTGAGCCAGTCAAATCTGAAGTCAAGACTACTGAGAAGAAAGATCTGAATTGAAACCCAAATTTCAGGAACACATCATTCAAGCCCCTAAGCCAGTAGAAGCAATAAAAAGGCCAAGCCCAGATGAACCAATGACAAATTTGGAATTAAAAATATCTGCCTACCTAAAATAAGCACTTAATAAACTTAAACCATCATTAGGGAATGAAGAAGATAAGAAAAAAGAAGACAAAGATGAAATTAAGATTGGGACCTCATGTAAGAATGAAGGGTGTTCAAAGACATATTGGGGCCTAGAGAGTCTAGAAGAAGTCTGTGTGTATCACTCTGGAGTACCTATTTTCCATGAGGGAATGAAATACTGGAGCTGTTGTAGAAGAAAAACTTCTGCTTTTAATACATTTTTAGCCCAAAAGGGCTGTCAACCAGGAAACACATGTGGACTAAAAAGGATGCTGGAAAAAAAGTTGTTCCACGTAGCCACGACTGGCATCAGACTGGAGGTGAAGTTACCATTTCAGTATACAATAAAAATTCACTTCCAGAACTTAGTCGAGTAGAAGTAAACAGCACATTGTTAAATGTGCACAATTGTATTTGAAGGAGAGAAATAATTTGATCAAAATGTGAAATTATGGGGTGTGAGTGATGTAAATTGAAGTTATATATCTATGACTGCAACAAAGATTGAGATCACTGTGAGAAAAGCTGAACCGATGCAGTGGGCAAGTCTTGAAGTTCCTGCAGCAAAAAAGGAGGAAAAACAAAAAGACGATAAAACAAACTGAGTGGGAGATGGGAGGAAGGCAATTATATATTTCAGAATTCTTAATATTGTGTGAAGTGGCGGCTTGCTGCTGTAATCTTTTGTTCTGTTGTTGTGTTACTGAATCTGGCATTTCAGGGTTAACATTAGGTCCTTAAAAGCCAAAGTCAGTTTGTCTTTTTGTACCTCTCATCTTTCTTTTGTCTTATGTAAGATTGATTATTAATTTCTCCTTACTGGTAGGAACCATAGCTGTGTTCTGAACTTGAAGACCCTGCAAAATAGCCTATAACCACAACTGCAGTATTTCTATTTCTGTTAAGCAGAGAAATATTAAGGAACATGTTTTTTTATGTCTATTATTCCACAATTAGTAAAGCAGAATGAAATATCAAATTTTAATAAGTTTTTTCATGGATTTGTGTTCTTACATAACTTGAAAATACTGAAAATATTTAAGGAAGAAATGAAGCTCTGCAGGTTTTTCTATGTGGGATGATTACTTTTTTAAGGAGGATTAATTCTGAGGTAGTGAAGTAAAGGGGAATGTATAAATTGTTTAACAAATTAGAATTTGTTTACAACTACTTGAATTTTTAAATGATGTCAAAACTCAGATTACTTGCCAAGCAGTATGCTGTAAGAGTATAGAAAATATATGCCGGCCGGGCGCGGTGGCTCAAGCCTGTAATCCCAGCACTTTGGGAGGCCGAGGCAGGTGGATCACGAGGTCAAGAGATCGAGACCATCCTGGTCAACAAGGTGAAACCCCGTCTCTACTAAAAATACAGAAATTAGCTGGACATGGTGGTGCATGCCTGTAGTCCCAGCTACTTGGGAAGCTGAGGCAGGAGAATTGCTTGAACCCAGGAGGCGGAGGCTGCGGTGAGCCGAGATTGCGCCATTATACTCCAGTCTGGGTAACAAGAGAGAAACTCCGTCTCAAAAAAAAAAAAAAAAGAATACAGAAGTATCAATTTGGTTAAAATTCACCATTTTATAAGACTAAGCAATAATCTTAAAAATCTCTTTCCTGAATATTTAAATGTGTTTGTATGGTGTTATGACTAAATTGTTACTGATTTAGAGACTAAACCCTCTTAAAACCTTTAGTTAAATATAAACAGAAATTATATATATCTTGCCTCCCTGATGGAAAACTACATAAAATTGTAAACATAAAAGGTTTGTGGAGGCCAGGTGTGGTGGCTCACACTTGTAATCCCACAGCACTTTGGGAAGCTTAGGTGGGCGGATCACAAGGTCAGAAGATTGAGATCATCCTGGTTAACACAGTGAAACCCCATTTCTACTAAAAATACAAAAAAGTTAGCTGGGCTAATTTTGTAAAAATACAAAATTTAGCTGGACTACAGGCCTTGGTGGCACGGGCCTGTAGTCCCAGCTACTCAGGAGGCTGAGACAGGAGAATCACTTGAACCCAGGAGGTGGAGGTTGCAGTGAGCTGAGATCGCACCACTGCACTCTAGCCTGGGTGACAAAGTGAGACTCTGTCTCAAAAAAAAAAACAAACGGTTTATGGAATTACATTAGGATATCAGAAAACTAAACATATGAACTTGCTTTATTACATGTTAAATAAAATAGCTTAATTCTTTTGGAGTTTTTTAAAAAACTAATTTATGAAGAGCTTTGTAATTCTAGTGATATAATGTTGATTATATATTGTTCTTTATAGTAAATATAGGTAACACAGAATTAGATCATTTGGTTAGGTTTTGAGGCAGTACAGCGCTCAAGAAGAAAAATCAGGAAATATTATGAAGGCCAGAACTCTGGAAGAACTTAGAAAGTTTGGGAATAAATTAAACTTATAAAGATTTAAAATAAAAATAAAAGGGTTTCTTTTCCAAACCCCTTGAGTGTTTTCTTTTCCTTGGTATTTATGGAATTCTTACAAAAAAATTTTGCAGAAGTACTATTTTCATTAATAAAGCATATATATCATTCTATTACCATTGGCAAATAACTTAGATGAAATTAATATAATTGTTCAAAGGTTTAGCTCTGTTACAAATAAAAACAAAAAGATCTGGCAACCAGACTTTCATAATGTTACACTACCATGACAAGAAACTCTGGGCAGTAAAAGTTGGACCCACATAGAGTGCATAAGCATCTAATACCTTGAGACGTATTTAAAATTTTTCAAGTTGTCTTTCATGATTTAGGAACCATTTAGAGACACGAAGTCTTTATGGGTTGGGGAAAAGGTTAGTTTGATTAAAGGTAATGATTAATATACTTTTTTTTAATACTTCCTTCTGAGGCTGTTTTCCCCTAAACATATCTTAATCTGTTATATGTGATTGAAATATTATTTAAAGCAATGAGTTCTTGTAAACTCAGATTAGTTACATTGATCAAAACATTGATTTTTTTTAAATCTACACACACACACACACACACACACACACACACATATATATAGCTTTTATATTTAGTCTGTTTATATTAGTGACCATGGTATTTCATTTCTTATTGCTTAGGGAGTCTTTGAATTTGTTGTTCAGATAAAAATCTGAATGATATTTATCTTTGACTCATACATAAAGGGACAAAATTATTGTTAGGTAGCATATGTTTTACTATCAGTGTGTCAAAAAAAGTTAATAAAAATGCTTAGTCGAGTGAAATGTAGTGGAATTGCTGCCATAAAAAGAAATGACAAAGATCTGCATTTGTATGGCATAACCTCTATGATACTGTTAAATGAGGAAAAACAAGATGCTGAATAGTAAATATTATATGCATATCACCTTATGTTTAAGAAGGGGTGATCTGAGTATAAGGAATATGTGGAATACACACATATACATATACACATTTGTTCATTTTGCCAAGGTAATAAAGGAATTTACCCACTTTGTTTCTAGTGGTATGTAGTTTCACTTTTTATATTTAGCTGTCTTATCCATCGAATTTTAAAATATAGTTCTCCTTTTTTTTTTTTCTTTTTGAGTCAGAGTTTCACTCTTGTCACCCAGGCTGGAGTACAGTGGCTCAATATAGGCTCACTGCAACCTCTGCCTCTCAGGTTCAAGCAATTCTCATGCCTAGATCCCCCTAGTAGCTGGGATTACAGGGTTGCACCACCATCACTGGCTAATTTTGTATTTTTAGTAGAGACAGAGATTCACCATGTTGGCCAGGCAGGTCTCAAACTCTGGACCTCAGGAGATACTCCCACCTCAGCCTCCCAAAGTGCTGGGATTACAGGTTTGAACCACTGTGGCCAGCGAATTTTTATATACAGTTCTTAAACCAAAACCAAAACCAGGCTGGTCTCGAATTCCTGACCTCAAGTGATCTGCCCGCCTCGGCCTTCCAATGTGCTGGGATTACAGGCATGAGCCACCACACCTGGCCTAACTTAAGTGGTTTTAACTGTGGCACATGCCTACAGTTCCAGCTACACAGGAGGCTGAGGCAGGAAGATCACTTGAGCCCAGCCAGGAGTTCAAGGCCAGCCTGGACAAGATGACAAGACTTCCGTCTGTCTGTCTGTCTGTCTCTCTCTCTCTCTCTGAAAAGCTTTTCTTTTCTTTTTTTAAATTTATTGAGATGGAATCTCCCTTTGTTGCCCAGACCCTGCCCAAACTCCCTCTGTTGCCTGGAGTCCCCCTCTGTTGCCTAGAAGAATTGCTTGAACCCGGGAGGTGGAGGTTGTGGTGAGCCAAGATCACGCCATGTCACTCCAGCCTGGGCAGCAAGAGCAAAACTCCATCTCAGAAAAAAAAAAAAATTACAAGTTTAGCCATGTTAACCTTCACAGCTCCCACTGCTAGTTTCTTACACTCTTTTCCTCCTGATCAAAAATTCTTTCAGGAAGAACATCTAAAAACCTAACTGACATTAGGGATAAATGACTACTGAGATGAACTAAAATAAAAATAATGCTTTAAGTATTCTCTAATGGTAGAATGTGAACCATCAACGACAAGATTTTTTTTCTTTTTTTTTTTTCATTTTTAGAGACAGTCTTTTTCTATTGCCCAGGCTATGTAGTGCAGTGCTGCAATGTGATCATAACTGACTGCAGCCTCGAACTCCTGCCCTCAAGCAATCCTCCCACCTCAGCCTCCCAGTGTTAGAATTACCGGTGTGAGCTACTATGCCCAGCCATGTTTTGTTTTTTAAGGGAGCACTTACTTATTTTTTAATCATTTCACATAGCTGCCTAAGTTACCTTAAGCTTCTTCTTCTAAATTTTTTTTTTTGAGATGGAGTCTCGCTCTGTCACCCAGCCTTGCGTGCAGTAGTACGATCTCAGCTCACTGCAACCTTCGCCTCCCAGGTTCAAGTGATTCTCCTGCCTCAGCCTCCTGAGCAGCTGGAACCAAAGGAATGCACCACCACACCTGGCTAATTTTGGTATTTTTAGTAGAGACAGGGTTTCACCATATTGGCCAGGCTGGTCTCGAATTCCTGACCTCAAGTGATGTTCCCCCCTCGTCCTTCCAATGTGCTGGGATTACAGGCATGAGCTACCGCACCCAGCCTAACTTAAGTGGTTTTAAGATAAACATGAAACAGAAATCATTTTGTCACCCATTTCCAACTAGAGAGTAGCCTAGTTGTTACTTTATCACGTGATAAAGAGGCCTGGTAGAGGGGCGGGCGCGGTGGCTCATGCCTATAATCCCAGCACTTTGGGAGGCCGAGGTGGGTAGATCTTGAGGTCTAGAGATCGAGACCATCCTGGTCAACAAGGTGAACCATCGTCCCGAGAATGATCCAAGATGGCTGATCACTAACATCTCGGGATTGTAGCACCCAGTGAAAGCACAGAGAACGAGAGGACGCCACACTTTCAGACAAATTTTTGTCACTCACGGACCAGAAGATTCCCAGTGGAGGAGCCCCATGGGTCGCCAGGGCGACTCTTGTGGCTGGCACAGCGGTTTAGCCAGCACCTCGGTGCAGCAGCTCTTGGTGCAGAGTAAACGGGACTGGTTCCCCTTCTGACCGACGTTTGGAGCTCTGGGAAGGCAGAGTCGTCTATTATGGACTCAAGAAGGAAGCCACACCGGAGATTCCCAGGCAGAAAAGCACCATCAGTCTTAACGCTGCTGTTCGGCCAGCACAGTGGGTTGCTCAGATTTCGGCCCTGGGAATTAACAAGTTGGAGTCCACTCAGAGACCTAATCTGAAAGTTGGTAATTACAAAGACGACAGGTGGATAAACTTAAAACAATGGGAAGAAACCAGCGTAAAAAGGCTGAGAATACTCAAAATCAGAATGCCTCTCCCTCTACAGAGGATCACAGTTCCTCATCAACAAGGGAACAAGGCTTGATGGAGAATGAGTGCATTCCATTAACAGAATCAGGCTTCAGAAGGTGGATAATAAGAAACTTCTGTGAGTTAAAAGAACATGTTGTAGCCCAATGTAAAGAAATTAAGAACTTTGAAAAAAGGTTTGATGAAATCCTAATGAGAATAGACAATTTAGAGAGGAATATAAGTGAATTAATGGAACTGAAGAATACA
>CM052659.1:85262753-85283095 GCA_028533165.1 Leontopithecus rosalia
TTTTCTTTCCTTCTCTCCTAACAAAAAAATAAAAATAAAAATAAAACAAAAACAAAACTTAGGTTGGGCTCGGCGGCTCACGCCTGTAATCCCAGCACTTCGGAAAAAAAAAAAGAAGCATAATGTTGGCATCTGCTTGGCTTCTAGGGAGGCCTCAGGAAACTTTCAATCATGGCAGAAGGCAAAGGGAAAGCAGGCACATCTTACATGGCTGGATCAGGAGGAAGAGTGAGGAGGGGAGGTGCCACATACTTAAAAAAAAAAGAAAGAAACATCGTCTCTACTAAAAATACAAAAATTAGCTGGCCATGGTGGCGTGCACCTGTAGTCCCAGCAACTTGGGAGGCTGAGGCAGGAGAATTGCTTGAACCCAGGAGGTGGAAGTTGCAGTGAGCCCAGATCGCGCCATTGCACTTCAGCCTGGGTAACAAGAGCAAAACTCCATCTCAAGAAAAAAAAAAAAAAAGGCCTGGTAGAAATCTGGCAGGACTTTGAAGGGAGTCTGGTGCTAGACTGCCTGGGTAGTTTTCTGATTTTTTTTTTTAACCTATGATATTTAAGGTATACAACATGATGTTTTGACATACATAGTGAAATGATATAGTCAAGCCCATGTCATCATCACACAGTTACCTTTTTCCCCCTCACACCACATCGTTTTTTTGTGAGTAGCTAAAATCTAATCTCTTAGCAAATTTCTAGTATACAATAACTATTATTACCTATAGTCCTCATGCTGTACATTATATCTTTATACTTATTCATCCTACATAAATGCAACTTTGTACCCTTTGACCTACATCTCCCCTAAACACCTTTCTACTGTTTATGTACTCTACTTTTTTAAAAAGAGCCTACATGTGAGAGTATGCAGTATTTGTCTTTCTGTGCCTGGCTTATTTTACTTAATGTAATGTCCTCCAGGTTCATCCATGTTGTCACAAATGGCAGGATCTTCTCTTTTAAGGATAAATAATATTCCATTGCACATACACAATGTCATCCATTCATCCATCCTAGGCACACTTAGGTTGTTTCTATATCTTGACTATTGTGAACAATGCTGCAACAAACATCAAGGTGCAGATATCTCTCTGAGGTGCTAATTTCATTTCCTTTGGGTATATACCCAGAAGAGGGTTTGCAGGATCATATCATAGCTCTATTTTTAATTTTTGAGGAACCGCCATACTGTTTTCCATAATGGCTGTGCCAATTTACATTCCTACTGAGAGTAGGTAAATGGACTAAATTTGCCAGTCAAAAGATAAATACTGCCTGGGTTATAATATACCATTATTTTGATATAACACACCATGTATTATAGTGTGATATATGACATTGTGTGACCTTGGCCAAGTTACCTATCCTTTGCATGCCTCAGCTTCCTCATTTGTAAATTAGGTCTGAAGACAGTACCTAGCTAAATGGTTGTTGTAAGGATTGAGTTAATACACACAGAGCAAATAGAGTGGCGTTTATCACATAATAAGGATTCAAATATAAGCCAGTATTATATTATCTTGACACCCCTCTTTTCTACAGGAATAATTAAGAATCAATTATTCATCCAAGCATTTAGGAATTAATTTTTAAAAATCAATTATCCAATTATATTTCTCAGAATTAAGATGTCTGAATATTTGAGAGGAGGCATTATGGCTACCTCTTGGCCAATCTTATGGTACAAATACAAAGTCCATATATTTTCCTTTCTTTTTTTTTTTTGGTAGAGACAAGGTCTCCTTATGTTGCCCAGTCTGGTCTTGAATTCCTGGACTCAAGTGATCCTCCTGTCTTGGCCTCTCAAAGTGCTGGGATTATACGTGTGAGCCACTGCAACCTGGCCATATATTTACCAAGTAATTACTATGCTTCACCTTGTGCGTAGGATTTGTGGATTATTTATTTATTTTTAACACAGAGTCTGCTGTGCTGTGCTGGAGTGCAGTGGTGCAATCACGGCTCACTGCAGTCTCGACGTCCTGGACTCAAGCTATCATTCCGCCTCTACTTCCCAAATAGATGGGACTTGCCCGGCCTGAAGCAGAACTACTGAGTTTTCTTCCTTTGGAGGTAGTAATCATACAATAAAGACCAAAAACTTAAATGATAATCACTCTTGCTGCTTTCTTCGGGACAAAATAGAATTCTGTAGTTCATCAATCCACCACTTCACTCCTCAAAGACTTTACCCCTTACCTAGTTTTCCCTTTTTGGTCATAAATGTTAGGACTTTATATACAAAGCCCTGTCTATTAATGTGAGCTTTCTCCGTTCAAGTCCAAAAGCTTATAAGCGCCACTCCGTGGATAAGAAGGGGATGGGGCCTGCTATATGCTGTAAGTACCTCTTACATTGGACTCAGGATTGTTCTGGCTGGCAGTTTATAAATGTCTTCATCTACCCGTCCCATCGCCAATTTTTCTTGCCCCAAACATTTACCCCTGAGTATAAGAAGCCAGGTGAGGGGGTGGGACTCGCCCAGTCTTTCGTTGGAAAGAAGTGTAGACATGTCAGTAAGACACAGCATACAAAGGCTGCATGTGCTGATTTGAACTCGCGCCTCACTAAAACATTGAAATCAATGGTCAACACGAGGGGAGGGGATAAGGAGCCTGAGGATTGGTTTGCCCCGCGGGATGGTCCGTGCCCGGCCTCCGGAGGCCGGGTGCCCGCAGGCAGAAGTAAACAGAGCTAGTACGCCTGCGCACGCCGTTCGCGCGTCACTAGACGCCCCGGTCCTGCGCTTCCGACGCTCCCTACCTTGGTCCGGCTGCTCTGGGACGCCGTCTACAAACAGAAGAGAGGTGTCAACCTTTTACCCTAGGGGTAGGATTTTTGGTGGAAGCCGGGCGTACGGTCGGAAACGCCCCCTTCTTCCTCCTGGGCGGGGCAAGCGAGATTAAGTCCCCGGCCTGCCGGGCGCTGTACCTATGTGAGAAATGGCTGGCTGTGGGGGAGGCAGCGCGGCCCGTACTGTACTTCTGGGGTCCGCTGAAGTTTGCAATAAGGGGTTGCAGAGAAAGGGGCAGTGTGAGCGGCGCCGGCTGAAGGCGATGGTGTCGGAGCAGCTCAGCCAGGATTTGCTCAGGTAGGAGGAGGCGGGAACTCTGGCTGCTTCAGTTCCTAAATCGCCCACCTCCGCCGCGAAGCTGTGGCTTCTTTCGGCTCTGCCTCCCCATCCCTCCGCACTTTGTTCTCTTCGCCTCAGGCGACAGCGGAACGTTCGTCATTCTCCCCACTATTCCAAAAGTGGCTTCACTCGCCTTGTATGACCAGTCCCGAGCACCTCGACACCATCTACCAGATGCAAAGGGAAAACAAAAATTAAAGGCTGTTATGTGCAGCACCAGTTTCCTAGAAATATCTTAACACAGGCAAGCTTGGTTGTTTCAAATCACTAAGGTCGGGGTGGATCCAGGTTCTGAAACTTACATAATTTTTAAAATAAGCTTATACAATTTTAAGAAAAACAATAAAATTAGAAAAATGATTATTTGAAATGAGGAAATAACAATACTATAGTCTTGGAGGTCTCTTCTGAGCTCTCTTTAAATAATTTACCAGAAACGCTTCTATAGAAATACTTCCTGATTGCGACCTGGCTTCCTCTCTCCACCTAGAGCTCTCTATAGCTCCCAGCAACTCTCAGCTCCTGTGAACCCCAGCAAATGGAGGGTTGTTCCGACGTTAAAACTTTGTAAGTCTCATGGATATCCCACTCGGGTGATTGGGAATCCAGCTAAAGTCCTGTCAGCTTACAAAGAAAATGAAGCTTAGAAATATGACCTAGCGAATTTACATTTCCTGCAAAACATGGATTCTTAAATTTTAGCATACATTAGAATTACCTGGAGGGCTTGTTAAAACACAGGTTTACTGAGTCCCAGACCATACTTACTGATTCAGTTCGTCTGAGTTGGGACTGAAAATTTCCATTTCTAACAAGACTTCAGGTGATGCTAATAGTGCTGGCTAGGGTGACTCTATGAGAACCACTAAAGTAAACATAATTACTAATAATAACTAAACGTTGTGCACCAGTCTACCTTTTTTTTTGGTGAGTCTCACTTTGTTGCTCATGCTCAAGTGCAGTGGTGTGGTCTTGGCTCACTGCAGCTTCCACCTTCCAGGTTCAAGCGATTCTTCTGCCTTAGCCTCCAGAGGAGTAGTTTGGACTATAGGTGTGTGCCACCACGCCCGGCTGATTTTTGTATTTTTAGTAGAGATGGGGTTTCACCATGTTGGCCAGGCTGGTCCTGAACTCCTGACTTCAAGTGATCTGCCCTCGGCCTCCCAAAGTGCTGTGATTACAGGCATGAGCTGCTGCACTCGGCCAGCATTGTACATTTCAAAGTGCTTTCTGTCAAAAAGTCATCTGTACCTAAGGCTCTGGTAGCTATAAACAGAATTTATTAAAGTAAAAAGTTCCTTTAATTTGGGCCTATCTCCCGGGGAAGGTACTTTGTCTCTACCAGGGAGGGACTGATGAGAAAGATGGGAAATATAATTCTAAAGTTGTTAACATTTCTAGGGCTAATCTCTAAGGATGAGATGTTCCCTTTTTCAGTGGCTTTATTCTTCTCCTTGCTTTGTGAGCCTTAACGTGTCATGAATATACGGAGGGTAACACATCTAATAGAAAATGAGGTTAAAAGTATTGCTAGTGAACAATTTATCCTTGTCTTATTTACAACTGAGACTAGGACTCAGAACTCCCAAATTCTTATAGGTGTAGTAGGATTTTAAAAAAAGAAAACACAGCAGAAAAATGCTCACCCAACCACCTTAAATGTTATACTAAGTTTATCTTCTCCAAGCATAGCAATATCATTTATTTATTCTACAAATACTAACAAAGTATTTAGCACCAACCATGTACCTATTCCTGTACTAGGTCCTAAGTAATAAAGGTTAATAAAACATGGCTTTGCTGTTTGTGCTTACACTCTAGCGAGAGAGGCAATGGTTACAAAAGTGATAGTTGTGGTGGGGTGAGTTGGGGAAGACTTTATAGGGTGACATTTGAGTGAGCTCTTAGGGACTGATTAAGAATTGATTAGGCAAAGATTGAGAAGGGAGAAGTAGAGGATATCTAGAGGGGAATGACTTTTGCAGAAGCACAGAAATTTGAAAGAGCTTGATTTATTTTGAGAAAGCAAGTCATGTCAGACTCTTCCAAATGGTAAGGAACAGAGACGCTCCTAGGTTACCTGAAGTGATACGATATGTAGAGAAGTGAGGAAAAGCGGGAAACCGTTTCAGTATTCAAAAAACCAGCTTTGATGTAGAACTGGAAAGGTGTTCGGGATATGATAATAGTCATACAATAGGACCATATTGGCAAATGGACTGTTATTCGGGGCAGTTGTAAAAAAACAAAAAATAATATTTATTGTTATCCTACTATTTGCTATATACACTGGGCTTACATGAAATGTTTTACTTGTTTCTGTCATGAATCCTGTGAGGTAAGTCTTGTTATCATTCTCATTTAACACATGAGGAAACTGAATGTTAAAAAAGAAATGATGGTGGCACCTGTAGTGCCAGCTGCCTCGGAGGCTGAGGCAGGAGAATTGTTTCAGCCTGGGAGGTGGAGATTGCAGTGAGCTGAGATGGAGCCACTGCCCTCCAGTCTGGGTGACAGAGCAAGACTCTGTCTCAAAAAAAAAAGGTGATGGGTCAGAATAAGAATATTGGCAGTCTGGCTCCAAGGACTTTCAAATGACTTGTCCAGGATCACATAAGCAGAATATGAACCCAAGCAGTCTGCCTCCTCTACAGTAGCTATGCAAACTGATCTTCCAGTAACTTTGTACCTTCATCTCTGCTTCTCTCCTTATGCGTTTCTTTTTCTACCATAGATTTGCTTAGGAATGCTCTTCAGTGCCATCAGTTGGTTCTTGTTTATTATAGAATATCTCTGCTCAAGTTCTCCTGCTTTATTAACTCCTACACTGGCCAGTGACTAACCTTGGTTCAGCTCATTGTCCATTCAGATGTGATTAGGATGTAGGGGCATGTGGTACAAACCAGGGCCACATATAAATAATAAATGAATTTGGTAGCTTTATTTGGAAGGAGACTGAGTATGGCAGGCAATCAGAGTGACAGTAGGTGAGGCTGAATGGGTAGACTAAAACTAGATCATGGGCTTTCTTTCTCCAGTGAAATGTTTGTGATATATTCTAGAAGCAGTGGAGAACCATTAGCGTTTTTAAAATAGGGAATTAACATATTTGGATCTTGAATATAAGGAAAGAGAAATTGGAAACAAGGAGACCAGCTGGGAGATTTTATAATAGTCTGGGAATACGTAATGGCAGTGGAAATGGAACAATAGGCTTGGTGACTGATGACATGCTAGGGAACAGGGAAAGGGAAGCATTGAAAATGGCCCCAAATCTTAGGACGTTTGAAAGGGAAGCGTATAGCCTACTACCGTGCCACCCTGAACAAGCCTGATATTGCCTGAAAGGAAGGGGTGTAATGAATGTCCAGGAAGCTGTATCTGGAAAACAATTGGAAATATGTCTGGAGTAGAGGAGGGAAGTCGAATTAGCAGACTGGTATTATCACTAGCACCCGGTCATCCAAATATGAGAGAGATCCAAGTTATTGCCTTCCCTGCCAATTTTACCAACTCCTGCGAGTTTTATTACCTAAATATATTTTAAGTTCATCCCCTCTTTATCACCATTGATCCTCTCCTGGCTTCATTCATCTGTGGTAGTTTTCTCATCTTCATTCTCATTTTCATCTAACTCCTCTTCTACACAAATTTATATATTTTGAAAAATAAATTTACCAGTGTTTCAAAGCATTTGTAGAGCAAACACACGTGATAGCAATAATGTAGGCATACCCTTAGAATGACCCTGTATGGTGGGTGTACCTGCGTGTGTTACTAGCTAGGAAATCTGGGAGTGGCTGTCTCGGAGATTCCTTACTTGTCTGTGAGGACCACCTGAGCCTCTGGGCCCATTCTGTGGAACACAGGCAGTAAAGGGGATTGAAGCCCTGAGTTTGGGTTGTATAAAGGTTGCCAGGTGGAGGACAGTTAAGAAAAGGCTGTTAAGTGAAAATGCTGTATAAACTGCTATGCTGTTTTGCAAGGGATTGCCGTTTTCCTGCCCAGTCCACCACCACTGGACTGTAGGTAAGATGGATATCTTGCCCAGCCTGCCACCACTGGACTCTGTCCCCTGTATGTAAGCCCCTAACAAAAGCCCATGTCTCGTTTGCTGGCTCTGGGTTCCTTCTTTAGCCTCTTGAACCTGGTGCCTTCCCTATTGAGACTAAGAGAGGTTCAGCACACACAATTTTGTGACTCCTCTTTGACTGAAGATACAGTTAAGTTCTTTATCTCTTATTCTGTGAGGTCTCCTCTTTTTTCTGTCCCTGACCAAAATTTACGCTGTTGAATATATCACACACTTTAATTTTCAGACCTGGCTTCCCTACTATACTGTAAGCTCCCTGACCAACAGGGAGCTCCAGCCTGGGCAACAGGGTTAGACCCTGTCTCAAAAAGAAAAAAGAAAAGAAAAGAAATTTAATTGCCATTGTAGCAGTATTAAGAGGTAGGACCCTTAAGAAGTGTTTAAGCCAAGAGGGCTCTACCCTCATGGGTGGGATTGGTAATGTTATAAAAGGATTAGTTTGGCT
This sequence comes from Leontopithecus rosalia, assembly GCA_028533165.1. Taxonomy (NCBI): domain Eukaryota; kingdom Metazoa; phylum Chordata; class Mammalia; order Primates; family Cebidae; genus Leontopithecus; species Leontopithecus rosalia. Next base: position 85,270,428 of record CM052659.1, read on the forward strand.
CCTTCTTGCTTCCTTTCATCCTCTATCCTTCTACCATGTGATGACTTAGCAAGAAGACCCTTGCAGATGCCAGCACCTTGATGTTGGACTTCCCAGCCTCCAGAACTGTGAACCAATAAATGTCTGTTCATTATAAATTATCTGTTCTGTGGTATTCTGTTACAGCAGCACAGAATGGACTAAGTAGGTGAATACAGTAGTTGGCAAAGATGTGAGATGGAAAGAGGCTGGGCCTTGGCATCATTGAGCCTTTGCTCCAATCTGTCCTTCCTCTGGACTTTACTATTTGATGAGCCAGTAAACTCCTTAATGTGTATTCCAATCTAAGTCAGATTTTCGGATTTGTAACATACAAAATATACTTGAAAATAAAAGTGATTTTATCAAATAAAAAGCACTGTATTTTCACATTAACAATTTTTTTGAGATGGATTCTTACTCTGTTACCCAGGCTGGAGTGCAGTTGTGTGATCTTGGCTCACCACAGCCTCCACCTCCCAGGTTCAAGTGATTCTCCTGCTTTGGCTTCCTGAGAAGCTGGGACTACAGGCACATGCCACCGCGCCTGGCTAATTTTTGTATTTTTAGTAGAAACGGGGTTTCACCATATTGGTCAGGCTGGTCTTGAGTTCCTGACCTCTTGATTAGCCTGCCTTGGCCTCTGTAAGTGCTGGGATTACAGGCGTGAGCCACTGCACCTGGCCAACAATTTTATAACCTTTTTTTTTTCATTTAGTGAGTACTCATGGGCATCTATTAGCAACAAGGTGGATTCCCTCCTGACGGTTGTATGGCTACCAGCTGCAGTGCTTCCTTACTTGAGGGGTGGGGGATGGGAGGAAGGAAGGTGGGAGGAAGGAAAAAATTGAGTATTTGTACAGTTTGTATTTCAATTAAAGTTTGAGATCCCAACATATTTTTGTGTAACTTTTTTTTTTTTTTTAAATAAGACAGGGTTTTACCATGTTGGCCAGGCTGATCTTGAACTCCTGACCCTAGGTGATCCACCCACCTTGGCCTCCCAAAGTGCTGAGATCACAGGCGTGAGCTACCATGCCCAGCCATTTTGGTGTAACTTTAAAAATTACTTAGGAAAATAATTTATTGAAAATATTGACCAAACTAAGATGCATCTGTTTGCCCATTATTTTCAAGATTCTGAAAGCTTTTATGCTCTGAAGCATTTGTTTTGTCTATGGTAAAATAGGATCATTCAGTATCAGACATTGAACTCTCGCTGTATACTGAAGATACAGTTTTTGCCCTTGGGGAGTTCACTGTCTAGTAGGACGAAAGATACATAAAAATAATAATGATGCAATGACAAAAATGCCATAATAGAGATATGTACTGAGTGTGATGGCATTAGAGGAAGGAGCCATTAACTTGGTCTTGAGGGATCATGAGTGTCATTGGCAACTTTCCAAGCTTTCACAGTAATGGACATCTTTATCCATTACTTGCACCTCCTGTAGTGTACTGATGTGATGGCCAATTTTATATATCCTGTAATAGAGAAGTCCTCTGAGAATGCATACCTTGCTGATGATATTGCTATAGTGATATAATGTATTATTTAATATTTAGAGAATAAAATATATAGTTACTGCAAAGAGGCAAAAGATTACATATTTTTTGCCTTAAAATAGACGTTTCTATAACATCAAAATAGACATTTTCTATTATGATGTTGATTTCTGTTCTGTCACTCACATATACATGTAATCAGTGGGCTTTACTATAACTATGTACATCAGCAAAGGGATTTGAAAGGGTTTACCTCATGAATCCATCATTTTAATGATAGATTAGAGCACAATTCTATTTGTTCTAGTGGAAGACTGGAAAGAGCCTAAATGTCACATTTTTGACAGCCATGCCTGCATTTCAGACTTGGTAATTAACAGCCAGAACAAAGTAGCAGTTTCTAATCTGAATTTTCTACTGATATATGTGGTCTGTTGCTGTCATTGGCTGTTTACTTTTTTTTGCTTCAATTTAAGTAAAATAAAAATTAATTCTTTTCAATAATTAATGACCATGTCAACCTTTGCATTTTAAAAATCTAAAGAAGGTAGTACATCTAAAGGAAAATCAACATAAGTAGCAGAAAATAATTTTTTTATTATCAGAAGGAATTCATAAGAAAAAATATTTTGAAACAGTAGTCTTAGTCTTTTGGTGAAATTATCTTTGTTTTCACTATGAATATTAGAAAATTAGGCTCTAAGCCAATATTAAACAATGTTCTGAATGAACTGAGAACAAGCTCATTTTTATATTAACTTTATGGTGCCTCTATATTTTAGCTTATGTGTTATTTTAAACCTACTTTATAAAAATATGTTTTTGTTTCTTAGCATCACTAATTAAATTATGATTCCTTTTTATTTATAGGCTTCTAAGGGAAGAATTCCATACAGATGTTACCTTCTCTGTGGGTTGTACTTTGTTCAAAGCACACAAAGCAGTCCTTTTAACAAGGGTTCCGGACTTCTATTTTCATACTATTGGACAGACGTCAAATAGTTTAACAAATCATGAGCCTGTTGCTGTGGAGAATGTTGAAGCTTCAGAATTTAGAACGTTTTTACGGTAAGTGCTTTCTTTATCCATATAAGTCTAATATGTAATTGCTTATTTTTAACTTGTATGTTTTTATTTAATATATTTTCATATGTATTTTGTAATCTGATAAGAAAAATCCATTCACTCAAATTCTGAATTATCTTAGTAATTAGTATTAGTAGAGGCTAAGTATTAACATTAGGAGCTTAGTAATGGTAGAGGCTAAGCATTAACCTAAGACTGATCCTGAGAAAGGAGAAATGGTATGTGCTCTAGTAGTTTAAATGTGCCAAGGTTTCTCAGTAGTGGCACTATTGACATTCAGGTTGTATAATTATTTGTTGTGGGGACAATTCTGTGCATTTTAGGATGTTTAGTTGTGACTGAAATGTCTCCAGACATTGCCAGGTGTCCTCTGGGGGGCCTAATTGCCCCTTCTTGAGAACCATTGCCATATACTGACTTTTGTATTGTTGGTATGTGAAACTTTAAAGTATGTATATTTATAAAAATATAACATCATAACTATTTTAATTTTCATGGCTTATTTCTTAGTCCATTTGGGCTGCTATAACAAAATACCTTAGTCTGGGCAATTGGTGAACAACAGAAATTTATTGATCACAGTTCTGGAGCCTGGGAAGTCCAAGATCAAGGTGCCAGCAGATTCAGGGCCCGGTGAGGGTTAGTTTCTTGAAGATAGCATCTTCTCTGTGCCCTCACGTGGCAAAAGGGATAAACTTCCTTGGGTCTTTTTAATAATAGCACTGATCCCATTCAGGAGGGTGGAGCCCTCATGACCTAGTCATCTCTTAAATGCCCCACCTCTTCATACCACCACATTGGGGATTAAGTTTTATCATATGAATTTGGGGGATGGGGGGACACAAACAGTCAGACCATAGTAACTTGTATTTAGTCAAATTGTTTTTTGAAAACAGAACATCAGTTGGACTTTTTAGTAATTTTGGGGCCTCATTTTGAACTCAGAATTGTCATCAGCTAAATAATGGGAGAAATTAGTTTAAATTACTCTTCATTCTGTGCTTCATTTCTTTTTTGTGTTGCGTATTTCATTGTATGGCTATTCCATATTTTGTTAATCCATTCATGGCCTTAAATTGTTTCTATTAATACTTATTGACTTTTATGAATAATGCTGCCATAACACTTATATACAAATTTTTCTGTGAACCTATGTTACTATTTTTCTTGAGTACATACCTAGGAGTGCAATTGCTAGGGCATATATATGGTAATTATGTTTAACCTTTTGAGGAACTACTAAACTGTTTTCCAGACTGGTTATAACTGGTTCCAAACTGGTTGCCCTTTTAAAATTGGTTTGTCTTCATTTTATTGACTTATAAGTGCTCTTTATATATGTTGTAATATTAGACTCATCACACACATGATTTATAAATATTTTCTCCCATTCTCTGGATTGTCTTTTCACTTTCTTGATGTTATAATTTATGACACAAAAGTTTTAAATTCTTTTTTTTTTTTTTTTGAGATGGAGTTTCGCTGTTGTTACCCAGACTGGAGTGCAATGGCATGATCTTGGCTCACTGCAACCTCTGCCTTCTGGGTTCAAGCAATTCTCCTGCCTCAGCCTCCTGAGTAGCTGGAACTACAGGAGCTCACCACCATGCCCAGCTAATTTTTTTTATTTTTAGTAGAGACAGGGTTTCACCTTGTTGACCAGGATGGCCTCGATCTCTTGATCTCGTGATCCACCCACCTCGGTCTCCCAGAGTGCTGGGATTATAGGCGTGAGCCACCGTGCCCGGCCTAAGTTTTAAATTCTTTTGCAGTCAGGCTGGGTGCAGTGGCTCACGTCTGTAATCCCAGCACTTTGGGAGGCCAAGGTGGGCAGATCACCTGAGGTCAGGAGTTCAAGACCAGCCTGGCCAACATGGTGAAACCCCGTCTCCATTAAAAATACAAAAAAAATAGCTGGTCATGGTAGTGCATGCCTGAAATCCCAGCTACTCGGGAAGCTGAGGCAGGAGAATCGCCCGAACCCAGAAGGTGGAAGTTGCAGCGAGTGGAGATCGCGCCACTGCACTCCAGCCTGGGCAACAGAACAAGACTCCTGTCTCAAAAAATAAAAATAAAAATAAAAATAAATTTTATATAGTCTAGATTATCTAATTTTTCTTTCTTTCTTTCTTTCTTTCTTTTTTTTTTGAGACAGAGTTTCGCTCTTGTTACCCAGGCTGGAGTGCAATGGTGCAATCTCGGCTCACCACAACCTCTGCCTCCTGGGTTCAGGCAATTCTCCTGCCTCAGCTTCCTGAGTAGCTGGGATTACAGGCATGCGCCACCATACCCAGCTAATTTTTTGTATTTTTAGTAGAGACAGGGTTTCACCCTTTTGACCAGGATGGTCTTGATCTCTTGATCTCGTGATCCACCCGCCTCAGCCTCCCAAAGTGCTGGGATTACAGGCGTGAGCCACCGCGCCGGGCCCGCTTATCTAATTTTTCTTTTGTCACTATGTTTTGGTGTGATGGCTAAGAAACCATTGCCTAATCCAGGGTTTTGAAAATTTACTCATTAATATGGTTTGGATTTGTGTCTCTACCCAAATCTCATGTCAAATTGTGATCTCAGTGTTGGATGAGGGGCCTAGTGGGAGGTGATTGGATGATGGGGGTTGGATTTCTCCCTCGCTGTTCTCATGATATTGAGTTCTCAGGAGATCTGGTTGTTTACAAGTGTGTAGCACCTCCCTGCTGTTCTCTAGAGCTCTTCCTCATTCTCTGGCCAGGTAAGACATGCTTCCTTCTTCTTCACCATCTGCCTTGATTGTAAGTTTCCTGGGGCCTCCCCAGCCATGCTTCCTGTACAGCCTGGGGAACTGGGAGTCAATTAAACCTCTTTTCATCATAAATTACCCTGTCTTAGGTAGTTCTTGATAGCAAAGCAAAACCAGACTAATACACTTATGTGTGTGTGTATGCATATATATTTTTTGAGACAGGGTTTTGCTGTGTTTCGTAGGCTTGTCTGTAACTCCTGGGCTCAAGTGAGTCTCCCAAGTAGCGGAGATTATAGGCATGTGCCTCTATGCCCAGCTTACTCCTGTATTTCCTTCTTAGAATTTTATGGTTTTATATTTTTAGCTCTTACATTTAGGTCTATATCCATTTCGAGTTAATTGCCATGTATCATGTAAGGAAGGGGTCTAGCTTCATACTTTTGTATGCAGATATGCAGTTGTCAATAGCACCAATTTTTTTCCTCCTCCACTCCCTTCTTTTCCTCAGATTTTCTGGACACCCTTAATGAAAATCGGTTGCCCATTGCTGTGGACTACAGTTGTCTCAACCCAAAATTTATATGTTGAAGCCTTAACCCTCAGTGTGATAGTAGACGAAGATGGGGCCTTTGGGAGATAGGTTGAGATGAGTTCATGAGGGTGAGGTCTTCTTAAGGATTAGTGCCTATATAAGAAGACTCAGGGCGGGTACAGTGACTCATGCCTGTAGTCCTAGAACTTTGTGGGGGCTGAGTTGGGTGGATCACTTGAGTCCAGGGGTTTGAGACCAGCATGGGCAACATGCCAAAACCCAATCTTTATCAAAGATACAAAAAATTAGCTGGGTGTGGTGGTGTGCACCTGTAGGCCTGGCTACTCAGGAGGCTGAAGTGGGAGGATCACTTGAGCCTAGAGGCAGAGGCTGTAGTGAGCCAAGATCATGCCACTACATCAGCCTGGGCAACAGAGTAAGACTGTATCAAAAAAAAAAAAAAAAAAAAAGAAAAAAAAGAAGAGGCACCAGAGAGCTTATGTGCACACCTACTCTATCCCTGCCATCTAATAACACAGTCAGGCAATGGTGTCTGGAAGCCAGGAAGCCCTCACCCGAACCCAACATGCTGGCACTTCATCTTGGTCTTTTAGCCTCCAAAAACTGAGATATAAATTTCTGTTATTTAAGCTACTCAGTCTATGGTATTTCATTATGGCAACCTAAGCTAATTCACCAGTAAATGTGAGGGTTTATTTCTGATTTCTCAGTTATTTTCCATTGGTTGGTATGTCTGTCCTTAGGCCAGTATCACTCATCTGTTTTTGTATGAGAAGTCAGTTGGATTTTTGTGTTTTTATGTCCTTATGTTTCTTTTATATCTATCCTTATATCCCAGAAGTTTTTTAGATGCCAGTCTTTTAGTTATTTGCTGACATGGTTTTTGCCTATAATAAAAATGACATTTACATTAGTATAGAAAATTATCTTTGGATGATTACATTTTAAGTATATTTACATGATTTGGCTTATTCATTTTATGCTTTAGCAGTTGCCTTTTTTCTTTATTATTTCTGTTTCATGTGTGAAGCTCCTATGGAAAGCATAAATGGAAAGTTGCCTAACCTTGGCTTCCTGTGTTCATTAAAAGAACTTAATATACTACAATTTAAGCAGATACTTTAAGTACAACTTAGAAAATCATTATTTTTTTTCAATATAGGTTATAGGCTCATCATTGAGTTTGAAATACCAACTTTACTTTTTTTCTGAGATGGAGTTTTGGTGTTCCCCAGGCTGGAGCGCAGTGGTGCAATCTCAGCTCACCCCAACCTTCATCTCCTGGGTTCAAACGTTTCTCCAGCCTCAGCCTCCCAAGTAGCTGGGATTGTAGACATGTGCCACCATGCCCAGCTAATTTTGTATTTTTAGTAGAGACAGATTTCTCCATGTTGATCAGGCTGGTCTTGAACTCAAGATGATCTGCCCGTCTTGGCCTCCCAAAGTGCTAGGATTACAGGGGTGAGCCACTGTCCCCAGCCAAAATACTGATTTTAAAGTGTGCACTTTTTTCTTCTAGTAGGTGGTAGAAAGTTGTTTTAAGAACAAGCTTTGTAGTGAAGCCAGGTCTACCACTTCTGTGTGAACTTAGATTAATCACTCACCATTAGTTTCCTCATCTGAAAAATGGACATTAATAATACCTATAATGGTGTCATGAGTATTAAGTGTGATGGTTATAAAGCACTTAGCACGGTGGCCTGGGCATATGGTAAGCACTGAATAAGATTGTTTTATAGGTAGTGACTTCAGATATGGCTGAAATGATTGTCAGTGGAAAGTTGTGCTTGCTTTATGATCTCATGATTATTGTGTTATTCATAATAGTAGCTGCTATGAAATTATACGTTTCTTCAGCTGTTGAGTGTATGTTTAAAAGAAGATCCTGGCTAGGTGTGGTGGCTCATGCCTGTAATCCCAGCACTTTGGGAGGCTGAGGCAGGCGGATCACAAGGTCAGGAGATCAAGACCATCCTCGCTAAAACAGTAAAACCCCATCTCTATTAAAAATATCAAAAATTAGCCAGGTGTGGTGGCGTTCACCTGTAGTCCCAGCTACTCAGGAGGCTGAGGCAGGAGAATGGCTTGAACCCAGGAGGCAGAGGTTGCAGTGAGCAGAGATCATGCATGCCACTGCACTCCAGCCTGGGCAACAGAGCGAGATTCTGTCTCAAAACGAAAAGATCCTTGGAATAGATCAAATTTTTATACAGTAGAGAAAGGCATTGCATCAGTGATATCTTATTTGCTATCATTAAAAGTGATTAGAAAAGATTGAGTTAGACCCAATATGGGAGAGTGGAGGAAGCATTGGACTGGACTTGGCAATAAGATCTTCTGACTGTGCATTATCTTGTTTTATTTTTTTCAGCTTCAGTTTTCTCATTTCAAAGAAAGCCGTTGGAGTAGCTGGCTTTCTGCTTCATAGCAGTCCACAGTGCTCTATTTTAAGCACTTAATCATATTCTGTTTTGTATTAGGTTAGTCGTGTGTGTCTGTAATTATGTAAGCTCCTTGAGATTAGATTGTCTCATTGATGTGCACATCTCCAATGGTGCCTCGTGGTGTCTTGCACATAGAAATAACTTGGGACGTGCCCTTCTTTTTTTTTCTTTGCTTTTAAAGCACATTGCTTTGAAATTTGTATGAAAAGAAGGCAAAAGGAAAGCAGTATAATGGAAAATGTTGACATGAAAATTTCTTCTACTGAAAACTCTGATAAAATAATTTGAATTTTTGCTTTGTGAAATATCCTTTCTTTTTAAGTAACTAATAAAGATTTTGAAATAATCTTTTATGTTGCTACTTATTATAACCCTTTGGTGTGCACTTTGTGCACTTGAGTTAGAATGTGAAATACAGCCTTTGAAAAGTTGTTTTATATGCAGTGACTTCAGATAGGGGTCAAAAGATTGTCAGTGGAAAGTTGTGCTCGCTTTATGACCTCATGATTAAAATTCAGTTCAGGATCATAACCTGATTATTGTTATAAGAATGTGTGTGCATGTGAGAGGTAAAGAAAAGAGGGAGGACCTTTGAATTTTTCATTTAACATCAAGATCTGGGAGATGCCAGAATAAAGTCTCACTAAGGTAAATACATAAAAGAGCACAGAACAAAGAATATCATTTCCTCTGCAAGCTTTCTTTGGCAGTGGCCATTGTCTCTTTCACATTCCTTATACTACAAGGATTTAAAGTATTTGGAATAGTTGTCTTCCTTGTTATATTTTCTTTCTGGTATCTGGGGTCTTGTTGATGGGGTTGGGGGAGAAGACTGCCCCTCTCAGGGTTAGCTAATTCCTAGAGATAGTAAATGACTTGCCTGAGAACTAGCCAATCCCAAGTACATGCACCGACCCATATATCCACATTCTCTATCTGGTTCTCATATTTCAGGAGATAATATTCTTTTCCCCTAGTCATCCCATAGCCAGGTACCAGACAACTACGGATCACTCTTGTAGCCCAGAGCCAGCCAACATTATTCAAACAATCCAGTCCTGATCCCTTTCAGTTACTTACTTTGCCTTGCTCATTCCTTCCCTTGAAAAACCCCAATAAACACTTTTATCCATGTCTTCCTCTTGCTGCTTCTGACAAATCCCGTTGCTTCCCTGTGTGGCCCTGTATGGCGTACCCTTCTTCTTGTAAATTATAATTAACAAATTATCTTTTCAATGGCAATTATTTCCTGATCTGTTGGCCTCACTATACCTGAATGACACCAAAATTCCGGTACATTTGAGACATTCATGAATGTCCTTGCTTCCTTCCTTCTTACTCCCCTATTGTTGACTGTCATTTTGCTAGTCTATATCACAGGACAGTCATCTACAGACTACCAGATCAGTCCTCATTCCTTAAAGATTTTAGCTACTATTGTCAATTTTCCTAAGTTTATGTCTTAGTAATTGCAGTTGCTTTATAGATGATGTTTCCAGTAACCTGGTCTCTCAGTGCCTTCAATTCCTGTCTTCTAGTAATCTTGTTATCCACTCTACCTCAACTACTCACTGCCATGTCAAATCCTAAATAGTGCTGTTACCAATAGCTGACCCCATAATCTTGATACCAAGAATCTTATTCTCTAACTTCTACTTCTCTAACTTCCTGTCTTTCTAGCTTATTCCCTTTAGGACTTCAAATCCAATAATTCATTAATTGCAGGTCGTGGTAGAGTTAATCTTACTACTTTTTTTATTTTATTTTTTGAGTACCCAGGCTGGAGGACAGTGGCATGATCTCAGCTCACTGCAACTTCTGCCTCCAAGGCTCAAGTAATTCTTGTGCCTCAGCCTCCCAAGTAGCTGGGATTACAGTCACCTGCCACCATACCAAGCTAATTTTGTGTTTTTAATAGAGACAGGATTTTGGTATATGGGCCAGGCTGGTCTTGAACTCCTAACTTCATGTAATCCACCCACCTCAGCCTCCCAAAGTGCAGGGATTATAGGTATGAACCACCAAGTCCAGCCTATATTTTAATTGTCTTTTATCCTCTTATGTCCTCATTTTCCTTCACTCAGCTTAAATTCCTTTTGCTATCATTTTACCACTCCCTTTGCATGCAGCTTCAACTCCATTGTTCCCTTTGAGTTTGATTTGTATGTCAGTACCCCAAATCTTACGTTCAACTCTGACTTCTCTACTTGTGCATTCACACAGTTGAATGTGGCTGGAAAAACACAGTCATGCTAACCACCAGTAGGCACTTAGTGATGTTAGTTGTACTACATGCAATCACCTATATTTCCGTTTTTTCTTTTTCTTTTTTTGAGATGGTCTTTTATTCTGTTGCCCAGTCTGGAGTACAGTGGTGCAATCATAGTTTACTGTAACCTTGAACACCTCAACTCAAGTGATCCTTTCGAGTAGCTGGGACTACAGACTACAGGTGCATGCCACCACACCCAGCTAAGTTTTCTAGTTTTTATAGAGATGGGGTCATGCTGGGTTGCCCAGGCTAGTCTAGAATTCCTGAGCTTAAGTGATTCTTCCACCTCAGCCTCCCAAAGTGCTGAGATTATAGGGATGAGCCATAGCATATGGCCAATCACCTATATTTCCCTAGTCCTATTTGAGTTTCCACTTTCCTGGAGTATTTTATACTTCCTGTTTCCTGAACCTTCAGCTGTTCCTCTTCATTCTCACTTTTGATGACATTGCTTTCTATTTCACTGATAAACTTAAAGCAGTGAGAACTTTTACAAACTTCTTCCGAATCAATTCACATTCTTTTGTCTGCACCTGTGTGCTTTATTTTCCTCCCTGTTATTACTGATGAACTGTAGTACTTCTAAAATCAAATCCTCTATTTGTCCACCAGATCTCATCTTATTCCTTTTCACCTAGTCAGGGACGTTGTTCTAGCAGTTTTCATTTTTCCACAGAAAATTTTTTCTGTCTTAGATCTCCTCACTTAAGCATGGTATTTTCTCCCCCACCTAAAAAATAGCTTTTTCCTGACCTAACTTCACTTTTAGCTAATACTCTACCAGCTAATACCCTAATGCTCTGCTACTTTTCACATCAAAGCTCCTCAATAATTATCTGTCACACTCTCACCAATTCCTTTCCTCCCATCTACTTTTTTTTAAATGGATATAATTTTCACGTACTATAAAATTCACCCTTCTAAAGTGTATGGATCAGTGGTTTAATATATTCACAATGTTGTGCCACCAATATCACTAATTCCAGAATATCTTTATTATCCCAGAAAGAAGCCCCATAGCCATTAGCAGTCACCCCTATTTCCTCCTACACTCAGCCACTGGCAAACAACCTACGTTCTGTCTTTATGGATTTGCCTATTCTGGTTATTTCATATAAATGGAATCATAGAGTATATGGCCTTTTATGTCTGGCTTTCTAAACTTGACGTGATATTTTCACAGTTCATCTATGTTGTGGCATGTATCAATACTTCATTCCCTTTATGGCTGAATATTTTGTTATATGATAGATCAGGGATCACTAGGATCATCCTCAGGTTTGATGATTTGCTGAGAGGACTCACAGTACTCAGCATATAGTCATACTGAACACTATGATTGACAAAGAAAGGAAACAAAAGGGAAAGCTGTATGGGGCAAAGTTCAGAAAATCAAGGCACCAGTTTCTTTTTTTTTATTGCTTTTTAGGTTTTAGGGTACATGTGCAGAACATGCAAGATAGTTGCATAGGTACACACCTGGCAGTGTGATTTGCTGCCTTCCTCCCCTTCGCCTATATCTGGCATTTCTCCCCATGCTATCTCTCCCCAACTCCCCACCCCCCGCTGTCCCTCTCCTAGTGCTCCCCTCCCTGTGTCCGTGTGTTCTCATTGTTCAACACCTGCCTATGAGTAAGAACATGCGGTATTTCATTTTCTGTTCTTGTGTCACTTTGCTGAGAATGATGTTCTCCAGCTTCATTCGTGTCCTTACAAAGGACACGAACTCATCATTTTTGATTGCTGCATAATATTCCATGGTGTATATGTGCCACATTTTCCCAGTCCAGTCTATCACGATGGGCATTTGGGTTGGTTCCAGGTCTTTGCTATTGTAAACAGTGCTACAATGAACATTCGTGTGCATGTGTCCTTATAGTAGAATGATTTATAGTCCTTTGGATATATACCCAGTAATGGGATTGCTGGGTCAAATGGAATTTCTGTTTCTAGGTCCTTGAGTAATCGCCACACTGTCTTCCACAATGGTTGAACTAATTTACACTCCCACCAGCAGTGTAAAAGTGTTCCTATTTCTCCACATCCTCTCCAGCATCTGTTGTC
>CM052659.1:85283595-85298922 GCA_028533165.1 Leontopithecus rosalia
TGAGTATTCTCAGCCTTTTTACGCTGGTTTCTTCCCATCATTGTAAATTTATCCTCCTGTCGTCTTTGAAATTACCAGCTTTCAGTAGGTCTCTTGAGTGGACGTCCAAGATGTTAGTTCCCAGGGCCAGGAACAGCAGCGTTAAGACTGATGGTGTTTTTCTGCCCAGGCTTCTCCTGTCTGGCTTCCTTCTTGTGTCTGTAATAGGCGAGTCTGCCTTCCCGGAGCTCCAAACCTCAGTCAGAAGGGGAACCAGTCGGGTTCACTCTGTGCCGAGGTGCCGGCACAACTTCTGCGCCGGCCTCAGGAGTCAACACTGGGAACCCGCGAGGCTCCTCCAAACCTCGGTCAGAAGGGGAGCCAGCCCGAGAGCTGCCGTGCGGAGGTGCCGGCGAGACTGGTGTGCCGAGGTGCTGGCGAAACTTCTGCCCCACGTGTCTCCTCCACTGGGAATCTTCTGCTCCTGAGCGACCAGAATTTGTCTGAAAGTGTGGCGTCCTCTAGTTCTATGAGCTTTAACTGCGAGCTGCAATCCCGAGATGTTAGCGATCGGCCATCTTGGATCGTTCCCTCTATGGTATTCTTTTTATATCCTTTTACTTCTAAAGTTTGTCTTTATATTTTAAATGGATTTAAAATAATTTCTTATGGACAAAAAATAGTTGTGTCTTGCTTTTGTTATCTAGTCTCATAATCTTTTAATTGGAGTAGACTATTTACAGTAATGTAGTGTAAGTCTACCATTGTACTTTTTTTTTTTTTATCCCTCTCTGTTGCCCAAGCTGGAGTGCAGTGATATTATCATAGCTTATGTAACCTTGAACTCCTGGGCTCAAGTAATCATCTGGCCTCAGCCTCCCGAGTAGCTGGGACTATAGGCACTCACCACCACGCTCAGCTAATTAAATTTTTTTCTTTTTTGGGGGGGTAGAGATGGGTTCTCACATAATTGCTCAGGCTGATCTTGAACTCCTGGCCCCAGGAAATCCTCCTGCCTCAGCCTCCCAAATTGCTGGGAGTACAGGTGTAAGCCATCACACTCAGCCCTAAAATGCTTTGTCTGCTAATTCCATCTTCTCTGTCATTTCTGGATTTGTTAATATTGACTTGGATTAAGTCAGTGTTTCTGGATTTGTTAATATTGTCAATTTGTTATATTGACAATAATATTAAAATGTCCTCCTTTTAATGTTCACATTTTGCTGCTTCTTCACATTACCTAGTTTTTTAATCAAATACCAGGCATTATAAATATTGTTTTTGAGTGTTTGAACTTTATTGTTTTTCTTGAAAAATATTTAAGTTTTTTTAAGCAGGCATTTAAGTTATTGTGGATCAGCTTCATATTTATGAGGCTTCTTTTTAAATTTTGTTAGGGCGCATCTAGAATACCCTTTGCCCTAAATGTTGTAAAGCCTTTCTACTGAGGCTTCTGGGATCTTAGTGCCTCACGTATTCAGTTCTCGCTGGAAGGAACTTGAATATCTGTCAGCCATGTAGCTCCCTGGCTTTTATTCTTTGCCTGTCTTTGTGTAGTTTTACCTTATGCACACTCAAATTATATTCAGACAAAAGCTCAAGGGAGGGAGTATCTACTCTAATTTCTAGAGTTCTTCATGACTCCCTCTTCTATCTTACTGTGCCCCACAAATTTCAGCTGACTCAGCTTCTTGGGGCTCCTATATCTATTTCCTCAGCTCAGCCTCAAGGCTCTGCTCTTTTGTCCTTCCTGTGCCTTGACTAGAAACTGCTTCTAGGAAGAAAAGCATTGTGATTGTAGAGCTTACCTCATTTATTTTCCTCCATCTCTTAGGAATCAGAGTCCTATACTGCCTTTTTTCAGTGTTATATTTTATTCAGTTTTCTAGGTAGGGAAACCCTATACTTATGGGTAGTAGCAGAATCCTAATTTTTTCTTAATTGGCCTTATTTTTTAGAAAAGTTCCAGATTTACAGACAAATTAAGAGAGTACAGTATTCTCATACACGTCCACACCTAGTTCTTCGTTATTAACATCTTATATATATAAATTTGAGTATACTACATTTGTTACAATTGAGTCAATATCAATACATTGTTATTAACTAAAGGCTATAGTGTATTAAGATTTCCAGGCCGGGTGTGGTGGCTCAAGCCTGTCATCCCAGCACTTTGGGAGGCTGAGGCGGGTGGATCACGAGATCAAGAGATCGAGACCATCCTGGTCAACGTGGTGAAACCCCGTCTCTACTAAAAATACAAAAAATTAGCTGGGCGTGGTGGCGCGTGCCTGTAATCCCAGCTACTCAGGAGGCTGAGGCAGGAGAATTGCCTGAACCCAGGAGGCGGAGGTTGCGGTGAGCCGAGATTGCACTCCAGCCTGGGTAACAAGAGCAAAACTCCGTCTCTTAAAAAAAAAAAAAAAAAAAGATTTCCTTGGTTTTTACCTAGTGTCCTTTTCTATTTGAGGAGCCAATCCTGGATCTCACATTGTACTTAGCTGTCCTGTCTCCTTAGGCTCCTCCTGGCTGTAACAGTTTTTCAGACGTTGTTTTTGATGGCATTTCAGTTTGAGGAGTACTGGTCAGGTATTTTATAGAAATGTCCCCAAATGGAGTTTATCTGATGTTTTTCTCATAATTACATGGATTATGGTTTGGGACAGGAAGACCACAAAGATAAAGGGCCATTTTCATTACATTATATTAAGTGTAAATATGATCAACCTGACATCACTGTTTATGTTAACCTTGACAATAATCTAGCTGAGGTTGTTTTCGTCTGGTCTCTCCGCTATAAGTTACTCCTCTCCTCACCTCCCATTTCCAGACTGTGCTCTCTGGAAGGAAGTCCCTGTATGTAGCCCATATTTAAATGATAGGAAGTAATGTTCTGCCTCCTTGAAGGGGGGATATTATCTACATAAATTATTTGGAAATCTTGTGAACAAGAAACTTTTCTCTTACACATATTAATTTATTCAGGTACTTATGTATATCAGTGTAGACTCTTGGGTATTTATTTTGTACTTTGGCTTATAATTTGACATATTCTGTAATTTGTCTTTTTTGTGTGTTCTCAATTTGTTATGACTTTAGCTGTGGGAGCTCTTTCAGGTGGCTTTTGTGTCCCTTTTACCCCGAGAGAGAGAGAGAGAGAGAGAGAGAGAGAGAGAGTGTGTGTGTGTGTGTGTGTGTGTGTGTGTGTGTGTGTGCTTTTACCCCGAGAGAGAGTGAGTGTGTGTGTGTGCTTTTACCCCGAGAGAGAGTGAGTGTGTGTGTGTGTGTGTGTGTGTGTGTGTGTATGTGTATGTTGAGCACTTTCTTACTTTCTGGCACGAAAAGATATATCTGATATAAAAGATAAATGGTACCCATCTATATAGGGCACTTACCGTGAATGGAACTTGCCAGGCTGGAAGTTGCTTTGGGTGAGTCACCCATCTATATAGGGCACTTACCGTGAATGGAACTTGCCAGGCTGGAAGTTGCTTTGGGTGAGTCAATGAGTGAGTAGTAGGTAAATGTGAGGTCTCAGTTCATTACTGTATGCTACTATAGACTTTATAAATACTTAGCATACACATGAAATTTATTTTTAAAAACTATTTTTCTTCAGTAACTAACCTTGGCTTATTGTAACTTTTCACTTTATAAACTCTAATTTTTTGAAATTTTTTTACTCTTTTGTAATAACACTTAGCCTAATCACAAACATGTATAGCTGTACAAATTTTTCCCCCTTTTTTTTTTTGAGACAGAGTCTTACTTTGTCACTCAGACTGGAGTACAGTGGCATGATCATGGGTCACTGCCACCTTGATCTCTCCAGCTCCAGTGATCCTCCTATCTCAGCCTCTCAAGTATCTGGGACCACAGTTGCACACTACCACACCCAGCTAATTTTGTATATTTTGTAGAGATAAGTTTTTCCTACGTTGGCCAGGCTGGTTCACACTTCTGGGCTTAAGCGATCCTCCTGCCTCAACCTCCCAAAGTGCTAGGATTGCAGGTGTGAGTCACCACATCTGGCTTTTTTACTTTGTATCCTTATTCTATATGTTCTTCTCTTTTCTTTCTTTTTTTAATTTTTTTTTGAGATGGAATCTCACTCCATTGCCCAGGCTGGAGTACAGTGGCACCTTGGCTCACTGCAACCTCCACCTCCTGGGTTCAAGCATTTGGCCTGCCTTTGCCTCCCAAGTAGCTGGGATTGTAGGAGTCTGCCACCATGACCAGCTAATTTTTTATATTTTTATTAGTGATTGGGTTTCACCATGTTGGCCAGGCTGGTCTTGAACTCCTGTTCTCAAGTGATCCACCTTCCTTGGCCTCCCAAAGTGCTGGGATTACAGGTGTGAGCCACCGCACCCAGCCTATAAGCTTTTTTCTGTTTAAAAAATATTTTTAAGTTTTTTAACTTTTGTTAGAAACTGAGACAGAAGCAAACACATTAGCCTAGGCCTACACAGAGTCAGGATTAATATTACTGTCTTCCACCTCCATGTCTTGTCGCACTAGAAGGTCTTCAGGGGCAGAAACACACATGGAGCTGTTATCTCCTAACATAGGAGATAACATAGGTGCTGTTATCTCGCCTTCTCCTGGAATACCTCCTGAAAGACCTGCCTGAGGCTATTTAGCAGTTAACATTTTTTTTATATGTAAGTAGGAGTACTCTAAAATAACAATATGTAGTATAATAAAATCATAAGCCAGTAACATAGTTATTATTAAGTATTATGTACTGTACATAATTGTGTATGATAGACTTTTATACAGCTGGCAGCACAGTAGGTTTATTTATACCAGCACCCCCACAAACACATGAGTAATGCTTCACACTTGACCTTGTGTCAGCTATGACGTCCCTAGGGGGTAGAAATTTTTCAGCATCTTTATAGTCTTATGGGACCATCTTCATATGTGTGTACTCTCTTGTTGACCCAAACATTGTTATGTAACACACGACTGTAAATTTTAGAATCACTTTGTCAGTATTTACAAAAAGCCTTCTGAGATTTTGATTGAAATTGCCTAAATTTTATATATTTATTTATTTGACAGAGTCTCACTCTGCTGTTTAGGCTTGAGTGCAGTGGCACCACCTCAGCTCACTCCTACCTGCACTTCTTAGGTTCAAGCGATTCTCATGCCTCAGCCTCCTGAGTAGCTGGGACTACAGACATGTACCACCAACCATGGCTAATTTTTGTATTTTTAATAGAGACAGGGTTTTGCCATGTTGCCCAGACTGGTCTTGAACTCCTGGCCTCATGTGATCTGCCTGCCTCACATGAGCCACTGCGCCCAGGATTACAGCCATGAGCTACTGCACCTGGCCAAAATTGCCTAAATTTTTGAAATCCTAAATTGGTGTTGAATTTTGACAAATGCTTTCCCGCATCTATTTTGATGATCACATGATTTTTCTTCATTGTTTATTAATGTGCTAAATTATATTGCTTAAATTTGGAATGAAAAAATAATGTTACATTCCTGAAATAATTTCAGTTTGGTTGTGATGTTTTATTCATTCTATTTCATGCCAGATTCAGTTTAGGAATTTTGCATCTATATTCATGAGACAGATTGGTCTGTAATTTTCTTTTTATAATGTCCTTGTCAGGTTTAGGTCGCAAATTTATGTTGACTTTATAAAATGAACTGTGAAGTATTTCCTCATTTTTATTCTTTAGTTTGAGTAAGATTGACTTTTTAAAACTTATGTCTTCCTTAAATATTTATTAGAATTCACTAGGGAAGTTATCTTGGCCTGTTATTTTTTTTCTTGAGTAAATTTTGTTTTCATTCTTTTTTATAGTTAAGTATGTTGAGTTAGAATGCATACACAAACAAATGCACACAACTTAAAGTCCAGTTTGATGAGTTTTGACTAATGTATAAACCTGTTTAACTTCTACTGTAAGCAAAATATAGTGAATTTTCGTCTAGTAAAATGTTCTCTTGTGCCCATTTACCTTCAATACCCATCCCTACCCCAGCCACAGACAGCAGATGATTTTCATATGCTTATTTGCCATCTGTATACCTCTTTGGTTTTCTGTTCATATCTTTTGCTCATTTATTTGTTTATTTTTTTAAGACAGTCTTACGACAGTCTTGCTGTGTTACCCAGGCTTGAGCTCCAGGTTAAGGGATCCTCCTGCCTCAGCCTCCCAAGTAGTTAGGATTACAGGCATGAACTACTACTCATAGTTTGCCTATTTTTAAATCAGGTTGTTTTCTTATTGTTATGTTATCTACGCTGTAGGATAATCTGTGTTTCCTAGAATTTCACGTAAGTGGACTCAGACATAATGTGGTATCTGGCCTCTTTTGTTCAGTGTAATGTTTTTGCGCTTCATCCTTACATATTATATGTATCAGTGATTCATTCAGTTTCTATTGCTGCATCATATTGCATTGTATAGATATACCACAATTTGCTTATCTGTTCTCCTTTTGATGGAATATTGGTTGTTTCCAGTGTTTAGCTGTTATTAATAAAGCTGGTATGGGCCAGGCATAGTGGCTTATGCCTGTAATCCCAGCACTTTGCCAGGCCAAAGTGGGCAGATCACTTGAGGTCAGGAGTTCAAGACCAGCCTAGCCAACATGGTGAAATCTCATCTCTATTAAAAATACAAAAATTAGCCAGGTGTGGTGGCAGGTGCCTGTAGTTCCAGCTACTTAGGAGGCTAAGGCAGAAGAATCGTTTGAACCCGGGAGGTAGAGGTTGCAGTGAGCCGAGATTACACCACTGCACTACATCCTGGGTGACAGAGCAAGACTCCATCTCAAAAAAATAAAAAAAAATAAAGCTGGTAGGAACCTTTGCAGACAAGTGTTTGCATATATATTTTCATTTCTTTTGGTTAAATACCTAAGAATGAAATTAACTGATCATATTGTTAGTTACTGTTAACTTTTCACGAATTTGACAAACATTCTCGAAAGAGATGGTGCTATTTTACACTCCAGTCTGCCTGGTATGAAGAGTTCCATTTGTTTCACCTCTTTACCACTCCTTGACATTGTTATTCTTTTTGATTTATGCCACTCTAATAGGTATGCAGTATTATCTATTATGTATGCTTTTAATTTGCATTTCCTTGATCACATAGTGATGTTGAGTATCTTACTGGTTATTTGTATATGTTATATTTCTGTTCAAATCTTTTGCCCATTTAAAAAAATTACTTTTAGACTGATGAGGTATATACATTTTAATATAAGTGAACTATTGAGATATAGATGTACTTTTTTCCCTGAAAATGAATCATGTAATACTCTGACCATAGCTTTTCCCAGTCCTAATTTAATATCAAAATATAATGGGATGTCTTTTTTTTTTTTTTGAAACAAGAGTCTCACTTTGTTGCCCAGGCTGGAGTGCAGTGGCGAGAACTCAACTCTCTGCAAACTCTGCCTCCCAGGTTTAAGCGATTCTTCTGCCTCAGCCTCCCAAGTAGCTGAGACTACAGGCATGTGCCACCACACCTAGCTAATTTTTGTATTTTTAGTACAAAATACAGGTTTTGTACTAAAAATACGAGACAAGGTTTCATTATGTTGGCCAAGATAGTCTCTAACTCTTGACCTTGTGATCTGCCCTCCTTGGCCTCCCAAAGTACTGCAATTATAGGCATGAGCCACTGTGCTCAGCCTTTTCGTTTGTTTTTAAGACAGTCTCACTTGGTAGCCCAGGCAGGAGTCCAGTGGCATGATCTCGACTCACTAGAAGCTCTGCCCCTAGGTCCCAGTGATTCTTGTGTTTCAGCCTTCCTAGTAACTACAGTTACAGGCATGTGCTGCTATGCCCAGCTAATTTTTGTATTTTTAGTAGAAACTGGGTTTCGCCATGTTGGCCAGGCTGATCTTGAACTCCTGACCTCAAGTGATCCACCCACCTTGGCCTCCCAAAGTGTTGGGATTACAAGTGTGAGCCACCATGCCCGGTCAGGAATGTCATTTTTTATAATTAGCCATAAACTTTAGCTTTGAAGTAAAACTATTTCAAGCAAGTGGTTCTTACCTGCAGTTTTTTGTTGTTCTTGCCCATATTTAGTTGGGTTATCTTATTATAGTTCTTCTAAACAATAAGTTATTATAGTTCTCTTAAATCTATGTATTCTAGATTTAAGTTTTTTGTAATGGAGTGAGGCAAGTGTCGAGTTTCATTTCTTTTTCTGCAGATCATTGGTTGTTCCAGTACCTTTTGATGATAAGACTGTCTTTTCCCCCATTGAATTATCTTAACACCTTCATGAAAAGCAACTGGCCATATATATGTGGATTTATTTTTGGGCTCTCAATTCTGTTCCAGTGATTTATATGTCCACCCTTACATCAAAACCATGTTATTTTGATTATTGCTACTTTATAGTAAGTGACATCATGTTGCCTGAAATCATATCTTCCACCTTTATTCTTTGTTGATGGTTGCTTTGGCAATTATGGGTCCTTTACATTTTCATATATATTTTAGAATCAACTTATCCACTGCTACTAAAAAATGCTTCATTGGGATTGTGTTAAATCTAGAAACTAATTTAGGAAGAATGGCTATATTAACAGTTTCAACTTTCAGATCTGTGAGCATACTTTAGCTCTCCATTAGGTCTTTAACATTTATCCCAGCAGGGTTTTATAGTTTTTAGTGTAGAGATATTATACATGTTTTGTTACATTTGTTGCCATGTATTTGACCTTATTTTTCTGTCCATGTTTATTTTCTGCATAAAATTCCCACAGAAATGGAAATATCTCCATGTCATGTTTTGCCAGTCAAGTAATGAGTTAGGAGGAACTCAGTGAGATGCCCTTTCTGAAAACATACGTTGGGGTGACCTTTCATACTAGTGTAAATGGAAATTTTTTCTTTTATTTTCTAGTTGTTCATTATTAAACTAAATTATCTTTTGGTGATTACTAGACATTTTATTGAAAATTTGTAGAAATAATATAATACTCAAAGTGATATTTTAATGCAGATGGGATTTCCTTTTGCCTTTGGCTGGCTGGCAGAATAGATGCTAATCACTTTGTTCCAGTCAAGGACTGGGATGATTCAAAACTGGCTTTTAAGTCGCAAGTCTAATAAGGGCTTGTCTATTTCCTGTTCACTCTTCATTTTAGCATGTGGCCCTTCAGGGTCCAACTGAAATATCCTGGGTTACCTACCAAAACCCCTCCTCTTTTATGGGTCCCTAGTTCCAATTTGTATGAAGATTGCCAGAAGTTATACTCAGCTTATCAGTGTTCTAGCTGTTATTTTCAGATTTGACAATTGCCTCAATGGAAAAAGTTACCTCAACTAAGTGGGTCTCTCTTTTGTCTTCTCTCTCCTAACTTGTGTAACTCTTCTAACCACTGGTAGTGTTCTGATGCCTTCAAAGCATGCTTTCCTGTTTTTTCTTCTTCTTTCTTAAATATATATATATTGTCCATCTTTCCTAGCTGTTTTCAGCAGGAGGGTTGATCTGAGACAACCTAGGAAGCCATTGCCAGAAGTGTCTTTCTCTTCTCCCTGTCCTCCACCCTTCACTGGAGTATAATATTGTTCCGTGTATCTCATTTACTGCTGTATTCCCAGCACTTAGAATAGTGTAGATCACAGAATACAGTATCTGTTGGATTAAAGATGAGGCTAGCCAGGAGTTTGAGGCTGCAGTAGGCTATGATTGTGTTACTCCATCCTGGGTGAAAGAGCAAGAGACCCTGTCTATAGTAAAGGAAAAAGAAAGAATGAGGGTGAGCATGGTGATTTAACAACTGTAGTCTCAGTACCTTGAGAGGCTGGGACAGGAGGGTCACTGGAGCCCAGGGGTTTGAGACCAGCTTGAGCAACATAGTGAGACTCTGTCTCTCTATTTTTTAAAAATTTCCTTTTAAATAATGAATTAATCAGCATTTTATTTGAGAAGGTAGAATGGTAATTCAAAAGAAAATATCTTTCTTGTCATTTTTTTCAAACAAGATATATCCTTTCTTGAAGATAATTACGGTGAGTTTTGAATTAGAACTCATGATCTTTAGAATTGTAAGCTCTTTTTCTTATTTAAAAATATTTTTAGAGTAGTCCCTATTTTTATTTTCTTTTCTAAGATATTGTAGAATCTGTTTTTTATTAAAAAATGTTTAATTGACAATTTAGTCTCTTATTAATATTTCCCTAAGATTTAAAGTACATCTTTGGTCTTTGTTTCTCCATTTGTAAATGATTTATTCCTCTTAGTCATGCACATAGTTTCTATTGTTGGTAAGAGCCTTTGAGAGGCATTGAGGGAGTCTGGAGAGAGAGTGGGGTGGACAGAGGAGCAGAAGAGAGAAGAGGGAAACTCATGAAAGCCACATGGATAGGAAGAGAAGAACAGAAGAAAGAATAGAGGGGATAGACATCCGGAGAGGGACAAAGAATCATGGGTCTGGTGGCACTGCTGCCAGAGAGGAGGTACACAGCCTTTGAGAATGTGAGCTGTACCTCCAGAAGCACAACATTCAGGCACTGCCCAAAGATTCTGTTGTGCAGTTATGTATTGCTCAGCCCGAGGGACCAATGCCATTCCTCAGGAAACACTTTGAGAGGTTGGAGGAAGAGGCAAAATAAATTCAGTCTGCAGGAAGAAGGCACTCGTACAGACTCAAGGAGGATGTAATCTCTCCTCCTCCTCGAAACCCAGTGGTTAAAGATCAGAGGCGACAAGGTGCTGTCAGCACTGAAGTCTACATGGAGGAAGACGCTGCATCATATGTTAGAAAGATTATACCAAAAGAGTATAAGATTATACGTAAAGCCATTATAAGGCAATGGCTTTAGCCAAAGCCATTGAAAAAAGTGTCCTGATTTCACATCTTGATGATAATGAGAGAAGTGACATTTTTGATGCCATGTTTCTAGTCTCCTTTATCACTGGAGAGACAGTTATTCTGTAAGGTGATGAAGGGGATAACTTCTATGTGATTGATGAAGGAGAGAGGGATGTCTGTGTCAATGATGAATGGGCAACCAGTGTTGAGAAAGAATGGAGCTTTGGAGAATTTGTTTTGATTTATGGAACACCTAGAGTAGCTACTGTGAAAGCAAAGGCAAATGTGAAATGGTAGTGTACCAACTGACACAGTTATAGAAGAATCCATATGGGAAGCACACTGAGAAAGTGGAAGATGTATGAGGAATCCCTTAGTAAAGTGTCTATTTTAGAGTCTGTAGATAAGTGGGAGCATCTTATGGTGGCTGATGCATTGGAATCAGTCAAGTTTGAAAATTTGCAGAAGATTGTGTTGCAGGGAGAACCAGGGGATGAGTTCCTTATTATTTTAGAGGGGTCAGCTGCTATGCTTCAACATCGGTCAGAAAATGAAGAGTTTGTTGAAGTGGGAAGATTGGAGCCTTCTGATTATTTTGGTCAACTTGCATTACTGTTGAATCATCCTTCTGCTGCCACAGTGGTTGCACATGGCCCTTGAAGTGCATTAAGCTGGACCAGGCTAGATTTGAATGTGCTCTTGGCTGATGCTCAGACATCCTCAAATGAAACATCCAGCAGTATAATTTTTGACAGCTTTGTGTCACTGTCTTTCTGAAATCTGCCTCCTGGGCCTCCCTTTCTCCTCTCCCAGTCCATGCTTCCTTCATGCAGAACACTTTATTTTCCCTATCTGTAATGCCAAGTGGCCACTGACATCACAGCTTCTTATCTGTTTATATATTAAAAGGTGCTTTTATTATACCATTTTTAATTTGGAGCATTAATTATAAATGCTCTTACACAATTAAACAAATAGAGTTTCATGGAGTATTTGTTATGCTTCACTTTGGGCAATGTTAGTATTCAACTTCTGGGCAGCGAGGGCAGATCTCAGCATCAGTCGAATTACCATAGAGTAATGATGTAACAGTATAAGTGGTTTTTTTTTAAAAAAAACTCACATAACTTTCCAGTTTTAAGCATATTTAGACTGTGGCCATATATACTGTATTTCTTTATAGAATAAATGATTTCTCATTAAGCTCTAAGGATTAGGAAAAATGGATATGTTGCCGGGTTTTGGGGTACAGGGGAGGCACAGTTCCCCCAAGAGGATTTTTTCCAGGCTCTTGGTCTCTCACCCAAGAATGGGAGAGGGGTCCACGGCATGGTGCGCTCGAAAGAAAATAACGGACCCCAAAGAGTTTTTGCAGAGAAGTGATTTATTTAGGCAGAGAAAGAGAAAAAGGAGAAAGAAAAAATGAGAGAAAGCGTCCATGAAGAGTATGGAAGGGGACCCAAATATAGAATCTGAAGGGGTGTGAAAGAACGGGACTTTTAACCTGGGAGGAATTCCCTCCTTCTCCAAGCCCTTTGACCTATGAAAGGTGTTCCTTTAAACTTCCGCTGGAGTGATTGACTTTGATTATTTTCCCGCAAGCATGAAAATTAAAACAATGACCCTTAAGACCCCGGTTGGTTGCTGGAAGTTCTTGTCCTTGAAACTACGCCCCCTTGTGGACCTGGAAAGAGAATACATTCTCTTAGATACAGAAAAATCTTAATATAGTCAAAAAAATCTGCCTGTAATTAAACTAGTTTAAGAGTGGGAAAATGCCCATTTATGCTAATTATCCATGGGTATGATCAATTCAGTGTCTTTTTTTTTGCCAGAATTTTTGTTTTCCAAGCTAATTTGCCTGGTTTGTTTATATGTTGTCATTAATGTTTTCCCTCCAATTCTGAAATATTTTTAGATGTGGCTATCTATACCTGCCTTTTAAGTTTGGAACCAGATCACAGACTGAAAATACTGGGTTATGATATAACTACATCTGCCTCTGCTTACAACTTCTGATTAGACCTTTATCCAGCTAGTGCCAAATATTGATCAGATGCTGAATTGCGAACCAGAATTTGAGGTCTACACTCTTGGTTGCTAATTTAGAGCTTTTGGTTAATGTACAGCCTTCAGTTGACTGTAGTATAATCTGTGCTTATCAAGCTGATTCCAGGAGATTGAATTTGCTACAACTAGATACAGTTGGAATGAATTTGCTACAATTAGAAATAGTTGGAATGAAAATCATAACAGAAATGGAGGTGTTATTGCTAAAGGGAGAAGTGTCCAGCTGACAAAGTTCAGTGTCTGGAATTTTTCCCCACTAAATTCACTGGGACATGAGATTTTGGAAGTTTTTTTACTTTTTGTTTGTTTGTTTTGTTTTGCTTGAGAGAGTCTTGCTCTGTCACCCAGGCTGGAGTGCAGTGGCTCAATCTCTGCTCACTGCAACCTCAGCTTCCCAGGTTCAAGTGATTCTCCCAAGTTGCTGGGACTACAGGCACAGCCACCACACCTGGCTAATTTTTTTTATATTTTGTAAAGACGGGGTTTCATCATGTTGGCCAGGCTGGTCATGAACTGCTGACTTCAAGTGATCTACCCGCCATGGCTTCCCAAAGTACTGGGATTATAGGCATGAGCCACCGTGGCTGACTTAAGTTTTTTGCTTTAGCCTTTGTTCCTTCCTTTTTATTTCAACTAGAATTTCTGGTGTGTTGGGGGTAGGTTATGGTGTGTCTGTGTTTTTTCAAATTGGTTTAAAAGGCCGTCCTACACAAGTCCTATTTTCCTATCTAGCATTTATTTCTATAGTAAACTTTTTCTTAAAAGTAAACTGTATTTTGAGTCTGAACTGCATTTTAATATTTTCTAGCCTTATGAGTTACATTATTCCAATGATAACCAACAGTTTATCTTGTTTTATTTTTATTTTTTTTGAGAAGGAGTTTCTCTCTTGTTGCCCGTGCTGGAGTGCAGTGGTGTAATCTTGGCTCACTGCAAACTCCACCTCCCGGTGTCAAGTGATTCTCCTGCCTCACCCTCCCAAGTAGCTGGGATTACAGGTGCCCACCACCACACCTGACTAATTTTTGGTATTTTTTTTAGTAGAGACGGGATTTCATCATGTTGGCCAGGCTGGTCTTGAACTCCCATCCTCAGGTGATCCACCTGCCTTGGCCTCCAAAGTGCTGGGATTCAAGGTGTGAGCAACCCTGACTGGCCTATTATTTTTTAAATAGAATTTCATAGTTCTGTAAGTAGGCATTTATTTCCATTGTGATTTACATATAATGTAATATAGGGATATATTTGGTAGTGACTGCAAGCATTTTTCCATCTCTGCCAAACATTGTGATTACCCTTTCCCAGGTAATTTAAATTGGTCATGGGAGATTTTCCCCCCATAGATTTGAAAAGGTTTCATATTGTTACTAATTATGAAGTACAAATCTGAGAAAGAGCCTTGATTTACACTTTAATATGGGATAGGAGGAAACCTTGTTAAAAATTTTTAAATTTCCAAAATCTACATTAAATGAACATTGCTGATATGTACTTTATCTTTAGCTACCTTTTTATATTAAAAAATTAAACATTAAAGTATGTTTTTATAAGCTTAAAAAATAAAGAGCCAGGGAACGATCCAAGATGGTGGATCGCTAACATTTCGGGATTGCAGCTCCCAGTGAAAGTGCAGAGAATGAGAGGACGCCACACTTTCAGACAAAATTTTGTCGCTCACGGACCAGAAGATTCCCAGTGGAGGAGCCCCATGGGTCGCCAGCACGACTCTTGTGGCCGGTGCAGTGGTTTTGCTGGCACCTCAGCGTGGCAGCTCTTGGTGCAGAGTAAACGGGACTGGTTCCCCTTCTGACTGACGTTTGGAGCTCCGGGAAGGCAGAGTCGCCTATTACGGACTCAAGAAGGAAGCCAGACTGGAGATTCCCAGGCAGAAAAGCACCATCAGTCTTAACGACATTGTTTTGGCCAGCTCAGTGGGTTGTTCATATTTTGGCCCTGGGAATTAACAACTTGAACGTCCACTCAGAGACCTAATTTGAAAGTTGGTAATTACAAAGATGACAGGTGGATAAATTTACAATGATGGGAAGAAACCAGTGTAAAAAGGCTGAGAATACTCAAAATCAGAATGCCTCTCCCTCTACAGAGGATCACAGTTCCTCATCAACAAGGGAACAAGCCTTGATGGAGAACGAATGCATTCCATTGACAGAATCAGGCTTCAGAAGGTGGATAATAAGAAACTTCTGTGAGTTAAAAGAACATGTTGTAGCCCAAAGTAAAGAAACTAAGAACTTTGAAAAAGGTTTGATGAAATCCTAATGAGAATAGACAATTTAGAGAGGAATATAAGTGAATTAATGGAACTGAAGAATACAATATGGGAACTCCAAGAAGTATGCACAGGTTTAAACACTTGAATTGATCAAGCAGAAGAAAGGATATCAGAGGTCAAAGACCAATTTAATGAAATAAAACGAGAAGACAAGAATAGAGAAAAAAGGATAA
>CM052659.1:85299022-85326706 GCA_028533165.1 Leontopithecus rosalia
CCAGGCCTGCTTTGCAAAAGCTTCTGAAAGAAGCATTACACATAGAAAGGAACAACAAGTATTAGCCTTTCTAAAAATATACCAAAAAGTAAAGAGCATCAACATAAAGAAGAATTTATATCAATGAATGGATGAAATAGCCAGTTAACATCAAATGGTAGTAACCCTAAATTTAAGTCGACTAAATCCCCCAGTCAAAAGATACAGCCAAAACCTAACGGTATGCTGCATCCAGACCCATTTCACATCCAAACATACACGAAGACTCAAAACAAAGGGATGGAGAAAGACTTACCAACCAAATGGAGAGCAAAAATAAATAAATAAATAAATAAAAAGCAGGAGTTGCAATTCTTGCATCTGATAAAATAGATTTCAAAGCAACAAAGATATAGTGGTAAAAGGATCAATGCAACAATAAGAGCTAACAACCCTAACACCCAGATACATAAGACCCATAAAGAGATTTAGACTCAACGAGACAGAAAATTGATGAGGACAACCAGGACTTGAACTCAGATCCGGAACAAGTAAACTTAATAAATATTTATAGAGCTCTCCATTTTAAATACACAAAATATACATTCTCCACTTTAAATACACACAAAAATTGATCTGCCATTATTAATACCCATTTTGAGAATAAAGCAATATTGCGGTTCTCTCTCCCTCTTTTTCTTCCTCTTTCTTCCTCTCCTTCACTCATTTTTTCTCTTTCTTTTCTTCTTTCCTTTCTAAGAAAAAAAATACTAGCATTTTAGTAAATGTGTATAATCCATAAACATACATATACTGGTAATCCATGCTAAAAAAAATAATAAAGAGCCTTCAAGAGAAGAAAGTTAAAAGATAGCAAGGACATTGGAATTAATGTTTTAAACAATCAAAATACTTAGATATAAAGCCCAGTACTTCAGGAGGCTGGGGTAGGAGGGTTACTTTAGGTCTGGAGTTTGAGACTGGCCTGGAAAACATAGTGAGACCCTGTGTGTACAAAAAATTTAAAAATCAAATGGGCGCATGCCTGGTAGTGTTAGCTTCTTGGGAGGCTGAGGTGGGAGGAGCAAACTTGAGCCTAGGAGTTTAGGGCTGTAGTAAGGTATGATCATGCCATTGCACTCCAGCCAGGGTGATAGAGGAAGACTCTGTCTCATAAAAAAAAATCCTTTAGGTATAAATGTAAGCTTATAAGTTTTATTGTATAATAATCCTGCCAGTGAAAACAAACAGATTATTATATTTTAATACATAATGAAAATTTTCATTGAAAATTGCATTTTTCATAATATGTAAATGTTTACCTGTGTTTCTCCCCGCTCTTCCCTTTAGGGCCATTTTGAGAGCCAGATCTAGTTACTTTGCTGCAATGCTGAGTGGCTGTTGGGCTGAAAGCTCCCAAGAGTATGTTTCTCTTCAAGGGTAAGCATATTTTTACAGGGCCATTTGACTGCAAACGATTGCAAATTGTATTTCATACAGAGCACTTTTTTACTGATTTCCTGGATGTTCAATTAAATATTTCTTATGTAGAATTCAACAAAGTACGTTTTCTGAAACAGGGAGTGGTAGAGAGCATTTATTAATAGAGGTAATGTGTTAATCTGCTTATGCTTCTGTAATAGAATACCCAAACTGGGTGATTTAAACAACAGGTATTTATTTTCTCACAGTTGTGGAGATTGAAAGTTCAAGATAAAGGTACCAGTAGGGTCGGTGTCTGATGAGGGCTCTGCCCCTGAGTTGCGCTCTGCTGCCTTCTTGATGCCCACTCACATGGCCTTTCCTTGGTGGGTATACTTGGAGAGAGAGTTTTATGGTATTTCTTCTTTAAAGGAAACTAATCCTATCAGATCAAGGACCCAGTGACCTCATTTAACCTTAATTACTTCCGTAGAGGCCCCATCTCTAAATATGACCCCACGGAGGGGTTAGGGCTTTCTTTACCATGTGAATTTGGAAGGAACACAGACATTCAGTTCATAACAGGTAGTTTCTTTATTTTTCTTTCTTTTTTTTTTTTGAGATGGGATCTTGCTGTGTTGCCCAGACTGGAGTACAGTGACACAATCATGGCTCACTGCAGCCTCAACCTCTTGGACTCAAGTGATCCTCCTGCCTCAGCCTCCCAAGTAGTTGGGACTGTAGATGTGTACCACCACACCTTGCTAGTTTTTCTGATTTTTAGTAGAGATGAGGTCTTGTGTTGCCCAGGCCAGTCTCAAACTCTTGGTCTCAAGTAATCCTCCCACCTTGACCTCCCAGAGTACTGAGATTATAGGTGTCAGACACTACGCCCAGCTTAAATCACATTTGTCAATTCATAATTCAGAGTTCATTCCACCACAGTCACTGAAGAAACTTAAAACTTTTCCTATTATGTGTTCTTGAGCTAGCTCAGACTGCTCTTCTCTACTTTGTAAATCTGTGTCCTACAGAACCCTAAAATTCATGGTAGGCACATAAAGAGAAACCCATGGCATAAGATTGGGATCTTCCTAGGGCAAGGCCATTTTGAAAGGGGTGCCCCTTCAACTTTTATCTGTTTTATATAGTTCAAGGTGACCTCTGAGTTTAGCTATAGGAATAAAGGCAAGGGGGAGTCCTTTTTTTTTTTTTTAAGTATTCCTTAATCACCCCTAATGAGCTGATGAGATTAAACATTCAAACACTCTGGCTTTTAAGGATGAAGTCTATTTTATTAATAGACTAGTGGGCAAGAAAGAAATGGTGACATCAATTATTGGTCACTACTCTCTTACCTGTAATTTTCTGTCTTTAATTTGCAATGGAAGTAATGGATAAATAGCTCCTTTTGCAATGTGGCTTGACTCCTGCTGACTGACCTTTAGTAGTTCAAGAGAAAGCCAAATAAAAGTAGCCCAATTAGTTTCAAAATGTCATCCAAATAAATAGACTGTACATTGTTTTAGTGTCAGCCGTGACCAGGCTCACCCCTCTTACAGTATTTTCCCTTCACTTTTACTGTAAGCAAGCTTTGTTTCTCACTGGTTCATTTTACCTAGAGCTGCTTTATTAACAGAGGAGGCTTACCTCTGATTGGCTTATTAACTCCTAATACTAATGCATTGAAAGTGAAGATCCTTTTGTTGTTGTTCAACTGCTTTATCTTGCTGGATAAAGCAAGGTTTTGCAACGCTAAAGGAAGAAAGTATCATCTGGTGTATACATAGTTTCTTCTATACCCTTTATTATTATTATTATCACAGTGTGATGATATGTTTTGCCTTTCCCTGTTGCATCATGTATCAAATTGATCATCTCAAATTGCTACTTAAAATTTTATTAGCATTGTGTCAAATAAAGCTGTTGGAAGGCTAAAGGGGATTAAGGAATTTTACTTTAAAAGATAGATCTTTTAGGAATTTGTATATTGAAACAATACACAAAACAAATTCCAGTTTCCCATTAACTTTTTGTAAACTGGGCAGATGTTTCCATGAGGAGCGTGATGTAGTAGAAGGATCATAAACCTTGGTGTCATTATGGGCAGTAGTATATCCAGTCCTAACTTGTTACATGACATTCCTTAACTTTACTGAGCTTCCCGAGGTTGTTGAAAAGATTAAATGATATACAGTAAGGAAAGAAACTGGCGTAGTTTGTAGTACTCATTAATATTGACTGTTCCTGCTTTCTCTAAATTAGATTGTTCTCATTTTCTAGAGAGAAAAGAGTTCAAGTGAGGGCCTTTCCCAATACCAGGACAGCAATGCCTGATTTGCATAACCAGCAGCTTCTTTTAGAACTGTGCCACTGTTGCATGTCTGCAGGATATTTTCTCTGAGTAGATTCGAAGACAATCTTGTCTGTCCTTTCAGAAGGAACCATCATATTTTCAGTGAATTAGTAATTTGGTAAATACTGAGACATAACACACATAGTATTTTTCTTTTCTTTTATTGCATTTTAGGTTTGGGGGTACATGTGCAGAACATGCAAGATAGTTGCATAGGTACAACGTGGCAGTATGTTTTGCTGACTTCCTCCCCTTCACCCACATTTGGCATTTCTCCCCAGGCTATCCCTCCCCAGCTCCCCCACTCCCCTGCTGTCCCTCCCCTATTCCCCCCAATACACATAGTATTTTTCAAGAGGAACTACCTTCAGTAATTTGTGAATGGGGATAGCAGAATTTTTTTTTTTTTCTTATTATACTTTAAGTTCTGGAGTACCTGTGCAGAATGTGCAGGTTTGTTACATAGGTATACACTTGCCACGGTGGTTTGCTGCACCCATCAATCCATCATCTACATTAGGTATTTCTACTAATGCTATCCCTTCCCGAGTCCCCAGCCCCCAACAGGCCCTGGTGTTTGATGTTCTTCACCCTGTGTCCACATGTTCTCATTGTTCAGCTTCTGCTTATGAGTGAGCACGTGTGGTGCTTGGTTTTCTGTTCTTGTGTTAGTTTGCTGAGAATGATGTTTTCCAGCATCATCCATGTCTCTGCAAAGGACATGAACTCGTTCATTTTTATGGCTGCATAGTATTCCATGGTGTATATATATCACATTTTCTTTATCCATCCTATCATTGATGGGCATTTGGGTTGGTTCCAAGTTTTTGCTATTGTGAACAGTGCCTCAGTAAACATATGTGTGCATGTGTCTTTATGGTAGAATGATTTATAATCCTTTAGGTATATACCCAGTAATGGAATTGCTGGGTCAAATGGTATTTCTGACTCTGGATCTTTGAGGAATCGTCACACTGTCTTCCGCAATGGTTGAACTAATTTACACTCCCACCAACTTGTAAAAGTGTTTCTATTTCTCCACATCCTCTCCAGCATCTGTTGTCTGCTGACTTTTTAATGATTGCCATTCTATCTGGCATGAGGTGGTATCTCAATGTGGTTTTGATTTGCATTTCTCTAATGACAGTGATGATGAGCTTTTTTTCATATGTTTGTTGGTTGCATAAATGTCTTAAGAAGGGTCTGTTCATATCCTTTGCCCACTTTCTGCTGGGGTTGTTTTTTTCTTGTAAATTTGTTTAAGACCTTTGTAGATTCTGGATATTGGCAGATGGATTGCAAAAATTTTCTCCCATTCTATAGGTTGCTTGTTCACTCTGATGATAGTTTCTTTTGCTGTGCAGAAGCTCTTTAGTTTAATTAGATCCCATTTGTCAATTTTGGCTTTTATTGTCATTGCTTTTGGTGTTTTAGTCATGAAGTTTTGCCCATGCCTATGTCTTGAATGGTATTGACTAGGTTTTCTTCTAGGGTTTTTATGATTTTATGTCTTATGTTTAAGTCTTTAATCAATCTTGAGTTAATTTCTGTATAAGGTGTAAGGAAGGGATTCAGTTTCAGCTTTCTGTATATGGCTAGCCAGTTTTCCCAACACCATTCATTAAATAGGGAATCCTTTCCCCATTGCTTGTTTTTGTCAAGTTTCTCAAAGATCAGATGGTTGTAGATGTGTGGCATTATTTCTGAGGCCTCTGTTCTGTTGCGTTGGTCTATATCTCTGTTTTGGTACCAGTACCATGCTGTTTTGGTTACTGTAGCCTTGTAATATAGTTTGAAGTCAGGTAGTGTGATGCCTCCAGTTTTGTTCTTTTTGCTTAGGATTGTCACGGCTATGCAGTCTCTTTTTTGGTTCCACATGAAATTTAAAGTTGTTTTTTCTAATTCTATGAGGAAAGTCAATGGTAGCTTGATGGGGATAGCATTGAATCTATAAATTACTTTGAGCAGTATAGCCATTTTCATGATGTTGATTCCACCTATCGATGAGCATGGAATGTTTTTACATCTGTTTGTGTCCTCTCTTATTTCCTTGAGCAGTGGTTTGTAGTTCTCCTTGAAGAGGTTAATTGTATTCCCAGGTGTTTTATTCTCTTTGTAGCAATTGTGAATGGGAGTTCATTCATGATTTGGCTCTCTGTCTGTTATTGGTGTATAGGAATGTTTGTGATTTTTGCACACTGATTTTGTATCCTGAGACTTTGCTGAAGTTGCTTATCAGCTTAAGGAGATTTTGGGCTGAGATGATGGGGTCTTCTATATATGCAATCATGTTGTCTACAAATAGAGACAATTTGACTTTCTCTCTTCCTGTTTGAATATGTTTTATTTCTTTTTCTTGCCTGATTGCCCTGGCCAGAACTTCCAATACTATGTTGAATAGGAGTGATGAGAAAGAGCATCCTTGTCTTGTGCCAGATTTCAAAGGGAATGCTTCCAGTTTTTGCCCATTCAGTATGATATTGGCTATGGGTTTGTCATAAATAGCTCTTATTATTTTGAGATATATTCCATTGATACCTAGTTTATTGAGTTTTTAGCATGAAGGGATATTGAATTTTATTGAAGGCCTTTTGTGCACCTGTTGAGATAATCATGTAGTTTTTGCCACTGGTTCTGTTTATGTGATGGATTACGTTTATTGATTTGTGTATATTGAACCAGCCTTCATCCCAGGAATGAAGCTGACTTGAATGTGGTGAATAAGCTTTTTGATGTGCTGCTGGATTCAGTTTGCCAGTATTTTATTGAGGATTTCACATCGATGTTCATCATGGATATTAGCCTGAAATTTTTGTGTGTGTGTGTCTCTGCCAGGTTTTGGTATCAGGATGATGGCCTCATAAAATAAGATAGGGAGGCATACTTCTTTTTCTGTTGTTTGGAGTAGTATCAGAAGGAATGGTACCAGCTCCTTTTTGTACCTCTGGTAGGATTCAGCTGTGAATCTGTCTGGCCCTGGACTTTTTTTTTGGTTGGTAGGCTATTACTGCCTCAATTTCAGAACTTGTTATTGGTCTATTCAGGGATTAGACTTCTTCCTGGTTTAGAATTAAGAGGGTGTATGTGTCCAGGAATTTATCCATTTCTTCCAGATTTTCTGGTTTATTTGCTTAGAGGTGTTTATAGTATTCTCGGATGGTAGTTTGTATTTCTGTGGGATTGGTGGTAATATCCCCTTTATTGTTTTTTATTGTGTCTATTTGATTCTTCTCTGTTTTCTTCTTTATTAGTCTGGCTAGCGGTCTATTTTATTGATATTTTCAGAAAACCAGCTCCTGGATTCATTGTTTTTTTTTTTAAAGGATTTTTCATGTCTCTATCTTCTTCTTTTCTTCTTTGTTAGTCTGGCTAGCAATCGATCTATTTTGTTGATCTTTTCAAAAAATCAGCTCCTGGATTCATTGATTTTTTTTGAAGCATTTTTTGTGTGTCTGTCTCCTTCAGTTATGCTCTGACCTTAGTTATCTCTTGTCTTCTGCTAGCATTTGAATTTGTTTGCTCTTGCTTCTCTAGTCTTTTTAATTGTGATGTTAGGGTGCCAGTTTTAGCTCTTTCCTGCTATTTCTTGTGGGCATTTAGTGCTATAAATTTTTCTTTAAACACTGCCTTAACTGGGTCCTTATAAATTTTTCTTTAAATACTGCCTTAACTGTGTCCTAAAGGTTCTGGTATGTTGTGTCTTTGTTCTCATTGGTTTCAAAGAACTTATTTGTTTCTGCCTTCATTTCATTATTTACCCAGTAGTCATTCAGGGGCAGGTTGTTCAGTTTCCTTGTAGTTGTGTGGTTTTGAGTGAGCTTATTTTTTTTTTTTAAAGATGGGGTTTCACCATGATGGCCAGGCTGGTCTTGAACTCCTGACCTCAGGTGATCCACCCACCTCTGCCTCCCAAGTGCTAGGATAACAGGCATGAGCCACCGCGCCTGGCTCTTGAGTGAGCTTCTCAATCCTGAGTTATAATTTAATTGCACTGTGGTCTGAGAGACTGTTACGATTTCTGTTCTTCTGCATTTACTGAGGAGTGTTTTACTTTAATTATGTGTTCAATTTTAGAATAAGTGTGGTGTGGTTCTGAGAAGAATGTATATTCTGTGGATTTGGGGTGGAGAGTTCTGTAGATGTCTATTAGGTCAGCTTGGTCCAGCGCTGAATTCAAGTCCTGAATATCCTTGTTAATTTTCTGTCTTGTTAATCTGTCTAATATTGACAGTGTGGTGTTACAGTCTTCTACCATTATTGTGTGGGAGTCT
Organism: Leontopithecus rosalia; assembly: GCA_028533165.1. Classification (NCBI taxonomy): domain Eukaryota; kingdom Metazoa; phylum Chordata; class Mammalia; order Primates; family Cebidae; genus Leontopithecus; species Leontopithecus rosalia. Next base: position 85,307,051 of record CM052659.1, read on the forward strand.
CTGTCTCTTTGTAGGTCTCTAAGAACTTGCTTTATGATTCTGGGTGCTCCTGTGTTGGGTACATATTTATTTTAGGATAGTTAGCTCTTCTTGTTGCATTGACCCCTTTACCATTATGTAATACCCTTCTTTGCCTCTTTGATCTTTGTTGGTTTAAAGTCTGTTTTGTCAGAGATTAAGGATTGCAACCCCTGCTTTTTTTCTCTTTGTCTTTCCGTTTGCTCAGTACGTATTCCTTCATCCCTTTATTTGAGCCTATGTATGTCTTTGCATGAGAGATGGATCTCCTGAATACAGCACACCAATGGGTCTTGACTCTTTATTCCAATTTGCTACTCTCTGTCTTTTAATTGGGGCATTTAATCCATTTACATTTAAAGTAGTATTTTTATACATGAATTTGATCCTGTCATTAAGATGCTATCTGGTTATTTTGTCCATTAGTTGATGCGGTTTCTTCACAGTGTTGATGGTCTTTACACTTTAGTATGTTTTTGCAGTGGCTGGTACTGGTTGTTCCTTTCCATATTTAGTGCTTTGTTCAGGAGCTCTTGTAAGGCAGGCCTGATGATAACAAAATCCCTCAGCATTTGCTTGTCTGTAAATGGTTGTATTTCTTCTTTTCTTATGAATCTTAGTTTGGCTGGATATGAAATTCTGGGTTGAAAATTCTTTGAGGATGTTGAATATTGGCCCCCACTGTCTTCTGGCTTGTAGGGTTTCTGCTGAGAGATCTGCTGTGAGTCTGATGGGCTTCCCTTTGTGGGTAACCCAGCCTTTCTCTCTGGCTGCCCTTAGCATTTTTTCCTGCATTTAAATCTTGGTGAATCTGATGATTATGTGTCTTGGAGTTGCTCTTGTTGAGGAGTGTCTTTATGGGGTTCTCTGAATTTCCTGAATTTGAATGTTGGCCTGACTTTTTAGGTTGGAGAAGTTCTCCTGGATAGTGTCCTGCAGAGTGTTTTCCAGCTTGGTTCCATTCTCCCTGTAACTTTCAGGTACACCAATCAAATGTAGATTTAGTCTTTTCACATAGTCCCAAGACCAAATCCATTCTTAGAGGCTTTGTTCATTTTCATTTTTTTTTCTTTAATCTTGTCTTCATGCTTTATTTCATTATGTTGATCTTTAATATCTGATATCCTTTCTTCTGCTTGATTGATTCAGCTGCTAATATTTGTGTATGCTTCATGAAGTTCTCATGCTGTGTTTTTCAGTTCCATCAGGTCATTTATGTTCTTCTCTAAACTGGTTATTCTAGTTAGCGATTCCTCTAAGCTGTTTTCAAGGTCTTACCTTGTTTGCATTGGGTTAGAGCATGCTGCTTTAGCTCAGATTTTGTTATTACCCAGCTTCTGAAGGCTACTTCTGTCAATTTGTCAAACTCATTTTCCATCCAGTTTTCTTCCCTTGCCGGCAAGGAGTTTTGATCCTTTGGAGGAGAAGAGGTGTTCTGGTTTTTGGGATTTTCAGCCTTTTTGTGCTGGTTTTTCCCCATCGTTGTGGATTTATCTACCTTTTGTCTCTGAAGTCAGTGACCTTTGGATGGGGTCTCTGATGGACATCCTTTTTGTTGTTGTTGTTGTTGATGCTATTTCTTTCTGTTTGTTAATTTTCCTTCTAACAGTCAGGCCCCTCTGCTTCAGGTCTGCTGGAGTTTGTGGGAGGTCCACTCCAGATCCTGTTTGTCTGGGTATCACCAGAGGAGGCTGCAGAAAAGCAAAGATTGCTGCCTGTTCCTTCCTCTGGTACCTTTCTCTTAGAGAGGCACCCACCAGTTGCCAGCCAGAGCTCTCCTATATGAGGTTTTTGCCAGCCCCTGCTGGGACATGTCTTCTAGTCAGAAGAAATGGGGGTCAGGGGCCCACTTGAGGAGGCAGTCTAACCCTTAGCAGAGCTCAAATGCTGTGCTGGGAGATCTGCTGCACAGAGCTGTCAGGCAGGGATGTTTAAGTCTGCAGAAGCTGCGCCCACAGTTGCCCCTTCCCTCAGGTGCTCTGTCCCAGGGATATGGAGAGTTTTATCTATAAGCCCCTGACTGGGGCTGCGGCCTTGTTTTCAGAGATGTCCTGCCCAGAGAGGAGGAATCTAGAAAGGCAGTTCGGCTATAGTGGCTTTGCTGAGCTGTGGAGGGTTCCACTCAGTTGGAACTTCCTCATGGCTTTGTTTACACTGTGAGGAGAAAACTGCCTGCTTAAGCCTTAGTAATAGTGGACGCCCCTCTCCCCACCAAGCTCAAGCATCCCAGGTTGACTTCAGACTGCTGTGCTGGCAGCAAGAAATTCAAGCCAGTGAATCTTAGCTTGTTGGGCTCCGTGTGGGTGGGATCTCCTGAGCTAGACCGCTTAGCTTCCTTCATTCAGTCCCCTTTCCAGGGGAGTAAACCATTCTGTCTAGCTGGCATTCCAGGTGCCACCTAGTTGGAAATGCAGAAGTTACCAACCTTCTGTGTTGATCTCAGAGCTGTTCCTATGTGGCTGTCTTGCTGTGTCCACCTCAGGATAGTAGAATTCTATCCTTGTCCCTGCGTTGGAGAGTTGAAGGATATAGTTGGAAGAAAATTTTCCTGGTCTAGTAGACAGAAGGGCAAAATTGTCCACATGCTATAATGTAAATTGAACCACAGCCAAAACTTCTGTGAAGGAACTTCACTTGTTTCTGTTTTATTAATTAGAAGTCTTCCAGTGAGAGCTTGGGCTTTGTAGCATCAATTTATATTTTCATGTCTCCCTTGAGAGATTCCTGGGATTGCCCTGGTCTTCAGTGTAAGTTTTGAAATATAAATAAGATATATTTTTCTCCTGACTAAAATCCTTCAGTGTCTTCTTACTATAGTTAGAATTAAACCCAGACTCTTTACCATGACCTACAAGACCCTCCATGATCTGGCCGCTGGCCTCTCTCTCGTTTTGTCCCATTCTTGTATGCATTTGTAGATTTTTTCCTCCAATACGCTCATTCTCGCATCAGGGCCTTTGTTCTTCTGCGTTCCTCTGCCTTAGAGTTTTTCACCTAGTATTTTGCATGGCTGGCTTCTTCTCATGCTTGAAATCTCATATCAAGTGTCAACTTCCTAGACTATCCCACCTAATAAGCTATAGACCAACTCCTCAGCTACTCTCTCTTATATTATCCTTTTGTGTTGTTTTCATGACATTTTCACTGTCAAAATTATCTTTGTAATATTGTCCACATCCTCCCCACTAGAACGTATACTTCTTTTATCCACAAAGTTTAGAATGAGCCTATCATTCAAAAATATTAATTATGAACAAATGGAGTCTCTGTGTCCCCTTAGCCCACACACAGGGCTCCACATAGGAGCCCAAAACTTTAAAAAGTACACATGAAACAGAGATTTTATTTTACTTATTTATTTTTTTTTGAGACAGAGTTCTCGCTCTGTGGGCTGGAGGGCAGTGGCACAATCTCAGCTCACTGCAATCTCTACTTCCCGGGTTCAAGCAGTTCCCCTCCCTCAGTGTCCTAAGTAGCTGGGATTGCAGGCATGTATACCTCGCCCAGCTAATTTTGTATTTTTAGTAGAGACAGGGTTTCACCATGTTGATCAGTTGGTAACACAGATTTTAGTAGTTTAGATTTATGTTTAGTCTCTGATCTTAGATTCTTAGATCTTTATTCTGAAATCAGTTTTTCTTTTTTCTGAATATATGTAGTGTTTTCATCTCCTATAAGCTTTTATTCTGATTACATTTTAATGGGAATAGTGCTTTAAATCTTACCATTTAAACTATGGGCTATTGGAACAATTTATTGCCTTTCTAGGCCAGCTGATCGTGTGTTTATAAACACTTCTGGTAAAAAATATAATACAAATGACTTACAATATAATGAGAACGCAGTTTATTAAAACATCTGTCAAGACAGCAGGAAAACTATTTCTTACTGTTTTTATAGTATATATATTGATATATAGGCTCAAATGTCTAGATTTTGCTGTTTATTTTAATATGACCTATTTTTATTTAGTCATTGTCTTTCACTTAAACATACAAATTATTTTTTAAAAAACTGTTCTTTCAACTTAAATAGCCAATTGTTATTAACGTTGATAAGAATGGTCCTTGTAATCTGAGGAAAGTATATGGAGTTATCACACATTGAAGTAATTATGCTGGTGTTTTAAATTAACAAACTACAAATAATTTGCTTAATTATTCTGAGATTAAATCTTGTCATATTCATAGTATATAAATGAGAATATTTAGATATTTGACTTTATTTCCTAAGTATTAAAGATGCAGAATTTTGAATCAGCAGAAACTAGTACTTAGCCACGGCAGGGGTCAGTAAATATTTAATTAATGGAAAAGTATTTATGTATTTTCAATTTAGTCTCCCTATGAAGATTTGAGAATATGCTATAAGTGCTCTAATAAGCCATTTGTTAAACATTTATCAAACATTTATTGAACATATATTATTTAAAGCCATAGAATCAAAGCAGAAACCTTACTGATTCCTGCTTTCTGTGACTCTATTTGTTTTCTTCTTTTTTTTTTCTTTTTATGAACCTGCCATTGAGAACATATCCATTTACTTACTTGTTTTTTTTTTTTTTTTAAGACAGAGTCTCGCTCTGTCGCCAGGCTGGAGTGTAGTGGCGCAATCTTGGCTTACTGCAACCTCTGCCTCCCAAGTTCTCCTGCCTAAGGCTCCCGGGTAGCTGGGACTACAGGCACATGCCACCATGCCCAGCTGATTTTTTGTATTTTTAGTAGAGATGGGATTTCAACACATTTTCTTCTTGATTTCCTAGTTTTGTTTCTTTAGCAGGTGTTAGATACTATGCTTAACAGACTGTAGGGATCTTGCCAACAGTGTCTTGATCATGATTCTACCACAGAGCTCCACTATTATGTAGGGAAAGGAAATTCTTCTGATCCTGGGGATATTGAATCATTGCTGACATTCTGCTGGTATCAGAGATACAGGGATAAATGGCATGACCCTGCCCTTGCAGAGCATAGTTCAGAAGGAGAGACAGATAGGTAAACAAAAATACTGCAAGTCAGTTTGATAAATGTGATAATGAAAGTATGTGTAGTATACTGCCTCAGAGCCCACACTATGGATTCAATCTGCCTGAATTTAGATTGCAGTGCATTTTGATTTTGGGCAATGTACTTAATTTCAGTTTCTTCATGTATAAAATGAGACTGATAGTATTAACTATGGAGTTAGTATGGTGATTAAATACCCAGTAGCATTCAAAATACTTAACTAGCTCAGCGACTGGCTCATAAGTGCTCAATAGATGATTGCTGTTTTTAACATTCGCTAATTTTTTTTCTTGTGTCTGAAAGAGAAAATAAGTGGGGAGGGAGAGCATTTTAAGCACAACGAACAGTATGTGCTAAGACATGGATGTATAAGGAAGTGTAAGTAGCTCAGCTATAGAAAATGAGTAAGTTCAGTTATCTTGGAACAGCTGCTAGAGAGGGAGAACTAAGGATCAGATGATAAAGGACTTTGTACACCAAGCTAAGGAATTTGGACTTTCTTCTATGGACTTTCGAGAATAATTGAAGTTTTTAAAGCAAAATGCTATATAATATATTCATTTTAGCAAAGTCATTCTAATCAATGTGGGAAACGGGATGCAAGTGGAAGATTCCAGGCAGGAAACCTGTATGAGAGGATACTGTTGTAGTACAGATTGGAGAAAATAAGAGGCTGAACCAGGTCAGCGAAAGAGGAAATAGAGAGCAGAGGCTGAACTCAAGAAATTCTGGAAGGTACAAATGATTGACAGGATATAATGAAGACTAAGATGAACCTCAGGTTCTGATGTAGGCATATAGAGGAATAATACCTGTCAGAGTCTTCAAGGGGGCCCAATAAATAGCATACTTCCTTCCTGTTCAGAATAAGGCAAAATAATCAGTGAGTGAAGTAAGAAAACATTTCCTTTATTACCGATAAAAACTTTTAAAGACGTGTAGGTTGAATATCCTTTATCTGAAATGCTTGGGATCACAGTATTTCCGATTTTTTCAGATCTTGGAATCTTTGCATATGCATAATGAAGAATCTTCGGACTTGGTATGGGGATGAAGCCTAAGTCTAAACATAAAATTTATTTATGTTTCGTATACACTGTCAAATTCAAAATAAAATATAGAGAAAAATCTCTAAATTAAATGTTTTATTTAGGAATCATAGAATTACATTCAGAGCCTACACACAGACTGCAGTGATCTTCAGTATGTCTGAAGAACAATGAAAAGTTGGGGGTTTTACTGGAGAAATACGTATTGTTTTAAAAGGAAGCTCATGGCACTAGAGAAGCTTTTGGGAGTTGGCAAGCTCTGATTTGAGTGAAGGTGGTAGGTAAGACTAGCCAAGGGAGGTTGTTTCAGCAGCTACTAGGTAAAACAGTTCTTAGGGTTACAGCAGCCTGTTTCTGCAGATGGCCCTGTGGAAAATTCAATTCTTGGAGCAGATGCTATGTGCCCCAAGTACTTTTGCCTCTGTACCTTGACTGTGATTCAGTTGGGTATGGAAAGAATGATCCAATTTATATAATCAACTTACACAGCACATTATAGCCTAAAGGCAATTTTATTTGATATTTTAAATAATTTTGTGAATGAAGCAAATGTTGTATATATTGAACCATCAGAAAGCAAAGGTGTCACTGTCTCTCATTCGTGCTCGAAAGTTTTGGATTTTGTAGCATTTTAGATTTCCAGTTTTCAAATTAGCAATGCTCAACCTGTAGAATGTTCTTTAATGCAAGAGCCAAAGTTGACTTGCTTACTGTGTCCCTCTAAAAGAGCCCACCTGAGAGAAAGTCTGAATCTGCATGGCAGATATACTTCTTCTCCATCACTTCTTCCCACTGGTTCAGAAGAAAGGAGAACATACATCAGATTACCTCTTATCTAGAGTTCCTCCCAACTGATAACCTGTAGTTGTCCACCAACCACATAATTCATTCCCCTTGGTATGGAGAAATAGAGGCTGAAGTAAGATGCAAGGCGCTCTGTACAGCACTCTTAACAAGATAGGAATAACAGAAAGAGGACGAAGTTTGGTGTGGGGAGTAAGAAGAAGGTCATGAATTCAGAGTTTGAGATATGGCAGTCAATTGGACTTAAAGGTTGTCATTCCAAACTACCTCTTAAGTCATGCCTTTTCTTTTTCATCTGTATAATGAGTACATTGGTCAAGATTAGAGCCACTGACAGGTGTTAAAAATTAAGAAATCTGTGCAGCATAACAAGAATCTTCCTAGTGAATAGATTTGTGCAGTTGAGGCTTTAAGCAAGACCAGAGGTCATTTGTCAACGGTGCTAAGAAGAGAATTTCTTAATGAGTCAGAGGTTGGACAGTGACTAGAAGTCTTTTCTAACTCTAAAAGTCTATGATAGAAGTTACTCAATAAATAATCAATGATTTGATAACATACTAATAACATTTTATAACATAAAAATCCATAGCTATAGTTCTGTTTAAATTAATGGTATACCACATGGATGTTATTTGAAGAGTATATTCTTTAGGTAAAAGAAATATTAGAATGTTATCTTGGTTCGAAGTTTATAGGAAAATAGAATGAATCATTGATACCAGTTAAACCTTAGTATGAGTTAAAACTTAATTATTTCTGGATTTGAGTTTTCTTTTATTTTTCAGTATAAGCCATGTAGAAATGAATGTTATGATGCATTTTATATATGGAGGAACTCTGGACATTCCAGACAAAGCTAATATTGGGTATGTATTACTTTTTAATAATTTAAAATATGAAAGAATTAGGTTCTGCTTTGTTGAGCTGTGTTGCAAAGTGTTAATGAAGTTTTTTTTTTTTGCTTTTTATAATCTGTTTTACTATATCTTCAGTGTGTTTTGAGAACATCTAAAAACAATAAGTCACCTTATTTAGAAGAAAAAGTAATTTATCAACTCACAGTAATAAGATTGAGAAAGGTCTTTATTAGACTTAAATTTAGAAAAACCTAAAAGTTACGGTTTATAGATTGATAAATTGGTTAAACTTTTATCAAACTTTGAAATTTATTTTACTACTTTTTAAATTTTAGGATGTCTTTTCTAAACAGCAAAAGAAAAGAAAAAACATATTTAAGAATATAGGAGATTTGCCAGGCGCAGTGGCTGACACCTGTAATCCTAGCACTTAGGGAGGCAGAGGCGGGAGGATAGTTTGAGCCCGGGAGTTTGAGATCTGCCTGGACACTATAACAAGACCCCCTTCTTAGGGGGAAAAAAAAAAGAGTATAGGGCATCCTAAAGACCAACAACTATGTGAGTTTTTAATGTACTATACCAAGCTTCCGAAATCCTACTGGAGAGTGAAATTTAACCTTGCTCTTTTAATTTTCTGGATGTCTTCTATTTTCTTGCTATTCTAACGTCAGACAAATGAAAGCTACTTTTTTTAATTTTAAAAATTATTTGATTCCTTTAATTTTAAACTGAATAAATATGTTTTTTAGGAGAACATATTGTGAATCACAAGGTTTAGTACTAAGGTTTTATTCCCTGGCAACCTATATGTTATTTTATTCTTTCAAAGCATGTAGGCTTCTTAAGTACCTAAAGTATGTGTAGGTATTCAGAAATACTTGCCATATGAAATAAGCAAAAGAAGCTATGGTCATTGAATGCTGTCTTCAAACTTATGGTTATTTGTAGACGTTTTCAATATGGTAAGATATTACTTAATAGCCTGCCCCCAACCCCGCCAGGAATCTTTTATTATACAAATTTGTTGCAGAGAGTTTTGCAACTTTTACAGCCTTTTGTTATACAGGCTTTTGTTCTGTATATCACTGAACATATCAAGGGAATTGGAGACATCTCCAAATTTATTTCTTGTTCTCTACCGATCAAATCATGTGTCAGTGCTTTCAACTTTTGGCCTTATGCCCTGTTTATAATCCATAAAGGGTACACATTATGTAATGCTGGAAAATTAGAATTAAAATCTTTTATTCTTTTGTCTAAACACAGTATATATTATCAAGAAATTGCTATATATTGTGCCTTGATTTTTAAGTTGGAGAATTAACAGTGCATCTATTTTTATTTTAGTCAGATACTCAATATGGCTGATATGTATGGACTAGAAGGATTAAAAGAAGTAGCAGTCTATATTTTAAGAAGAGATTACTGTAATTTCTTTCAGAAGGTAATTATTGAGCCTCAGAAATCTTTTATCCAGTGCTTTGTCATCCGTTATTACCTACTACATTTTGAACTCTGATAAAAATAGTGCTTTAAATATTTAAAATATTAAGTAAATTTAACCAATGAGAACTCCAATTGAGAAATAACACATGATCTGCTTGCAAAAATCAGAAACTAATTCAAATAATTTTAAGTAAAACAAAATCGATTGGGAGTTGAATATTGAGAGGATGTAGGAATATTCTGTATAATTCAAAGGTGCTCAGAGTTTGGAACTAGGATGAAGGAAGTTAAGAACTAATGTTACTTTCTCCATTTATCAAAGGTCGACATAGTGCTTTATTTATTCTTATTCCTAAAAGTATACTCCTTCCTTCTACCACCTCTCTTTATAGCAGGGACTTGGGATGGAATGTATTCTCTCCTACCAGTCTCTTCAGGTGACCTATGGTTACTAACTAATTTTAATTTTAGTTACTACAAAGGTAAGTTAAATGTCTAAAGAAAGATCTCATACTGTGCATTTCAAGGCCATTCATACATTAGTCTTAGATTATCCATTGTTTTGATACATTCTGTACTTATAGGTTATTTTTATCCTATTTATGCTTTTCTATGTTTTAAAAATTTTCTACAAAGAACATGTATTACTTTTATAATCAACAAAACAAATCTAACTTTTTACATCATATTTCCCTCTTACTGGTGTTTGAAGCAATGATATGCATTGTATGAATTCTAATTATTAAAATTCTAATTTTAATAATGCTTAAATTTAGATTTTTGTTTTGGGTAGGTCTTTTTCGACATCCCTACAAGTTGTAACTGTGGAAACAGCCCATGTGCTAAGAGAGAGCCATGAACAACTGGGCCCAGTACCACAACTACTACCAACCCCTCAAGGTTTACTGAGAAATAGTTAAACCTCTCAGCTTCCTTTAACCAGCTGTTCACTTCAGTCTCTATATGTAAGGGCCTTAGAGGAGGGAAGGCAGCTGGTGGTGTCCTCAGCTTTGTAAAAAGTGAGGAATTCGGGTGAAAGCTTTTTCCTTCTTCATATGTCTCCCTCATATTTCCAGTCAAGTGAAAGTTAGAAGGGGGATCCAAGTGAATCACAAAGATTAAAGCTAGAGAATATCTGCATTGAGGAGATGATGTCCTCTCATCCCCCAGATGAACATTAACTATATCTGTAAAACCATCCCACCCCGGAGCTTCCATCAAAGATGAAGAGAAAGTGGTAAGAAATTTCTTGGGAGAGCTTGGAATATGTCTGAGAAGCCAGTGAGAATGTACTTGAGTGATGAGATTTCTAAAGAGAGAAGGCTTGCTGGAGAAGCCAACACTAGCCTTGGTGTAAGGGACTACAGTTACTGTCATATAGAGAAAAAAGTATGAGGAGTCCACTTTGCACCCTGCTTACACATGGTCCACAGGGGAGAAGGAGGACTTTAATGGTTTCATGAAAGTTAGAGGAGACTGATACAGGGCCAGATGACACTGTGTCCCACACATCATGAGTCACTTAAAGAGTTTCTATCCACAGAGAGGCTAAGTTGAAGCCTGATCTGCCACTAAAGGAGCCATTATATCAACAAAAGCCTCCAGCATCTGAATTAGAACAGCTAAGGACATTTTCCTACTACAGTATTGGTCTCCTCTTAATTACATAAGGTGACGCAAGCCATAATCTTCTTCCATATGAATTTGACTCAGAAAATGGAGGAGCAGGAGATCAGACCGTGCTCTATTCCCTGTTTTACATCTTCTCAACCATAAATCTAGTCAGTCATAGGGAGAGAAATATTTAAATCAGATACGATAAAGAGATAGGTGTTAAAATAGTACTGTGCTGAATTTCTGTAAGAATACTATCCAGAAAGTATTGGAATCTGCCTATAGAGATTCCAAAGGGGAGATTTGACATAGCATGACATAGCATGGTTGAAAGCATTAGTTGGGAAAATAAAAAGCCTCATGTTATTATCTTCTCCGAACTGAGACTCTTCAATAAGCCAGTTAAAACTTACTTAAGAGGTTTAAAAGTTGTAACAATATAGGGGGAAATAGGGGAGGGACAGCGTCGGGGTGGGGATTTGGGGAGAGAGCATGGGGAGAAATGCCAGATACAGGTGATAGGGAGGAAGGCAGCACATCACACTGCCATGTGTGTACCTATACAACAATCTTGCATGTTCTTCACATGTACCCCAAAACCTAAAATACAATTTAAAAAATGTATTCATCTCCCCCCCAAAAAAAGTTGTAAAAATAATCTTTTATGAATAGTCTGGGGACCATTGCCTCTATTTTTTTTTAACATGTGCATGAGTATATGTGGGTTATGTGCAGCTTCTTTTATTTTACTTTCAATAATTCACTTTATTTTAAAAACACAAAAGACATATTTGTTTATACTATTAATAAAACAACAGAAAATGAAATTTGTTTTTAATTATTAGTATGGCATTTTGTTGAAAACTTTTTTTTGCTTTATTTCATTTATTTTAATACAGTCTATTTTGCTGTGGTAACAGATATCTGAGAGAATAGTTTCTGATTTTGTTGACCAAATCCTTAAATTTTTTGTTTTATATTTCTTAATACATAATTTTATAAATATACTTTTGAATATATATAATTTTTAACTTTTAGTTGCTTTTTTTTTTTTTTTTGAGATGGAGTCTCCCTCTGTCGCCCAGGCTGGAGTGCAAGTGCCACAATCTCAGCTCACTGTAACTTCTACCTCCCAGGTTCAAGCTGTTCTCCTACCTCAGCCTCTCAAGTAGCTGGGACTACAGACACGCACCACCACACCCAGCTGATTTTTTTATTTTTAGTAGAGACAGTTTCACCATGTTGGTCAGGCTGATCTGGAACTCCTGACCTCAGGTGATGCGCCAGCCTTGGCCTCCCAAAGTGCTGAGATTACAGGAGTGAGCCATCATGCCCAGCCATAGTTCTTAATTATGCAGTTTTTTTGGTGGTATCTTAAATTATCATAAACTTACAGTTTTGTTTTTTTTTTGAGATGGAGTTTCGCTCTTGTTACCCAGGCTGGCGTGCAATGGCACAATCTCGGCTCACTGCAACCTCCGCCTCCTGGGTTCAGGCAATTCTCCTGCCTCAGCTTCCTGAGTAGCTGGGATTACAGGCACGCACCACCATGCCCAGCTAATTTTTTGTATTTTTAGTAGAGACAGGGTTTCACCATGTTGACCAGGATTGTCTCGATCTCTTGACCTCATGATCCACCCACCTCGGCCTCCCAAAGTGCTGGGATTACAGGCTTGAGCCACCGCACCTGGCCAAACTTACAATGTTATACAAATATGGATATAATGTGGTGGGCAATCCGCCCCAGAACTCCTAGCAAGCTAGCTTCAGTCATTTCATTAGCTTCACAATCCTGCCTTTTACACAATTAAACATTTTAGACTTCATTTCTAGGATTTTGGCACGCTTTAAATTCTTTTCTGCACCAATTAAAAATATACTTTAGGCTGGGCGTGGAGGTTCATGTCTGTAATTCCAGCACTTTGGGTGGGAGGCTGAGGTAGGAAGATTGCTTGAGCCCAAGAGTTTAAGACTAGCAAGGGCAACAGAGGGAGATCCTGTCTCTAAAAAAAAAAAAAGAAAGAAAGGAAGAAAGAAAATGAGGCATGGTGGGATGTGCCTGTGCCTGTGCCTGTGGTTCCAGCTACTCAGGAGGCTGAGGCAGGAGGATCACTTGAGCCCAGGAGTTTGAGGCTGCAGTGAGCTATGGCCACACTACTCACTGCATTCCAGCCTGGGTGACAGAGCCAAACCCTGTCTTACATATATATATATATATAAAATATATACACACACACACACACATATATATACAAACACACACATATGTATATATTTTAATATAACTTAAAGTATCTCCAGTTATTTCAAAGGATCTTAATTGTTTAAATTGTTAATATGCAAAGCAAGATATTGACATTAAATTTCTTTTTGTTTGTTTGTTTTTTGAAATGGAGTCTCACTCATTTGGTCACCCAAGTTGGAGTCAAGTGGCACGATCTTAGCTCACTGCAACCTCCACCTGCCTCCCAGGTTCAAGCCTACTGAGTACCAGGGATTACATGTGCACACCACCACACCTGGCTAATTTTTGTATTTTTACTAGAAATGGGATTTTGCCATGTTGGCCAAGGTGGTCTCCAACTCCTGACCTCAAGTAATCCACCTCCTCAGGCATCCCAAAGTTGGGATTACAGATGTTAGCCACTGCGCCAAGACTACATTCAATTTTTTAAATACTAATATAATACTTTTAGGAGAGGAGTATTAGAAAATCAAATTAATAGCTATTCATAAATAAAGAGTTGGAAAGCTGGGCACGGTGGCTCGCACCTGTAATTCCAGCACTTTGGGAGGCTAAGGCAGGTGGATCACAAGGTCAGGAGTTCAATACCAGCCTGACCAACATGGTGAAACCCTGTATCTACTAAAAGTACAAAAATTTGCCAGGTATGCTGGTGTACATCTGTAATCCCAGCTACTCAGGAGGCTGAGGCAGGAGACTCTCTTGAACCTTGGAGTCGGAAGTTACAGTGAGCCAAGATCGTGCCGCTGTACTCCAGCCTGGGTGACAGAGAAAGACTCCATCTCAAAAAAAGACTTGGAAATCACTGCCCTTATCAGGACTATGCCGGAGACATTTCCAAAGAAGGCTTTGCTCTTCTCTGAGAGCAGAGATTTTCAGAAGTACACATTTAGAGACTAGATATAAAAATTGGCTGTTTGGTGGTCGTTAACACTTAATAAAGAGTTAAAGAGAAACTTTTCAGCCTAACTGGGAAATAAACATGCTTAGTAATGTAGTCCAAAACATGAAAATACATGGCATGGGCAATACATAGCAAAGATATGTAACAAGAGAAATGAGTTGTTTTTACTACTTGTATCTCCATTTTATTTGTTTTCATTTCTGTATATGTGCTTTTAAAAAATACGTTATTAAGATCTAATTAAATTTCTCTCTTTTTATCTGAGGTCAGTATAGGGCCTTTCATTGGACAATTACTTTAATTTATATTTATACGTTAGGAAGCAGATTAGACCATGTTGTTTATTGCAGTGTGATGTATTAGAAATTATTATACCACTTAAAAAATTTATTTAACCTAAAATAGAATAAAAATTGTGTGCATTCTGACAGCTAAAAGAGTTCAAATGATATACTATAAAATTAAAGGTTGTTAGTGACACTTGGTTTTAAAAGAATAACAGACTTTTTTAAAAAAACTTAGAGCATTTTTAGGTTCACAGCAAAATTGAGAGGAAGGTACAGAGATATCCCACATACCCACTTCCTTCTAACATGCATAGCTTCCCCCATTATCAACATCCTCCACTGGAGTGGTACCTTGGTTACAGCTGATGAGCATACAATTATACATGATCCAAAATTCATGTTTACTGTTGGTGTCATACAGTTTGTGGGTTTATACAAGTGTATAATGACATGTATCTACCATGATAGTATCATATAGAGTGTTTTCAGTGCCCTAAAATCTTCTATGCTCTGCCTGCTCATCCTTCCCTCCCCATTAACCCCCAGCAACCACTGCTCTTTTTTGCTCTCTCTGTAGTTTGATTTTTCCAGGGTGTAATATAGTTATAATCATATAGCATATAGCCTTTTCAGGTTGGCTTCTTCCACTTAATAATAGGCATTTAGGATTCCCCCATATCTTTTCATGGCTTGATAGTGCATTTCTTTTTAGAGCTGAATGTTTCATTGCATGGATGTCCTACAGTTTATCCATTCACCTAGTAAAGGACAAGATGGTTGCTTCCAAGTTTGGGCAGTTATGATGAAAGCTGCTATAAACATCCATGTTTAAGTTTTTGTGTAGAAAGGTATTTTTAAGAAAAAAAACTAAGACTCTGACTGGAGGATGTCTGTAGCCTCAGTATGAGCAGAAGTTAATTTCAGGTAAAGAATTAAATATAGAAAATAAATTTTGAATTTATCAAATTTTGAGTTGTATGTGTTCTGCAGTTTAGGTATATAAGTTGGATTATCTTTATGAACCAAATATTTTTATCCTCTGTAAATTGAAAAAGAATAAATGTGGTGTTTTCCATCATTTTTAGCCTGTTTCCAGAACATTGGTGTCTATACTAGAATGCCTGATTATTGCTCATTCATTTGGAGGGGAAAGTCTTTTTGCTGACTGCATGAAGTAAGTTATCTTAAGTAGTGCTAATACTATTAATTTGGGGATTTTGTTTTTCTATTCTTCTAATTTTGTGGGGAACTTTAGAGTTTGCCTGTTTTCTTGGCACAATGTAAGTAAGTAGCTTAGTGCTGAACTAGTTTCACCAATTAAGTAGGGTTATTAATTTAGATAATACTAAAGATTCTTGGGATCATTTTATCTTAGCTGAACCATGGTTAATTATGTTAAAATCTGTGCATATGGGTTTAAAATACATGTTTACAGAAAAGAATATGAAGTTCATTGTAGAGTTCATAAAATTAATAGTGTTAGATCATATATATGTATGGTTATGTAATTGGAAACCAAAATATTGACTAGTGTAATGAAAAACATCTTAATTTCTTTAACTTGGTATTCTTTGATTTTAACAGGTGGATTGTACAGCATTTTGCAAGGTTTTGGTCTGAGAGAAGCTTTGCAAATATACCTCCTGAGATTCAGAAAAGTTGTCTTAATATGTTGATTCAGTCCTTAGTAAGTATAACCTGAATACTCTTTTGTGTGTGTGCCATTAAAAAATTGATTCAATTTTGTATAGTACTTTAAATGATTGAAATATAAATGTAAAATATTATAAAAGCAAGAGCATGAACCAATTCAGATAACCTGATCCTAAGATTCAGTTCCTTTGAAACTATTCTCCATACCCAATTCATCAGTCAGAGTTCAAACAGAGAAGCAGAATCTATAGGAGGTATATATTGATTCATGAACAAAGCAGACATGGTGCCATAGATGAAAGCTTATGCGTTGGCTCAGCAATATTGACTTCTACTCACCAAGTGGATCTGGGAACAACACTGAACCCCTCTCGGTGGTACCATTCTTTGAGAGAATCAGCCGCCTACCTGGTGGCAGGTTGATTACATTGGATCACTTCCATTCTGTAAAAGGCAGTGCTTTCTTCTCACTGGAAAACACATTTGCTTTGGATAGTGATTTGCCTCCCTTGCTCATAATGCTTCTGCTGAAACCACTATCCATGAACTTACAGATGCCTTATCCATTATCATGATGTTCCACACAGCGTTACTTCTAAATAAGGAACTCGCTTACTAGCAAATGAAGTATGGAAATTGGGCTTTGCTCATGAAATTCACTCATCTTAGAAAGATCCCATTCATCCTGAAGCAGCTGGCTTGATAGAATGGAGGAAAGGCTTTTGAAGACTCAGCTACAATACCAGTTGTAGCAATGCCCAGGTGGCAATGCCCTGTGGAGCTGGGGCAGTATCCTCCAGGATGTAATGCGTGGTCTAAATCAGATTTTGATTTATACTGCTATTTCTCCTCTAGTCAGGATCCATGGGCCTAGAAATCCAAGTTTGGAAATGGGCATGGCACCACCCACAATTACTCCTAATGGTTCACTAGCAAAATTGTTGCTTCCTTTTCTCACAACTTTAGGCTACGCTGATTTATAACTCTTAATCCCCAAAAGAAGAATGATTCCATCTTGGGACACAGGTGGAATGATTCCAGAAGTAATGATTCTGTTGAACTGGAAGTTGAGACTGCTTTCCTCTAGCCACTGTAAACCCGCAGGCAAAGAAGAATTATTGATAGATTGAGCCTATCAAGAGGAAATTGAGTTGCTGCTATAAAATGTGGATAATGTAGAGTACTTCTGGAATGCAGTACTCCCAGGTTCTATGAGTAAAATCAATAGAAAGCTATAAGAATCCAATTTAGGCAGTACTGATAATGGCCCTGATTTTTAGGAATAAACATTTGGGCCACCCTGCCAGATAAGAACCATGAACAGTGAAGTACTTGCTGAGGGCAAGGGGCAAAAAATATAGAATGGTTAGTAGAAAAGTGTATGTAAAAATAATAGCTGTACCTACGTGAGGAGTTAGAGAAGTGAACACTGCAGTAGTTCTGATATAAACATTTATATTCCTTCTTAATATATGTTTGTCTATATAGTAATCAATTTTTTTCTCCTACTGTCTCATTCCCCATCATCTAAGATGTTAATAATAGTTAACTTTGTATCTATATATTTAAGTTACAAGGTATTAAAGAAAACTGAATCAGTTTGAAGAAGAATGAACATCCCCTAAAGTAAAAAAGAGAAACTCATACCTTCTCTTTTAGAAGGAAAGGGTTAGCATGTTTGTTGTGTGGAGGGATAGTTATATCATGTTAGGTGGAAGCATGACTGTTACTGTCTCCATTTGGGAACCAAGTATGGTTTTAAGAGATATGTGTAGTTGCCAAGTTGACAAGAAGTTGACTCTGTAACATGTTAGTTTGACTAGGGTCAACTACACTTCACAGAATTTCCTTCTTCTATGTTTCTAGTTAGAGTGACCAAAATAGACAATTTTGTGTGAAATTTGGAAGACAGGAATGAAACACTCCTTTTACACTAGGAAGGTTGGAACACTACTGCAGTGTTCATTTACAGTAGGAAGGTTATTTACTGGCTCACTGCAGCCAGGTCTGTAACTGTTCTTTCTTGCCCTGTATCCTCCTTCCACTTCTCTTACCCTAGGCCAGGTTTATGTCTATCTTCATAATGAAAGGCACCAGCATTTCCTGCAGAATACCCATTGCATCCAGATTGGAGGCAGTAAGACGGACATGAGTCCATCCTTGCAAATTCCAGCTGATGCTCTTGGTGTCGGTTTGTTCTCACTCTCCCCAGCATTACACCTATCTTTTCTCAACTGCCTGCCCTTTGGAATTCGGACTGCACCGTGGGGAGTCCATGTGGGAATTCGGACTGCACCATGTGGGAGCTGTTTAAGCAGCTCCCACAATTATGTAAGGTCGACTGCCTGTAACAGATTTCTTCATGCAGTAAGTCTGCATTTGATGTCATTGATAGTTTCTTGGAATCTTAGAATCTTGGAATCTAACAAAACAAAACAATGTATAGCAAAACTAATTTTACTATAGACTAATAGACATGAACAAGAGTTAAGTTCCTATGGCATATTTCTGGTCACAAAAAGATCATCAGCCTTCTAGTAAAGACCCAAAACACTTCTTATATTTAACATCAGAATAAATGTGAGCTATACATGCATTTCAGAAATATTAATAAAAACAAGGTAAGTATTTACCCAGTTTTTGGTGAATCTGTGAGTGGCAGTAGTAGCGATGGTGGGTTAAATCAAGGAATATATGTTTGCAAAGAAAAAATTGTAAGGAACACCGCCCACCACCATGCAGTTTCAAAACAATCACAAATATGGCAGCCTCACTGAGTGTTTTTATATTGTATCACTTATTGTCATATATTTGTATGATTACCATATACTTCATGAATTTTTACTTTACAATAATTCATCTTCATTTTCCAGTATGCTTTTTCTGGTTTCAGTTTGTGGGTGGCTGGAGCCTGTCCTTGCAGCTAAGGGTCCAGGGTTGAAATATGCCCTGGCCAGGATGCCATTCCAGTGCAGGGTGCACTCACAGCACAGAACACTCTTTTTTTTTTTATTGCATTTTAGGTTTTGGGGGACATGTGCAGAACATGCAAGATAGTTGCATAGGTACACACATGGCAGTGTGTTTTGCTGCCTTCCTCCCCTTCACCCACATTTGGCATTTCTCCCCAGGCTATCCCTCCCCAGCTCCTCCCCCCACACTGTCCCTTCCCTGTACTACAATAGACCCCAATGTGTAGTACTCCCTTCCCTGTGTCCATGTGTTCTCATTGTTCATCACCCGCCTATGAGCGAGAATATGCAGTATTTCATTTTCTGTTCTTGTGTCAGCTTGCTGAGAATGATGTTCTCCAGATTCATCCATGTCCCTACAAAGGACATGAACTCATCACTTTTGATTGCTGCATAATAGTCCATGGTGTATATGTGCCACATTTTCCCAGTCCAGTCTATCATCGATGGGCATTTGGATTGGTTCGAGGTCTTTGCTATCGTAAACAGTGCTGCAATGAACATTCGTGTGCATGTGTCCTTATAGTAGAACGATTTATAGTCCTTTGGATATATAGCCAATAATGGGATTGCTGGGTCAAATGGAATTTCTATTTCTAAGGCCTTGAGGAATTGCCACACTGTCTTCCACAATGGTTGAATTAATTTACACTCCCACCAACAGTGTAAAAGTGTTCCTATTTCTCCACATCCTCTCCAGCATCTGTTGTCTCCAGATTTTTTAATGAACGCCATTCTAACTGGCGTGAGATGGTATCTCAATGTGGTTTTGATTTGCATCTCTCTAATGACCAGTGATGA
>CM052659.1:85327206-85410027 GCA_028533165.1 Leontopithecus rosalia
CCAAACCCGTTCAATCAGATGAACATAGCAATCTGCCCTCCCAAGTCTCAAATTGTCGGTTTAACAGGACGCCCAGACCCGTGTGTTTTGTGCGCTGGCCGCTGCGGCGGCGCTGGCTGCCTGGCCGCGCCAGCGGAGAGCGCTGCGCTTGAGTCCTGTGTGCCTTTTACACCTGGGCTTTTCCCCCGCTCTGTGGGCTATAGGGATCCGTCTGAAAATGTGGTGTTTGCTTACCCTCTGCGTCTTGACTGAGAGGTGCAGTGGTGAGTTGCTTCTAGAGTGCCATCTTCCTCCCCCTCCAGTGTTTTTAATTCTCCCCTTTCCCCCGTTACTAAAAACTTTTCAAATTAACCATTTCAATGTAATTTGTCTTGAAGAAGTTTACCCAATATTGTTGGCATTGCAATAATGTAGCCAAATTAATTAATGCTTATAAAATGAACTAGATTGCAGTAACCATGGTATTGATGAGATTAATGCAGTGAACCTTTGCTATTAATATATATAGCCTTATCAAAGCATAGCTAAAAAGCTTGCCTTAATAATTAAGAATTTTAAAATATTTATTTAGATGGGATTCAGTTGTTTAAAGAAGTGAGACAGATTCAAAAGTAAATAGATATTCACTGTCAGATTTAAACCTCTAAAGAATTAGAGATTAGTTTTTTTATTTGTGCATAACTTTTAAAAAACCTAATAGAGTACTGTCTTTTTAATTCATTTATTATTCTTTGGTGTTTTTTAAGCAGTGGACTAGAGTTAGAATTGTGTCTTATTTTCTCTCACATCTATACATTTTTATATTTCCTTTTATGTTTTCTACTTTGCTTTCATTGAAGGAACAAGCATTTGTGGCCTTTACCTTGTGCAATTGTAGGGAGTGGCAGCATACAAGGACCAGGGCCACATTTACTTGAAATTCTTCCTCTCTTTTTTTTTTTTGAGACGGAGTTTCGCTCTTGTTACCCAGGCTGGAGTGCAATGGTGCAATCTCGGCTTACCGCAGCCTCTGCCTCCTGGGTTCAAGCAGTTCTCCTGCCTAAGCCTCCCGAGTAGCTGGGACTACAGGCATGCACCACCATGCCCAGCTAATTTCTTAATTTTTAGTAGAGATGGGGTTTCACCTTGTTGACCAAGATGGTCTTGATCTCTTGACCTCGTGATCCACCCGCCTCGGCTTCCCAAAGTGCCAGGATTACAGGCTTGAGCCACCGCACCCGGCCCTCTTCCTCTTTTTTAATTTATCTTACAAGATATCTCCCTTTTTGCTTCATTCTTTAGGATTTGAGGAAAACATTTACCACTTGTTATTTTGTTAACCTTATTAATGTCACCTTCCCTTTTCTTATTTTTAATTGCATTTCAGGTTTTCGGGTACATGTGAAGAACATGCAAGATTGTTGCATAGGTACACACATGGCAGTGTGATTTGCTGCCTTCCTCCCCATCACCTATATCTGGCATTTCTCCCCATGCTATCTCTCCCCAACTCCCCACCCCACACTGTCCCTCCTCTATTCCCCGCAAAAGACCCCAGTGTGTGATGCTCCCCTCCCTGTGTCCATGTGTTCTCATTGTCGATCACCCGCCTGTGAGTGAGAACATGTGGTGGTTGATTTTCTGTTCTTGTGTCAGTTTTCTGAGATTGATGGCTTCCAGGTTCATCCACGTCCCTACAAAGGACACGAACTCATTGTTTTTGATGGCTACATAATATTCCATGGTGTATATGTGCCACATTTTCCCTGTCCAGTCTATCATTGATGGGCATTTGGGCTGGTTCCAGGTCTTTCCTATTGTAAACAGTGCTGCAATGAACATTGGCGTGCGTGTGTCCTTATAGTAGAACGATTTATAATCCTTTGGATATATATACCCAGTAATGGGATTGCTGGGTCAAATCAAATTTCTGTTTCTAGATCCTTGAGGAATCACCACACAGTCTTACACAATGGTTGAACTAATTTACATTCCCACCAACAGTGTGAAAGTGCTCCTGTTTCTCCACATTCTCTTCAGCATCCATTGTCTCCAAATTTTTTAGTGATCGCCATTCTAACTGGTGTGAGATGGTATCTCAATATAGTTTTGATTTGCATTTCTCTAATGTCCAGTGATGATGAGCATTTTTTCATAAGTTTGTTGGCCTCATGTATGTTTTCTTTTGTAAAGTGTCTATTTATATCCTTTGCCCACTTTGAATGGGCTTATCTGTTTTTTTCTTGTAAATCTGTTTTAGTTCTTTGTAGATGCTAGATATCAGCCCTTTGTCAGATGGGTAGATTGCAAAAATTTTCCCATTCTGTGGGATGCTGGTTTACTCTAATGACTGTTTATTTTGCTGTGCAGAAGCCATGGAGTTTGATTAGGTCCCATTTGTCTATTTTGGCTTTTGTTGCCAATGCTTTTGGTGTTTTCATCATGAAGTCCTTGCCTATGCCTATGTCCTAAATGGTTTTGCCTAGATTTTCTTCTAGGGTTTTTATGGTGTTAGGTCTTATATTTAAGTCTTTAATCTATCTGTAGTTAATTTTAGTGTAAGGTGTCAGGAAAGGGTCCAGTTTCTGCTTTCTGCACATGGCTAGCCAGTTTTTTCAACACCATTTATTAAACAGGGAATCCTTTCCCCATTGCTTGTTTTTGTCAGGTTTGTCAAAGATCGGATGTTTGTAGATGTGTGGTGTTGCCTTCGAGGCCTCTGTTCTGTTCCATTGGTCTATATCTCTGTTTTGGTACCAGTACCATGCTGTTTTGATTACTGTAGCCTTGCAGTATAGTTTGAAGTCAGGTAGTGTGATACCTCCAGCTTTGTTCTTTTTTCTTAGAATTGACTTGGCTGTGCGGGTTCTCTTTTGGTTCCATATGAAGTTTAAGGTGTTTTTTTTCCAGTTCTGTGAAGAAGGTCATTGGTAGCTTGATGAGGATAGTGTTGAATCTGTAAATTACTTTGGGCAGTATGGCCATTTTCACAATACTGATTCTTCCTAACCATGAGCATGGAATATTTCTCCATCTGTTTGTGTTCTCTCTCATTTCCTTGAGCAGTGGTTTGTAGTTCTCCTTGAAGAGGTCCTTTATGTTCCTTGTTAGTTGTATTCCTAGGTATTTTATTCTGTTTGTAACAATTTTGAATGGCAGTTCATTCTTGATTTGGCTCTCTTTAAGTCTGCTATTGGTGTATAGGAATGCTTGTGATTTTTGCACATTGATTTTGTATTCTGAGACTTTGCTGAAGTTGCTTATCAGTTTCAGAAGAATTTGGGCTGAGACGATGGGGTCTTGTAAATATACAATCATGTCATCTGCAAATAGAGACAATTTGACTTCCTCCTTTCCTAATTTAATACCCTTTATTTCTTCTTCTTGCCTGATTGCTCTGGCTAGAACTTCCAATTCTATATTGAATAGGAGTAGTGAGAGAGGGCATCCTTGTCTTGTACCATATTTCAAAGGGAATGCTTCTAGTTTTTGCCCATTCAGTATGATATTGGCTCTTGGTTTTTCATAAATAGCTTTTATTATTTTGAGATACATTCCAGCGATACCTAGTTTATTAAAAGTTTTTAGCAGCCGAGCACGGTGGCTCACGCCTGTAATCCCAGCACTTTGGGAGGCCAAGGTGGGTGGATCACGAGGTCAAGAGATCGAGACCATCCTGGTCAACATGGTGAAACCCTGTCTCTACTAAAAATACAGAAAAATTAGCTGGGCACAGTGGTGCATGCCTGTAATCCCAGCTACTCAGGAGGCTGAGGCAGGAGAATTGCCTGAACCCAGGAGGCGGAGGTTGCAGTGAGCCAAGATTGCGCCATTGCACTCCAGCCTGGGTAACGAGCGAAACTCTGTCTCAAAATAAAAAAAAGTTTTTAGCTTAAAGGGCTGCTGAATTTTGTCAAAGGCCTTCTCTGCATCTGTTGAGATAATCATGTGGTTTTTTTCCTTTGGTTCTGTTTATGTGGTGAATTATGTTTATAGACTTGCGTATGTCAAACCAACCTTGCATTCCCAGGATGAATCCTACTTGATCATGGGGGATAAACTTTTTGATGTGCTGTTGCATTCGGTTTGCCAGTATTTTATTGAATATTTTTGCATCTATGTTCATCATAGATATTGGCCTGAAGTTTTCTTTTCTTGTTGAGTCTCTGCCGGGTTTTGGTATCAGGATGATGTTGGTCTCATAAAATGACTTGGGAAGGATTCCCTCTTTTTGGATTGTTTGGAATAGTTTCAGAAGGAATGGTACCAGCTCCTCTTTGTATGTCTGGTAGAATTTGGCTATGAACCCATCTGGACCTGGCCCTTTTTTGGGTGGTAGTCTATTAATTGCTGCCTCAACTTCAGGCCTTGTTATTGGTCTGTTGAGGGTTTCAACTTCTTCCTGGTTTAGGCTTGGGAGGAATCAAGTGTCCAGGAATTTATCCATTTCTTCCAGGTTTACTAGTTTATGTGCATAGAGTTGTTGGTAATAATCTCTGATGATGGTTTGTATTTCTGTGGAATCTGTGGTGATACCCCCTTTATCTTTTTTTTTTTGCATCTATTTGATTATTATCTCTTTTATTTTTTATTAATGTGGCTAGTGGTCTATTTTGTTGATCTTTTCAAAAAACCACCTCCTGGATTTGCTGATTTTTTGAAGGGTTTTTCGTGTCTCTATCTCCTTCAGTTCTGCTCTGATCTTAGTTATTTCTTGTCTTCTCCTAGCATTTGAGTTTTTTTGATCTTGCTCCTCTAGCTCTTTCAGTTTTGATGATAGGGTGTCAATTTTAGATCTTTCTTTTCTTCTCATATGGGCATTTATTGCTATATATTTTCCTGTAGACCCTGCTTTAAATGGGTCCCAGAGATTCTGGTATGTTGTGTCTTCATTCTCATTGGTTTCGAAGAACATCTTTATTTCTGCCTTCATTTCATTGTTTATCCAGTCAACATTCAAGAGCCAGTTGTTCAGTTTCCATGAAGCTGTGCGTTTCTGAGTTAGTTTCTGAATTCTGAGTTCTAACTTGATTGCACTGTGGTCTGAGAGACTGTTTGTTATGATTTCCACTCTTTTGCATTTGCTGAAGAGGGATTTACTTCCACTTATGTGGTCAGTTTTAGAGTAGGTGCGATGTGGTGCTGAGAAGAATGTATATTCTGTGGGTTTGAGGTGGAGAGTTCTGTAAATGTCTATTAGGTTTGCTTGTTCCAGGTCTGAGTTCAAGTTCTGGATATCCTTATTAATGTTCTGTCTGGTTGATCTGTCTAATATTGACAATGGTGTTAAAGTCTCCCACTATTATTGTGTGGGAGTCTAAGTCTCTTTGTAAGTCATCATTAAGAACTTGTCTTATATATCTGGGTGCTCCTGTATCGAGTGCATATATATTTAGAATTGTTAGCTCTTCTTGTTGTATCGATCCTTTTACCATTATGTAATGTCCTTCTTTGTCTCTTTTGACCTTTGTTGCTTTAAAGTCTATTTTATCAGAGATGAGAATTGCAACTCCTACTCTTTTTGTTTTCCATTTGCTTGGTAAATCTTTCTTCATCCCTTTATTTTCAGCCTTTATGTATCCTTGCATGTGTGATGGGTTTCCTGGATACAGCATACTGATGGGTTTTGGCTTTTTATCCAATTCCCCATTCTGTGTCTTTTGATTGGGGCATTTAGCCTATTTACATTTAGGATTAATATTGTTACATGTGAATTTGATCCTTCCATTTTGATGCTAGCTGGCTGTTGTGCTATTAGTTGATGCAGTTTCTTCATTTTACCCTTTGGTATGTTTTTGGAGTGGCTGGTACTGGTGTTCCTTTCTCTGTTTAGTGCTTCTTTCAGGAGCTCTTGTAAAGCAGACCTGGTAGTGATAAAATCTCATAGTATTGCTTGTTCATAAAGGATTTTATTTCTCCTTCACTTATGAAACTTAGTTTGGCTGGATATGAAATTCTGGATTGAAAGTTATTTTCTTTAAGGATGTTGAATATTGGCCCCCCACTCTCTTCTGACTTTTAGGGTTTCTGCTGAGAGATCTGCTGTGAATCTGATGGGCTTCCTTTTGTGGGCAACCCAACATTTCTCTCTGGCTGCCCTTTGCATTATCTCCTTCATTTCAACCCTGGTGAATCTGATGATTATGTGCCTTCGGGTGCTCTTCTTGAGGGATATCTTTGTGGTGTTCTCTGTATTTCCTGAACTTGAATATTGGCCTGCCTTGCTAGGTTGGGGAAGTGTTCCTGGATAACATCCTGAAGAGTATTTTCCAGCTTGGATTCATTCTCTTTGTCACATTCAAGTACACCTATCAATTGTAGATTAGGTCTTTTCACATAGTCCCATATTTCTTGGAGACTTTGTTCATTCCTTTTTACCCTTTTTTCTCTAATCTTGTCTTCTCATTTTATTTCATTGAGTTGATCTTCTACTTCAGATATCCTTTCTTCTGCTTGGTCAGTTCAGCTGTTGAAACTTGTGTATGCTTTGTGAAATTCTTGTGTTGTGTTTTTCAGCTTCATCAAGTCACTTATATTCCTCTCTAAGCTGTTTATTCTCATTAGCATTTCATTAAATGTTTTTTCAAGGTTCTTAGTTTCTTTGCATTGGGTTAGAACATATTCTTTTAGCTTAGAGAAGTTTCTTGTTACCCACCATCTGAAGCCTGTTTCTGTCAATTCATCACACTCGTTCTCCATCCAGCCTTGTTGCCTTGCTAGTGAGGAGTTGTGATTCCTTGTAGGAGGAGAGGCATTCTTGTTTTGGTTGTTTTCATTCTTTTTGTGCTAGTTTCTTCCCATCTTTGTGGATTTATCTTCCTGTCATCTTTGCAGTTATTGACTTTCAGATTGGGTCTCTGAGTGGACGTCCCATTTGTTGATGATGAAGTTATTTATTTCTGTTTCTTAGTTTTCCTTCTAACAGTCGGGCCCCTCTGCTCTAGGACTGCTGAGGTCCACTCCAGGCCCTGCTTGACTGGGGATCACCTGCAGTGGCTGCAGAATGGTAAGCATTGCTGCCAGTTTCTTCTTCTGCTATATTTGTCCCAGAAGGATACCCGCCAGATGTCAGTCGGAGCTCTCCTTTATGAGGTAACTCTTTGGATATACGGGGGTCAGGGAGTTGCTTGAGGAGACAGTCTGTTCTTTATAAGAGCTTAAGTGCTGAGCTGTGAGCTCCATTGTTCATTTAGAGCTGTTGGGCAGGTACGTTTAAGTCTGATACAGCTGAACTCATAAACACCTTTTTTTTTATTCCCAGGTACTCTTTCCCAGGGAGTTAGAGCTTTATTTATGAGTTTCTGTTGTGCTACTGTCTTTTTTCAGGGCTACCCTGCCCAGCGAGGAGGCAGCCTAGTCAAAGTCTGCCTGCAGAGGCTTTGCTGAGCTGCTCTGGGCTCTGCCCAGCTGCTCTGTGAACTTCCCTGCAGTCCTGGCTATACAGGTATAGTTAGAGCTGCCTAGGCAGTGGCAGCCCACCTCTGTAATAATGGACTCTCTCTGTAATGGCAGGCTGCCTCAGCAATGGCAGACTACCTCCATAGTGGTGGACTGGCCTTGGAAATGGTGAACGCCCCTCCCCCACAGAGCTGGACCGTGCTGGGTTCAGCTGTGCTTGCTGTGAAACTCTCAATCCAGAGTGTTTCAGATTGCTGTTTTTTTGTGGGGGTGGGACCAGCCAAGTCTGATCACCTGGCTCCCTGCCTGAGACCCCTTTTTATTTTGTTTTTTTTAAAGACAGGGTTTCACCATGTTGATCAGGCTGGTCTTGAACTCCCAACCTCAGGTGATCCACCCATATTGGCCTCCAAAGTGCTTGGATTACAGGTGTGAGTCACTATGCCCACCCCCCCCCTTTTTTTTTGGTTATATGGGCGACTCTGCCTCCCAGGTGTTTCAGTCACCTGTTTAAAAGGTGCCAGGATTTGTGTGATTGCCTGTGCAGCGACCAACTGTGCTGGGTGAAACAGCCGCGCTGAGATTCGTGGTGCTTTTTTGCCCGGAAAATCTCCTGGTCTGGCTCCATTTCAGTTCCCTTCTTTATCAGTTGAATGGGGGACTCTGTCTCCCAGGAGCTCCAATTGCCAGCTAAAAACGGCGCCCAGACCCATGCATTTTGTGTGGAGACCCACCATGCTGGCCAAAACAGCTGTGCTGGCGACCCGTGGGGCTCCACCGCCTGGGAATCTCCTGGTCTGTGGGCAATAAAAATTTGTCTAGAAATGCGTCATCCACTCACCCTCTGTGCTTTCACTGGGAGCTGCAATCCTGAGCTGCTCCTAATTGGCCATCTTTGGCACTTTTTTATATTGTATATCTCTTTACTGAAATTACTTTGCCATGCATTATTTTCCTGACCTTGGTGTGAACATCTTTATGATGATTATTTTGAGTTCTCTGTGAGCTAAATCATGTATCTTCATTTCATTTAGCCCAGTTTCTGGAGATTTATTTTGTTCCTTTGTTTGGAAAATATTTCTTTGTTCATTTTCTTTGACTCTGTTTGTTTGTATCTGCACATTAGATTAACCGCTACGTCTTACAGTCTCTGTGGCCTGGCCTCATACAGAAGACCCTTACTAATCAGCCCAGCCAGAGATCAAGGACCTCTCAAATTTTCTTGCTAATCCAAGTCACTTTGTTTTTAGTGACTTCCAAGCATCTAGAGTATGCTGGGTCCTATTAGTGCTCTGAGTCAGGTTCCTTGGTTGCCCCCCAGAAAAGTTAGGTCATTAGACATTCCTCCACACTCCTTCCTGCCCCAAATAGAAGGTGGGATATGGGGCTTCTCCAGCTGCTGACTCTCTACTGAGACAATTGAAGGGTCTCTGGCAACTAGTTACATGCAACATCATCTGCCATCTTTGTTCTCATTGGCCCTGGGTGGCTAAGACATGCCAGGTCCCATAAGCACTCCAAAAGAGCAAGACGGAAACCTGTTCTTTGGACAGCCCTCATAAATGTTGAAGCTTTAGATACAAATTTCAATTATTTGTCTCAGGGAGATGTTGGGAACTAGAAGTTTTTGTCTACTCATTGTGTACTGAGCAAGAACGAGAGACGGTGCTAACCCTCAGTCAGAATCACCATTTCTGTTCTCACAGAAATAGCTAGATTAGTTCAGGTATTATCAGTGCTCTGAGACAGGCAAGGTAGAGCCACTCCTTTGGGCATTCCCCAAAAAAGTGGGCGTATTGGACATGCAAAGTAACTCTTCCCCCCCAGGTAGATGCTGGGAGTAAGGATGCTTTTCATTCATTTGCTCTATGCTGAGCTGGGGGAGGAGATACAGTGATTGCCAGCCCAAATCACCATCTATGTTCTTTCTCAGATAACTAGAGTTTGCTGGGTCCCATCGGCACTCTGA
Source organism: Leontopithecus rosalia (assembly GCA_028533165.1). NCBI lineage: Eukaryota > Metazoa > Chordata > Mammalia > Primates > Cebidae > Leontopithecus > Leontopithecus rosalia. Next base: position 85,336,553 of record CM052659.1, read on the forward strand.
GACTGCAAGACAGAAATCAGTCATAGGCAACCCCTGGAAAAGTTGGGATGTTTGATGCATGGTCTAACTCTCCTTCCCCAAGGAGAAGCTGGGAGCTTGTGGTTTTCTTCCTAGTTGTACAGCTCTGTGCCAGGGCTAGGATTCTGGTGAGATCGTGTCTCAAATTTCCCTATCAACTTCATAGTGTCTGGTTTCATGCTTATCCTCTGTGTAGGAGCCTCTAAACTAGTTTCTCAATTTCTCACAAAGAGAATTTGTTAATTATTGTTGAATCATTGTGTTCATGGGGGGAAGGAGGGTTTAGGGCTTCCTGTTCTGCCATGTTGCTGATGTCTCTTCTTTTCATGCAGTCTTCTTTAGTTCTAATTCATTTCAACCATCTGTGCCAGGGAAGGTACTCTAATGTATCAAATATTTCTTTGTCATCAAGGGAGATAGGAAAGTGCTATTACATTAGAGTTTAACATGGAGAATTTTTAAATATATTTAAATATGAGAAACCTTGAATTTTTATCTTTCTTTGTCACCAAGTCAAAAGACAGGTAACAGTTCACATGATATTTATAACACTAATTTTCCTAATATAGATAGTTTGTACAAATTGATTTTTTTTTTTGAGATGGAGTTTCACTCTTTTGCCCAGGTTGGGGTGCAATGTTGTGATCTTGGCTCACTGCAACCTCCACCTCCCAGGTTCAAGTGATTCTCCTGCTTCTGCCTCCCACGTAGCTGGCATTACAGGCATGTACCACCATGCCCGGCTAATTTTGTATTTTTAGTAGAGACAGGGTTTCTCCATGTTGGTCAAGCTGGTCTTGAACTCCCAAACTCAGGTGATCTGCCTGTCTCAGCCTCCCAAAGTGCTGAGATTACAGGCGTGAGCCACCATACCCAGGTGATTTTTAAAAAGCCAAAGCTAGGCAGGGCACGGTGGCTCAAGCCTGTAATCCCAGAACTTTGGGAGGCAGAGGCGGGTGGATCACGAGGTCATGAGATCGAGACCATCCTGGTCAAAATGGTGAAACCCCGTCTCTACTAAAGACACAAAAAAATTAGCTGGGCATGATGGCGCGTGCCTGTAATCCCAGCTACTCGGGAGGCTGAGGCAGGAGAATTGCCTGAATCCAGGAGGCAGAGGTTGCGGTGAGCCAAGATCGCGCCATGGCACTCCAGCCTGGGTAACAAGAGCGAAACTCCATCTCAAAAAAAAAAATAATAAATAATAAAAAATAAAAAAAGCCAAAGCTAAACTATGATAGAATTAAATAGTTTACTAAGGAAATATAGACACCTCTTAATTTGAGGAACAGATCCTGAACTTCATTTATTTAAGAGAAATGGGCATAAAAACTACCATGTCAGACAATTTTGTACCTTTCAGAATGATGGAGAGAAATTTTCGCTATGTTAGTAAGAGTATAAGAGATAAATATTCTGATTTATTCATGGGAAGGTCATAAATTAGCACAACTTTTTCTGTGTTTCCTAAGCTTTTTATCTGTGACCCAGAATGAAAAGGTGTTTTTTGTTTGTTTGGTTTGTTGTTTTCATTGTAACCTAATACACTAATACATATAGAACAGAAACACAAGTTTCACAAAAAATTTACTAGCTTTATTACATATGATGGACTGGTGTTTTTTATGTTCCTCCTTCCTTTCTCTGTCTCTCTTACCCACCCACACCCTTCTTTGGTTTTCTAAAGCTGATTGTGAACCACTAAATACATTTCTCTAGGTTGCTATGGAGGAATCTACCACTTGATAAACAGTGCTCTATTTATTGTATATTGTTATTTTGGATACCTCTGGTGTCCCACCTCATAGCCTCTTGGCCCATGTTTGTACCCAAACTATTGCTGCAGCATTTACCTGCACATGGATGTAATCTGACAGCACTTTCCCTCAGCCCCATCAAATCTTTCTCACTTTCTGTCCTGAGGCTTCACTGCTATTCCACATGGAATACCTGCAGCTCAGCAGTTCTGAGCCCATGTAAAGCTGGCAGTGAAAGAGAGTTAACATCCCCAGAGGGCACACCTTGACTAATGGGAGATGAGAGCCAGTGGTTAGTGTTTCCTTGTTTTGTCTGTTGGATGGATAATTCAGAGTACATCCTTCATAGCTCTTCAGAGGGTCCCCAACAAGATTGAGTCCCATTTACCTCCAATAGTGAATTCTCTATCAGTGCTTTTCAAACTTTAATGTATCTACAAAACACATTGGGGGTCTTGTTTAAATGCAGATTCTAATTCAGTAAGTCAAGGGAGGATAGAGAGATTCTGTGTTTCTAACAGGCTCTGGCTAATGCTGATGGCACTTTGAATAGGAGACAGCAAGAAAATACACTCTTGAATTGGCTTTCCTTCCTTTTGTCCCTGTTGCACTCTTCCAGTGCCTCAGATTTCCCATTATCATTTCTGCATATAAGCCTGTTTCTCAAGCTGAATTTTTAGGCAGAACTCAGGCTAAGAGAAGTAATATTGACCCAGCAATTCTACTTCTAGGAATGTATCTTGTAGACATATTCACATCTATTTGAAATAATGTTATATATAAGGTAAGTCATTATGACATAATAGCAAAACTGGAAACAATGTCAATGTCTTTAAGTAGAGGACTGATTAAATGACTTGTGACTATTATGGACTATTACATAGCTATTAAAACATAAAAATATATACACTGGTAAGAAAAATACTTGAGATGTATGCTAAGTATAAAAGGCAAGATACCAGAATACTGTGCATATTAATGCCTTCATTTGGATAAAATAAGCAGAAAATTACATATATATTTTGTATAGTATAAAATAACTCAAGAAAGATCAAGGAAAAAATAATATTGATCGTAAAATGGATGGTTTGGGGACAGGAAGGAGAGAAAGACTTTCCTAGAATGTCCTTTATACATTTGAAATTTTTAAACTATGTGATTATGTTAACCGTTGAATGAAAATTTAAGTGTTTGGTCTAAAAGTTTTACTTTTTTTTTTTTAATCTAGAGTACTTTTCTTAAAAGTACTCTAACATTTAATGTTTATCATATATTCAGATGAGTGTGGAATAAAATTATATATCATCTATGTTATTTAACTATGTTCATGCTGTAGTTTTCCAAGCTAAATTATGATAATTATACTCTATGTGTATGGTTTTTTAAAAATGCTATTGTCAGAGCACATCACATTATATAAATAGTAAGCACTTTGTAGATACCTGCCAAATTTAAATACCTTACATTTGGCTTCCCTACCAGAGCAGCGCCTGCAGTAGAACAAATTGAGCTTATTGTCTAAAACTCTTAGTAATTGCACAGTTACTCAGAAAGTCACTGGAGGAGGAAACGGCAATGATTCTAAAAAAAAAAAAGATGAATTATATAAAAGTATGATTGTTTTTTCTTTTATTTAAGCAGTAAGAGAATATAATACATTTTTAAAGGATTATTGGCTGGGTGTAGTAGCTCACATTTTTAATCCCAGCACTTTGGGAGGCCAGGTGGGAGGATCACTTGAAGCCAAGAGTTCAAGATCAGCCTGGACAACATGACAAGACTCCATCTCTACAAAATATTTTTGGAGCTGGACATGGTGGCTCATGCCACCAGCATGTCCCAGCATTTTGGGAGGCTGAGGCAGGTGGATCACTTGAGTCCAGGAGTTTGAGACCAACCTGACCAGCATGGTGAAACCCCCTCTCTACTAAAAATACAAAAAATTAGCTGGGTGTGGTGGCGCACATCTGTAATCTCAGGTATTTACATGACTGAGGCACTCCAGCCTGGGTGACAGAGTGAGATCCTGTCTCAAAAAAAATACTTTTTTTTTTTAATTTAGCTGGGAATGGTGGCACGTACCTCTGGTTTCAGCTACTGAGGCAGGAGAATCACTTGAGCTCAGGAGGTTTGAAGCTGCAGCGAGCCATGTTCAAGCCACTACACTTCAGCCTGGGTGACTGAGCAAGACTTGTGTCAAAGAAAAAGAAAAATAATTATTAGTAAATGGTTAAAATTTTTTGAAGTTGAAGGATTAAACTTCTTATCTTAGAGGTTAACTGATAGACTCTGTCCCCAATCATGTTAAAAGTTATAAACAAGTATTTGGATGTCTACTATGACCCAGTTTTATACTAGGCCCTGAGCATACATTGGTGAGCTAAAACAGAGATAGACAGTTTTACACTCATTGAAGCTACAGCCTAGTGAGGGAGATAGACATTAATCAAATAGTAATCTTCATGTGTGATTAATTACAATAAATGCTCTAACAAAAAGTGACAGATTTTCTTATAGCGTGTATAAAAGGAATCAGATGTTTATATATGGTATCAGGGAAGATGTAGTTTTATGGGAGCTAAACAAAAACAGAAGGTGTGCAGAGTCCATGTCATGCTGTCCATGTTAGATATTTCAGTCATTTCCAGATTTATCAGTGATTTATTGCTGTGTAACAAACCACCCCCAAACTAAGTAGCTTAAAATGACTTCTCACAATTCTGTGAGTTCAGTGAATGATTCTTCTGCTGGTCTTGCCTATGGCTGCATTCAGCTGGGGGCAGCTGGGGGGCTGGTCTTCCTGTACCAAGTGGTCTTCCTTACCAGGCTTCTTTTGGCCCAGAGGTCCCAAGATTCTCAGAAGGTAAAGACTGAAGCTGCAAAACTTCTTGAGGCCTAGGCTCTAGAAGTTACATATCATCACTATTGGTCAAGGCAGGTGAAAAGGCTGGTAGTCCAGATTTAAGACTGAGGAAGTCAATTCCACCTCTTGGTGGATAGAATTTGTGGCCATGGTTTTCAATTTACCAGTCCATCAGGTAACTATTTAATAAATACTTATTTACTAAGCATTGTTTTAAGAACTGGAAATCAAACATGAATAAGATATAGTAATATAGGCCTTTTTTTCCTTTTCCTTGGAGTACATGGTATTTCTGCATTGTCATTCCATTTTCCATAGAGATCAATATTTGTGAGTGTTTTTTTATAGTATAATAATGAATCATTAAATGAATAAAATATAAACAGTAGAGTCTCTTACCTAGAGAAGAGGAAGAAAATCACTGGGGATTATAAGTAACTTTTAGCCTTTCCAAATTTGCATAAAGAACATATATTTTATAGTCAGAAAAGAATTAGGGCTATGTTGTTGTAGCCATGTAGTTATGAATAATGTCTATAGGCACAAAAATTAATTTAGCTATGATAATCTTAGGGAGCTCAAGTTTTTCTTTCTAGTTATTTTCACTTTGCTGTCAGGTTTGTTTGAGCTACTTTTTTTTTTTGAGATGGAGTCTCACTCTGTCACCCAGGCTGGAGTGCAGTGGTACAATCTCAGCTTACTGCATCCTACGCCTTCTGGGTTCAAACAATTCTCCTGGCTTAGCCTCCCGATTAGCTGGGTTTACAGTCATGCACCGCCATGCTTGGCTAATTTTTGTGTTTTTAGTAGAGATGGAGTTTCTCCATGTTGGCTAGGCCGATCTTGAATCCTGACCTCAAGTGATCCACCCGCCTTAGCCTCCCAAAGTGCTGGAATTACAGGCCTGAGCCAATGTGCCCGGCCTGTTTTAGCTAACTTTTAAAGGTGGTTTCTTCCTAGCTTAAACTTTACCCTTTTGGATAATTTTGAATGAATGAATAAATGAACATTATATGTAAAATTAATGGCAAAGACATTAGCTATCTGGAATTTTGTTTTTGCAAGAAACATCCCATGACAACAAGAGTATTTGATTTTCTTAGAGAGTTATTTTATGAGCAGTTAGCATCTAACTTTTTCCAATGTTTTTTTTAAAATCTAAGGATGATAAGAATGCTGCTTTTCTTCTGATGGAAAGTGACAGACTAATCAACAGTTTACCCCGAGTGAAGTGGACAGAAGTGGCACTAACCATGGCCTCTCAGCTCCAAGAAGAATGTATTGCATTTATTGTAGAAAACTTCTCCAAGATTATTCAGAGTGAAAATTTTGCTCTTCTCTTACAGGTACTGTGTCTAAAATTATATCCTATATTTAGTTCCATCTTTGTGTTCTGATTTCAGTTATGTAAGCATTTTAAAATGCAGGTTGCTTTTGATTAAATTAGTGTGATTTAAATAAACTTCATAGCAGATGGCATGTTTACATAGGATTTAAGGCAGTGATAGACAGGATTTTTGGCTTACAAGATAAGAAAGGCGGGAGGGACAGGTTTGAGTGCCCTGGCACAGCACAGTGTAATTCTGGCCAACTCTAGCCCTCCCTCAGCATAGCCACATTTTAGAAACCAAAGTTATAAAGATACTGTTTTGGCAAGTAATACAATTATGGTCTATGTAGAATTCTTTCTCTTATTGGGAAGCTACTTTCTCTAAAATTATTTACTGAATAAATAACTCCTATTTTTTATTTCTAGGTTCTGTATTTAGGGCGTTGGCTTTTAAAAACTGTGTATATGCATATATGCAGATTTTTTAACAAAAGAATGGGAAAAGACAAATATGATTTCTGGTTGACTGCATACAGCTAATTATAATGATCTGTTATGCCAGACTTTCACATTTCTTATGCATTTTACATGTATTCCACTTAAATATTAATTTCTTTATTTTATAGTCACAAGCAATGAGTAGCACAGCTGATCTGTTGGACAAAATTTTAAAAGCAATTGAAGAAAATATCACCATTGAAAATAGTTGCTCTCTTCTTATGGCTCTGGACACATTGATGAACTCTGACAGTACAAAGGAAATGGTACTGAATGTAATGAAATTTATTAAAATAATGCAATAGTTGAACTAAGATTTTTTTTAATGTATGTGCATTTTAAATGTTGCATTATTTATTGAAGCTAGGCAGTGGATACCTAGGGGTGGATTAAGGTCTCTACTTTTGTATATGTTTGGAATCTTTTATAATAATAAATTTTAAAAGTTCTATTTGTCTCCAAATGGACTTTTTATAAAAGTTCAGAAATTGGCAGTTTGGCTGGGTAATTTTAAATGCAGTGTGATACTTAGCAATATTATTTTTTAGATATATAATGTATATTTTAGAGTTTTTAATCATCAGTGTCTTTTATTTTTATAATCTTAATTTTTCTCTTCAAAAAATCATATTTTAAAATAAGACTGGGAAAAAGCAAAATTAAAATATTTATTTTTAAGTAAATTAATCAGCGGCCATTAATAAGGTAATTGCAAATAATTGACATTCTGTATTTGTTCAAGAAGAATGATTTTTAAATGTATCATATTTATAAATGTATCATATCTATTCCATAGAGCATTTGACCTTGTAATGTCATAGTTGATTTGAAAAGGCTGCAGAAGGTATTTGTATCAAGAGCATTGGTGTTTTAAAATAACATTTGTTTGAAAAGATGAGATTTAGCTTTGTGTTCATTTATAAAATGTTATTAATGAGTAAGCCTTCATAAATAACATATACCCAACGATCTTAAAAATCTAAATGATGACATCATTGATCTAGCTTAGGAGTAAGTAGATTCTGAAAGGAATAATGACTGGTTGCTATGACAATGTGGCTCTCACCAGCTGCTGATTTGTTGCTTGAACACAGGGTTTTACGTGCAAGATCCAGGCTCTGCGTGATAAGCTGTGGATCTTCCTGGTTCAGTCTTTCTATGCTGTTCGTCACACAGAAAGCTGGAAGCTGATGAGCACAGATGATCAACAGAAAATCCAAGCAGGTATGTTAGCCTTGAGATATTTCAATTCTTATATAATGAGATCTTTGTGACAACAGATATTTTGAGGGCATTCTGATAAGTAGAAATGTTAACATTGTGTGCTTCTGTTGGATAATAGAATGCTAATTGAAACTGGTGCTCATATGTTTAGGCAGTTTTAATACATCGTGCTTTTTAGCTGTTCTTAGAAAATGAAACTCATTTCCTTTATATATCAAATTTAATCCTACTATACATTAGCAACAATGTTCTAGGCAAATTTGCTTACAAGCAAATCTCTTGTGAAGAGATTAAAATGTGAGAAAATGCAGTCTACATAGAACGGAGTATCGAACATACTTTTTCCTTGTTTTTAAGTATGTTTTGTCATAAAGCTTTTCTGTCTTTTTCATAAAACACCCTTTCTTGTGGTTTTGCCTAGAATAAATGGCTTTATTTCACAACTGATTGGTTCAGTGATGTGGAGTGTGCTATTGCGGACTGTCCCTCAGGAGCTGCACAGTGGTCTGTGACATTTAATAGGTATCATCTGAGACATTAGCATTAAACAAAAGATGCATATTCCTCAGAACATGTGTTAAAAAATATCAAAATAAAAATTTGAGGGTGTGGAACTATAAATGGCTTCATGACTATTTTTGGGTTAAAGCAGGTGCCTTAGAAAAAAATATTGGCATATTCGGTGTGTATACTTTTTAAAACCTTTTAAGAGACTAAATTTTATGAAGCAAACATTTTAGTACTGTAAAACATGGAGGCCATGTCTGTTAAAATGCATTTTGAGAATGCATAAATATGTTAAATTCTTTAGTAGTAGCATCAGAGTAGGATCTGCTTTTACATTATAAGCATTACATGATAGTGTAGCTAGATGTGATATGAAGAGCACTTTTCAAAGAAATTCCATTTTTTTAAACAAAAATTATGAGAAGAAGGTCTTAGAAATTGGACTTTTTTTTCCTTGTGACTTTCTGTGCTGATTTTTAAATAATGGTTTATTTTTACAACATTTATATAATGTGAAGTAACAAAATAAGATCAGCATTCCTTCAGTAGGTGTCCTTTCAGCTCTCTTCTGATTGGTAGTAAACTTTGTTTTTCTCTATTTTAGAGGATTTCATAGTTAAGTTGAGCTTCAGTGTTCTTTAATTCTTCAAAGTGCTGATTAAAAATACATGTAAATATGCATATTTAAATAAAATGTTATTGGTAATCCAACTAATTGTCGAAAAGGACTTTTCATTCTATTACATTGTAGCAGTGTAATTTTTTAATCTTAAATAAGTTGAATTATAGTGAATCCCGACTTACACATAATTACTTTATTGGGAAACCCAGATAAAGGAATAGTTCTGGGTTAGAACTATATTAGTTGTCTGTTACAACATTTGGTATGTCATAGTTGGGTTACTGACCTTTGGGAGAAATTTTTTATTTTAATTTCTTCCTGTGTATTATTGTGCAGAGTCATTTGCTTACTGCAAATCAGTCTATAGTGCCATTTTCAGGATCCTGCTTTGTCTTATAGCACATATCCTATAGAAGAGCGATCATGGAAGATGCAGATAATTTAATGTATTTTTATTAGCTGATTTAATAAAATCAAATAATTTTTGGAGATTATATATATTTATTCAAAATATATTTTAAAGCCCAGTAACCTTCAAAAGAAAGACATTTGCTAAACTATATTTGTAGCTCTCATACCATCATTTTAGCATACATATTTTCCTGACATCATTCAGATTTTATTTGAAGAGTACAGATTTGAGTTCTACAATAAATTCCTATATAAACCTAACATATAAAATTAATTTTTCTTTAATTATAAAAAGAATCTATGGGTTTGAAGATTGTTTCTTGTTTTATTTTCAATAGAACCTTTTTTCTTTTCTCTTTCCTCCTTCCTCATGATATACCTGCAAAACCATAAAATATTTAGTTAATTTCAAGAGTATTTTTACATTTAATATAAACATTTCTTTATATTTAATAGCTTGTAGAATGTTACATTTGCCATAATCTGTAATTTTTTGTTATTTGGAAAACTAAATGAAACCAATTATCTAAAATGTCACAGTTTGAGAAAATTATGGTATTTTCGTAAATGTATGAATCTTTTCTGTGAGACTGTACATTTCTTATTTATTAATTTTATTAACACAAAACCTAGGGGCCAGAGAATAAGGTGTAGAAGGTGAGGTGTTTTTAAAAAAAAAAAATCTAAACTATAATAGGGAGTTGTTTTGTATACTAGATTGGTTTCAGGTTTATTAAGTTATTTCCATAAAAATGTAACCTTTTTTCTGTTGACATGCTATTTTTCCTTTAGTTCTATGGTAATAACAATGTTCCCTATAAAAACAAATTGTTGTTTCTTTCTACAGCTGCATTTGACAAAGGTGATGATCGAAGACTTGGTAAAAAGCCTATATTCAGTAGCTCTCAGGTAAACTTTCTAAATTTTCTAGGTCCAAATGAAAATGATAACAAATGAAGTTTATTATTTTACATTTCAGAATAAGTTTTAAAAATCTATCCATTCATGAAGCTATTTTTTTATGGAAAATTTTTCTTTTTCTAAATCAAATGAGCACTTAATAAATGTTTTAAAGTGAATTTTTTATATCCAGTTGGCATTGGAAATATCTACCTTTTTCATTTCCTTGAAAAGCTTTTTGGCTGCAAACATGTTAGAGTTATTTCAGTCTATTAGAAGTTGTTTAGAACTCTAGACCTAATTCAGTGTCTATTTTTCTGATTAGCCTACTTCTTGAAAAAGATTTTCATCTACATGATATATTTTTGGTGTTTTTGAAAAAAGCAATTATTACTAAAAGTACAACTGTGTTTTACTTTAAAAGTTACTTGGTATACTTATATGAGGTATCTAAAGTAGTTGAACTCTTAGAAGATAATACTGTGGTTGCTGAAAACTAGGGAGAGGGAGTTGTTCAATGAGTACAGAGTTTCCATTTTGCAAGATGAAAAAGTTATAGAGATCTGTTGTGCCACAAACTGCATGCAGCCAACATTACTGCACTGTTAGTGAAGTGTATTAAAGAGTACTTAAGTGTATTAAATGGTTAAGATGGTAGATTCCATGTTTTGTGGTGTGTTTTTTTTCTACACACAAAGTTATTTGTATTTGGTGTTTTCCTTATAACCTAAAATACATTTTTCTTCTCAAGAATGTTATTAATGATGGTTAGGGTTCCAAGCTTAGAGATATTCACTTAACCAATAATATATTCAAAGTACAAAATTATTCTAACCTTCTGTCTGTGGTACTGTGATATTAGCGAGACATACATTGAGAATTCTAGTTTATAATGCAAGGAACATATTCCCTAGCAGAGTGGAACAGGAAATCCTTTTTTCTTCCTCGTCAGCCAGTTGATAGGAACTAATGTAGCTCCAAGCTGCAACTGAGAGTTCTCATGGCTTGAGAAAGAGGTCGAGCTCCAAGTGTCTTGAATGAGAAACTGAGAGACTGGAGGTTTTGTCAGTTAACCTCTTAGGATTGTTTCCAAAGTGCATTTCACAATATACGAGCTCCATCTATCATCAACTATAAGTTGAAGAATTGCTACACACCATAGCTCCTCTTATAGACCAGTGACACATATTGTATCTTGAAAGTGCTGAGAAATGCTGAAGAACACTTACTTGAATTGTTGCATCCAAAATTTCCCCCAATGTTGTAACTATGAAACACCACTATGCTCCCCCTCAACCCTTTTAAAGCATCTTATACAATTCCACAGAACATACTCTAGGAAATAGTGCACTAGGAAATTTTTTTCTTTTTCGAAGGAAAATGTTTGGATTTATTTTTAAATTCAAAATTCTTCTGGTTGTAGAACTAGGAAATTTTTTTCTATGTACCAGTTCCTATTATCCCCATGTTTTTTGGTTGTTTTATTTTTTTGTTTTTGTTTTTGTTTTTTGATACGAAGTTTTGCTCTTCTTGCCCAGACTGGAGTGCAATGGTGCGATCTCATCTCACTGCAACCTCCACCTCCCAGTTGAATCAATTCTCCTATCTCAGCCTCCTGAGTAGCTGAGATTACAGGCACCTACCACTAGCTAATTTGTGGTATTTTTAATAGAGACAGAGTTTCACCATGTTGGCCAGGCCAGTCTCAAACTTCTGACCTCAGGTGATCCACCCACCCTGGCCTCCCAAAGTGCTGGGATTACAGGTGTGAGCCACCAGGTCTATCCTGGGGGCCTTTTTAAAAGCCCCAGGAATTAGCCTACTTGCCTTCCTTTCCCCTGTTACCAACCAGGATTTTCCTCCTTCTTTGTCTTACTGCAAAATAGAACAAAGTTTCGTTATTTTTCCTTATCCTCCTGACTTTGTGGCTGTCTAAGTCTTTTTTCTGTTAAGAACAGTGGGAAAGAAACAGAGTTAAAAGTTTCCCTGTGGTATGCTGAAATGGATGCCGGACATTAAAAGAGTTCAAATTTTGGCTTCACATTTATTATGTGTCATCTGCAAGTCTTAGTTTTCTTATTTATAAAATGGAGTAATAAAACCTAGCAGGATTATTGTGACAATTAGGTGAAATAATTTATGTGCAATTATCTGGTATGTAATAAGCGCTCAATAAATGTAGAGCAAATAAATGTGCTTTCCAAACAGGGATGAGCTATCTAGGATGTGGGAGAAAGTTAATCAGATAAGACAGGGAAAAGGTTTGTTTGTTTGTTTTGTTGTGGTGGTTGTTTTTGCCTGCTTCATTTATCCTTCACAGAGAGATTTAAGAAGAATGTTTAGTACCAAAATACTTATGGATAAAATATATGATATCTGGGATTTGCTTCAAAATGAAATGGGGGTAGGTGTGTATCAAACAAAATTGGAATTAATAATGAATTAGTAATTTTTAGAGCTGGCTATTAGGTACTTGAGGATTCATCATATTCTTCTATCTTTTTTTATTATGTTTAAATTTTCCCTTTTTTTGAAAGAGGGCCTCATTCACACAGGCTGGAGTGAAGTGGCACAATCACGGTTCTCCGCAGCCTTGACCTTCTGGGTTCAAGGGATCCTTCCACCTCAGCTTCCTGAATAGCTGGGACTACAGGCCCAAGCTACCACACCTGGCTAATTTTTGTATTTTTTAAATAGGGGTGGGGTTTTGCCATGTTGCCCAGGCTGGTCTCAAACTCCTGGGCTCAAGCAATCCGTGCCTGGCCTATTGTTAAATTTTTCAAGGCATACAGCTACCCCATATACTATACAGATTTCATCTGTAACATAATACTTCAAGATGCATAAATTTGAGGATAGAATAAATTAAGTAGATTCACTGTTAAGGTGGGAAAGAGTTCTAAAAGCAGAAGTCAGCCTCGTTTTCGCTATTAAAAATAGAGAAATGTTATTTTTTGAGCTAAGATTTGAGCAAGAAAACAACAAATGAGGACCAAGCCTATTTGAACTTTTTAAATGTTAGAATCCTAGAAGACTGCTGTGAATAGGACCAATCTCTACCCTGTGGACAGTCATAAGGTGAGACCTAAAGATGTTAGTAACTTCTGCAATGTCCCAGGTTGGTTAGAGGCAAAACTAGGACAAGAATCTAGTGGTTGCTTTATCACCATGCTTTGCTTTTTTCTAAATTTAACCAAGTTACTTATTGTGCTTTTGCATGCACACATATTCATATGTTATTTTATCTTTAACAACTTTTAATGTAGTTGGAAGCTTTTCATATTTAGAAATAGACCTTAAGCTGCATATCAAAATATGCCGTATATGCCCAGTTTTAACACCATTGATCACGTTTGTTTTTGTTGTTGTCGTTGTTTTGTTTTTTGAGTGTCCAATATGTGACATGGTGCTGAGGATTTTTGATACAAAAGATGAAGAGTGCACAGGCTCTGCCTCAGACTTCTACAATCTCATACATCTTCCAAAGGGGGGCAAAAAAGCATTTCCATACTTACATAAAGAATGACAATATGATCTTAAAATATTATTCTAGAATTTCTACCAACTTAAATATTTTTTGTTCCCTCTCATATCAAGGTTGATTCTAAGGAAAATGATGAAGTAGGTATGTTTATCTTCAGTGCCATTTTCTTTGTCCTTTTTTAGCCTGTTTGAGCTATTTTTAGGATCCCTTTTCCTTCACTTCCTACAGCCAGCCAGTACTTTACTAGTATCTTATTCTTCTGAAAACCAAGCTTGGCAGATGCAGTGTGCCGTGCTTCCTAGGAGCCTTTATAAATTTTTTTTTTAAAAATAACGGCTCCAAGAAGTATTCTTCCCATAGAGGATTAAGTCTTTAATAATAAAATATCTGGCATTTGGAATAGGGTTGAAGGGAGAAGTTTTAATGAAAATCTTTATAATGTCCTTCAAATTATGCCATATAGATGACTTCTGTGTGAGGTTAAATCATGAACTTAATTCCTGGTCCCATCCCTAACCAGCATGAGACTGTGGGTAAATCACATACCTTCTTTAATCCCCAATTTCTTGTCTAAGAAATGGAAACAGACACACTATTTCATGGGACTGTTGTGAGGATTAAGTGAGATGATGTATATAAAAGATGTTGCATGAAACATGGGAGTAAGCCTTCTAAAAAATGTTGGATATTATCATTCCTCAAAGCATCCTGAATCTTTAGATATTAATCTCTAACAAAACTTCATAAATTAAAAAAAATATTTTATTTATTGATTTACTTTCTTTAGTAGAATAGTATGCCTTTAAAATAAGCACTGTATGCTGTATTTCAGATGTGATTAAGACATAAAGTTTTGATTGAAATGATCAAAGACAATTCAGGCTTTGACCTTAAATCATAATGTGATCTTTCCATTTTTTTTCTTCTTAGAAAGACTGACTTTCAGAAACATGAAGTATTATATGTTAAAGACTTCAGTCAAATTACAGAGTATTTTTTTTCTTCTTTATAGCAAAGGAAACAAGTTTCTGACTCTGGTGTCATAAAAAGCAAATCTTGGAAGGGAAATAACAAAAAAGAGTGTTGGAGTTATCTCTCTACTAATAAAAAGATGAAATCCGATGGATTAGCAGCATCTGGACATTCATCAAGTACCAGTAGAAACAGTATAAATAAAACGCTGAAGCAGGATGATGTAAAGGAAAAGAATGGTACAAAAATTGCATCCAAGATTACAAAAGAACTAAAAACTGGGGGAAGAAATGTTTCTGGGAAGCACAAAACTATAATAAAATCCAAAACAGAAAACTGTGATGATGCTCGGTTGGAAAACATGTCACCTATACAAGCTGTGGAAAGATCAACAACAGCAGCAGCAACTAGACAGAAGAATTTACTAAATGGAAAAGGAGTGAGAAATCAGGAAGGGCAAATTACAGGTGCCAGACCGAAGGTACTCAAGGGAAACTTAAATGTGCAAGCCAAAGCAAAGCCTTTGAAGAAAGCTACAGGGAAAGATTCTCCATGCCTCAGCATCGCAGGACCCTCCAGCAGATCCACAGATTCAAGCCTGGAATTCTCAGTTTCCACTGAATGTCTGGATGAACCGAAAGAAAATGGATCAATAGGAGAAGATAAGCCTTCTGGACGTAAACTACCCTTTTGTGATTCTCCAGGACAGATGGCAAAAAGCAGTGTAGATAGTGTAAAAAATTCCACTGTAGGTGGGTTTTAGCAGTCATTTTTAATGTCTCCTGACAGTTAAAGTTCCTTTTAAATAAAAAAACCTAAACCTGTATTTGGGCTTTTTAATTTAGCTTCAAATGCCTACAGAATACTTATTTTTATATATTTATGCAAACTGAGACAAAATGTAGTCCTACTTTAACATTTTATTTTGTTTATAGTGTCTAACCAGTAAACTTATACATATTTGTTATATATTTATTGTATTCTATCTCATGACTCACTTGTTCTTAATTTATAGCCATAAAATCTCGACCTATTTCAAGAGTTACCAGTGGAACTTCCAATAAAAAAAGTGTTCATGAACAAGACACTAATATAAATAACAGGTAGGTCTTCATTCAGTATTTTACCTGTGTGTTAGCTTTCTCTCAAAGTTAATTGTATACTAACTGCTTGCTAAATATTTTTAAAATATCTTTTTGTTTAAAAAATGTAATGTATTTACACAATAGTTTAACACATTTATTTATTAAAAGAAAGTATATACAAAATGATTGAGGTACAATATTTAAAATAATATCTTAATGTATACCATGGCATATGATTATACATTGCTTTATTATACTTGATCTACAGTTTTATAAACTTAAAAGACTTATGAGCATATGATTTTTTATTTTCAGAAGAGGTATATTTTTTATTTCTTAAAAAAAACTCAGATATTGGTCTTTTAAAAAGTTTATGTTTTGGAATCTCAGTGTAATACTAAATGTAAATAATTTTTCTTAGTGTACTAAAGAAAGTCAGTGGAAAAGGATGTAGTGAGCCAGTACCACAGGCAATTTTGAAGAAAAGAGGAGCTAGCGATGGATGTGCTGCAGCTCAGCAGAGGACAAAGAGTACCCCATCTAATCTTGCTACTAAAACTCAAGGTAAAGCTGAAATAGTACTGGATATCTTGAACATTATTTCCTTGACTCGATAAGCCAAACTCTGATTTGGAACTTCAGTAGAATATAAGCAAAATATGATTTTACTCATGCTGTATTTGTTTCACACTATAGGGATGAGATTGTATACTTTTACTTTTCAGACAGGTGTTTTGGGGTGTAGATTTGGTTTTGTTGTTGTTTTGTTGTTGTTATTGTTGAGTCAGGGTCTTGCTCTGTCACCCAGGCTGGAGAACAGTGGCATGATCACACTGTGATCCTCCTTCCTCTGCCTCCCAAAGTGCTGGAATTATAGGCATGAGCCAACACACCTGGCCTGTTTGGTTTTTATTGTCTTTTGTGAGAGAAATAATCAAGAGAGTCACTAGTTTATCTGCATTTCTGGTCCTTTTAAATATTTTGCCCATGTTTCTTGAAAGTTCCACTAATAATTATAGGAATTCCATTTGTAAATCTGGCACTGAAGAGCTATTTAAAAAGTAATATTGCAGGCTGGGCATGGTGGCTCACACCTGTAATCCCAGCACTTTGGGTGGCTGAGGTGGGTAGATCACCAGAGGTTAGGAGTTCAAGACCAGCCTGACCAATATGGTGAAACCCCATCTCTGCTGAAAGCCAGGCTTGATGGTATGCACCTGTAGTCCCAGCTACTTGGGAGGTTGAGACAGGAGAATTGCTTGAACCTGGGTGACGGAGATTGCAGTGAGCTGACATTGTACCACTGCATTCCAGGCTGGGTAACAGTGAGACTCCATCTCAAAAAAAAAAAAAGCAATAGTGCAGTCTAAACAATTATAACACATAAGGAGGAAGAATTTCCTCTCCAGAATCTGTGTGAGCTCATTGTTTTTCAGTGTTCTGAAAAGAAAAAGAGTACTGATCAGATTGCATAATTTGCTAACATAATAACTGATTTTCAAAATTGGTTTTATGCACTAAGCATTCACATATGTAAGAGCAGTTTTTAAAATCCTAAGAACAATTTTGATTTAGATTATGAATTAATGCTGAAAATAAAAAATAAGGCAGAGAAAACATTTTCATATCCTAGTAATAGCTAAATATTAAACATTTCAAAATATTTGATAATTTGTTTGACAGATTTGAATGTCCAAAATATCATCTTTAAGACTTCCACCAGTGTGAACAAATGGATTCCCCAAATTAATCGCCTTCTTTCCAGTCAGCAGTTTTAGTTTCCAAGGAGATCCAAGTTGTTAACCCTAATGAGCTACAGTGATAATAATCTGATAATGACAAGGAAATTGGTTTTATTCATATTTGAAGAAAACAACTGCAACATAGTAACAGTTCTTTTTATATTTAGCTTGATTCTCCTTTTCAGCTATGTAGAACATGGTATTTTTTTTTTCTTTCAAAACTTCAAAGGTAAGCCTTTCTTGCTCCTTTGATAAAAGAAAATCCGATTTTTTCACTCTCATATATTTTTTGCAAATCCAGTTTTGGCATATGAATCAAGTCTCTTTACTTGAGGAAGAGAGATCCTATTTTAGTAATTTTTACTAGGACCCTGGAGTAGTCCCTCTATATTTTTAATTGAAAAGTATTTTTTTATTTTATCATGTAACTGATTCCTAATCTGTACTTGTCCATTTGATCACAGATATGTTATCCTTCCATTGTGTTCTTGATCTTATTTTTTTCTGAAGTAATTTTAAAACAAATATTAAATTTTACTCACAAATTGGAGGTGATATTATATTTCTGAATATACCCTCTTAACTTTTGTTAGGATCCCTAGGAGAGTCACCAAACTCAGTAAAATCTTCAGTCTCTCCAAGGATGTCTGATGAAAATATGGCAAAGTTGGACCACAATACAACTACAGAGAAGCAAGCACCTAAGAGAAAAATGGTCAAGCCTAAGGTTAATGCAAAAATAGTGGCAATGCCTAAAAATTTAAATCAGTCAAAGAAAGGTGAAACTTTGAATAATAAAGATTCAAAACAGAAAGTGCTTCCTGGGCAGGTTATATCAAAAACTCAGCCTTCCTCTCAAAGACCTTTAAAAAGTGAAATATCTGTTGTCCAAAAAAGTATGTTTCATGATGTGCGTGATAATAACAACAAGGACAGTGTTTCTGAACAGAAGCCTCACCAATCTCTCATTAATCTTGCATCTGAAATCAGTGATGCAGAAGCATTCAAGTCATCCTGCAGGCCTGACCCACAAAAGCCATTAAATGATCAAGGAAAAGAGAAGCTAGTGTTAGAATGCCAAAATATTTCAAAGCTGGATAAAACATTAAAACATGAACTGGAATCAAAACAGATTTGTTTAGATAAAAGTAAAAGAAAATTTCCCAATCACAAAGAAACAGATCATTGCAATACAGCTAATATATGTTATCATTCTGATGGGATCGATAATGTAAATTCAAAATTTTATAGCACCACAGCCCTAAAATACATTGTTTCAAATTCAAATGAAAACTCCTTGAACTCTAATCCAGTTTGTGATTTAGACTCAACAAATGCAGGGCAAATCCATTTGATATCAGATAGGGAGAACCAAGTAGGGAGAAAAGATACTAACAAACAATCAGGTATTAAATGTGTTGAAGATGTTTCACTGTGTGTTCCTGAAAGGACAAATGGTACCTTAAATTCTGCTCAAGAAGACAACAAATCTAAAGTTCCTGTGGAAGGACTGACAATTCCTAGTAAGTTATCTGATGACTCTGCTATGGATGAAGACAAGCATGCTACAGCAGACTCCGATGTTTCCTCCAAGTGTTTTTTGGGACAGCAATCAGGAAAACATTCTCCTAAAAATATGGAAACATCAGAATCTCCAGAGAGCCATGAAACTGCAGAAACTCCATTTGCAGGTCACTGGAATTTGAGTACTGGTGTTCTGCATCAGAGAGAGAGTCCTGAATCTGACACTGGCAGTGCTACCACATCCTCCGATGACATAAAGCCCAGATCTGAAGACTATGATGCCGGAGGGTCTCAGGATGATGATGGGTCAAATGACAGAGGTATCTCGAAATGTGGTACTATGCTGTGCCACGATTTTCTTGGAAGAAGTAGCAGTGATACCAGTACTCCTGAAGAATTAAAAATTTATGATAGTAATTTAAGAATTGAAGTAAAAATGAAAAAGCAAAGTAGTAGTGATCTTTTCCAAGTTAATTCAACAAGTGATGATGAAATCCCTAGGAAAAGGCCAGAAGTTTGGTCTCGATCTGCAATAGTTCACCCTAGGGAAAAAGAAAATATTCCACGAGGCAGTGTCCAATTTACTCAGGAAATAGATCAGGTATCTTCTTCAGCAGATGAAACAGAAGATGAAAGATCTGAAGCTGAAAATGTTGCAGAAAATTTCCCTATATCTAACCCAGCTCCTCAGCAGTTTCAGGGAATTATTAATTTAGCTTTTGAAGATGCAACTGAAAATGAAAGTCGTGAGTTTTCTGCAAATAAAAAGTTTAAAAGGTCAGTTTTACTTTCAGTCGATGAATGTGAAGAGCTGGGATCTGATGAAGGAGAAGTCCATACTCCCTTTCAGCCTTCTATAGATTCTTTTTCACCTTCTGATGTTTTTGATGGCATTTCTCATGAACATCATGGAAGGACCTGCTATTCCAGATTCTCACAAGAAAGTGAAGATAATATTTTAGAATGTAAACAAAATAAAGGCAATAGTGTATGTAAAAATGAAAGTACTCTCTTTAGTAGCATTGATTCTTCAAGAAAAGACACACAGAGTGTTTCAGCCACAGAAAAAAAGAATACAATAGACATCCTATCCAGAAGAGGCAGACAGCTTCTTCCAGAAGATAAAAAAGTAAACAATGGAAGCAATGTGGATAATGACATTCAGCAACGTGGCAAATTCTTGGATAGTGATGTAAAATCTCAAGAAAGACCGTGTCATTTGGAGCTTCATCAAAGAGAACCCAATTCTGACATACCAAAGACCAACTCTACAAAATCCCTAGACTCCTTTCGGAGTCAAGTTCAGTCTCAGGAAGTTCCAGTGAAAGAGAGCCATTCTACAACTACTGAAAAAGCTAATATTGCTTTATCTGCAGGTAATGTACAGAAATAGAAATGCTAAATGCATAAGAAAATAAGTTTATAAAATTTTAAAGTTGTTTGAAGCCCTGGATGTTATATTTTAGTCAGATAGAATAATTACTTAAGCAACAGATTAAAATTTTAATTGAAAAATTTCTTAATATGAAAATTAGCCATTCATTCTTTATTATTCACTTAAAATCCTAATGAAGAAGTAATATCTAGTAAAAATTTTGATTCTTTATTAGATAGAGGTAACCTACTAAGAGATTTTACATGAAAGAATAAAAATAAAAACTTAGTTTGCTGCTATTTAGTTATTTATGTATAATTTAACACAAGAATTATTGACTATTAGAAATTTTATTATACATTGGGTATGATTTATACACTTGATAGTATATAAGAGGCCTGTGCAATAACTCTGGTAATATGTAACTGAAAGCACTGAACTATTTTAACAACTAGATTATTACAATTTATATACATTTTACAGAGATTAAAATTTTCAGGATCTCTCTCTATTCTAAAATTTTCAAATAAAAAGATAAATTTCCTAAAAGAGATTATATTTAGAAGCAATGACAATATATGAAAAAAAGCCCAGGCTTATTTCATATTGTTTAGATGATTTTCTGTCTAATTGTTTTGTGTTTTTGTCTTCCTTATAGTAATTCAGACTAATGACCTACTTTTAAAATATGCAATAGTGGCTAACTGAGTAGCTATTGTGTATCATAACTAAGAAAACAGTAGTTTCCTGTTCAGCAAAATCAGAAGAATAAGGAGGTCTTTAAAGTTGTACTTTTTTGTTTGTTCGTCCTTGCTTGCATCTTCCTTTGCATGTGTAATATATAAATAAGCCTTTAGGTAAAATGTATTTATCCCCCTTTTGCAATGGACTTACCCTAAAAGTCATCAAAACAGTATGTCCTTTTTTTAAAATTTTTTTCTATTGTAGTGAATTAGATATATGTGCACATTCTATGTTTATGTTTAAATCATGTTTTCTGTATCACAAGTTTTCAAATTAAAGTATGGAGAATTATTATTAGTTGCCTATGTTGATTTTGCTGCTAAACGTTACCCTTGAATTTTTAACATAGAAAAATAAATGCCTCAAAAATCTTGTCAATTTTATATAAATGTTATTTTTCCCATTCTGTGTTTTTTTGTTTTTTTTGGACTATCACTGTTATATTGTGTTAATATTCTACAAAACTCTGAAGGGTACCAACATGTGCAATTTTTACATTGTGTAGTATTATGAATTATTTCAGGAGACATAGATGATTGTGACACACTGGCACAAACCTGCATGTATGACCATCGACCTTCAAAAACCCTCTCTCCAATATATGAGATGGATGTAATAGAAGTACTTGAGCAGAAAGTGGAATCAGAAACACATGTTACAGATACGGATTTTGAAGATGACCAACATTTTGCAAAACAAGATTGGACACTACTAAAGCAACTGCTGTCTGAACAGGATTCAAACTTAGATGTTACAAATTCCGTTCCTGAAGACTTAAATTTAGCACAGTATCTAATCAATCAGACACTACTTTTAGCACGAGACAGCTCAAAACCTCAGGGTATAGCACATATTGACACTTTGAACAGATGGAGTGAACTAACATCTCCACTTGATGATTCCTCAGCGAACATCACTATGGCTAGTTTTTCCTCTGAAGATTGTTCACCTCAAGGGGAGTGGACAATTCTGGAACTGGAAACTCAGCATTAAGTGTTAACATTTTGGAAAAATTTAAACTATTCCACTCCTTTATTTTTTTGATGCCTCTATTATATCCAAGGTAATTGCATTACCTGGATATAAACTTTCCTTAATATTAAGTATTTCCATTTTAATGAGGTCAACATAGTTTATTAATATATCACATATAGAAAAACGTTTTTCTAAAGTTTTTGAGCATGTTTTCTATAATTATTAGAGAAATTAGAAGACTTGTAAGGAAACCCTTGCTTCAGTTTTTCTTTCCTAACTGATCATTTGTTCACTATTCAGGAATTTAAAGTGTGAATGCACAAGTAGATCAGTCCCTTTACTTTTTGCTCTGCATAAGGTAACATAGTAACTTAACAATAAAAAACTTACCATGCTTGTGTCCATTCATGTAGTTTTCTGTGAATAACATTCAAACTCACATTTAGGTGATTGAGGCTGATAGTTGAGTGTTGGGAAAGTTTTTTCCCAACAATTCAGGTTCAGGAAATTCTGAAGCAAGTGCATCTCAAATTTCAGCCACATCATGACTAAAACAAGAGAAATGGAATTTCCTGTCTCTCTCTTTTAGGGGTATATCCAGAGAAGGGAATCTGCCCTTGTTCAAAAGCATAGACTTCCTTTACAGGTAGTCACTCATTCTCCATTTTCCATTCCATGTTAAGGATATGTTGGAACTGCACATGCAGTAAGCCAGCACTAATTATAAACTTGAAAATGAGTATATAAGGCAATTGAGTTAAATTGTGTATGTGTATGTATGTGCACACACACTCATGTTTGCTTTCTTGGTGTGTCAGTATATGCCAGTTCCTTATTTCCTTGATCAGATTGCCTTTCAGTCTGTAATTTTGGTAGTAAGTCAAAGATAAAAACCTTTTCTATAAAATACTACTTGGGTAGCATTGTAGCGAATACTTGGGTACTTTTGATATTGGAATATTGATATTGCCTGTAGGATTATGGGATTTCATAAATAAGTCTTAAAGCTTTGTGACTCATAATTCTCTGAAATATGTCAGAAGTTAAGAAAGTAAGTCTTCAACAAATAATAGAATCTATAACTGTATTGAATACAAGTCATTAATGCACAATAATTTGTTCTAATGTAATTATGTTAAGGTTAGCTGCTCACCTATTATACCATAAATTTGCTATGCCTTTTTTTTTTAACTAGAAGCTGTGAAGAGGGGCACTTGTTCAAGAAATAATTATTAACTAATTCAAAGTCAAGAAACAGGCTCTGGATTTTGGCACTTGCGTGTAAAGAAAATAAGACTTGATTTCCGCCCTTAAAAAAAAAGTTTCTAGTAAGAGGATATGGGGGGAATCATGTAAGAAAAAGTTCAAAATACAGTATTATAAAAACTTTGTTTAGAGCTGGATGAGAATTTTGTTTTATGTCTTCAAATTCCAAAGATGGGCACTGATGCCCAGAGGATTTAAGAGCTTGCCCAAGATCCCGCAGCTCATTTGTGGGCTAGGATTCAGTATCTGCAGCCCTATTCAATATGTGTAGCCCATAGTAATACCACTTTGGTATTTCTACCACACAACACACTTTTTCTCACAAACCTGAGATAAAATACATTTACAGATAGTTTGCAGTGCAGATAGTTTGCAGTATAAAGAAATACTATAAAGACAACACAAATTCCCAAGACACTATGTTTTCTTTTTCTCCAAATATGAAACTGTTTTTAAGTGTTGCTTTCAATAAACTTCTTCAGAAGTTCACACATTTATAATTGAAACTTAATTTCTTTTCCCAGTTTTAAGGTCTTAAAATCTTCTTAAACTGCTAAACATTAAAATTGATTCAGTTTCACATCACATCTGCAAGTAGATAACTAGGAAGCCATTTTGCTTACATATTAACCGCTCAGAGAATTTCAGGACATACTGTGTTTTCATAGCATGCTCTTTTGTGAACCACACATCTACCAGTCTGTTTGCTATGGGACTCTTTGTACTAGTGCTTCATCATTTAACAAACATAAATTGAAAAAGAATAGCTGACATTCATTTAGCACTTACTACATGTTAGATTCTATGATAAGTGCTTTAAATATGCATTAACACATTTAATTCTATGAGATATGTCTTCTTCTTTTATATATGAGGAAACTAATGTAGAATCCTTTCCCTGGATGAGCTACCGTTGTAGAAAAAAACCAAAGGAGAAAATAACACACTAGACTATTGTTTAGTAAGATAACAACTGTATATAGTCAGATGTATGGGGGCCCAGAAGGAGAAGCTATCTATCAACGGCTTGTCAGGAAGAGCTTAGAGAAAGCTGCTTAGGGCAATTAATAGTCTGTGACTGCTTCAGAATTTCTAGAGAGGAGTTTAGCTGCAATCTAGTTGGAAGTGTAGGCCAAGGTACTTGTCTTGAAGATGCACTTGCGTAGCGAGTACTTTGCTTTCACTTAGTATGTTGCAGATAATAAAAATATATTTTTAAAGATGCTTTTTGTATATAGTGTACATGAGATCGCAAAACTCCATATGAAAGACTTTGTTTTGATTTAGGTTGCTTAGAGAGGACTGATGACGTTTATGGAAAGGGTGTGTAAAGCCCCCATTATACCATTTTTTTGGTGAAACCAGGTAGCATCTGATGCTGGCTTTCAAGGGTGAATAGGAAGTTGGTGATAGGGCAGTCTAGATATGGCAGTACATTAAGGAACAGTGGCCAGGGTGGGTATTGAGGATAGGGAGGAAGAATAGTAGGAGATAGGGCTAAAGAGTTGAGCTGGTGCTGGGTTCTGAAAGTTACTGCTCCAAATGCAGTCTTTAAAGTGTTTAAGCCTTGGATTTGGTGGGTATTATGTCTCCCTTATTATGCATTCATTTATTTAGTTTAATTCTTAGTACAACATATTTCCGTGCTCTTGGAAAATAACCACCTACAACTCACAATGAGTAATAAAGTTGTTTTTTAAGTAGTTAGGTAACATAACCTTGTGTGTTTTAGAAAAATAACCAGCAGTAATGAAGATGGCCAAGTATGGAGAAGTGCCCAAACCTGTCGGGATGCAATTATGATAGTTTTGTTGACCTTAGAAATAGGGAATGAGAAGGATTTGGTAATAGAGACACTAGGTAGTTGAGACTGTAGAACCTGGTGAATGGTTACATGGTGTCAGAAGATGGAAAAGAATTTTTAAATTGCTATTGGAAGCTGAACACATGGCTTACCTGTAATCCCAGCACTTTGGGAGGCAGAGGCAGGCAGATTGCTTGAGCCCAGGAGTTTAAGACCAACCTGGGCAACATGGCAAAACCTATCTCTAAAAAAATTATTTTTAATTACCTGGGCATGGTGACACGTGTCTATCGTCCTAGTTACTCAGGAGGCTGAGGCAGGAGGATCACTTGAGTCCAGGAGTTAGAGACTGCAGTGAGCTGTGATTACACCACTGCTCTCCAACCTGGGCAACAGAGTGAGACTCTCTCTCAAAGAAAGAAATCAATTGTTATCAGAAATAACATTCATTCCACACATTGAGGGCCCACTATGTTTCCAAAACTTTGCTAGTGCTAGAAATAAAAAGATGAATGACATAGTATCCATCCTTGAGCATCTCAATCTAATAAGGGAGATTTTTAAACAAAAATTGCAAAA
Source organism: Leontopithecus rosalia (assembly GCA_028533165.1). Lineage (NCBI taxonomy): Eukaryota > Metazoa > Chordata > Mammalia > Primates > Cebidae > Leontopithecus > Leontopithecus rosalia. Next base: position 85,362,233 of record CM052659.1, read on the forward strand.
TTGCAATGTTAAGTATCAAAGCTGAATAGAAAGTGAAATTTGGGGTGCTTGGATAGGCTCCTTTAAGGATTAGTAGGAATTCGTGGAGAGGCACATTCTTGGCAGAAAAAGTTCAAAGCAGTGGGGAATTTTGTTGTTCTGTCTGGCTAGAGGGAGAAGGAAATGGATGGGAAGGGTAAGGGATGAAGTTGGACAGGGAAGTGGAAGCCAGAGATTAACAGGATCAGGTTTTCATTTTCGATGACTGGTAGCAGGATGTAGGATGGAATGGAGCAAGGTGACAAGGCAAGGAGACTAATGAAGCGTCAGTTTCAATAATAAAAGCTTGAATAGGGCAGTGGCAGTGGAGACAGAGGAGTGGATGTGTTTGAGGGATTTAAAAGGTGGAATTGAAACTCTTAGTGATTCTTTGGATGTGGGAAATGAGAGATGTGAATCATCTTAAAAGACTCAGGTTTCTGGCCAGGCGCGGTGGCTCACGCCTATAATCCCAGCACTTTGGGAGGCCGAGGCAGGTGGATCACGAGGTCAAGAGATCGAAACCATCCTGGTCAACAAGGTGAAACCCCATCTCTACTAAAATCACAAAAATTAGCTGGGCATGGTGGTGCGCGCCTGTAGTCCCAGCTACTTGGGAGGCTGAGGCAGGAGAATTGCTTGAACCCAGGAGGCGGAGGTTGCGGTGAGCCATTCCATTGCACTCCAGTCTGGGTAACAACAGCGAAACTCCATCTCAAAAAAAAAAAAAGAAGACAGGTTTCTGACTAGGGTGCCTGGGTAGTTGATGATGTCATTAACCAAAAACAGGAGCAAGTGTAGGAGTGAAGATCAGTTTAATTTGGGTCATACTGAATTTGAGATGCCTGGAGGACATTCAAGAGGCTGAGGACAGAATGCTGTGGAACAATCAGAAAAGGAAAAGCCTGAGACAGACTGAAGCAACGCATTCACAAGTAGGAGAAGTAGGAGGCCAAGGTAAGGAGAGACGAATGTTTTGTTTGTTTTGTTTTGTTGAAACATGGTCTCTCTCTGTCACCCAGACTGGAGTGCAGTGGCACAATCATGGCTCACTGCAGCCTCAACTTCCGGGCTCAGCCTCCTGAGTAGATGGGACTACAGGTATGCCAGGCTAGTTTTTGTATTTTTTGTAGAGACAGGATTCCGCCATGTTGCCCAGGCTGGTCTCAAATTCATGAGTTCAAGTGATCCTCCCATCTCAGCCTCTCAACATGGTGGGATTATAAAAGGTTTTTTGGGTTGTTTTTGCTTTTTTAAATTCAATGTTAAGGGAATAAATATGAGATCCTCATACGATGTTTTAGGAGTGTAAACTGTTTTTCTGATAAGCAGTAATCGGGAATGTTTATAGCTTTTTTTTTTTTTTTTGAGATAGTCTTGCTTTGTTGCCCAGGCTTGAGTGCAGTGGCATGATCATGGTTCACTGCAGCCTCAACCTCCCTGGTTCAAGCAATCCTCCCACCTCAGCTTCCCAGGTAGCTGGGACTTACAGGTATGCACCACTCTGCTCAGGTGATTTTTTATTTTTGTAGATACAGGGTCTCCCTATGTTGCCCAGGCTGGTCTCAGAACTCCTGGGCTCAAACAATCCTCCTGCTTTGACCACCCAAAGTCCTGGGATTATGGGCATGAGCCACCATGCCAGGTCTGTAGCTTTGTATCTTTAACCTAGCCCTTTCTCCTTTTGGGATCTACCATTAAGAAACAAGGCCCGTTTACCGCCATACCACCGTGAACACATCTGATCTCATGTGATCTCAAAAGAAATAAGGCCAGACATGGTGGCTCACACCTTTATCCTGGTCTCCCAAGTACCTGGGATTACAAGGCACCTACTGCTACACTTTATCTTTTAGCTTATATTTTTCATGTCTTCTGTAGGCACAGAAAAATAAGTAGGTGTGTTCATTTTTAAGTAAATAGTAGTAAACAGTTTCAAATGCTGTTTTTGATGTTAATTAGGGCACACACTTAGACTAGTCCATTTGATTTGGAAATTGGATTTTATTTGTGCTTTTAATTAGTGGCTTTTAAAAGATCAGTCATAGGGGCAGAAACTAGACTAGTGGGTTGAAATGTGAACAGGAAATAAGTAGTACTTTTTCAAGGAGCTTGACTGAAAAGGAGACAGTGGTAGTTGAAGATACAGCTGTTTTTTAAAAATAAAAATTATTTCAGCACTTTGAAAATAAAAAGTTAAGAATGATCAATGAATCAAGGATCATCAAGAAAGAGACAAGAGGAGGTAAAATTAAGCATAAAGAGTATTAACTGATACGTGGCATTTTGATGAACTTCAGGTGTTGAATATAACTGAAGCACCAAATGCGTGTGGACAGCAGTGAAGATAAAGCTGGAAACATGCTGGCAGGCCAATACGTGATGGACCCTGTAGGCGGTGTACAAACACTATGAGCAAGCCACTTAGGCAAACATCTGAATAATTTAAAAATCAAAGGCAAACACATAGGACTGTTTCTTTAAAATCACTCACATTCTAGCAGGTTATGGTGACTGGAAAGCTGATGGTTCCTGGTTGGAAAAAAGATAATTTTGGATTTGCACATGTCACATTTGAGATGCAGTTGACACACCCAAGATACATAATAGATTGTCTTTCAAAATTCAGAAACCCAATAAACCATGCTCTTTCTGTCCCCCACTCTGTCTGCTACTAGTTTTGGCAGCGGGCAGGGTACTTTATTTGGCTCAGTTTAATGATCTATTCCAGGGGCTATTTTGGAGTTGTAATTATCTATGTATTCTTCTCCAGTTATATTTATATACTTTTAATCTTGCAAATTCAAATACCAACACTATTTTGAATCTGGCTTAGCTAGATATAAGAAGTGTACATTTCTATTATGTTAATATTGTACGAGTTTTAGTGTTTAGTGTTTAGTGATTCACCTCTCATACAGTGGTGTCTTGATTACTTCCAAACTTAACCAACACTAGCATAAGAATTTCAATTCTAATTTGAGAATTTCAGTTCTACTTTGATGCTGCATTTTATTTTTATTTTTGAGACATGGACTTGCTCTGTTGCCCAGGCTGGAGTGCAGTGGCACAATCACGGCTCCTTGTGGCCATGACCTCCTAGACTCAAGAAATCCTCCCACCTTAGCCTCCCTGGTACTAGGACAGCAGGCATGCACCACCATGCCTGGTTTTTTTGTCTTTTTAGAGATGGGGTCTCACTTTGTTGCCCAGGCTAGTCTTCAGTTAGGCTCAAGTAATCCTCATACCTCAGTCTCCCAGAGTGCTGGGATCACAGGTGTGGCCCAGCCCTGCCCAGCCCCTGATGGTATATTTTTATAACACCATCCCAATCAATTAAACATTGAATTTTCAAATCAGGAATATATTAGGAAAAAATATTTTTATTCAGAGACATAACATTTTTCCCTGTAAAGACTTTCATGAATATGAAGTGTACTGAGAAGTGTACTGAGGTTTACCTCTTTTTTTTTGAGACATTTTCGCTCTGTCACCAAGCTGGAGTGCAGTGGTGCGATCTTGACTCACTGCAATCTCTGCCTCGGGTTCAAGTGATTCCCCTGCCTCAGCCTCCCGAGTAGCTGGGACTACAGATGCATACTACCATGCCCTGCTAATTTTTTTTTAAATTATTTTTGTATGTTAGTAGAGACAGGGTTTCACCATATTGGCCAGGATAGTCTCAATCTCCTGACCTTGTGATCCGGCTGCCTTTGCCAGGTTTACCTCTTTTCTTTAAATTCCATGCTCAATTTTAGCCTGGCAAATGATCTCAAAAAAAAAAAATTGCAACCAAAGTATACCTGCATTTAAACAATTACATGCTTAGGAAAGAAAATGTCTAATACTCTTACAAAATTGTTCTTTTACATCCATGCACCTCTCAAATATATATAATCTAGTCAACTGGGGAGGCTATATATATATATAGACATACACACATATGTGTGTATATATACATGCGCAGTCTACTTTGTTAATCAGGAGGCCATTGGCCTGAGGTTGTCTCCATAATTTGAATTTCTATTTAAAGAACTGCAACTTAGTATATAACAAATTGAATATTAATTTAAGAGTATAATAAATAACTGAGTCTCAGCCAATCATAAACAGCTGAGCTTCTGCTAGTCACAGGCTACCAACTGATCAGACTATGTCCAAATAAGGCAAACTCAGAGCTGTAACCAATCAATTTATTTCTGAACAGTAGTACCTTGGTATTTCCAGGGGATTGATTCCAGAACCCCTACAGTTACCAATATCTTCGGATGTTCAAGGTCTTTATATAAAATGGTGTATGGCTGTGTGTGGTAGCTCATGCCTGTAATCCTGACACTTTGGGAGGCTAAAACAAGCAGATCACTTGAGGTCAGTAGCTGAGACCAGTGAAAGGGGAGAGTTGCCTGATCCCCCTACTGGAGGCAGGATGTGCCACTGGGATGGGGCTCCCTTGAGTAAGGGGGAACATGCAGATGGACAGGTGCAGAGGCCAGGGCCAGTGCTTTGGCTCCAGCTCCACGATAGTGTCTAGAGGTAGGTGACTGCAACCTCAGTGTTATGAAGCTCTTTCAGCTTTGCCATCTGCAGACGGCTTGAGTGTTAATCAGCTCAATGGACCCTCTGCCTTATCCAAAGGGCAGAGGGCCAGTGTGACAGCTTTTCTGTATCCTGAGAGCTTGCCCAGTGTCCTGGAAGAAACGGATCACATGCAGGCTTGAAGGATGGGTACAAGGTTTTGTTGAGTGGTAAAGGTGGTTCTCAGCAAGATGGATGCAGAGCCAGAAAGAGGGATGGAGTGGGAAGATGATCTTCCCCTGGAGTCGGGCTGCCCAGTGGCCAGACTCTTCTCCAACCACCCCCATCCAAATTCCTGTGGACGTCCAGAAGTCCCTCCTCTTCTCTCTTTGTTTTCCACATTGTTCCACTGTCGGTCTGCTTGCCTCCTTGTCTCCCCGCCTGCTAATCTTCTCTGGAGCTTGAGGTTCGAGAGGTTATATGGGGACAGGATAGGAGGCGTGGTGGGCCAAAAGGCACCTTTTTGGTTGCAAAAGCAGAAATGCCTGTTCTTATTTCGGGCTGCGTGGGTATCTGGGCTTAAAGGAGGGATTTTTGCCAGGGAACCACCCTCTTCTACCCAGTATTCCCGTCTCCTGCTCCTATCACCAGCCTGGCCAACAAGGAAAAATCCCATTTATATTAAAAACACACAAAAAAATAGCTGGGTGTGGTGGCAGGTGCCTATTGTCCCAGCTACTAGAGAGGCTGAAGCACAAGAATCACTTGAACCTGAGAGGCAGAGGTTTCAGTGAGCCAAGATCCCACCACTGCACTCCAGCCTGGGCAACAGAGCAAGACCCCCTCTCAAAAAAAAAAAAATGGCCAGGCACGAAAGCTCGCACCTGTAATCCCAGCACTTTGGGAGGCTGAGGGAGGTGGAACACCGGAGGTCAGGAGTTTGAAATCAACCTGGCCAACATGGTGAAATCCTGTCTCTATGAAAAATACAAAAATTAGCTGGGCATGGTGGCCCGTGCCTGTAATCCCAGCTACTCAGGAGGCTGAGGCAGGAGAATTGCTTGAGTCCAGGAGGTGGAGGTTGCAGTGAGCCAAGATAGCACCACTGCACTCTAGCTTGGGCAGCAGAATGAGCCTCCATCCCCTGCCCCCCCTAAAAAAGATTAAATTTAACCAAGGAGGTAAAAGATATGTACACTGGAAACTATAAAACATTGGTGAACTGAAGGTAAGTAAACAGAAGGATATTCTGTGTTTGTGGATCTGAAGAATTAATATTGTTAAAATGTCCATACTATCCAAAGCAATTAATCGATTCAGTGTAATCCCTATGAAAATTCCAATGATATTTTTCACAGATACAGGAAAAAAATTCTAAAAATTTTTTATAAAAAATATATATTTTTCTTTTGAGACAGAGTCTCCCTCTGTTGCCCAGGCTGGAGTACAGTGGTGCAATCTTGGCTCACTGCAACCTCTGCCTCCCAGGTTCATGTGATGCTTCAGCCTCCCGAGTAGCTGGGATTACAGGCATGTGCCACCATGTCTGGCTAATTTTGTATTTTTAGTAGAGACAGGGTTTTGCCTCATTGCCCAGGCTGGTTTCAAACTCCCAAACTCAGGGAATCCAACTGCCTCGACCTCCCAAAGTACTGAGATTTCAGGCGTTAGCCACTGCGCCTGGCCAATTTTATTTTTTAATAAATGAAAATAAATTTTTTATTTTAAAAACTAAAAGATAAAATAAAAAATAAATAAAATGGTGTAGCATTTGCATAACACATATGCACAATCCTCCTACTTCAAATCATCTCTAGATTACTTATAATACCTAATACAATGTATGTGCTATATAAATAGTTGTTAGACTGTATTTTTTATTTGTATAATCCTATTCTTTATTGATATATTTTTTTTGAGACAAAGCCTCACTCTGTTGCCCTGGCTGGAGTTCAGTGGCGCGATCTTGGGTCACCAAACCTCCGCCTCCTGGGTCCAAGCGATTCTCCTGCCTCAGCCTCGTGAGTAGCTGTGACTATAGGCACCTGCCACCATGCCAGGCTAATTTTTTGTATTTTTAGTAGAGGTGGGGTTTCAAGGTGTTAGCCAGGGTGGTCTCGATCTCCTGACTTCATGATCCTCCAGCTTCAGCCTCCCAAAGTGGGATTACAGGCATGAGCCACTGTGCCCAGCCTCTTTATTGATACACTTATTAGGTTTTTTAAAAAATATTTTTTGGCTGGGCATGGTGGCTCATGGTTGTAATCCCAGCACATTGAGTGGCCGAGGGGGTGGATCACTTGAGGTTGGGAGTTTGAGACCAGCCTGGTCAACATTATGAAACTCCATCTCTACTAAAAATACAAAACTTACGCGGGCATGGTGGCACGTGCCTGTAATCCTAGCTGCCCAGGAAGCTGAGGCAGGATAATCACTTGAACCCAGGAGATGGAGCGAGCCGAGAGTGTGCCACTGCACTGCAGCCTGGGTGACAGAGTGAGACATCTCAAAAAATATTATATATATATATATAATATAAATATATATATAATATAAATATTATATATATATTTAAATCTATAGTTAGTTGAATCTCTGGATGCAGAATCCACAAATACAGAGGGCCAACTGTACTTCCCATTTCTGTCTATAAATATTCACTGCCCAGTTGCAGATTGGAGCTCTCTGAACCATTTTGGCTTCTGAGTGCTGCCCAATTCATGAATCATTCTTTGCTCAAATAAGCTGTGCTAAATTTAAATTGTCCAAAATTGTTCTTTTGACAACTTTTAAGTTAAGAAAGTAAATACAATATCTTTCTAAGTTTTCTGACTTAGAGTAAATTATGGAGAACAACACTTAAATTCAAGAAATCAGAAAATAACATCAAATTGGATCAAATAGAAGAAAGGAATTACTATAGAACTTAGGGGAACTTAATTAGAAATCAGAAAAAGTAGAACAGATAAATGTAAGAGCTGGTTTTTTTTTTTTTTTTTTACTTGTGGAGATGGAGGTCTCACTATGTTGACCAGGCTGCTCTCAAGTTCCTGGCCTCCTCCTGCCTTGGCCTCTCAGAGTGCTGGGATTAAGAGGTGAGCCATTGCACCCAGCCTGAGCTGATTTTTTTTTTTTTTTTTGAGACGGAGTCTTGCTCTGTCACCCAGGCTGAATTGCAGTGGCATGATCTTGGCTCACTGCAACCTCCGCCTCTTGGGTTCAAGTGATTCTCCTGCTTCAGCCTCCCAGGAAGCTGAGATATTACAGGCATGCACCACCACGCCTGCCTAATTTTTGTATTTTTAGTAGAGATGAAGTTTCACCATGTTGGTCGGACTGGTCTCAAACTGCTGACCTCATGATCTGCCCACCTTGGCCTCCCAAAGTGCTGGGATTACAGGCGTGAGCCACTGCGCCTGGCCAAGAACTGATTATTAAAACAATTCATACAGTAGCTTAATGGAGAGAAAAACCTAAGTACACAGTATTAGAGAGGACATTATAGAAATTAAGAAAGTAAGTATTTGGTACAACTACATACAAATATAGTTGAAAACCTGGATGAAATGGATGATTTCTAGGGAAATATGAATTACCAAAATGGAGTAAAAAGAAAATCTATACAGACGATTAACTTTGGAAGAAACTGAGAAAGTGTTCAAGATGTAACCCTCAGAATAGTGCTAATTGGTGTCACTATTTAAGTTATTTTAGAGTATGGAGATGGAAGAAAAGCCAACAGATGTAATTTAAGAAGCCATCATAATATGATCAACACAATCTGACTAAAGATAGCATAAAAGAGAAATTTATAGAATGACATCACTCATGTTAACAAATGCAAAATTCCTAAAAGATCAAGCAATATATTAAAATAACAATATATGGCAGTTTATTTAAGAAATGCTAAGTGATTTTATGGGAAAACTAGTCATATAATACACCCATATTAATAGGTAAAATAAGAAAAATATCTCAATAGATGACAAAATTTAACTTAAAACAACAAAAGAGTACTATAAGAAAACACGAGTGATATTTTCATATAATCTTTCAGTGAGAAAGCATATAAAACCCAGAAAAACACATGGAACTCAAATCATAAAACAGAAATTTGAAATTTGGCTATTTAAAATTTAGAACTAAGATATGCCTAAAATATCATAAACAGAATGAAAAGACAAAAGATAAATTGAGAAATTTTTGCTTTTTAACAAAAATTAAAATGCATGCAGTCAGAAGAAAAGATTTTAAACCGGACTCATAATTAAAGAAGCATTAGAAAAAGAACCATACAAGAAAAACTTTAGGCCAGGCATGGTGGCTCACACCTGTAATCCGAGCACTTTGAGAGGCCAAGGTGGCAGATTTTTTGAGCCCAGAAATTCAGGATCAGCCTGGGCAACATGGCAAGACCCCGTGTCTATTAGAGAAAAAAGAAAAACCTTTTTGAAAGTAAAAATAGATTAAATAATAAATTTGATAAGTGGGGATATTATAAGTAAATAAGTAAATATATACTAGCTCATTTTTTTCCTCAGGAATTACAAATGAAAACAAGTTGGATGCTTTGCTGACAATATAAGAAATTATTTGAGATAATCACAGACTCACCACCAATTGAAGTAGAAAAACAATTCCAAGTACTATTACACTATACAAGTTTAAATTATTGGTCAAGTCAGATAACTTGCTTAGAATTCAGTTTCACTTCTAATTTTCAATCTCAAGCTAAAATTCTATGCAGATTACATTAAAATTCAATCCAAGAACTGTGTGTAGGATGATTGTGCTTTTCATAGTAAATGAGATAACATCTAAAAATTACCAAAAAAGGAAAGGAAAACACGTTGGGGTGTCATATGTGGCACAAATGACGGAGTCCATTTAAATTACCACAAGGATTTATTTGCAGCACATCAGCGTCATGCAGCTATTACTGCCATCACAGATTTCACACCCTTATCTGCTGCTTTTTCATTTCCTTAGAAGTAGGAAAGAAATCATAAGATCCTTGCTTATTCTCCCAAAAATTTTTTCTTAAAAAAATTATTGGTCATCTTAAAATTCAAACATAATATCGACATCTTTTAGGCCTGGCACAGTGGCTCACGCCTGTAATTCCAGCACTTTGGGAGGCCAAGGCAGGAGGATCACTTAAGGTCAGGAGTTCAAGACCAGCCTGGGTGACATGGTGAAACCCAGTCTATATTAAAAATACAAAAGCTAGCCAGCTGTGGTTGCACATGCCTGTAATTCCAGCTACTCGGTAGGCTGAGGCATGAGGATCACTTGAACATGGGAGGCAGAGGTTGTAGTGAGCCAAGATTGTGCCATTGCACTCCACCCTAGGCAACAGAGCAAGACTCTGTCTCAAAAAAAAAATACCTTTCCTTAGAAATGACAATTCAATCAATAGATTCTAAAGTTAGTAATACTACTAAGTGAAGAAAATATTACATAAATAAGAATTTTTAGAAGAAAAATGAGTTTTCCTAAGTACATTTTTGGAAAGATATAACTGGTTACCTGAGTCATCCAGGGGAGTGATGTTTCATTTATCTATGAAAATAATTTCATTTTCATAGAGATTTCATGTTTCAGTTCCCTTTATTTTTGTTACCAATAATATAATTACATTTTTATTAATTTTGATTGCCATAGTGAAAAGTTAAGTGTGTATAGTTTCTTTGGGTAATTTACATACTAAAAACCTTATAATAAGAAAAAAGACTGGGGTTGGTGGCTCATGCCTGTAATTCCAGCACTTTGGGAGGCCAAGGCGGGCAGATGACTTGCGGTCAGGAGTTCGAGACAAGCTTGGGCAAAACGATGAAACCCAGTCTCTACTAAAAATACAAAAATTAGCAGGTGTGATGGCACACTCCTGTAGTCCCAGCTACTCTGGAAGCTGAGGCAGGAGAATCGTTTGAACCTGGGAGGCAGAGGTTGCAGTGAGCCAAGATCGCACCACTGCACTCCAGCCTGGGCAACAGAACGAGACGCTGTCTCAAAAAAATAAAATAAAAAAAGTAGGAAAGCAAATTAGAAATATTTTCAAAAAAAGAGAAAGATTTATATTCTTAATATATAAGTATCTCATATATCAATCAGAAGAATGCCAACAGCCTAATGGAAAAACTGGGCAAAAAATAAAGACAAGGTTAACAAAAGAGGAAATAGAGATGGCCAATAAAAATACAACGAATGATAAAATAGTTTATATACTAGTTAAAAAGAAGTACAAAACAAAACATGTTCATCTGTTTAATTGATAAGAAGCAAAATTATAAAACCTAATGTTGGATGGAGTACAGTAAGACTGGCATTGAATTCATATATTATTAAAGTAATAAATACATTGCAAGTTAGTACAAACTTTCAGGAAAGCACTTTGGCAATAGGAATAAGAGCTTTAAAAATAAATCATGATTGTCAACTTGGTAATCTCATTTTTAGAAATTTAATGAATAATCTGAAATTGTTAAGATTTATACATATATGTATATATATAACATTCTAAAGGTTATAGAATATGGAAATTATTAAATATTACTTTATTTTGATATGCTGGTATATTAAGCTACTTTGACAAATATTATGTTTAATAAGAATATTTGATGGTATGGGAAATGCTCACAATCAAGTGAAGAAGTTTGATACTAATGTATATATGTAGTATAATCTATGATGAAGACTGCTGTTATAGTCTTATGTGTCAACTTGGCTAAATACCCAAATATTTAATCAAACATTTCACAGGTGTTTCTGTGAAGGAATTTTGTAGATGTGTCCAACCTAGACAGTCATTTGACTTTAAGAGATTCCCCTCAAGGATATAGGTGGGCCTCATCCAATCAGGTGAAGGCCTTAAGAGCAAAAACTTAGGTTTCCTGGATATAAAGAAAATCTGCCTGATTTTCCAGCCTGCTGGCCTGCTCTACAAACTTCAGACTTGCCAGCACTCATAATTTTAGGAGACAATTCCTTAAACTTTTTTTTTTTAAACTAGGTCTCACTCTGTTGCCCAGGATGGAGTGCAGTGGTGTGATCATGGGTCACTGCAGCCTGGACCTCCCTGGGCTCAAGTGATCTCCCACCTCAGCCTCCCGAGTAGCTGAGACTACAGGCCCACATCACTACATCCAGCTAATTTTTGTATTTTTTTGTAGAGACCAGATTTCACCATGTTGCCCAGGCTGGTCTCAAACTCCTGGGCTCAAGTGATCTTCTCACCTCAGCTTCCCAAAGTGTTGGGGTTACAGGCATGAGCCACTAAGCCTGGCCTAAATTAGTTTCTTTCCTTTCTTTCTTTTGCTTGCTTGCTTTCTCTTTCTTTCTTTCTTTGTTTTTCTTTTTCTTTCTTTCTTTCTTTCTTTCTTTCTTTCTTTCTTTCTTTCTTTCTTTCTTTCTTTTTTTCTTCTTTCTTCCTCTCTCTCTCTCTCTCTCTCTCTCTCTCTCTTTCTCTCTTTCTCTTCCTTTCTTTCTTTTTGAGACAGGGTCTTGCTCTGTCCTTCAGGCTGGAGTACAGTGGTGCAATCTTGGCTCACTGCAATCTCCGCCTCCTGCGTTCAAGTGATCTCTTGCCTCAGCCTCCCAAGAAGCTGGGATTACAGGTGTATACCACCATGCTCAGTTAATTTTTGTATTGTTAGTAGCGACAGAGTCTCACCATGTGGGCCAGGCTTGTCTCAAACTCCTGCCCTCAAGCGATGTGGCTGCCTCAGCCTCCCAAAGTGCATGAGTCACTGTGCCTCGCCCTGGCCTAAATATCTTAGTATGTATGAGGAGAAGTGTTGAGTGGTACTTCCTAAAATTTCATTAAAGACATCCCCTCTTTACTCTATTGAGCTGCCTGGAGCACAGACATGATAGCTGGAGCTCTGTCAGTGTTCATATGGGTGATGGCCAGACCCCAGGGATGGCAGAGTGGAAAGCTGACAGGAGCCTACATCCCTGTATACCTCATGGAACTACTATACTAACTCTAGATACCCATGTCTGAACTGCTATTACATGAGAGAATAGAACTTTGTGTGTTTGTCCTAATTGATAAAGTATATATGAATATATTACTATCAAGAGTTAGTTCTGGGTTTGGGGAGTTTATCTTGTAATGCTATTCTTTATAAGATTTTTTTTAGCAATAAACGTGTAATAATTACTCATAAAAACTTAATAAAAATTACTTAAAACAATGGGGATTATTTCTCCTAACAACTTTTATTGCAATTGTAAATATTGTAATTGAAACATAAAGGATGGATCTCTTTGTGTCTTCAAAAGGCACATGATAACTTTTACAATTAACATTACATTTTGTAGCACACCAAGCAAGTTAAGTGGATTTATTATTATTATTATTTATAGACAGATCCTTTCTCTGTTGCCCAGGCTGGAATGTAGTGCTATCGTAGCTCACTGCAGCCTCCACCTCCTGGGCTCAAGCCATCACCCTGCCTCAGCTTCACAAGTAGCTAGGACTACAGGCATGTGTCTCTGCATGTGGCTAAAAATGGGTTTAGACTAAAGAATTAGCTAGGAAAAAGACCCATTAGTTTTAGTTTTTATTTTCATCAAAGTTATATATAAATATAGTTTAACGCAACAGGTCATGCTCAGTGGCTTATACCTGTAATCCCAGCACTTTTGGAGGCTGGGGCAGGGGATCACTTGAGGTCAGGAGTTCAAGACCAGCCTGGGCAACATGGTGAAATCCCGTCTCTGCAAAAATACAAAACTTAGCCAGATGCGGTAGTGCGCACCTGTAATCCAAGCTACTCAGGAGGCTGATGTATGAGAATCACTTGAACCTGAGAGGCTGAGGTTGCAGTGAACCAAGATTGCACCACTGTACTCCAGCCTGGGTGACAGAGCAAGACTCTGTCTCAATAAATAAATTAATCAATTAATTAAATTTTACAAAGAATCAAACCATTCTGCAAGTGTTGGTGAAAAAGCAGACAAAAATTAGTCTCCTGTCTGGCTCCATCCATCCCCAAATCCAACTTTCTGCGACAACCACTTTCAAGCCTCCCAGCTATTTCTTCTTTGTTGCCATTTCTCTGAATATCATGAACTCCCTATGACAGAATCTGTCATAACTTGCTTTTCAGTTTTAGGCTTTATGTATTGATTGTCATTCTCACTTTGGAAGATGAAAATTTGGTTTTCATTTCCTCACCTCCATGACCCAGCATACTTGTATCATAATTTTAGTTATTCCAGAATTCAGAATTTACATTATTGTAATTATGAAAACTGCTAAGCCAATAAATAACAATGATTGCTTTTTCCTCCTTTCTTCTCTATGGAGTTAGTAACTGTTCTTTTTGCTTGTCTTCTTAGCTTTCTATGTAAGCATCATTTATTCACACCTGAACTCTTCCTCAGTTATCTAAATATTGTCCCAGTATGTGCATACCAGGTATGCATTTCAATTTCTCTTACTGGAATTCTCTCTTCTGGAGCCTCCTAACTTGTTCCAATCTGAATAGTTTACTCTTCAGGATTACTGCAGTGCTGTCTTCCTGGATTTCCCTCACTTTCAACATGAAGTTTGCTTCACCTCTTTCCTAATTAAGCTCCCTGTTTCCTGTCTCACATCTTCCTCTTTGCCTTTTATCTTATTTTGATGAAGTACTTCCTGCAATAGCATTCTGAGGAGTGCATGGGTGGTACAATTCTTGAGAACTTTTGGGTGGTATAATTCTTGAGAACTTGAAACTCAGAAAAGGCTGAGTTTGCTGGCTCATGCCTATAATCCTGGCACTTTGGGAGTCCACAACAGGAGGATCACTTGGAGCCCAGGAGTTCGACACCAGCCTCGGCAATATAGTAAGACCTTTCTCTACCAAAAAAAAAAAAAAAAAAAATTAAAAAGAGAAAAGAAATTCAGAAAACCTATTTAACCCATACACATATAGGATAGCTTTACCATATATAAAATTCTTTCTTTGTAAGTAGTCTGGAAAATGTTAGCATTTTCTCTGTTCTTAATGTTGTAAGGCTGTATAATCATGTGCCTTAATGTGAGTGTATTTTCATCCATTGTGCTAAGCACTTGATGGGCCTTGTTCATCTAGAAACTCATGTCCTTCAGTTCTAGAAAATTGTCTTAAATTATTCTTGTGAGGATTTCTTCCCCCTCTATTTCTTCTGATCTGTCTTTTTGAAACTCCTGTTATTTAGGTACAGAACCGCTAATACCTGTTATCTCCTTTTAGTCTCTTTGTACTTTACTCCTTGGGACATTTCCTCAAATTTACCTCTCAGCCCTTCTGTTCAGGTTCTCATTTTCATTATTGCTATTGTATTTTTAAATTTTAAGAGTTGTTGCTTTGGTTCTTTGAAATTTTCCTTCTTGAAAGTATCTTGCTCTTGTTCCTTGGATGCAATATTTTACTTATCTATCTGAAGACAGAGTTTTGGTTTTTTTTAAGTTTTAAACTTTATGCACAGTGGTTTTCCTCCAGCTTTCTTTTTTCTATATGTTTGTTTCAATCTATTTTAAATTAGAGGCATTCCTTGGCTGTTTGTTCATATTTGAGGGACTCAATCTATTAAAATTCAGCTTGGATTAAGCTCTCAGTCACATCTGCCGAAACTGCTGCTATTTCAAGCGGAAGGGAAAATGTATGACTGTAATCAAGATGAGAAGTCTATCAAGCATGGTTCCTCAGTTTCACCTCGCCAAAGAATACTTCTAGTGTTAAAACTCACATTTCTGAAACTATGGGACAGATTTTGTCTATTCTCTATTACTCACACCAGAGCAAAACACACATTAGGGCAAAATGAAACTTTACAATTATAACGAGTTTTTAAAAAAATATATTCACATGTTTTGATTCAGAGAAATCATACTGAAGAAAAACCTTACAAATGTAGTGGGTGTAGCAAAGCCTTAAGTTTCTGTTCAAGCCTTCTAGTCATCACAGAATTCATACTTAAGAGAAACCTTATAGATGCAGTAAGTGTGGCAAACCCTTCATCAAGAGTTAAAGCCTTAGTTGACACCAGAAAGACCATTCTAAAGGGAAATCATACAACTGTAACATATGTGAGAGAGACTTTTTCCAGGCCTAAGAACTACCAGGCATCAGACTAACCAGGCATCAAAATACACATCTTTGATGAAACCACACAAATGTAATGTACATGCTAAAGCTTTGACCCGGGGATCAAAACTATGGATTATGACAGGATTTATACTGGAGACAAACCTCACAATTGTAATGAATGTGTAAGGCTTTGGGTCAAACATTCATGATTTTGGTGTCATGAGAGGATTTATATTGGAGAGAAATCATAAATACAGTATAGGCAGAAAAATCTTTACTGAAAGGATTTACAAACAATCACACTGGAAAGAACACTTACAAATGTAATTACACGATAAAGGAATTCTCACAATGTATTCTATATCAGAACTAGGTCTCCAGTTCTCCAAGCTTAACCTTAGATTTTTACGTACTGCAGAATAACTACAAGTGAAAAATAAGTTAAAACATGTGACATGATATATGTCAAAGGTGGAAAGATGTTTAAAAATGGCCAATTACCTTCAAGTTATAAAATGTCTTAGTCAATTCTTTGAGGTTTCTTGAAAGGGCTACTTTACTATCTATATTTTTCCATATGAACTTTGAAATCTATTGATATTATGCCTGCCTTATAGGCCTTTCATGATATCTCTGGGAAACAATCAATAGGATAAGAGGAGATGTCATTAGGTAATGTTTGTTTTAATCCATGTTCCAGGAAGAGCAGGGAAACTGCTTTTGAAATTAAATATTGTTTGAATTTGTATTTGTGAGCAGCAGAGAATCATGTAAAACTGTGTTAAGTCGTCATGCTGATTGCATTCTGGGACCCTCCTCCAGACAGAAGTCCACTGTGGGATATGGAGCGCTTTACCAGCTAACTGTGAACCAGAGCAGGCCAGGACCTTAGGAGGCTGGGATTTTTATGGGAGGAGAGTAATAGATTACTATGGATTGATTATGGTAGAAATAACGTGGGGGAAATGGTGGCCCCTTCTCCACTGAATGATGATAGCTGTTGTATAGCAAAGATTGACCCCCCAAAAATTATTGAAATTGAAGACAGAACAGTTATCAGAAAGGAGGCTTTAATCAAAAGAATCAAAATAGCATATCTTGAATAGGAATCACATTTAACTGCTGGTGTTGCGTTTTGCTTCTGTTTCATTCCGAATGTATCATAGTTCTCATGTTTTAATTAATAAACTTGAATCTTTTTTCATAACTATGAATGAATTACATTCCTTTTATTAACAAAATTTTATCTCACCCCAGTAGGATACTTCATAATAGACACTAACAATGCACAATTAAGCTCTTAAGAGTGAAGAATCTATTTACTATAACAATTTTTTTCTATTGTAGAATCAAACAACATGCAATTTTGGGAACACGTAATTGTACTTCACACGGGAGTTATTCTCTCTGCACTTTGCCCTAATAGGTATGATGAAAATCCCATAGAAGTGAACTTTCAGGCTGACACCCTAAAACATGTATCACAGTTGATGAATAGGTACTATATTATTATATTTCTACGTACCTTTTTCTTTTGTGCTATGTGAGACCCATGGTGTGCACCTTGATTTACAAAAAGTGAAAATACAAATATATTAACAATATGAAAAAGACTATGAAATGAAAGAAAACTTGTGAATAAAAAATAACAGTCTTTTTATGCTTGTAGTGCTCTGAAATAATTTGAAAACATCATTGTCAATGAATTTCCTTTTAATAATGAATGTACAATGGGATTTTGTTTTTTTGTGGTAGGTAAACTACAAAATTTATATATTCACCCAAAAATTTTTTATTAATTTGTACTTACAACCACTTCACTGGAACTGAGGTTGAATTCCACTCAAAGTTCAGTTTGGATGTCAAGAATGATGATGCCACACACTGGAGTGTTTTAAGAATGTTTATTATAGAGTAGGGAAAGGTAAACTGGCTTAGGATATAATGGGGGTTACGGAGTGGGGCTGCCAGGAGGGTACTTTGACAAAGTTTAAACTTCCAGCTGGTACCAAGGAAGGAAACACTCAAGCTTTATTATCAGCTTTCCCAGACTGGCAGAATAGAAAGAGAATGATGAGGTGTACAACGTGTTAGCAGTCAAATATAAAAAAATGGAGTCAGACTCTTTAGTACACCTTGAATGACTGCTTTTGAAACTCCTTACTTTTTGGTTGGGAAAGACTCTAATTTTCTTTACGACAATCGCTTACTGCATTCCTTTCCCTGCTGCACACGTAGGTCCCATTGCACAATATGACTGCGGATATGTTTGTGAAATACTGTCTACATAAAATTTCAAGATATTTTTATACTAGTTCAACGAAAGTTGATCTGTGGAAATGTTTTTAGATATATGATCATCATAAACACATATGATTAAGAAAAAAAAATTTTTTTTAGTCAGAGTCTCACTACTGCCTCCACCTCCCTGGTTCAAGCGTTTCTCCTGCCTCAGCTTCCCAAGTAGCTGGGATTACAGGCATGTGCCACCATGCCTGGCTAATTTTTGTATTTTTAGCACAGGTGGGGTTTCACCATCTTGGTCAGGCTTGTCTATGAACTCCTGACCTTATGATCCACCTGCCTCGGCTTCCCAAAGTGCTGGGATTACAGGGGTGAGCCACTGCGCCCAGCCTGATTAAACAAGATGCCCTCTCTAACCACTCCTATTCAATATAGTATTGGAAGTTCTAGCCAGAAAAATATATGAAGTGTATTCAGTTAGGAAAGGAGGAAGTCAAATTATCTCTATTTGCAGATGACATGATTGTATATTTAGAAGACCGCATTGTCTCAGCCCAAAACCTCCTTGAACTGAAAAGCAACTTCAGCCAAGTCTCAGGATACAAAATCAATGTGCAAAAATCACAAGCATTCCTATACACTAATAACAAACTAACAGAAAGTCAAATTAAGAGCAAACTCCCATTCACAACTGCTACAAAGAGAATAAAATACCTAGGAATACAACTAACAAAGGATGTAAAGGATCTCTTCAAGGAGAACTACAAACCACTACTCAAGGAAATAAGAGAGGACACAAACAGATGGAAAAACATTCCATGCTCATGGTTAGGAAGAATCAATATTGTGAAAATGTCCATACTGCCCAAAGTAATTTATAGATTCAACACTATTCCCATCAAGCTACAATGAGCCTATTCACAGAACTGGAAAAGAACCACTTTAAACTTCATATGGAACCAAAAGAGAGCCTGCAAAGCCGAGACCATCCCAAGCAAAAAAAAAAAAAAAAAAAAAAAAACAAAGCTGGAGACATCAAGCTACCTGACTTCAAACTATACTACAAGGCTATAGTAATCAAAACAGCATGGTACTGGTACCAAGACAGAGGTATAGACCAATGGACCAGAACAGAGGCCTTGGAGGCAATGCCACACATCTATAACCATCTGATCTTTGACAAGCCTGACAAAAACAAGCAATGGGGAAAGGATTCCCTGTTTAATAAATGGTATTGAGAAAACTGGCTAGCCATGTGCAGAAAGCAGAAATTGGACCCCTTCCTGACACCTCACACTAAAATTAACTCCAGATGAATTAAAGATTTAAACATAAGATCTAACACCATAAAAACCCTAGAAGAAAACCTAGGCAAAACTATCCAGGACATAGGCATAGGCAAGGACTTCATGACTAAAACACCAAAAGCATTGGCAACAAAAGCCAAAATAGATAAAGAGGATCTAATTAAACTTTAGAGTTTTTGTACAGCAAAATAAACAATCATTAGCGTGAACTGGCAACCAACAGAATGGGGAAAAATTTTTTGCAATCTACCCATCTGACAATGGGCTGATATCCAGAATCTACAAAGAACTAAAACAGATTTACAAGAAAAAAACAAACAAACCCATTCAAAAGGGGGTGAAGGATATGAACAGATACTTTTCACAAAAAGACATATATGAGGCCAACAAACATATGAAAAAATGCTCACACCAGTTAGAATGGCGATCATTAAAATATCAAGAGACAACATGCTGGAGAGGATATAGAGAAATAGGAACACTTTTACACTATTGGTGGAAGTGTAAATTAGTTCAACCACTGTGGAAGACAGTGTGGTGATTCCACAAAGATGTAGAAATAGAAATTCCATTTCACCCAGCAATCCCATTGCTGGGTATAAACCCAAAGAATTATAAATCATTCTATTAACATACATGCACATGTATATTCACTGCAGCACTGTTTACAATAGCAAAGTCCTGGAACCAACTCAAATGCCCATCAATGATAGACTGACAAAGAAAATGGGGCACATACACACCATGGAATACTATGCAGCCGTAAAAAAAGATGAGTTCATGTCCTTTGTCGGGACATGGATTAATCGGGAAACCATCATTCTCAGCAAACTGATACAAGAACAGAAAATCAAAGACCGCATGTTCTCACTCATAGGCAGGTGTTGAACAGTGAGAACACATGGACCCAGGGAGGGAAGCATCACACAGTGGGGTCTGTTGGGGGGAGGGCTAGGGGAGGGACAGTGGGGGATGGGAGGTTGGGAAGGGATAACACTGGGAGAAATGCCAGATATAAGTGATGGGGGGATGGAGGCAGCAAACCACCTTGCCATGTATATACATAGAAACAATCCTGCATAATCCACACATGTAGCCCAGAACCTAAAGTACAATTTAAAAAAAAAAGAAAAATAATAAAATAAAATAAAAATACATAGCTGTAATACAAAAAAAATATTTAAAGACATTCTAACAGGTATGAGGTGATAGCTCACTGTGGTTTTGATTTGCATTCCCCTGGTAATTAGTGATGTTGGGCACCTTTTCCTGTACCTGTTAACCATTTGTATATCTTCTTTTCAGAAACATCTATTCAGGATCTTTGCCATTTTTTGATCAAATTATTTTTTTTCTTGCTATTAAGTTGTGCTCCTTATACATCTTGAATATTAACCCCTTATCAGATGTATGGTTTACAAATACTTTCCTCAACTCCATAGGTGTCTCTTGCTGTGCAGAAGCTTTTTACTTTGATACAATCCCATTTGTCTATGCATGGTTTTATTGTCTGTGTTTGTGGGGCTTTGGCCAAAAAATCATCACCCAGATCAATGTCAAGAAGCTTTTTCCCTATATTTTCTTCTAGGAGTTTTCCAGTTTCAGTCTTATGTTATAGTATTTAGTCCATTTTGAGTTGGTATTTGTACTTGAGATAAGAGTCTAATTTTATTCTTCTGCATGTGGATATCATTTTCCTGGTACCATTTATTGAGGAAGCTGCCTTTTCTCCATTGTGTGTTCTTGGCATCTTTGTCAAAGATCAGTTGACCATAGATGTATTTATTCTGTGCCATTTGTTCCATTTGTCTTTATGTTTATTTTTGTGTCGATACCATGCTGTTTTGGTTACCATACCTTTGTTATATATTTTTGAAATCAGGTAGTGTGATGCCTCTAGTTCTGTTCTTTTTGCTCGAGATTGCTTTGGCTATTCAGGGTCTTTTGTGGTGCCTTGTAAATTCTAGAATTTTCTTTTCTATTTCTGTGAAAAATATCATTGGAATTTTGATAGGGATTACATTGAATCTGTTGATTGCTTTGGGTGCTATGGATATTTTAACAATATTAATTCTTCCAATTCACAAACACAGAATATCTTTCTGTTTACATGTGTCTTCAATTTATTTCACCAATGTTTTATAGTTTTCAGTGTACATCCTTTACCTCCTTGGTTAAATTTATTTTTAAGTATTTTTGATACTATTGTAAATGAGATTACGTTCTTGACTTCTTTTTGGACGTTTGGTTGTTAGTGTATAGAAATGGTACTGATTTTTAATGTTATTTTTGTTTCTACAACTTTGCTGAATTCATTTATTAGTTCTGTTTTTTTGGTAGCATTTTTAGGGTGTTCTACATATAAGGTCATGTCATCTATAAACAGAGATAAAAAGGCATTTGAATAGCTTTTATTTCTTTTTCTTGCCTAATTGCTTTGGCTAGAGCTTTCAGTTCTATGTTGAATAGAAGTGGTAAGAGTGTGCATCCTTGTCTTGTTCCTGATCTTAAAGGAAAGGCTTTCAGGTTTTCACCCTTGGTATAATACTAGCTGTGGGCTTCTGGTATACAGCCTTTATTATGTTGAAGTAATTTACTTCTACTTTAAGTTTGTTGAGAATTTTTGTTAAGAAAAGATGTTGAATTCTGTCAAATGCTTTTACTGGATCTCTAAAGATGATCAAAGGGTTTTTGTTCTTCATTCTTTTAGTGTGGCATATTACATTTACTGATTTGCATATGTTCAAGTATCCTTGCATCCCAGAGGTAAATCTCACTTGGTCATGGTGAATGTTACTGCTGAATTCAGTTTACTAATATTTTGTTGAGGACTTTTGCATCTATATTCATCAGGAACATTGACCTATACTTTTCTTTTCTTGTAGTGTCCTTGTCTGGCTTTTGTGTCAAAGTAATGCTGGCCTTATAAAATGAGTTTGGAGGTATTCCCTCCTCTTCAGTTTTTTGGATGAATTTGAGAAGGATTGGTATTACTAATTTAAATGTTTGCTAGAATTCAATAGTGAAGCCATCAGTTTCTTTGATGAGAGACTTTTTATTACCAATCCAATCTTCCTGTTCATTATCGGTATGTTCAAATTTTCTATTTCTTCATGATTTAGCTTTGGTAGGTTGTATGTGTCTAGGAATTTATCCATTCCTTCAAAGTTATCCAATTTATTGGTATATAGTTGTTCATAGTAATCTTTTATGATGTTTTATATTTCTGTGGTATCAATTGTAATGCTTCTTCTTTCACTTCTGATTTCTTTTTTTCTGAGATAGGATCTCACTCTGTCATCTACATTGGAGTACAGTGGCATGATCATAGCTAACTGCAGCCTCGAACTCCTGGGCTCAAGTAATCCTCTGGCCTCAGCCTCCCCGGTATCAGATGCATGCCACTAGGCTGGGTTAATTTTATTCATTTACTTATTTTTTGTAGAGACAGGCTCTCACTATGTTGTCCAGGCTAGTCTCAAACTCCTGGTGTCAAGTAATTCTCCTGTCTTGGACTCCCAAAATACTGGAATTACAGGAGTGAGCCACTACACCTGGCCCACTTCGGACTTTATTAATGAGTCTTCTGCCCCTTTTTGCTTAGTCTAGCTAGAGGCTTGTCAATTTTGTTTATATTTTCAAAAATCCAACTCTTAGTTTCATGGCTCTTTTCTCTTTTTTTTTTTCTTTTCTTTTTTTTTTTTTTGAGACAGTCTCACTCAGTCACTGAGGCTGGAGTGCAGTGGCACAGTGTGAACTCACTGCAGACTCTGCCTCCTGGGTTCTAGTGATTCTCCTGTTTCAGCCTCCCAAGTAGCTGAAATTACAGGCACCCACCACCATACCTGACTAATTTTTATATTTTTAGTAGAGACGGGGTTTCACCATGTTGGCCAGGCTGGTCTCGAGCTCCTGACCTCAAGTGATCCACCCGCCTCAGCCTCCCAAAGTGCTGGGACTACAGGCGTGAGCCACCATGCCTGGCCTCATTGCTCTTTTTCAATTGTTTTTCTGGTTTGTATTACATTTATTTCTGCTATGATCTTTATTATTTCCTTCCTTCTGCTAACTTTGGGCTTAGTTTGCTCTTCCTTGAGGTGTTAACTTTAGGTTATTTGGACATTCGGTTGTTAACGTATAGAAATGGTACTGATTTCTTAATGGTAAATCTTATTTTTTTGATGTGTTTATTGCTATAAACTTCTGTTGTAAAATTGCTTTTGCTAATGTCCTATAAGTTTTGGTATGTTGTGTTTCTATTTTTGTTTGTATGTGTGTTCTTTTTTATGAGTCATTTTGACTTTTGTTTTAGCCTGGTTCCCCAGAAAACAGAGCCCAAGGCCAGGTTTGTGGAACTAATGCTTTATAGGAGGGTCAAACCCAGAGAAGCAACAGTGAGGGGAAAGTAACATAAAACAGAGAAGGAGGGAAGCAAATAGGTTTTTTGCCCTCAGCTCCACTACAAATAGCTGGTTGCTTGATCACACAGGACATCTCTGGAGGGGCCAATGGAACCTGTGAATCTCGGAACAATCTCTCCGAAAGAGGAAGGGTTAAAATTTACCTGTTCACTCTTCCTTATGTCCTTTTTCTCATTGCTCAAATTTTGTCCCACAAAAGTTAACTTTTCCACATTTCCAGAGTGTGACATGGGCCCCGTCATGGCAGCTACTGGAGAATCTAGGACCTCCATAGATCCCATTGGACCACTATAGTTCTCACTGTAGCAAAAATGATGGAGCCCTGCCAAAGGCTCATGCTTTAACACCCACTTAGAAAGGCTGAGCCAGCTGGTGGTGTCAGGATACAAAATAACAATTGAGGCAGGAATTACTATTGCAGGAATGGCATGAGCCTTTGATAGGGCTACTTAGGCTGGGAAGCGGAGCAAGTGCTTAGGCCAGGGGGACGGGGGATCAAAAGGATATGAAGAGGTGCATAAATGAGTGCAGTATACCTGAACTTAGCTTTGTGGCCATGTTTATACTTTAGATTTTTGTCTTCAATTAATTCATTTTAGTGGTCACTGCCAGTTCTTTCTTTCTCTTAGTTACAGAAAAATAGCTTTGAATAATTATCTCCTGTAATTTAGTGAGGCAGCACAGAAGTCCAAGACTGATGTGATGTTTTTGTTCTTTCTAGGTAACATATTTTATTTCCTTCTTGGATGTTTGTAAGTCATCCTCCGTAGCCTTGTAATTTAAAAACATTGTCAGGCCATGTCTAGATGTAGGTCTTTGTCATTTATTTTGCCAGAAACATGGTTATTCCTTTCTACCTGCATCTACGGGCTTTTTTTGCTCATCAAGAAAGTGTTCTTCCCATCATATATTTAATTTGCTTTCATTGGTTTTGGTCTCTTCTTCATGAACACCAATTGTCTTTTCTCTCTCTCTTTTTTTTTTAACCTTAATCTCAACCACCTACCTCTGATCTTTCTCACATTGTTCTGGAATGCCCAAATAGTCCTCATTACTGATTCAGTATTCTCCTAGAATCAAGTCTTTATTGCGAATATAGATTTCAATTCTATAGTTGCATTCTTTTTTTTTTTTTTTTTTTGAGATGAAGTTTTGCTCTTGTTACCCAGGCTGGAGTGCAATGGCGCTATCTCGGCTCACCGCAACCTCCACCTCCTGGGTTCAGGCAATTCTCCTGCCTCAGCCTCCTGAGTAGCTGGGATTACAGGCACACGCCACCATGCCCAGCTAATTTTTTGTATTTTGAGTAGAGACGGGGTTTCACCATGTTGACCAGGATGCTCTCGATCTGTTGACCTTGTGATCCACCTGCCTCTGCCTCCCAAAGTGCTGGGATTACAGGCTTGAGCCACCGCGCCCGACCTATAGTTGCATTCTTGTATTATTTCAATTCTTCCTAATTTCATTCATAACATTGTATCAGCTTTCCATTTTAACCTTTCTTCTTGCATTTTATAGATGCATGTTTGTAGAAAATGCATAGCTTTTTGAGCTCTACTGCAGATGCACATAGTCTCTTGAATTTTTTTTTTTGGTCTTGCAGTAGATGATTTTTATGCTTTTCCTTTGGTTCTTTATGTGGTTATTTCCCTTCCCTTGTTCTGAGATTTTTTTTTTCACAGACTCTATGTTGGTTTTTGTCATTGGTGTTCTTTTACTTACCTTTCCAGAAATAAGAGTCTTCAACTTAGTGTTTATCAACAGATAAAATATGTATATTTCTCTGGGTCCTGCTACTTATCCACTTGCATATATGCCAGTTCTCATTTCAATTTCCATGTCTACTAGGCATTAACCTATTGTGGTTTCCCTCTACTGGCTTTTCCCACCCCACTATCTGATTGTTACTCTAAAATGATGGAACACACAAAAAACTACAGTTCCCATCTTGCACTGTTCTTAGGTTCATCCTCTCTCTGCCCCTCTATGGTGCTATATGCTGGGGCACTACATTTCTCAGCATGTAGTCTGCTCTTTACTTCCTGCTCAGCTGTTTCCTTGGAGCTCTTCTCTCTATGGATGTAGAACAACAGAGAGGGATCATGGAGGTAGAGGGAAGAAGAGAAGAGGTAATTCGTACATCTCTGGCTGACTCAAAACCTCAGTGCCTACCAGGTAAAGTGATAACCACGAAGTTCCTAGCTTGTATAGACTCCCTGATCTGAGGCAGGTGGCAAATAGGTAATTATGTACCTTTATCCTTTATCTCAGCTCATTGCAACCTCTGCCTCCTGGGTTCAAGCATTTCTCGTGCTCAGCCTATTGAGTAGCTAGGACTACAGGCATGAACTCCCACACCCAGCTACTTTTTTAATATTTTTAGTAGAGACAGGGTTTCACCATGTTGACTAGGCTGGTCTTGAACTCCTGACCTCAGGTGATCCACCTACCTTCTCCTCCCAATGTGCTGGGATTACAGGCATGAGCCACCACACCTGGACTATTGTATTTTTTATTATTATTACTATTTTTGAGACAGAGTCTTGCTCTGTCATCAAGGCTGGAGTGCAGTGGTGCAGTCTTGACTCACTACAATTTCTGCCTCCTGGGTTCAAGTGATACTCCTGCCTCAGCCACCCAAATATCTGGGATTACAGGCACGCACCACCACACCCAGCTAAATTTCATATTTTTAGTAGAGATAGGGTTTTACCATGCTGGTCAGGCTGATGTCAAACTCCTGTCCTCAAGTGATCCACTCACCTTGGCCTTCCAAAAAACTGGGATTACAGGCACGAGGTACCATGCCTGGCCAAACCAGCTATTTAAAAAATAACTTATGGTTTGATTGAACTGAGACTGTTATTTTCAAAATAATTCATTGTTTAAATCTAACCATTTAAAAATAAGAATTTATATATACAGTCAGGATCTAAGGATATAGTATTTGTCCATTTCCCATATCAAAGAAAACTGGTGAAGGGCTAGATTTGAAAAACAGTCACTTCTCTTTCATCAGATTTCCTCTACAATTCCCTTACTGTCTCTCTCTCTCTCTCTCTCTCTCTCTCTCTCTCTCTCTCTCTCTGTGTGTGTGTGTGTGTGTGTGTGTGTGTGTGTGTGTGTGTGTTTCCTTTTGACAAGTTACAACATCAAGGTCAAAAACATCAAGGATGAAGCAGAAAACAAAAAGAATATGTAGTGGAGTTTCAAAAGAAAATTCTTGTCAATGTTTGCAATTGACCAAAAGGGAAAAATATTGAAGTTCATTCATTATCATAGATTCAAGCATTCAAACTAGTTAGATTAGATTGCTGCTTGTGAAACAGAAGCATCTCACACAGAAAACTGAGCTATTCTTTGCACAGTCTTGTAACAGTTTGTCATTTTGCAACTTATGTGGAAATATGGCATTGCAAGTTTATGAAATATATATATTTTTTATTGATTCTGTGCTTTCAAGTTGAGGTATACATTTTCAATCCAAGAATCAATAATTTATGGAATTAATTTTTCATTATAACTTTCTTGCAGCTGTTGAATTAGGAATGTTCTGACTCTTAGCAGGAATGTAAATTGAACATATTTCTGTGTAGGAATTCTAGGGAGTAATGAATCAGGGAGTTGGGCTGTTACAGAGTTGCCAAATACATTTGTATCTGGGCCCGATTCACATAGGCATCTTTAAAAGCACAACTCAAACAGCCTTAATTGTTCTAGTGACAAATGAATGGTAGTAATACATGAGCTCCCGAATGAAAACGTGTTAGCAAACTTAGCTGTTAAACTTTCATTTCTAGCAAATACTTCTCAGACAAACTAATTAATTTGGATCTAGAAGACCAAAGCTTGAAATAAATTAGTTCAAGCCTAGAAGTAGTAAGGCTAAGAATTTTAATCAAAAGAGAAGCTCCCATTGGTATCTTATGGCTGATAATGTTCAATGAAGTCTGATATGTTATTACTAAGACATAAGCCCAAAGGGGCTTTATATATGAGAGTGAATGACACTTCAATGTTTGTCTATATTTATTAGTGCTTAATAGGTACTAGACACTGTTGTGTAATAGGTGTTAGAGATTTATCAGCGAACTAAACAGACAAAAATCTCTGCTCTTGTGGACTTCACATTGTAGTGAGAAGAGAAAGGCCATGAACAATAGAAAACAAATATGTAAATTAGATAGTACATTAGAAGGTGAGAAGTGCTATGAGAAAAGAATGGAAGAGGCTAGGCAACATTGTGAAACCTCATCTCTACAAAAGATACAAAAATCAGCTGGGCATGGCGGCATGCACCTATAGTCTCTGCTATTCAGGAGACTGAGGTAGAAGGATCATCTGAACATGAGTGGCTCAAGGACACCACTGCACACAGCCTGGGTGACAGAGTGAGACCCTGTCTCAAAAACAAAAAGCATAGAGGAGACTAGGAGGAATCAAGAGTGGTTCCAATTTTATTTTTTAATTAATTTTATTATTTTGTTTTATTTACTCATTTATTTTTGAGACAGAGTCTCACTCTGTTGCCCAGGCTGGAGTGCAGTGGCACGATTTTGGCTCACTGTAATTTGGCCTCCTGAGTTCAATCGATTCTCCTGTCTCAGCCTCCCAAGAAGCTGGGATTACATGTATGGACCACCATGCTTGACTAATTTTTGCAGTTTTAGTAGAGATGGGGTTTCACCATGTCGATGAGGCTGGTCTTGAACTCCTGGCCTCAAGTGATCCACTCCTCCTAAAGTGCTGGGATTACAGGCATGAACCACTGTGCCTGACATTAGGAGTGGTTCCAATTTTAAATCAGAAAATCAGGGTGGGCTTTAATTGAAAGATGATAGTTGAGCTAATATTTGAAGGAGGATAGTTACCAAAATATTGGGGAGAGAGCATGTCAAATAGAAAAGCTGGTGCAAAAGCCCTGAAGCAGTTGCATGCCTGACAGGTAAGATAAGCAGGGAGGGGGCCAGTGGGCCTGGAACAGAGGATGCAAGTGGGACAGATAGCAGTAAATGAGGCCAGATGGGTAATGGGTTGAT
Organism: Leontopithecus rosalia; assembly: GCA_028533165.1. Taxonomy (NCBI): domain Eukaryota; kingdom Metazoa; phylum Chordata; class Mammalia; order Primates; family Cebidae; genus Leontopithecus; species Leontopithecus rosalia. The sequence goes on from CM052659.1 coordinate 85,390,840, forward strand.
ATGGTTTGGCTGTGTTCCCACCCAAATCTCATCTTGAATTGAGGGCCGAACAGGTGGAGATATTTGAATCACGGGGGTGGTTTCTCCCATGCCGTTCTCCTGATAGTGAGTTCTCATGAGATATAATGATTTTAAAAGAGGCTTCCCCCTTGGTACCTACTCCTTCCTGCTGCCGTGTGAAGAAGATGCCTGCTCCTCTTTTGGCTTCTACCATGACTGTAAGTTTTCTGAAGCCTCCCGAGCCATGTGGAACTGTGAGTCAATTAAACCTTTTTCCTTTATAAGTCACTTTGTCTTGGGTATTGCTTCACAGCAGTGTGAGAATGGACCAATACATGGGGGAACTGGACCATGTAGGCTATCAGAAGGATTTTAGCTTTAATTCTGAGATATTTGAGAGCCATTAGATGGTTTTTGTTTGTTTTATTATTTCTTTTTGAGAGCCTTTATATAGTTTTAAGCAAAGGAAAGACAATCTGACTTCTTTTTCAGAGGATTACCCTGGTTGCTATGTTGAAAAAGGACTTTAGGGGCAAGGTGAAAACAGGGAAACTTATTAGTCTATTGCAATAATCCAGGTGAAAGTTGATGGTGGCTCAAACCAGAAAGGTGGTAAGACTCTCTGGATGTATTTTTATAGTGCAGCCAACAAGACTTCCTGATGGATGAAAAGGGTACATAAGAGAGTCAAAGTATTTAAATAAAATGTTTGTAATCCTTAATTGAGATAAGGAAGACTATGGATGGTACAGCCTTGGAAGGGGAAATTAGAAGTTCAGTTTTGGGCATGTGAAATTTGAGATGTCTATTACTGGAAATATTAAACAGCAATTGGTTATACCAATTTGGATTTCAGGGGAAAGGTCAGGTCTGTAGATAGATACTTGGAATTTGTTCGCATAGGGACGATATCTAACACTATGAGTTAAGAAGGACACCAAGGTAATAAATATACCCAGAGAAGAAAAGAGGTCCAAAAACAGAGCTTGGGGCACTCCAAGATTAAAAGGTTGGGTTTTGAGGAAGAAACAAAAAGGATGCTGATAAGTGACCAGTGAGGTTAGAAGGAAGCCGTGAGAGCATGGTATGGGGAAGCCATGGAAAGTTTTTCCAGGAGGAGGAAATGATCAACTGTAACAAATACTGCTGATTGGCTAAGTAAAATTAATATTGACAAATGTTTGCTGGATTTAGCAATGACTTTGACATGAGCAATTTCTGTGGTACGGTGGAAATAAAAAAGTCTGATTGTAATAAATTTGATAAAGAATGGGGAAAAAGGCATTAGTAACAGAAATTATACACAATCCTTTTGAGTTTTTCTGTAAAGAGAGCAGATAAATGGATTGTTAGCTGTAGTGGAAGGGAAGATCAAGAGATTTTAAGATGGGAGAAATAATGGCATATTTATTTGCTATTGAGAATATCCAGTGGGGAGGAGAAAAACTGAAGATTTTAAGAGTCAGGAAAGAATTGGTGGAGCTATAGTTTTTTTCTTTTTGTTTGTTTGTTTGAGACAGAGCCTTGCTCTGTCACCCAGGCTGGAGTGCAGTGGTGCGATCTGGGCTCACTGCAACCTCTGCCTCCTGGGTTCAAGCAATTCTGCCTCAGCCTCCCGAGTAGCTAGTACTATAGGTGCACAGCACCATGCTTGGCTAATTTTTTTTTTTTGTATTTTTAGTAGAGTCACCCACCTTGGCCTCCCAAAGTGCTGGGATTATAGGTGTGAGCCACCGCGCCTGGCCAGTGGAGCTATATTCTTAGGTAAACAAGAAGAGATGGAATCTAGTGTCCATTTGAGGGCTGGCCTTACATAGTGTTATACATAGTTCACCTACTATAGCTAGAGGGAAAGCAGAATCTGTGCATACAGATGCTGGTAGATGGGTAGGTGGACATCTGTGGAATTTCTGGATGCTTTTATTTATCTCACTTAAAAAGTATTTAATATTAAATACTATTAAAATTAAATCATAAATATTTATGAAATATTAGTAAGTATTTAATTTCAGCTGAAAGTGAAGATGAGGAATAAATGCCAGAGATTTGAAGAGAGGAGAAATTGTCTTAGTCCATTATAGCCACTATAACAAAATTATTTAGACTGGGTAATTTATAAATAGTAGAGGTCAGGCAAGGTAGCTTATACCTGTAATCCCAGCACTTTGGGAGGCAGAGGTGGGTAGATCATGAGGTCAGGAGTTTAAAACCAGCCTGGCCAATATGGTGAAACCCCATCTTTACTAAAAATACAAAAATTAGCCAGGTGTGGTATTAAGATAGTATTAACTTCTTAATACTATCACTTAATACTATATAAGGGTTAAGTTTCAACATACGGATTTTGGAGGGACATAAACAAATCATGGCAGAATATATTCAGCAGTAGTCTAGGAGTGTGGAAGAATGAATGGACTGGGCAGATACAGTTCAATTGCCAGGTAACATTAGAGCCTGTAGTCCCAGCTACTCAGGAGGTTGAGGCAGAAAAATCACTTGAACCCAGGAGGCAGAGGTTGCAGTGAGCCAAGATCATGCCACTGCACTGCAGCCTGGGCAACAGAGTGAGACTCTGTCTCAAAAAAAAAAAAAAAAAAAAAAAAACAAAGGAAAGAAATGTGTTGCTCACAGCTTTGGAGACAGGGGAGTTCAAGATCAAGGAGCATCTAGTGAGGGTCCATTCCTCATAGATGGCACCTTCTAGTTGTGTCCTCACATGGTGAAAGGAAGGAACGAGCTTCCTCAGGCTTCTTTTATTAAGGGCACTACACTAATCCCATTAATGAGGATGGAGCACTCACGAGTTAATCAGTGCACAAAGGCTCCACTTCTTAATACCATCACTTAATACTATATATAAGGGTTAAGTTTCAACATAGGGATTTTGGAGGGACACAAACAAATCACAGCAAAAGATATTAAATTGTGGTCTAGGAGAGTGTAAGAATGAATGGACTAGGCAGATACAGTTCAATTGCTAGGTAACAGTAGAGCCCATTTCAATAATAATAATAACAGCAGGTAAACATACTGAGTTCTTATATTCTAAGCAGTATTCTAAAATATATCAACTTATGAGCTGGCAGTTACCCTGAGGATGAGAAAACTGAGATGTTGTCACTTGTTTGCATCCACATAGGTAAGTAAGTGGTGGAGGCAGGATATGAAGCCAGGCTGCTTGATTACAGAGAGTAGGTTCTTTCTGCCACACTACCAAGTATTTGTGGTGAATGAATGAAGGATAAATTAAAGGAAGGAAGAGCAAACAATCAATGATATCTCTGTAGTCTGTGGCTTTCTAAGTCATTTTTGCCACTCACATGTCCTAAATGGTGTGTCCCAGATATTATAAAGGGGTCCATGTGTGGAAGAGGAGCTATAGAGGTACAATGTTGCCTAAACATCTAGTAAATTTAGGCTGGAATTCCAGCTCTTTTCTCACAAGGTATGTTACCCTAGCTAAGTAACTCAATCTTTCTGGGCCTCAGTTTCCTTATCTTTAAAATGAGAAAAACATATGCATCATAGCATTTGTAAAGAAAATTAATAAAATCATGAGCCAGGCACAGCAGCTCATACCTGTAATCCCAGCACTTTGGGAGGCTGAGGCAGAAGGATCACTTAAGCCCAGGAGTTCAAGGCTGCAGTGAGCTGTAATTGCACCACTGTACTCAAGCCTGGGCAGCAGAGGGAGACCTTGTGTAAAAAAGCAAAAACAAAAACTATATATGTAAACATGTAAACTGCCTGGTACAAAGGAAGATCTCAAGAAAATTAGTTTTCCTCTTCCTCCAGTGAGTTGCCCAGGACTTCAGTACCCTCCCCAGAACAGACCCTACTTTGCACTTGCCGGTTTCACTCCCAGCACTGGTCTATCTGCTCTCAACCCAGAAAAGTCTCCTAGTTGGATCACAGGAGGAGAAGGAACCGTCTCTTGTACTCTACCCTTTCAAACCCTGTGCTACTTAATCTTGGCTGTCTCCCCTACCCCTTTGTTGTCAGACTTCCCTTAGATGTGAGGACCTCCCAGAGAGCATCCTATGGCAACACCAAACCTCCCCTGCCCACATCAGCACTAAACAATTCCTGGAATTCCCTAACCCAGGTGTGGCTGCAGCTGAGTCTTGCCTCTTCTGATCTGTCCTGTCCTGCCTTAACAAACTGTCCAGATGAGGCAGCAAGAGTGCACCTAATTTTAATATCCGTTATACAAAGTGCCAAACATACAATATGGTTATCTCAGGGAAAAACTAACAGCACATCACAAGTGTGCTCCAAAGGATTTTTCCTGGAGCACCTTTTTTTTTTTCCAGGAATACCTGTTTTGCAAAGTAAGGCTTACCGTTTTGTATCCCAACCATTAGGCTTGAGACAAGTAGTGGTGTTTCTTTGTTGTCTTTTACATTTTTATGATTGTGACACTTAATAAATCTCTGAGTTTCAATTGGGTCTGAAAATAATCGAGGCCTAAAAAGCAAACACACAGGCCCCTGTATGCCCTTTTGATAGCTGCTCATAAAGTCTATCTTTTTCAAAATTTGTATAAACTGAAGGCTGCTTTGATTTTATGTTGCAAATAATAGTAACCGAAGAATTGAGCCTGAATTTTAAGAAACTGTGAAAATCAATTCCGGACAACTGAGTCTAACACGCAAAAAGAAAAAGAAAAAAAAACCTTGCATTTTCTTAACCACTTCCGGCTTCCTGCAAAACCGGCTCTAAGGAGCCAGAAGCTCCGAAAAGGTTCATGGGATCTGCGGCTGCGCAGAGGCCTAGCAGCGGCAGATCCCCGCCACAAGCAGCCTGTGTCGCCCGCCAGGCGGGTGGCGTCTTTGACTGCTGCAGAACGTTCTGGAAGTTTGGGAAACCCTGAGCCGTCTCTGAGGACTTGGTGAGCAGGTGGGTTTGCAGCGCTGGCGATGAGGCCTCGGCAGACCTGTCTCTTCACGTTTTTTCTTCGTTCTTCCGCTGGTGCGCCCTGAGACTTGCTGAGCTGAGCTTTACCTCAGGGCTTTGGAGGGCAAGGGGAGATCCTGCCCACCCTGCTTTCTCCTTGAGAATCCGGTGTGGAAATGGCTCCCTGGGGGTTTTCCCTGTCAGAAGCCCTGTCACCCAGCAGCAAGTGTAAATTTTATTTGCTTTAGGCTTTGTTGGTCACTCCAAAAAGTAAAGAATGGAAAAGACCTTGGAGATGCTTGTAGGCCGCACCTGAGGAGACTGAGCTGACTTGCTGGAGACGGTGGGGCCGTGTTAAATTTAATGAAATTCACACACACTCTAGGGCTTGGAAAAAACAAACAAAATAGTAGCGACAGAAGCCCAGGATACCAGGGCCTTGGAACTGGTTAAGAGGCCTTTGGGTCCAAGCTTTTCGTTTTTATTTTTTATTTAATTTTTATTTTCGGCTCAGGGGTCTGTGTGCAGGTGTGTTACATAGGTAAACGCGTGTCAGGGTGTTTGTTGTCCAGATTCTGTCGTCCTCCAGGTGCCTATTAGTGATTGTTCCTCCTCCACTCTCCAGCCTCCTGGGGACCCCACGCCTACCGTTCCTCTCTGTCCTTGTGCGCTCAGCTTTCAGCTCCCACTTAGAAGCTTTTTGTTTTCAGGTAATGACGCAGCCCAACCAGAGGTGACGTGATTTGCCCAAAGTCACACAGTCCCAGCTTGGCAGCTGGTTCAGGAGCTTTTCCCCAGAAATACTGAGGAGGCACTGCGCCTGCCCCAGGTTTCTGATTCATTCGTCACCTTTAACTGGGACTTGGGACACTACTGACCCCAACTCCTTTCTTACCTATTTATGTATGTGATTACTTCTCTTACCTTTAGTTTAAATTGTTTTTAAAACCTGTGTATAAAGGTATGAAGATTTGAATCAATATTCAAATTTTGCTAGATTTAAATGAAGATTTGCATATTAGATTTAATTGAATATAGATTTCTGATAGACACACACATACGTATCCACATGGTAACCAGTAACTATTCCAAAAAGTTCTTGTAACCCTTCAATATATGTATTAATAGCTATGTGGGTGTATTAGCAAGTAAACTGTCATTAGCTAGACAGGCAATTGTGTGTCTGTGGAGAGGGGTTATAGAAGTTGAAACCCTTTCCCCAGTCAACTCACCATTTACTCATTCACAGATGTTTTTTGAGTGACTACTGAGTACCAGGTGCTGAATAAGGTAAAACAGAATGTGTCCCTGCTCTTATGGAGCTAGTTAACTTGTTGTTCATTCATTCATGCACTAAATGATGAAATTATAGAGCAGCTAGTTTCAAATCAGCAGGAAGAATTTTCTAATTATTAAAGTTGTTCAAAAGAAGGAAATCACCTTGGGAGATATTAACTTATCACTGAAAGTGATTTTCTTTTATTATACTTTAAGTTCTGGGGTACATGTGCAGAACATACAGGTTTGTTACATAGGTATACATGTGCCATGGAGGTTTGCTGCATCCATCACCTCATCATCTACATTAAGATATTTTTCCTAATGCTATCCCTCCCTAGCCCCCAAGCCCCTAACAGGCCCCACTGTGTGATGTTCCCCTCCCTGTGTCCACATGTCATTGTTCAACACTCACTTATGAGTGAGAGCATGCACTGTTTGGTTTTCTGTCTTGGTGTCAGTTTGCTGAGAATGATGGTTTCCAGCTTTATCAACATTCCTGCAAAGGACATGAACTATCCTTTTTTATGGCTGCATAATATGGTGTATATGTGCCACATTTTCTTTATCTAGTCTATCACTGATGGACATTTGGGTTGGTTCCAAGTCTTTGCTATTGTGAACAGTGCCAAAATAAACATATGTGTGCATGTGTCCTTATAATAGAATGATTTATAATCCTTAGGGTATATACCCAGTAATGGGATTGCTGGGTCAAATGGTATTTCTGGTTCTAGATCCTTGAGGAATCACTGCACTGTCCTCCACAATGTTTGAACTAATTTACACTCTCACCAACAGTGTAAAAGCATTCCTGTCTACCTCCTCTCCAGCATCTGTTGTCTCTTGATTTTTTAAAGGTTGCTATTCTAACTGGCATGAGATGGTATCTCAGTGTGGTTTTGATTTACATTTCTCTTATGGCCATTGATGAACTTTTTCATGTTTGTTGGCTGCACAAATGTCTTCTTTTGAGAAGTGTCTATTCATATCCTTTGCCCACTTTTTGATGGGGTCGTTTTTTTTTTTATTGTGGAGAGGTTTAAGTTATTTGTAGATTCTTGATATTAGCCCTTTGTCAGATGGGTAGATTGCAAAATTTTTTTCCCATTCTGTTGGTTGCCATTTCACTCTAATGATAGTTTCTTTTGCTGTGCAGAAGCTCTTTACTATACTTAGATCCCATTTGTCAATTTTGGCTTTTGTTGCCATTGCTTTTGGTGTTTTAGACATGAAGTCCTTGCCCATGCCTATTTTCTGAATGGTATTGCCCAGGTTTTCTTCTAGGATTATTATGGTGCTAGGTCTTAAGGTTAAATCTTTAGTTTGTCTGGAGTTCATTTTTGTGTAAGCTATAAGGAAGGGATCCAGTTTCAGCTTTCTGCATACGGCTAGCCAGTTTTCCCAACACCATTTATTAAATAGGGAATCCTTTCCCCATTGCTTGTTTTTGTCAGGTTTGTCAAAAATCAGATGGTTGTAGATGTGTGGCATTATTTCTGAGGCCTTTGTTCTGTTCCATTGGTCTATATATATGTTTTGGTACCAGTACCATGCTGTTTTGATTACTGTAGACTTGTAGTATAAAGTCAGGTAGCATGGTGCCTTCAGCTTTGTTTTTGTTTGTTTGTTTTTTTATTTTGAATTGTCTTGGCTATATGGGCTCTTTTTTGGTTCCATATGAAATTTAAGGTGTTTTTTTCCCAATTCTGTGAAGAAAGTCAGTGGTAGCTTGATGGGGATGGCACTGAATTTGTAAATTACTTTGGGCAGTATGGCCATTTTCATGATATTGATTCTTCCTAACCATGAGCATGGAATGTTTGTCCATCTGTTTATGTCCTCTCTTATTTCTGTGAGCAGTAGTTTGTAGTTCTCCTTGAAAAGTCCTTCATATCCCTTGTAAGTTGTATTTCTAGGTACTTTATTCTCTTTGTAGCAATTGTGAATGGGAGTTCACTCATGATTTGGCTGTCTGTCTGGTTTTGGTGTATAGGAATGCTTGTGATTTTTGCACATTGATTTGTATCCTGAGACTTTGCTGAAGTTGCTTATCAGCTTAAGGAAATTTTTGGGCTGAGACAATGGGGTCTTCTAAATATACAATCATGTTATCTGCAAATAGAAACAATCTGACTTCCTCTTTTCCTATTTGAATATCCATTATTTTTCTTGCCTGATTGCCCTGGCCAGAATTTCCAATACTATGTTGAATAAGAGTGATGAGAGAGGGCATCTTTGTCTTGTGCTGGTTTTCAAAGAGAATGTTTCCAGGTTTTTCCCATTCAGTATATTGGCTATGGTTTTGTCATAAATATCTCTTATTATTTTGAGATGTGTTCTGTTGATACCTAGTTTATTGAGAATTTTTAGCATAAAGGGCTGTTGAATTTTGTGAAAGGTCTTCTCTGCATCCATGGAGATAATCATGTGGTTTTTGTCTTTGGTTCTGTTTATATGATGGATTACATTTATTGATTTCTGTATGTTGAACCAGACTTGCATCCCAGGGATGAAGCCAACTTGATTGTGAAGGATAAGCTCTTTGGTGTGCTATATTCAGTATGCCAGTATTTTATTGAGGATTTTCGCATTGATGTTTATCATGGATATTGGCCTGAAATTTTCTTTTTTAGTTGTGTCTCTGCCAGGTTTTGGTATCAGGATGATGATGGTCTAATAAAATGAGTTAGGGAGGATTCCCTCTTTTTTTGTTGTTTGGAGTTGTTTCAGAAGGAGTGGTACCAGCTCCTCTTTGTACCTCTGGTAGAATTCGGCTGTGAATCTGTCTGGTCCTGGACTTTTTTTTGGTTGGTAGGCTATTAAAGCTGCCTCAATTTCAGACCTTGTTATTGGTCTATTAAGCAATTTGACTTCTTCCTGGTTTAGTCTTGGGAGAGTGTATGTGTCCAGGAATTTATCCATTTCTTCTAGATTTACTGGTTTATTTGCATAGAGGTGTTTGTAGTATTCTCTGATGGTAGTTTGTACTTCTGTGGAATTGGTGGTGATATCTCCTTTTTCACTTTTTATTGCATCTATTTGATTCTTCTTTCTTCTTTATTAGTCTGGCTAGCAGTTTATCTATTTTGTTGATCTTTTCAAAAAACCAGCTCCTGGATTTATTGATTTATTTTTTTGAAGGTTTTTTTGTGTCTCTATCTCCTTCAGTTCTGCTCTGATCTTAGTTATTTCTTGTCTTCTCCTAGCCTTTGAATTTGTTTGTTCTTGCTCCTCTAGTTCTTTTAATCGCAACGTGAGGTTGTTGATTTTAGATCTTTCCTCATTTCTCTTGTGGGCATTTAGTGGTATAAATTTCCCTCTAGACACTGCTTTAAATGTGTACTAGAGATTCTGGTACATTGTCTCATTGGTCTCATTGGTTTCAAAGAACATCTTTATTTCTGCCTTCATTTCATTTTTTATCCAGCAGTCATTTAGGAGCAGGTTGTTCAGTTTCCAAGTAGTTGTGTGGTTTTGAGTGAGTTTCTTAATACTGAGTTATAATTTTATTGCACTGTGGTTTGAGAGGCTGTTATGATTTCTGTTCTTTACTGAGGAGTGTTTTACTTCCAATTATGTGGTCAATTTTAGAATAAGTGTGATGTGGTGCAAAGAAGAATGTATATTCTATGGATTTGGGGTGGAGAGTTCTGGAGCTGTCTATTAGGTCTGCTTGGTCGAGATCTAAATTCAAGTCCTGGATATCCTTATTAATTTTCTCTCATTGATCTGTCTAATATTGACAGTGGGTGTTAGTCTCCCACTATTTTTGTATTGAGTCTAAGTCTCTTTGTAGATCATTAAGGATTTGCTTTATGTATCTGGGTGCTCCTGTATTGGGTGCATATATATTTAGGATAGTTATCTCTTCTTGTTGCATTGATCTCTTTACCATTTTTTAATGCCCTTTGTTGTCTCTTTTGATCTTTGTTGGTTTAAAATGTTTCATCAGAGACTAGGATTGCAGTTCCTGCTTTTTTTTTTTTCCATTTGCTTGGTAAATCTTCCTCCATCCTTTTATTTTGAGCCTATGTGTGTCTTTGCATGCGAGGTGGGTTTCCTGAATACAGCACACCAATGGATCTTGACCCTCTATCCAATTAGCCAATCTGTGTCTTTTAATTGAGGTATTTAGCCTATTTATATTTAAGGTTAATATTGTTATGTGTGAATTTTATCCTGCCGTGATGATGCTAGCTAGTTGTTTTGCCTGTTAGTTGATGCAGTTTCTTCATAGTATTGATGGTCTTTACAATTTGGTATGTTTTTGCAGTGGCTGTTATTGATTGTTCCTTTTCATGTTTAGTGCTTCCTTCTGGAGCTCTTGTAAGGTAGACCAGAGGTGACAAAGTCTCTCAGCAGTTGCTTGTTCTTATTTATTTCTCCTTCACTTCTGAAGCTTAGTTTGGCTGGATATTAAATTCTGGGTTGAAAATTCTTTTCTTTAAGGTTGTTGAATATTGGCCCCCACTCTCTTCTGCCTTGCAGGGTTTCTGCTGAGAGATCCACTGTGAGTTTGATGGGCTTCCCTTTGTAGATAACCCAACCTTTCTCTCTGGCTGCCCTTAGCATTTTTCCTTCATTTCAACCCTGGTGAATCTAATGATTATTTGTCTTTGGGTTGTTCTTTTCGAGGCATATCTTTGTGGTATTCTGTGTATTTCCTGAATTTGAATGTTGGCCTGTCTTGCTAGATTGGGAAAGTACTCCTGGATAATATCCTGAAGAGTGTTTTCCAGCTTGGTTTCATTTTCCCCATCAGTTTCAGGTACACCAATCAAAATAGATTTGGTCTTTTCACATAATATCATATTTCTTTGAGGCTTTGTTCATTTATTTTCACTTTTTTCTCTAATCTTACCTTCTCAGTTTATTTCGAGTTGATATTCAGTCTTTGATATCCTTTCTTCTGCTTAATCGATTTAAATATTGAAACTCATGTATGCTTCATGAAGTTCTTGTGCTGTGTTTTTCAGCTCCATCAAGTTGTTTATGTTCTTCTCCATGCTGGTTATTCTAGTTGGCATTTTGTCTAACCTTTTTTTAAGGTTCTTAGCTTCCTTGCATTGGGCTAGAACATGCTTTTTTAGCTTAGAGAAGTTTGTTATTACCCACCTTCTGAAGCCTGCTTCTGTCAATTCATCAAACTCATTCTCCGTCCAGTTTTGTTCCCTTGCTGATGAGGAGTTGTGATCCCTTGGAGGAGAAGAGGCATTCTGGTTTTTGGAGATTTCAGCCTTTTTGTGCTGGTTTCTTCCCATCTTTGTGGATTTACCTACCTTTGGTCTTTGAGGTTGATGACCTTTGGATGGGATCTCTGAGTGGACATTCTTTCAGTTGATGTTGAAACTATTTCTTTCTGTTTGTTAGTTTTCCTTCTAACAGTAGGCCCCTTGCTGGAGGTCCACTCCAGACCCTGCTTGCCTGGGAATCACCAGTGGGAGCTGCAGAACAGCATAGATTGCCACTTGTTCCTTCATCTTGTAGCTTTGTCCCAGAAGGGTACCTGCCAGATGCCAGCCAGAGCTTTCCTGTATGAGGTGTCTGTCAGCCCCTGTTGGGAGGTGTTTCTCAGTCAGGATACATGGAGGGGTCAGTGAGCCACCTGAGAAGGCAGTCTGTCCCTTATCAGAACTTGAGTGCTGTCCCGGGAAATCTGTTGCTTCCTTCAGAGCTGCCAGGTGGGGACTTTTAAGTCTGCTGAAGCTGTACCCACAACTGTCCCTTTTCCCAGGTGCTTTGTCCCAGGAAGGTGGGGATTTTATTTATAAGTCCCTGATGGGCTGCTGCCTTTTTTCAGAGATGCGCTGCCCAGTGAGGAGTGAGTCTAGTGACACAATCTGTCTGCAGTTGCCTTGCTGAGCTGCCACAGGCTCTGTCCATTCACTATATAAACTTCCTGGTGACTTTGTTTACAGAGGTGAGGTTAAAACCACCTAGCCGAGCCTCAGCTATGGCAGACATCCCTTCCCCCACCGAGCTCAAACATCCCAGTGAGGATTTCAAGCCAGTAGATCTCAGCTTGTGATCTCATCAGTAGATCTCATCTCAGCAGTAGATCTCATCACTGTGAGGATTTCAAGCCAGTAGATCGCAGCTTGCTGGTCTTCTTGGGATGGAACCCACTGAGCCAGATCACTTGGCTCCCTGGCTTCAGCCCCTTTTTTCAGAGGATTGAGCAGTTCTGTCTCGCTGGTGTTCCAGGCATTACCGGGGTATTTTAAAAAAACTGCTGTGGGTAGCTCAGTGTCTTCCCAAACAGCCACCTAGTTTTGTGCTGGAAACCCAGGTTTCTGGTGTTGTAGGCACCAGAGGGAATCTCCTCTGATTGTGAAGACTGGGAAAAGCTCTGGCTGTGGGTTGTAAAGACCGTGAGAAAAGCTAAGTTCTGAGCCAGAGTGCCAGGAAAAGTCCCTAATGCTTCCCTTAGCTAGGAGAGGGAGTTCCTTGGCCCCGTTCACTTCCAGGGTAAGGTGACACACCACCCTGCTTCAGCTCACTCTCCTTGGGCTGCACCCATTGTATAACCAGTCCTAATGAGATGAACTAGGTACCTCAGTTGGAAATGTGGAGATCACCTGCCTTCTGTGTCACTCTCACTGGGAGCTACACACTGGAGCTGTTCCTATGCGGCCTTCTTGCTAGAATTTTTTTTTTTTTAAGACAGAGTCATTCTGTCACCCAGGCTGGAGTGCAGTGGTGCAATCTCAGCTCATTGCAAACTCCACCTCCTGGGTTCAAGCAATTCTCCTGCCTCAGCCTCCCAGTAGCTGGTATTACAGGTGCTCACCACCACACCCGGCTGATTTTTGTATTTTTAGTAGAGATGGGGTTTCACTGTGCTGGCCAGGCTTATCTCAAATTCCTGGCCTCAAGTGATCCACCTGCCTCGGCCTCCCAAAGTGCTGGGATTATGGGTGTTAGCCATTGCACCTATCCTGAAAGTTACTTTCACTTGGATTAGCTGGTTTCTCAATTTTGCTTTGAACTGCTTGTGTATTAGTAACATGGAGAATATAAACTTGGTTGACATCAAGAAATTTATGATTTAGTAAGAAAAATGAAATGCATTTATAAACAATGATATTGGACAAAATATAGTTAAGTGATCAATAAAGGTATAAGGCAGATTCTGAATAAAGAGAAGTCTTATTTAGTTTGAGGAGATCAGGGATGGTTTCTGGAGGAGGCAGAATTCTAATGGGCCTTTAAGAAGTAGGACTTTTAAAATAGACTTCATTTTTTAGAACCATTTTAGGTTTACAGAACAATTGAGAAAATAGTGCAGAGTATTCCCACATACCCTAATCCAATTTCCCCCATCATTAACATCTTACACCCATTGCCCCCATTATTAACATCTTAGTATGGTATGTTTGTTACAATTAGTGAACCAGTGTTGCTACATTACAATTAGCTAAAGTCTGTAGTTTATTCAGATTCCCTTCGTTTTTACCTTAGTCCGTCTGTCTGTTCCAAGATCCCAGTGAAGATACTACATTGCGTTTAGTTGTAATGTTTCCTTAGGTTCCTCTTGGCTGTGACAGTTCTTGAGACTTACTTAATCTTGGTGATCTTGAGGGCTTTGAGATGCCATATTAATGGAATTTGATGTTTTTCTCATGATAGGACTGGGCTATAGGTTATTGAAAGGAAGACTACATCATATCAAAGGTATATACTATCAACATGATTTGTTACTATTGATGTAGACTTTGACCACTTAGCTGAAATAGTGTTTGTCAGGCTTCTCTAATGTGGTTACTTCCCACTCTCCACTTTCCATACTGTATGTACTCTTTGGAAGGAAGTCATATGTGCAGCCACACCTAAGGAAGGGAGAGTTATATTCCCCGCCCCTACTCTTTAATATTTTTAGAGAAGGGACTTGCTGTGTTGCCCAGGCTAGAGTACAGAGGTTATTCACAGGTGCAAAGATAAGGCACTACAGCCTCAAACTCTCAGTCTTGAGCAGTCTCCTGCTTCAGCCTCCTGAGTAGCTGGTGCCACAGTCTGCCACTGTGCACAGTCTGCTTCTGTTCTTGAGGTTGGAGTATATGTACATAAATTATTTGGAATTATTCTGTACAGATTTGTCTCTTCTCCATTTATTGGTTTGTTCAAACATTTATTTATATCAGTAGAGACTCATAAATATTCATTTTATACTTTGGATTATAATGCTATTTTATTTATTTTTTTGTTCAAATTGTTCCAGCTTTAGCCATGGGGAGCGTTTTCAGTTGGTTCCTCTGATCTTATGACACACGCCTATCAATGCCATCTATGTGGGGTTTTTTGGTTTTTGTTTTTAAGTACTTTCTTACTTTTTGGCACTATAAAATTCTCTTGGTCATCTTGTATGTTTCCCGTCCCAGTCCTAGAATCAGCCATTTCTCCAAGGAGCCCTGGTTTCTTTTTTGGAGAATGCTATTTAGAAACCAAAATCTGGGTGCTAGGTTTACTTGTTGCTAGCACCCTGTGTATCTAAACATATCTAGATGTAAAAAAAAGTAAAAATACGGTATTATAATTTTGTGGCACCAACAGTAGTCATATGTGAAGTCCATTGTTGACTGAACAGTCAATATGCAGCACGTGACTTTATCTATAAGATATTTTTATGTGTCTTCATCGTTATATATAGTAAGTTAAAGAGTTCATACTGTGACCTCCAACTCTAATCTATGAACTATTCTAGTCTTGAGAGGCAGGATTAAAAAGAAAAACAAGAGTATGAGAGTTAAGTTTTTTTTTTTTCTAGACGGAGTCTCTCACTGTTGCCTAGGCTGTAGTGCAGTGGCACAATCTCAGCTCACTGCAATCTCTGCCTCCTGGGTTCAAGCAATTCTCCTGCCTCAACCTCCCTAGTAGCTGGGACTACAGGCCTGTGTAGTCCCACCACACCCAGCTAATTTTTTTAAGTTTTTAGTAGAGATGGAATTTCACCAAGTTGGCCAGGATGGTCTTGATCTTCTGACCTCATGATCTGCCCGCCTGGGCCTCGGATTACAGGTGTGAGCCACTGCACCCAGCCCCACAGAATAGTTTTTTTAAATGCTGTCATGAGCATTCTTGTATAAGTCTTTTAGTAGAGATCCCATGCATTTCTGTTGAGTATACATTTAGGAGTTACAGGTTATGAATGTCTTCAACTTTAGCAGATAATGCCTGTCAAGAACTGCGAACAGTCTGAGATTTTATCCTGCTTGCAAGAACAAGCTAGTTTGTTGCTGTTTTATAGATGCTGGCAGAATATATAAGATGCCTCAGTCAGAGACAAGGGATATTTTTAATTCATGGCAAAAGCATAAATTAAATTAAATCATAGCTTAGATTTTAAAAATGTGGTACATATGCATCATGGAATGCTATGCAGCCATAAAAAGAAAGAAATCGTGTCCTTTACAGCAACAAGGATGCAGCTGGAGGCCATTATCCTAAGTGAATTAGTGTATGAACAGAAAACCAAATACCACATGTTCTCACTTAGAAGTGAGAGCTAACCATTGAGTACATATGGACTTAACAATAGACAATGAGAATTACTAGAGGGGAGAGAGAGGAAGGAGGATAAGGGCTGGAAAACTACCTGTTGGGTACTATGCTTATTACCTGGGTGACTGGATCATTTGTACCCCAAATCTCAACATCATACAATATACCCATGAAACAAACCTGCACGTGTACCCCCTGAAGCTAAAATAAAAGTCAAAATTTTAAAAAATTTTACCACTGAAACAAGATGCTGTAAGAGCAAAGGTGGTATTTTTTTTTAGCTTTATATTAGTGCAGATTATTTTATCTAAAACTTGAAGATATTTTTCCTTTTGGAAAATAATTGGGATGTGATAACTTCTGGGACCTTTTTCAGTGAATATCAAAGTGTTTCAAAAAGGTTATTTTTCATTCTGCATAACAAGGGATTAGTTTTGCTTTCTTTGCTTGATTTCAACTGCCTACTCTGGCATTACTTTTAGTTTCCATAGCAGCAATAGTAAGCAATTGGCACTGGAGTAGCTAGATTTACTGCAGATATCAGAATCCCACCATAGGAAATATTTTAAGTAGCCTTGGTGTTGGACTTCTCTTCTGTACAGGAGCCCTGTACTTCTCTTCTGACACAACAGAATTTGCTAATTTTAAAATGACACACTCATCATTATTAAATATTTTCAGAGCTATTTAAAAACCTGTAAGACAGCTGGGTGTGGTGGCTCACACCTATAATCCCAGCAGTTTGGGAGTCTGAGGCAGGCAGATCACCTCAGGTCAGGAGTGACCATCCTGGCCCACATGGTGAAACCATATGGCTACTAAAAAAAAAAAAAAAAAAAAAAAAAAATCAGCCAGGTCCCAGCTACTGAGAGGCTGAGGCACAAGATTTGCTTCAACCTGGGAGGTGGAGGCTGCAGTGAGCCAAGATCATGCCATTGTACTCCAGCCATAGTAACAGAGTAAGACTCTTGTGTCAAAAAATAAATAAAAATAAAACCTGTATGAGTCAGGGGTGTGTGTGTGTGTGTGTGTGTGTGTGTGTGTGTGTGTATTGTGTAATTTATATGCAATAAATTACACTGCTGTGATGTTTTGACACATGTATACACCTGTAAAACCATTACTACAATCAATATAGTGAATATACCCATCCCAAAAGTTTACTCTTGCCCTTTTTGTAATCCCACTTTTTTTCCCCATTATCCCTTGTTCTGTTTTTTTGTCACTGTAATTAGTTTGTACTTCTTATATAAAAGAAACTGTATAGTAAGTACAGTGCTTTTGGGGGTGGCAGTTGGTATCTTTCCTTCAGCATAATTTTTTTAGGTTGACTCAGCTTGTTACGTGTATCAGTAGTTCATTCCTTTTTGTTGCTGAGTAATACGCCATTGTATGGATATATTACAATGTCCATTCACCGGTTGAGGGCCATTTGGATTGTTTCTAGTTTTTGGCTACCACAAATAAATCATTCATGTATAAATCCTTATATAGATGTATGCTATTTTCTTTGGTAAATTAAGAGTAAAATGGCTGGATCTCATGGTAAGTGTATGATTAACTATTGCAGCAAATGTCACACTATTTTCCAAGTGATTGTACTGTATACTTTCCAAATAGTAATGTATGATAATTCTAGTTCCTCACATCCTCACCAACACTTGATATTGTTAGTTTGTTAAATTCTAGCCATTATGATAGGTATGTAATGGTATCTTGTAGTTTTAATTTGCATTTCCCTAATAAATAATAATGTTGACTATCTTTCTATGTCCTTATTTGCCGCTTATATATTTTCTTTGGTGAAGTATCTGCTTAATTCTTTTGCCTGTTTTTTAATTGGGTTGTTAGGCTTTTTTATTATTGAGACTTGAGTGTCTGTCACCCAGGCTGAAGTGCAGTGGCACGATCTCAGCTCACTGCAACCTCTGCCTTCTGGACTCAAGTGATTCCCCTGCCTCAGCCTCCCAAGTATCTGTGACTACAGGCATGTGCCACCATACCCAGCTAATTTTTGTATTTTTAGTAGAGATGGGGTTTCACCATGTTGGTCAGGCTGGTCTCAAATTCCTAGCCTCAAGTGCACCCACCTCAACCTCTCAAAGTGCTGAAATTACAGGCATGAGCCACCATGACCAGCCTAAGCCTTGAGAGTCTTTAAAAATATATTTGAGATACAAGTGATTTACCAGATATTTGCTTTGCAAATACTCTTTCAGACTCTAGCTTGTCTTTTTATTCCCCTTAAGAGTGTCTTTTTAAACATATTAATAAATTTAGGTGGTACATGTGCAGTTTTGGTAAAAAAAAAAAAAGCATCTTTGGTAAGAGAGAAGTTTTAACTTAGATGAAGTCCAATTTATTGATTTGTGTTATTTTATGGATTATGTTTTTGGTGTCATACTAAAAATTATTTATCTAACTCAAGGTCACAATTATTTTGTTCTGTTTTCTTCTAGAAGATTTATAGTTTTATGTTTTACATGTAGGTCTGTGATTCATTCTGAGTTAAAATTTGAATATAGTATATGGAATGGATCCAAGTTCATTTTTTAAAACATACTGATATCAAATTGTTCCAACATTGTCTGTTGTAAAGACTTAGTCTAGCTCAATGTTTGTCAATGTTGTTGATCTTTTCAAACAACCAACTGTTGACCAGGCATGGTAGCTTATGCCTGTAATCCCAGCACTTTGGAAGGCTGAAGAGGGTGGATCACCTGAGGTCAGGAGTTTGAGACCAGCTTGGCCAACATGGAGAAAACCCGTCTCTACTAAAAATACAAAAAAATTAGATGGGCATTGTGGCAGTCACCTGTAATCTTAGCTACTGGGGAGGCTGAGGCAAGAGAATTGCTTGAACATGGGGAGTCGTAGGTTGCATTGAGCTGAGATTGCACCATTGCACTCCAGTCTGGGTGACAGAGCCGGACTCTGTCTCAAAAAAAAAAGCCTATTTATTAATTTTCTTTATTCTTTCTATTTTTATTCCATTGATTTCTGCTTTAATCTCTTTACTTCCTCTTTTCCCATTGCTTTGGGTTTAATTTGTTCCTTTTTTTTTTTTTTGAGGCCGAGTCTCACTCTGTCACCAGGCTGGAGTGCGGTGGCACAGTCTCGACTGACTGCAACCTCTGCCTCCCAGGTTTAAGCGATTCTCCTTAACCTCCGGAGTAGCTGGGACGACAGGTGTGTGCCACCATGCCCAGCTAATTTTTGTATTTTTAGTAGAGATGGAGTTTCACTATGTTGGCCAGGATAGTCTCGATTTCTTGACCTCGTGAGCTGCCCGCCTCGGCCTCCCAAAGTGCAGGGATTACAGGTGTGAGCCAATGTGCCTCGTCTATTCTTCCTTTAATATAAGATGGAATAAAGTTTTCCCAACACCATTTATTAAACAGGGAATCCTTTCCCCATTGCTTGTTTTTGTCAGGTTTATCAAAGATTGTATGGTTGTAGATATGTTGTGTTGCCTCCGATGCCTCTGTTCTGTTCCATTGGTCTATATCTCTG
>CM052659.1:85410527-85463445 GCA_028533165.1 Leontopithecus rosalia
AATAGGAACACTTTTACACTGTTGGTGGGAGTGTAAATTAGTTCAACCATTGTGGAAGACAGTGTGGCGATTCCTCAAGGACCTAGAAATAGAAATTCCATTTGACCCAGCAATCCCATTACTGGGTATATATCCAAAGGACTATAAATCATTCTACTATAAGGACACATGCACACGAATGTTCATTGCAGCACTGTTTGCAATAGCAAAGACCTGGAACCAACCCAAATGCCCATCGATGATAGACTGTACTGTACTGGAATATTATACAGCAATCAAAAACGATGAGTTCTTGTCCTTTGTAGAAACATGGATGAATCTGGAGAACATCATTCTCAGCAAACTGACACAAGAACAGAAAATGAAATACCGCATATTCTCACTCATAGGCGGGTGATGAAAAATGAGAACACATGGACACAGGGAAGGGAGTACTACACACTGGGGTCTACTGGGGGTAATAGGGGAGGGACAGCAGGGGGAGGAGCGGGGGAGGGATAGCCTGGGGAGAAATGCCAAATATGGGTGAAGGGGAAGAAGGCAGCAAAACACACTGCCATGTGTGTACCTATGCAACTATCTTGCATGTTCTGCACATGTACCCCAAAACCTAAAATGCAATAAAAAAAAGATGGAATAAAGTATTAATTTGACATCTTTCTTCTTTTCTATTTTAGTTTTTTTTTTTTTTAAGACAAGGTCTCACTCTGTCACCCAGGCTGGCTGGCTAGTATGCAGTGGAACAGTCACCTCAACCTCCCCAGGCTCAGGTGCTCCTCCTTCCTCAGCCTTCCAAGTAGCTAGGACTAGAGTCGTGTGCCACCATACCAAGCTAATTTGTGTATCTTTTGTGGAGATGGGGTTTTGCCCTGTTGCCCAGTCTAGACGCAAACTCCTGGGCTCCAGCAATCCACTGGCCTTGGCCTCCCAAAGTGTTGGGATTACAGCCTAATTTTGTCTTTTAAAGCTATTTGTTTCCCTCTAACTACATTTAGCTCCTCCTTTAATTTTAGCTACATTTCATATATTTGTATATGTTGTTTGTTTTCACTCACTCCAAAATATTGCCTAACATCTATTATAATTTATTCTTTGATTTGTGGATTACTTCGAAGTGTGTGTTTGATTTCCGAGTATTTATGGCTTTCCCCAAATTTTTTCTTTATTTATATTAATTTCTATTGTGGTTTGTATGACTTTTGTTTCATGTATTTTGGAGTTCTGTTAGATGAATACACATTTATAATATATAAGGAATGTATATATCAGGAATATACCTTTTCGTCATTATAATATATCCCTCTTTGTCTCAACTGATATTTATCCTAGTCTATCTTTGTTTTATCAATATAGCCACTCCAGCTCTCTTATGGTTACTGTTGCCATGATTTATCTTTTTCCATTCTTTTACTTTCAACTTATTTGCATCCTTGAATCTAAAGACAACATATAGTTGAATTTTCCCTTGATTGTAACATCTTATTCGTTCACATTTTAATGTAATTATTCAGTATGACTGCTATTTAAAAATTTTAAAAATTGAGGTATAAATCACATGACATCAAATACATTTTAAAATGTACAAGTCAGTGATTTTTAGTATATCTGCTATAAGGTACAGTCATCACCACTATTAAGTTTGTGTCTTTGGTATTTCGTTTCTAGATGTCTCATGTCTTTTTTGTTCTTCTGTTCCTTCTTTACTACCTTTTTTATGTCACATGAATATTTTGTAGTATACCACTTTAATTCCTCTTTTAAATTTTTTTTGTTATTTTCTTAGTGCTTTCTCTGGATACTATAATATGCATCTTAATTTATTATTTCAGATTAACACGAATTTATTTCTGGAAAAATAGAGAAACTTTGCACCAATGTAGCTCCATTCCTCCACATAACATACTCACATACACACACACACACACACACGACCCAATAATATAGTTATAATTACTGCTTTATATATTCATCTTTTAGAGAAATTAAGAGGAGAACTAAGGAAAACATTCAGTCTTACATTTGCGCATCCGTTTACCACTTACAGTGCTCTTCATTCTTTATATGGATGCAAGTTAACATATGGTAGCAACTTTCTTTTGGTTAATGGTTGTGTGGTATATCTTTTCCCATCCTTTTATCTTCACCCTTTTTATATCCTAGTAGAGTGTTTTTTATTGTAAGCAGCATATGGTTTTTCCCTTGTCATTTGGGGCAATCTTTTCTTTTAGAATTTCATCTTTTTTTTTTTGAGACGGAGTTTTTGCTCTTGTTACCCGGCTGGAGTGCAATGGCCCGATCTCGGCTCACCGCAACCTCCGCCTCCTGGGTTCAGGCAATTCTCCTGCCTCAGCCTCCCAAGTAGCTGGGATTACAGGCACGCGCCACGGGGCCCAGCTAATTTTTTGTATCTTTAGTAGAGACGGGGTTTCACTATGTTGACCAGGATGGTCTCGATATGTTGACCTCGTGATCCACCAGCCTCGGCCTCCCAAAGTGCTGGGATTACAGGCTTGAGCCACCGCGCCCGGCCTAGAATTTCATCTTACATGTAGATACTGATGCATTTGGGTTTAATATGCCATGTCACTATGCTTTCTATTTACCCCTTAAGGTAGATATATGTTTTTTTCTCTCTTGCCTGCTTTTGGACTTCTGAAGTGCTTTTGTTTGCTTGTTTGCTTTAAGTCTGTTTTTCTCTATTACCTCGTTGGGTTTTTTTAACCATAATTTGCTGATTAACTCAAATTACAAAATGCATGACTGACTTATTGAGATCCAGTGTAAGTGAGTACTTCTACCACTTCAAGGACCTGCACCTTAGGTACAGTTACCATCATTTCTCCTTTTTTGCTATTGTTGTATATTTTAATCTTCATCTGTTTTAAACTTTGTTATGTATTATTGTTATTTTTGTAGTAGTTATTGATTTAGAGTTACCCACATATTTACATTTTACCTTTCTATTAGTCTTCATTTATTCTGGCATCTTTGTGCTTCCATGTGGGATCATTTGCTTTGTGCCTGAAGAACTTCTCTTGGTCTATCCTTTAAGTGTGGGTCTAATGATAATGAATTATCTGGTTTTATTTTTGTCATAAAATTTTTCTTTATTTTTCCCTCATTTTTGAAACATAATCATCCCAGCTATGAAATGCCACATTGGCAATTTTCTTTCAGTACTTAAAAGTTGTTATTCAGTTGCCTCCAAGCTACTATGTTTCTGTTGAGAAGTCAGTTTTCAGTTTATTGTTGCCCTTTAAAAATAATACACATTTTTTCACTGGCTCCTTTGAAGGTTTTTTTTTTTTTTCTGGTCTTTGGTTTTGCTTTGTTAATCTGTTGTTTAATCTGTTCAGAATTTATTATTATTCTTGAACCTATGACTTGATGTCTTCAGTCAATTTTGGAAAATTGACATGGCCACTCTATTTTTCTTTTTTAATTAATTAATTTTATTTTAGGTGCATACTATACCTGGCATGTCTCCCCATGTTATCTTTCCCCACCCCCCTCCCCTCTCCCCATCGTCTCTCTCCTATGCCCCCTAACTGTCCCCTGTGCGTGATGTTCCTCTCCTAGTCCATGTGTTCTCGTTGTTCAACACCCACCTATGAGTGAGAACATACGACTCTATTTTTACATATTGGTCCTGCTCCATTCTCTTTTCTCCTTCTCAGATTTCAGTTGTCTCTGTGTTAGACTATTTCACAAGCCTCATAATGCCTTGTATGTGTATGAGGCTTTTCTCTGTGTTCTTTTTTCCTTTACCTACCTCAGCCTGGATGTTTTCCTCTGACCTACATTCCACACTTGTGTTTAATCTGCTCTTTAACCTCTCCATTGAGTTGTTTCCAATTTTGAAATTTTTTCATTTTTAGAATTTCCATTTTATTTACTTTTATGGTTTTAAATTTTCTGCCAAAATTCTCTAATTGTCATATACTGCTTTGAACAAATTAGTCAGTTATCGTCTGGTTATGACAATGCCAATATTTCAGTCTCCCCTTGGTCTCTTCTTTACAGTCAGTCTTTTCCCTTGATTTTCAGTTGTTCTTAACTCTCTGTATGCCTGAGTATTTTTTTATTGTGTGCTGCATGTTATGATTGCAAAATTATAACACTAATTTGTAATCTGAGGCTCTGGATGATATTTTCCCCCATAGAGGATTTAGCATTGCTTCTGGCAGACAGTTTTTCTAGATACAGTTGTGACTCTCCAGAAGTACTGATTGAAAGGACAGAAACAACTGGTTCAGAAGCCTTACCAGCCTCTAGAGAAATCCCAGAACACTCAGCCCTGACACATTAGTACCCTGCACTGATCAGAGACTGCTGGCCACACAGACTCACCAAGCCACAGACTTGTCTTTCACAAGCACATTCTTACCTCAGCTACAAAGTGACCAAGCCACATATACTAAGGGTTGAAATCAAATATATATATAGGGTATTAAGCAAATACCAAGGGGAACAGTTAACTTGAATACAAGGTCAAAATCAGTAACAAGTTTTATCATCCAGTGCTGATATCAGTTACAACTTTCAAGGACAATTTCTTTTTGAAGACTTATTCCAGTTTTGTGAGGCCAGCATGAGCTGTATGCCTTTGCTAGGGGCAAATTTACACTTCTGAATTAACCCATGCAACAAATGCTATGCATCTGCTCACAGTCCATTTAGAAGCATTTGCCGTGAATGATGGAGGGCCTGACTCGTCGTACTCCTGCTTGCTAATCCACATCTGCTGGAAGGTGGTCAGTGACAGGATGGAGCCGCCAATCCATACCAAGTACATTGCTCTGGTGATCTTTATAGTGCTATGTACCAGGATAGTGATCTCCTTCTGCATCCTGTTGGCGATGCCTAGGTACATGGTGGTGCTGCTGGACAGCACTGTGTTGGAATAGAGGTCTTTGCAGATGTCCACGTCACACTTCATAATGGAGTTGAAGGTGGTCTTGTGGATGCCACAAGATTCCATGCCCCCAAAGGAAGGCTAGAACAGCACCTCTGGACACTGGAACCACTCGTTGCCAATGGTGATGACCTGGCTATTGTACAGCTTGTAGCTCTTCTCCAGCTTTCTGTCATCAGGTGTAGCTGTTCTATGTACCATCTTCTTTCTGTGAGCTATACCCTTGCCCCCTGTCTGGACCTGATCAGGAAGTTTGGCTAACTTTTCTTGATTTGTGCTGTTGGTTAATCTGAAGCAGGGAAAGTCCTCCAACTGCAGCCCACAGCAAGAGCAAGATGGTTGCCCAGGAAGATTTCTTTTCTTTTTTTTTTTTTTTTCATTATTGGTGCCTTGCTTAGGAGGAAGATTTCTTAAATAAGAAACAAAACCCACTAACCATAAATGAAAAGATTGATTAGTTTGACTATATTGGAAATAATAATTTGTGTGTATCAAGAATTACCCTAAAGAAGGAGGAAAAAAAGACAAGTCACAAACAGGGAGAAAGTACATATAGCCAACAAAGGACTGATATCTGTAATATACAAAGAAATCCTACAAATGAATAAGAAAAAGAAAAAACTAACAGGAAAATTGGCAAAAGACGTAAGTAGAAACATGGCTTTAGGGTTTTCAGTCTAAATGAAATTAGAAAAGTAGCAAATTTAAAGCACAGTGAGATTCCATTTTATGATACAGTTTTTTTATGATACAGTAATTTTCTTTTGTCTCACCCCAAATACATATACTATATATGTTTAGTACACTGAAATTAAATGCAATTTTATTTTACTATATACCTGGTTGCCATTGTATGGTACGTTGTTGTTCTCCAGAATATCCTTCCTTCTGTTAGTGCAGTGGTTCTTAAAGTGTGGTCCCGAGACCAGCATCATCAAGCATCACCTGTGTACTTCTTAGAACTGCATATATTGGCCAGGTGCAGTGGCTCACACTTGCAGTCCTAACAATTTGGGAGGTTGAGGTGAGAGGGTCGCTTGAAGCCAGGAATTGAAGACTGGCTTGGCCAACATAGGGAGACTCCCATCTCCACAACAAGTAAAAAAAAATAGCCAGGCATGGTGGTATGTACCTGAGTCCTAGCTACTTGAGAAGCTCAGGCAGGAGAATTGCTTGAGCCTAGGAGTTTAAGGCTAGGATAGCACCACAATACTCCAGCCTGTGGGTGAAAGAGTGAGACCCTGTCAAAAAGATGCAAATAATCAGGTCTCACATATTACTTATGTGAGATAAAGTATTTCCCTCCATAGTAGAAGGCAGGTTTGCTTATAAAAGACTGAAGTTTCCAAAGCTCTGGGTTTCTTTCCTATAATGCAACCCACTGTGTGTGCAGATGTCACCTGGCCTTTGTCCCATCACCCTGTGGGAATTGGGCTTGAGAAACTGGTGCAAGAAAATGATGATACTGTCGCTATACTGCTATTGCTCTGAATAAAAAACTGTCCTTTGTCTATGAGTCTGTCTTTTGTCTGTATATGTGAAACTCTGGCAGTTTAACTTTTTAGCCTGCAGGTAGGATAAAAACCTCAGACCTTGCATGTTCTTGATGCAAGTCCTTTCTTTAAAGTTTGTATGCTGAAAGGGGAATCATTGCTTTTAACACTGTTAGTAGGAAGCATAGTATTGAATAAGCTAAACGTATAACAAGACAGATACTTTTTCTGTTGTCAAATTTTGATATTCAGATATTCTTTAAAATGTCTCCAATACCCTGTTTTTATTTCCCTCTTTAATTTACTCATTGATCAGACGTTTCTTTGTATTCTTTTTGTTCTTATTTTTCTCAGATTGTCATACTATTAGAAGCTAGGTTGATCCACAGACAAGACAGATGGCTGAAAGTGGAAAAGAAAAAATAAGATGGACAACCACCATTATTGTTAGCTCGTCTCTTAAGGTAAAGGGGCATCTGTGCCACTGATCTTTAACTTCAAAAATTAAAAGCAGCTTTCATATAGAACGGTATTTTAAAAGAGCCTTAGCTTGATTATCTACAATTAGTTGTAGGGAGCAGAAAGTGCATAAACTAAATATATTTTAAAAATAAATTAATAGACTTTTTGCATTCATTTTCAACATCCTACTTCCCTAATTCTTTGAAGGTTGGAGATTTTCTAAAGTTCTTTTTTTTCTTTCTGTAAGCACTCTAAGGGAGATGTTAAGGAATTCCAGAAACAGTAAAGATATGAAAATATATATTAAGGTTTTTTGAGAGCTAAACAACCAGAGACTGATAACCTAGCCTTGGCAGCATTGAAAGGAGACTGTCTTCTTACAGTTTGGAGAGGAAAAGATGTAAAGTTGAATGCCTGAGTGTAGGTGGTCAGCTCACAAGACTTCTCCATTGCCCTGATACTTATCTTATGGACAGCAGCTGATATCTGGAATGAAGGGGCAAGAAAAGATTGTTCCATAGTAAGGTGTAGGGAGGCAAGAATAAGACTTAAATTAAGATGTTTCTATCAAACCTGTCTTCTCACTGCTGCCTGAAGCTGCACTTTGCCCTGTTGGCTTCAGTCATTTAGATCCATAACATACTAGTATATTGTTAGGTTTCTGGAATTCATGTTTCTCTTTTGTTTCTATAACTTTTCCAGACTGATGTTGAGAGAAGGACCCGGTAACCCATCCTGATTTACCCAAAGCAACTACTTCTAGTTCATTTATTCATCATGTTTACCTGTCTTGCTTTGTGGTTTCTATTTGTCCCACCTATTCTATGTTGCTTTTTTTTCCTCCTTTCTTGCCTCTTTTTGTGTTGATTGGTTATTTATTTACTTATTTACTTGAGAGTGTCTTGCTCTGTTGCCCTGGCTTCAGGGCTATGATATGATTATAGCTCACTGTAACCTCAACATCCTGAGCTCAAGCATCCTCTCACCCCAGCCTCTTGAGCAACTGAGACTACAGGTCCATGCCACCAGGCCTGGCTAATTTTTCTTTTTTGTTTTTTTCTTTTTGTAGAAACAGGGTCTTGCTATGCTGCCCAGACTGGTCTTGAATTTCTGGCCTCAAGCGACCCTCCTCCCTTGGCCTCCTAAAGTGCTGGGATTACAGGCATGAGCCATCATGCCTAGTGGATTGGTTATTTTTTTCTCATTTCTTTGTGTTTCTTTACTAGCGTTGGAAGTTATAGGCTCTATTTCTACCTTTTAGTAGTTATCCTAGAAATTTTAACATGTATCCTTAACCCTTAAACAACATGGATTTGAACTGTACAGGTTCACTTATATGTGGATGTTTTTCCAACCAAAGCTGATGGAAAATACAGTATTCATCAAATGTGAAAACTGTATGAGGAGGGCCAATGTTTTGTGTATATGAGCTCTATGGGGTTACTTTGGGACTTAAATATGCACAAATTTGGATATACACAGGGTTGGAGGGCTCCTGGAACCAATCCCAGCTGTATATACTGAGTAACAACTGCACTATACATTTAGTGCCACAAAGCCAAAGTAAGTAATCATCTTTAGCTGACTCTTAAACAACAAAAGAATCTTTGAACACTTTAATTCCAAGCTGTCATATATTTCAATTTTATGGGGTTTTTTTGTATTTTTTGTTTATTTTTATTTTTTTAATTTCTTTTTGTTCTTTTTGTTTTTTGTTTTGTTTTGTTTTGTTTTGTCTTTTTCATTTCAATTTTGTGTTTTTAATTCCACAAAGTATTACTAATATTTTCTAAAGTTAACATCTGGCCAGGCGCAGTGGCTCATCCCTGTAATCCTAGCACTTTGAGAGGCCAAGGCAGGCAGATTACCTGAGGTCAGGAGTTCTAGACCAGTCTGGCCAACATGGCAAAACCCCATCTCTACTAAAAATACAAAAATTAGCCAGGCATTGTGGCGTGTAATCCCAGCTACTTGGTAGGCTGGGCATGAGAATTGCTTGAACCCGGGAGGCAGAGGTTGTGAGCCGAGATCATACCACTGCACTCCAGCCTAGGCAGCAGAGCGAGACTCCTTCTCAAAAAAAAAAAAAAAAGTTAACAATCTGTTTGTATTTACTTTGTTATTTCTGTGCTCTTCTTTCTTTCCTAAGGCTCAGACATTCCATTTTGGATCACTTCCTTTTTATCTGAAGAATACAACAGTCTCACAAATGAGTATCTGCATGAATGAAAATAAATAATTATATTAAAAAGATATTTGTGGCTGGGTGCAGTGGCTCACACCTGTAATCCCAGCACTTGGGAAGCTAAGGCGGTACATCATGAGGTCAGAAATTCAAGACCAGCCTGGCCAAGATGGTGAAACCCATCTCTACTAAAAAAAAATAAATAAAAAATAAAAAATTAGCTGGGTGCACTGGCGGGTATGGTGGCAGATACCTGTAATCCCAGCTACTTGGGAGGCTGAGGCAGGAGTATTGCTTGAACCCAGGGGGCAGAGGTTGCAGTGAGCAGAGATTGTGCCGCTGCACTCCAGCCTGGGCAACAAAGTAAACCTCCGTAGCAAAAAAAAAAAAGATGTTTGTATTTGTATGTTTATTGCAGCACCATTCACAATAGCAAAGATATGTATTCAACTTCTATAAATGGATGATTGGATAAAGAAAATGTGGTATATATCCACAGTGGAATACTATTTAGCCATAAAAAATAAAATCATGTATTTTGCAGCAACATGGATGGAACTGGAGGCCATTATGTTAAATAAAATAATTCAGAAACAGAAAGAGAAAGACCACATATTTTCACTTATAAGTGGGAACTAAATATGTATACATGGTCAGAATATGAATTGATAAACATTGGAGACTTGGAATGGTTAGGCAGGAGGTGGGCGGGGTGGATAATGAGAAATTACTGAATGGGTATTCTAAAAGCCCAGACTTCACCACTATTCAATATATCCATGTATCAAAATTGTACTTCTATCCCTTAAATTTATACAAATTTAAAAAATAATAATTTAGAAATTACCTCAATGAGGATCTGCCAGAAGCAAATCTCAGTTTTATTAGTGTCAAATTTTTAATTTTCCCTTTGATCTTAAAAAATTATTTAAAAGTCAATTTAATTGAGGTATAACTTACATACAATAAAATGCACACATTTAAAATACACATTTTGGTGCATTTTGACAAATGTGTATACCTGTGTAACCATTACTGCAGTTAAAATATAGCACAATTTCATTGCCCCCCAAACTTCCTTCATCTCCTTTTGCAGTTAGCACCTCAGGCAATCAGTGAGCTGAATTTTAATCACTATAGATTAATTTTACTTGTTCGGGAACTGTATAAATGGAATTACACAATTTGTACTCTTTTGGGCCTGGCTTCTTTCATTGAGCACAATGCTTTTGTGATTCATCCATGTTGCTACATGTAATGATAATTGTGCCATTTTATAGTTCATTATAATAGTACATTTTATGAATATATGCCAATTTATCCATTCATTGGTATATGGATATTTGGGTTGTTTCCAGTTTTGGCTATTATGAATTAAGCTGCTCTGACCATTCATGTATAAGCCTCTGTGTAGACATGTTTTTATTTCGCTTCTGATAACCTAGGAATGTAATTGCTGGGTTATATGGTGATCCTATGTGTATATTTATAAGAAACTGCCAAACTGTTTTCTAAAGTTCACTGGAAGTGAACACTGAATTCACTTAGCTGTGTAACTAAAATTAAAATAAATGTAGAGGTTATGGCTTTATCTTTCCATCAACAATATATGAGAGTTCTAGTTGCTCCAAATTGAAAGTTGGTCTTCACTGGATTTATAGCTGTTTTCTCCCAACATATTGAAAATCTCATTTAACTAAATTCTAATCCATTATTGCTCATTTCTGCTGTTGTTAAGAGACAGTCACTTTGTCAGTATTTGCATATAACCTACAAACATCCTCCTTTATACTTTAATAATCGTAGATTGCTTATAATAGCCAATACAATGTAAATGCTATATAAATAGTTATACTGTATTGTTTTTATTTGTATATTTTGTATTGTTTGTTTTCAAATGTTTTCCACATGCAGTTGGTTGAATCTACAGATGCAGAATCCAGATTACAGAGGGCTGACTATACACAGACACAAATAGATAAGCATAACACAATTGAATACATTGTTGCTATTATTATTTTGCATTAAGAATAAGAAAAATAAAAGATTTTCTTGTACTTTCACTTATTCCTTCTTTGATGCTCTTCCTTTTTTTATGTAGATCCAAGTTTCTGACCTTTATTCTTTTTCTGAAGACCTTTCAAAATTTCTTGCAAGGAAGGTGTACTCAGTTTTGCAAGGCAGTTCCCCACAATTTTTGTTTATATGAGAAAGTCTTTCATCTTTACATTGGAAGGATAACTTCTTGGGATACAGAATTCTAGGTTGTTGATTTACCTCCTCAACTATTTAAATATTTCACTCCACTTTCTTCTTGGTTGCATGGTTTCTGAGAAAGATGTAATGTTCATCTTTACTTCTCTTACAGGCAAGGTGATTCCCTTCTCCCCCCGCCCTCCTCAAACCCCCACAACTTTGGCTTCATTCAAAATATTTTCTTCATCTTTTATTTTTTGCAGTTTTAGTATGATATGCCTAGGTATCATTTTTTGTTTGTTTGGTTGTTTTTTGGCCTTTATTATGCTAGGTGTTCTCTTAGCTTCCTCCATCTATGGTTATTGTCTGACAATTTGGGAGAAATTCTCAGTCATTATTGCCTTAAATATTTCTTCTGTTTCTCTCTTCTCTTTCTGGTATTCCAATTATGCATATGTTACACCTTTTGTGGTTTTCTTACAGTTCTTAGATACTCAGTTCTATTTTTGTTGTTATTTTTTAAGTCTTTGTTCTCTTTGCTTTTCAATTTTGGAGGTTTCTATTGATATATCTTCAAGCTCAGATATTTCCTCAGCTGTGTCTAGTCTATTAATGAGCCCATCAAAGGCATTATTTCTGTTAGTGTGTTTTTCAAAATTGTTTGGATCTCTTTTTTTTGTTTCTTTTGTTTGTTTTGTTTTGTTATGTTTTAGTTTTTTATCAGTAGGACGTCATGTTTCTATTTTCTTTTTGGTAATTAAAAAAAATTTTCTCATACCTAGAAACATTTTGTTTCTGTTTCTTATTAATTACCTAGATAGTTGATGTTTTTGTTGCTAATGTGAAATATGAGCCCTCAAATTTCCAATTGCTGTAAAATAATATTTATTATGTTAATATTTATCTAAGCTTAATTAACTTTTTTCTGTTAAACAGAAATAAGTGTATAGTTTTTCAAATGCATTTTTTTGTTATTTGATGAGAAGAACCTAAATTACCAATCCTTGCATTTCTTCATATATAATGACTTAACTAGTTACTCGGTGTAGATTTTTTAATTTATAAATTTATATCTGGTTTGCTGGCCAGGTGCCTCAGTGGTTCAACCCTGTAATCCCAGCACTGTGGGAGGCCAAGGTGGGCAGATTGCTTGAACCCAGGAGTTCAAGTTCTGGACAACACAGCAAAACCCCATCTCTACAAAAAAAAAATACAAAAATTAGCTGGGCTTGATGGCATGCACCTGTAGTCCCAGGCTGAAGTGGAAGGATCACTTTAGTTCAAAAAGTAGAGGCGGCAGTGAGCTGCAATTATGCCACTACACTCCAGCATGGGCAAGAGAGTGAGATCCTGTTTAAAAAAAAAAAAGGTTTGATATTTTATTGTTGCATCATTATTTACTAAATATTGGTTTGTGATTTTTTCTTTTTATTCTATGGTTTTCTTTTACATTCTTTTTTTCCTTCAGTTTTTTGTGCCTATGTACTTTATATGGTTTGGAAATTATTTGCACTTTAAGGTATAAAGGAGCTTTTAAAGTTGTGTGTTCTGGTAATGCTTTAAGAAATGTAGAAAAACAGTG
Organism: Leontopithecus rosalia; assembly: GCA_028533165.1. Classification (NCBI taxonomy): domain Eukaryota; kingdom Metazoa; phylum Chordata; class Mammalia; order Primates; family Cebidae; genus Leontopithecus; species Leontopithecus rosalia. The sequence goes on from CM052659.1 coordinate 85,423,361, forward strand.
GTTGTATTAGGTTTTGCTATTTTTTGTTTTATACTTTGTTGTGAGTCTATTTTCATAAATTATATTTATATAGATTATATATAAATTAAATTTATTTTATAAATTATATTTTCCCATTTTATAGAGGCTTTTAAATGTATTAAATTGAACTTTATGAAATTGACATTTCTGTGCTGAAAAGTTTCATATTGTCATTTTTAAATTTTCTGATAAACTATCAGTTATTAAGTGCCTCTTTTCATTTCTGTTTTTGCTACATTTTCTTTCTTATGAGTGATGTGCTAGACATAATACTAGTTTTTGGGTTTTGGTATTTTTTTTTTTTTAAGATGGGGTTTTGCTCTGTCACCTAGGCTGGAGTGCAGTGGCATGATCTCTGCTCACTGCAACCTCCACCCCCCTGGTTCAAGCAATTCTCCTGCCTCAGCCTCCCAAGTAGCTGGGATTAGAGGCGTCTGCCACCACACCCAGTTAATTTTTGTATTTTTAGTAGAGATGGAGTTTCACCATGTTCGCCAGGCTGGTCTGGAACTCCGACCTCAGGTGATCTACGCCCCCGCAACAGCTTCCCAAAGTCCTGAAATTATAGGCATGAGCCACCGCACCTGCCCTATATAATACTAGTTTTAAATATTATTAATAGATACTATATATCTAGCAAGGAATATTGTATGGATTTTATTTGGGATGTTGGTATAAACAAAGTTAAACAAGTGGTTTGTTTTGTTTTTGTTTGGTTTTCTTTTTACTGCACTATTATTCAAAGACTTTAATATGCTCAAATGCATTGTGAAACCCTCAAAAGAGATGAAATAATATTCAACATTTTCCAATATTATTTCAGTCAGGAGCATCTTTTAATATCTCATAGGACTAATATGCTATAAATGTATTTTGAAAAATCTATGCTTAGCTTTCTGGTCATTTTGATGAATCAACTCTTCAACTTACCTATTGTTTTCTCAATTCAATACATTCTAATTTTACCTTCATTATTTTTTATTAGCATTCCATTCTTTCAGTTGGCTCCTACTGATAGGATATTATTGAAATTTATTAGCATGTCATACATGTGTGCTCATAATCTGCCAACAATTATTCCTAGTATTGTACCCAAATTAACTGACTTTTGTATACCTCACACACCCACCATATAAGAACCATACCTTTAGGTCTGAGTGCCTTTCTTTTTTTTTTTTTTTTTTTTTTTTTTTTTTTTTAGTTTTTAATGTATATTGAAATTATCAGAAGCATAGAAAAGTCTGAAAGAGTATTCTACAAATTATTTAAAACCTATGACAGGATTATGAAGGGCTTTTGTTCTACTTGCATTTTTTAAATTATTATACTTTAAGTTCTGGGGTACATGTGCAGAATATGCAGGTTCGTTACATAGGTATACATATGCCATGGTGGTTTGCTGTATCCATCACCTCGTTATATACATTAGGTATTTATCCTTATACTATCCCTCCCCTAGTGTGCCACCCCCTAATAGGCCCCACTTTGTGGTGTTCCCCTCCCTGTGTCCACGTGTTCTCATTGCTCAACACCCACTTATGAGTGAGAACTTGTAGTGTTTGGTTGTCTGTTCTTGTGTCAATTTGCTGAGAATGATGATTACCAGCTTCATGTCCCTGGAAAGAACTCATCCTTTGGACATGAACTCATCCCTTTTTTGTGGCTGCATAGTATTCTATGGTGTATATGTGCCACATTTTCTTTATCCACTCTATTATTGATGAGTATTTGGGTTGGTTTCAAGTTTTTGCTATTGTGAACACTGTCACAATAAACATACATGGGCATTTGTCTTTATAATGGAATAATTTATAACCTTTTGAATATATACCCAGTAATGTGATTGCTGGGTCAAATGGTATTTCTATTTCTAAATCCTTGAGGAATTGCTACACTGTCTTCCACAATGGTTGAAATAATTTACACTCCCACCAACAGTGTAAAAGCATTTTTGTTTCTCCACATCCTCTCCAACATCTATTGTCTCCTGATTTTTTAATGATTGCTATTCTAACTGGTGTGAGATTGTATCTCACTGTGGTTTTGATTTGCATTTCTCTAATCACCAGTGATGATGAGCTTTTTTTCATATGTTTTTTGGCTGCATACATGTCTTTTTTAAGTGTCTGTTCAAATTCTTTGCCCACTTTTTGATGAGGATGGTTTTTTCTTGTACATTTATTTGTAGAGTCTGGATATTAGCCCTTTGTCAGTTGAATAGATTGCAAAAATTTTTTCCAATTCTGTTGGTTGCTGGTTCACTCTAATGATAGGTTTCTTTTGCTGTGCAGAAGCTCTTTACTATACTTAGATCCTATTTGTCAATTTTGGCTTTTGTTGCCAGTGCTTTTGGTGTTTTAGTCATGAAGTACTTGCCCATGCCTATGTCCTGAATGGTATTGCCTAGTTTTCTTCTAGGATTTTTATGGTGTTAAGTCTTTATGGTGTTAAGTTTAAATCTTTAATCCATCTGGAGTTAATTTTTGTATAAGGTGTAAGGAAGGGATCCAGTTTCAGCTTTCTGCTGATAGCTAGCCAGTTTTCCCAACACCATTTATTAAATAGGGATTCCTTTCCCCATGGCTTGTTTTTGTCAGGTTTGTCAAAGTTCAGATGGTTATAGATGTGTGGCATTATTTCTGAGGCCTCCGTTCTGTTCCATTGGTCTGTCTCTGTAGAGGTGAGGCAGGGAGGATTCCCTCTTTTTCTATTGTTTAGAATAGTTTTCAGAAGGAATGGTATCAGCTCCTCTTTGTACCTCTGGTAGAATTCGGCTGTGAACCCATCTTGTAGTAATTTGAAGTCAGGTAGTGTGATGCCTCCAGCTTTTTGTTGTTGTTGCTTTTTGCTTAGGATTGTCTTGGCTCTATGGGCTCTATTTTGATTCCATTTGAAATTTAAGGTGTGTTTTTTCAATTTTGTGAAGAAGGTCAGTGGTAGCTTGATGAGGATAGCATTGATTCTATAAATTACTTTGGGCAGTATGGCCATTTTCACAATATTGATTCTTCCTAACCATAAGCATGAAATGTTTTTCCATCTGTTTGTGTCCTCTTATTTCCTTCAGCAATGGTTTGTAGTTCTCCTCGAAGAGGTCCTTCATATCCCTTGTTAGTTGTATTCCTAGGTATTTTATTCTCTTTGTAGCAGTTGTGAATGGGAGTTCATTCATGATTTGGCTCTCTGTTTGTCTGGTATTGGTGTATAGGAATGCTTGTGATTTTTGCACATCGATTTTGTATCCTGAGAATTTGCTGAAGTTGCTTATCAAGGAGATTTTGGGATGAGACAATGGGGTTTTCTAAATATACAATGATGTCATCTGCAAACAGAGACAATTTTACTTCCTCTTTTCCTAACTGAATGCTCATTATTTCTTTTTCTTGCCTGATTGCCCTGGCCAGAACTTCCAATACTATGACAAATAGTAGTGGTGAGAGAGGGAGGGCATCCTTATCTTGTGCTGGTTCTCAAAGGGAATGCTTCCAGTTTTTGCCCACTCAGTATGATATTGGCTATGATTTTGTCATAAATAGCTCTTATTATTTTGACATACGTTCCGTCAGTACCTAGTTTACTGAGAGTTTTTTTTATCATAAAATGCTGTTGAATTTTGTTGAAGGCCTTCTCTGCATCTATTGAGATAATCATGTGGTTTTTGTCTTTGGTTCTGTTTATGTAATGGATTACATTTATAGATTTGCATATGTTGAACCAGCCTTGCATCCCAGGGATAAAGCCAACTTGATCATAATGGATAAGCTTTTTGATGTGCTGTTGGATTCTGTTTGTCAGAAGTTTTTTGAGGATTTTCACATCAGTGTTCATTGTGGATATTTGCTTGAAATTTTCTTTTTCAGTTGTGTCTCTACCAGGTTTTGGTATCAGGATGATGATGGTCTCATAAGATGAGTTAGGGAGGATTCCCTCTTTTTCTATTGTTTAGAATAGTTTCAGAAGGAGTGGTACCAGCTCCTCTTTGTACCTCTGGTAGAATTCGGTGGTGAACCCATCTGGTCCTGGACTTTTTTGATTGGTAGGCTATTAAATGTTACCTCAATTTCAGACCTTGTTATTGCTCTATTCAGCAATTTGACTTCTTCCTGATTTAGTCTTGGGAGAGTGTAAGTGTACAGGAATTTACCCATTTCTTCTAGATTTACTGGTTTATTTGCATAGCGAATACTATAAAGTATTCTCTGATGGTAGTTTGTATTTCTGTGGGATCAGTGGTGATATCCCCTTTATCATTTTTATTGTGTCTATTTGATTCTTCTCTTTTCTTCTTTGTTAGTCTGGCTAGCAGTCTATCTATTTTGTTGATCTTTTCAAAAAACCAGCTCCTGGATTCATTGATTTATTTTTTTGAAGGGTTTTTTGTGTGTCTATCTCCTTCAGTTCTGCTCTGACCTTAGTTATTTCTTGTCTTCTGCTAGCTTTTGAATTTGTTTGTTCTTGCTCCTCTAGTTCTTTTAATCATGACATTAGGTTCTCGATTTTAGATCTTTCCTTGTTTCTCTTTTGGGCATATAGTACTATAAATTTCCCTCTACTCACTGCTTTAAATGTGTCCCAAAGATTCTGGTACATAGTGTCTTCACTCTCACTGGTTTCAAATAACATCTTTATTTCTGCCTTCATTTCATTATTTATCCAGTAGTCATTTAGGAGCAAGTTGTTCAGTTTCCATGTAGTTGTGTGGTTTTGAGTGTGTTTTTTAATCTAAGTTATAATTTTATTACACCATGGTCTGAGAGACTGTTATGATTTCTGTTCTTTTGTATTTGCTGAGGAGTGTTTTACCTCCAATTATGTGGTCAATTTTAGAATAAATGCAATGTGCTAAGAAGAATGTATATTCTGTGGATTTAGGGTAGAGTTCTGTAGATGTCTATCAGGTCTGGTTGGTCCAGATCTGAGTTCAAGTCCTGAACATCCTTGTTAATTTTCTCTGTCGTTGATCCAGCTAATATTGACAGTGAGTGTTAAGTCTCCCACTATTATTGTGTGGGAGTCTAAGTCTCTTTGTAGGTCTTTAAGAACTTGCTTTGGCTGGGCACGGTGGCTCACGCCTATAATCCCAGCACTTTGGGAGGCCAAGGCGGGGCATCACGAGGTCAAGAGATCGAGACCATACTGGTCAACATGGTGAAACCCCGTCTCTACTAAAAATACAAAACAATTAGCTGGGCGTGGTGGTGCATGCCTGTAGTCCCAGCTACTCGGGAGGCTGAGGCAGGAGAATTGCTCGAACCCAGGAGGCGGAGTTTGCGGAGTGCTATTGCACTCCAGCCTGGGTAACAAGAGCAAAACTTTGTCTCAAAAAAAAAAGAAAAAAAAAAAGAACTTGCTTCATGTATCTGGGTGCTCCTGTATTGCATGCATGTATATTTAGAATAGTTAGCTCTTCTTGTTACATTGATCCCTTTACCATTATGTAATGCCCTTCTTTGTCTCTTTTGATCTTTGTTGGTTTAAAATCTGTTTCATCAGAGACTGGGATTGCAATTCCTGCTTTTTCTTTTCTTCCATTTGCTTGGTAAACTTTCCTCCATCCTTTTATTTTGAGCCTATGTGTGTCTTTGCATGCAAGATGGGTATTCTCAATACACACTGATGGATCTTGACCCTTTATCCAGTTTGCCAGTCTGTGTCTTTTAATGGAGGCATTTAACCCATTTACATTTAAGGTTAATATTGTTACGTGTGAATTTGATCTTGTTATTATGATGCTAGCTGGGTTGTTTTGCCCGTTAGTTGATGCAGTTTTTTCATAGTGTCAATAGTCTTTACAATTTAGTATGTTTTGCAGTGGCTGGTACTGAGTGTTCCTTTCTGTGTTTCCGTGCTTCCTTCAGTAGCTCTTGTAATGCAGACCTGGTGGTGAAAAAATTTATCAGCATTTGCTTGTTTGTGAATGATTTTGATTTTTCCTTTGCTTATGAAGCTTAGTTTGGCTGGATATGAAATTCTGGGTTGAAAATTCCTTTCTTTTAAGGATGTTGAATGTTTGTCCCCACTGGCTTGTATGATTTTTGCTGAGAGATCTGCTGAGTCTGATTGGCTTCCCTTTGTGGGTAACCCGACCTTTCTCTCTGGCTGCCCTTAGCATTTTTTCTTTCATTTCAACCCTGGTGAATCTGGCGATTATGTGGTCTTGGGGTTGCTCCTCTTGAGGAGCATCTTTGTGATGTTCTCTGTATTTCCTGAATTTGAATGTTGGCTTATGTTGCTAGGTTGGGGATATTCTCCTGGATAATGTCCTGAAGAGTGTTTTCCAGCTTGATTTCATTCTCCCCATCACTTTCAGGTACACTGATCAAACACATTTGGTGTTTTCACATAACCCCATATTGCTCTGAGGATTTCTTCATTGCTTTTCACTCTTTTTTCCCTAGTCTTGCCTTCTTGCTTTACTTTGTTGAGCTGATCTTCAATCTCTGATATTCTTTCTTCTGCTTGGTCAGTTCAGCTATTGAAAGTTATGTATGCTTCACAAAGTTCTTGTGCTGTGTTTTTCAGCTCCATCAGGTTGTTTATGTTCTTCTCCATGCTGGTTATTCTAGTTAGCGTTTTGTTTAACCTTTTTTTAAGGTTCTTAGCTTCCTTGCATTGGGCTAGAACATGCTCCTTTAGCTTAGAGAAGTTTGTTATTACCCACCTTCTGAAGCCTGCTTCTGTCAATTCATCAAACTCATTCTCCATCCAGTTTTGTTCCCTTGCTGGTGAGGAGTTGTGATCCCTTGGAGGAGAAGCAGCATTCTGGTTTTGGAATTTTTAGCCTTTTTGCCCTGGCTTCTTCCCATCTTTGGGGGTTTGTTTACCTTTGGTCTTTGAAGTTGGTGAACTTTATATGAGGTCTCTGAGTGGACGTCCTTTCTGTTGATGTTGGAACTATTTCTTTCTGTTTGTTAGTTTTCCTTCTAACAGTCAGGCCCCTCTGCTGCAGGTCTGCTGGAGTTTGCTGGAGGTCCACTCCCTGCTTGCCTGGGAATCACCAGTGGGGGCTGCAGAGGAACCAAGATTGCTCCTTTTTCTTCCTCAGAGGGTACCCAGAAGGGTACCCACCAGATGCCAGCCAGAGCTCTCCTGTATGAGATGTCTGTCAGCCCTGGGAGGTGTCTCCCAGACATGATATATGGGGGTCAGGGAGCTAATTGTGGACACAGTTTGTTCCTTATCAGAGCTCAAATGCTGTGCTGGGAAATCTGCTGCTCTCTTCAGAGCTGTCAGGCAGGGACATTTTAGTCTGCTGAAGCTGTACCCACAACTGCCCCTTTTCCCAGGTGCTCTGTTCCAGGAAGTTGGGGCCCTTATTTAGTCCCTGATAGGCTGCTGCTTTTTTCAGAGATGCGCTGCCCATTGAGGAGTGATTCTAGTGACACAGTCTGCCTGCAGTTTCCTTGTTGAGCTGTCATGGACTCCACCCTGTTCAGATTTCCTGATGACTTTGTTTACAGAGGCAAGGTTAAAACTGCCTACCCAAGCCTCAGCAATGGCAGATACCCCTTCCTCCACTGAGCTTGAACTTCCCAGGTTGAGTTCAGACTGCTGTGGTGACTGTGAGAATTTCAAGCCAGTGGATCTTAGCTTGCTGGTCTTTGTGGCAGTAGGACCTGCCGAGCCCGATCACTTGGTTCTCTGGCTTTAGCCCCCTTTTTCAGGGAAGTGAATGGTTCTGTCTTGCTGGTGTTCCAGGTGCCACTGGGGTATGAAAAAAAAAGTGCTGTGGCTAGCTGGGTGTCTTCCCAAACAGCTGCTCAGTTTTGTGCTGGAAACCCGGGTTTCTGGTGTTGCAGGCACCAGAGGGAATCTCCTGGTCTGCAGGTTATGAAGACCATGGGAAAAGCACAATATCTGGCCTGGAGCACTGGGAACAGTCCCTAATAGCTTTCCTTGGCTAGGAAATGGAGTTTACCACCCTCTCGTGCTTCCCAAGTGAAGAGACACCCCACCCTGCTTTGGCTCACCCTCCTTGGGCTGCACCCACTGTCCAACCAGTCCCAGTGAGATGAACCAGGTACCTCAGTTGCAAATGTGAAGATCATCCACCTTCTATGTTGCTCTTGCTGGGAGCTGCACACTAGAGCTGTTCCTATTTGGTCATCTTGACAGCAGTCTATCTATGTTATTCTTTCTGTCCATGCTCTTCTCACGTTTGTCTTCTTCCTTCACTTGTCTGCTTAATACACTGCTTTTTATTTTAAAGATTTGACTCAAATTTTTAATATTATTTATTTGTTTGTTTTTTATATAGACAAGGTCTCACTATGTTGCCCAGGCCAGTCTTGAACTCCTGAGCTCAAGTGATTCATTACCTTGGCCTTCCAAAGTGCTGGGATTATAGGCATGAGCCACTGCGCCTGGCCCTGTTTCAATCAAATTTTAGGGAGCTTTTTTTAACTCATGTTTTTTCATTTTTAAACGTATCTTCTTGTTCTTTGCCAAAGGTCTCAAGCTAGCTTTTATCTCCTTGATCATAGTAAACAGGCTGTTTTAAGGTGTGTATTTGGTAGCTTCACTACATGAATCCCCTGTGGGCGTGTTTCTGTTCTCTATTGTTTCTGATACTTTTCTTTCATGGAATTGTGTCCCTTTGTATGTCTGATTATTTTTTATTGTATGTTGGAATTTGTATTTGAAAAACTGTAGAAATAATTTGAAGCCTAGAATAGTGCTATATTCCCCTTGAGAGATTTTAATTCTATAAGAAAATTAAATTCCCGATGCCCTAAGTAAGTACCCTAAGTAAGATGCCCTAAGTAAGTGGTTGCCAGATAAAATGCAGTACAGTCAAGTTTGAATTTCAGGCTGGGCACGGTGGCTTATGCCTATAATCCCAGCACTTTGGGAGGCGGAGGTGGGTGGTGGATCACTTGAGGTCAGGAGTTTGAGACCAGCCTGGTCAACATGGTGAAACTCTATCTCTACTAAAAGTACAAAAATTAGCTGGGCATGGTGGTGCATGCCTGTAATCCCAGCTACTTGGGAGGCTGAGGCAGGAGAATCACTTGAACCCAGGAGGCAGAGGTTGCAGTGGGCCAAGATCATGCCATTGTACTCCAGCCTGGGTGACAGAGTGAGATGCTGTCTCCAAAAAAAAAGTTTGAATTTCAGATAAACAGTGACTTTACTATAATTACATCCCAAATATTGCATGGGACATACTTTTATTGAAAATTGCATTGTTTGTCGCTCATTCACATTTAACTGAGTGTTCTGTATTTTTATTTGCTAAATCTGACAACCCATCTCCTAAGGCATATCTTGTATATGATGAATTAAGTTGTATCCTGTACATCTAGAATGTTGAATTAAATTGTCTCAGGTACATCTAGCTGTGAGAACATAGTCACTCAGATCATTTTCTTTGTTCCATAATTCAGATGAGGAGACCTGATTGAGAAAAGTTGCTCTAGGGAGTGCTTCTGCAAGGTGCTTGAGAGCACTAGTAATTCGGTTATCACCTTAATACAACTTCAAGGATTGAAATGGTTTGAAGCTGGGCTATAGTCCCTGTGAGAGCTGTTCTATTTTTGTCAAAAGATCTGTTCAGCCTCTCTTCTGCCTCTTTCTGAACTGGCAAATGCCCTCAGGGAAAAGAATGGCCTAAATGCTCACTCATATATTTGAATTTCTGTGTAGATCTTGGCCTCATAATTTTTTACTATCCTGTTACCTCTCTGTTGTATTCAACCAGATTTTAAAAGATTGTCTAGCTTTTCTAGTTGCCTTCAGCAGGGGGGTTGGCCTAAATTACTTAATCTGCCATTGCTAGAAGCATTATATAATTTTAAAACAGCAGACGCAAAGAGCCATAGTTAAACTGTAGGATCTGTCTGAGTGACACAAAATACTCTTTGGAAAAGAAAGGAGGCATGTATTTAATACATAATATCAGCCTGTGTGCTTAAAATATATATTCTGAGGCAAATAGAAAATAAAAGTAATCTACCTAAGGAATTATTATCTATCTGTAAACTAATAAGTTTGAGTTTTATTTATCATTTTTATTTTTAATTTTTAGTAGAAACAAGGTCTTGCTATGTTGTCTTGCTACATGGCAACCACTTACTTAGGGCATCAGGAATGTAGTAGAAACAAGGTCTCACTACATCGGCTTGGTCTCATACACCTGGACTCAAGCCGATTCTCTCACCTCATCCTCCCAAAGTGATAGGATTATAGGTGTGAGCCACTGTGCCTGGCCAAGTTTAAGTGTTAACGTATTAGGAAAAACCTAGATTTTAGTATTGTGGGTAATATGATTTAATTGCTTGGCTGGAATAGGAAATGAGGTGATATTTGAAATGGTTAGTATTAAAGCTAAGAGTCCTATAGCTGTTTTCTTACATGTTTTCTGACTCACCTCAGGCTTAAAACATATTAAAAGTATACTAAAGTAACTAATGTAAACTGATGAACTGCCGAATTGGTTGCCTTCTGTATAATACTGTATATGTCTGGCATACATGGTTCTGTCAACTGTTTAAGAAATAACCACCTATTTTTCATAGTTATACATTAATGCATGTCAGATCCATCTCTAAGTTTATTATTATTATTATTATTTAAGACAGAGTCTCACTCTGTCACCCAGGCTGGAGTGCAGTGGTACAATCATGGCTTACTGTAGCCTCAACCTTACAGGCTCAGGTGATTCTCCCACCTCAACCTATGAGTAGCTGGGACTACAGCATGTGCCCCCACGCCTAGCTAAATGTTGTATTTTTTGTAGAGAAGCGGTTTTGCCATGTTGCCCAGGCTAGTCTTGAACTTCTAGACCCAAGTGATCCACCAGCCTTGGCCTCCAAGGTCTCCTTGGCCACCATGCCCAGCCTCCAAGTTGTATATTTGTTTTTTTAAGTGGAGTCTCGCTCTGTCCCCCAGGCTGGAGTGCAGTGACAGGATCTCGGCTCACTACAGCCTCCGTCTCCTGAGTTCAAGTGATTCTCCTGCCTCAGCCTCCTGTGTAGCTGGGACTGCAGTCATGCACCACCACGTCCGTCTAATTTTGGGGTTTTACCATGTTGGTCAGGCTGGTCTCAAGTTCCTGAGCTCAAATGATCCGCCCACCTCAGCCTCCCACAGTGTGGGATTACAGGTATGGGCCACTGCACCTCGCCCAAGTTGTTTTTTTTTTTTTTTTTTTTTTTTTTTTGAGATGGAGTTTCGCTCTTGTTACCCAGGCTGGAGTGCAATGGGGCAATCTCGGCTCACCGCAACCTCCATCTCCTGGGTTCAGGCAATTCTCCTGCCTCAGCCTCCTGAGTAGCTGGGATTACAGGCACGCGCCACCACGCCCAGCTAATTTTTTTGTATTTTTAGTAGAGACGGGGTTTCACCATGTTGACCAGGATGGTCTCGATCTCTTGACCTCGTGATCCACCCGCCTCGGCCTCCCAAAGTGCTGGGATTAAAGGCTTGAGCTACCGCGCCCGGCCCCAAGTTGTTTTTTTTTTTTTTTTTTTTTTTAATGAAGTTTGCAGCTGGGTGTGGTGGTGTGCACCTATAGTCCCAGCTACTTTGGGAGGATTTCCAGGAGCTCAGGAGTCTGAAGTCAACCTGGGCAACAAAGTGAGACCACAACTCACTCTCTATTTTTTTTAAAAATTTTTTTCTTTTTTTAATTAGCATTTTGGTCACAGAGATGTGCAGACCCCAACTCTCTAAAAAAGAAAAAGAAGTTTGCATTGTTCTGGTTCATACAGTTTTTAAATTCTGTCCTTAATTTTTGTTCCTAAGTAACATAACTATAGTACATAACTCACTCCCAAACTTAAAATAATGTGTCTTAGTAGAACTGAAAGTTTTTGCTCTTTTAAGTTTTTTTCTCCATAGAAAGAAAACTTAGAAGTTTTTCTCCATAGAGATCATCATCTCTTTTGATGATCAGGTCCTTAAATGGTAATTATAAAATAAGCTATTAAACTTCTTTTAATTTTTTCTTTAGATTTAATAAAATTATAAGCATGTCTTAAGTTTGTATTTCTGAATTTTTTTTAAAGAGTTATGAAATTGCAACTGCCCTAGAAAATCGAAGCCACAAGGTTAGATATTCAGATTCAGTGGAAAATGGATCAATTATATTTTCTCTTTCTGGTATAGTATATTTGCTTACTGCCTTAAGTTTCTTATGAAATATGTTGGCATAAATTCTAATGATTTCATAGTTCAGTAACCATGTAATAAAGTTAACGTGTTATCTTTTGGGAGGGGTAAATGTTTAAAACTTTGTTACTACTACAAATGCAGAGCATATGGCCAATTCCAATATATTCCTTTTTAGATTACAATTGTTAAAATAAAGCTGAACTAGTGGTATCTGATAGAGGATGGGGGAAAAACTGCTTGCTTTGGAACTGAGATGAAAATAGAAAAAACCACTTTCACAACAATCTATACTTACATTAAAATATTACTTATATTAACAGAGGCCACATTTGTCAAAGCTCATATAGGAAAAACAACATAGGAGAATATTTTTCATTAATTTGTTTAAGTTTGCTGGATATAATAAAAATATTGACTCAAAGAACCATACAGGGACTAATAAATGTTCCTGAAATGATAACTGATACAACTGTGAGTCATGGACAGAAGTCCAGTAAGGAATTAGATTAGGGTAAGAGAAGGCTTGGAGATGGTTAGGGGGAAGCTCCATCTGTGTTTGAGAAATGATAGAAATGATTTTTTTAAAGGTGGAAGTAAAGGATTTTATTTGGAGGGTTGCAAATAGACTTCTAGCAGTTTTGGAAGACAAGCACTTTCAAAATGGTTCTAGAATAGATCTAAACTCATTCTTCTGTCTAAATACAGAACCCTCCAGGGAGAAATAAAATATTTGGTGAATATTTGCCTTGGATACTTTATATACGTGATCTAATTTAATCCTTCTGACAAATCTAACAAAAAATATACTCCCATATTACAGTTGAGGAAACCTATGTTCAGAGAGGTTATATAAGTTGCCCAAGTTCACTCGACTAGTATATAATCAGTCACTTTCCTCAGACTGTCTCCCACATCATTTGAAGAGCTGTAATCAAGTTTCCCTTTCAAACCATTCTTAATGGGCCTGATACTGTTTCAGAGATGCCAGATATCTGCTCACTGAGTGTATTAATTTACTTAACTTGTTATATTCTTGTAGAAAGATTTCTCCAACAAGAAATCATTGAAGCCTTGCTTTTTTTTTTTTTTTTTTTTAATTTTTTTAGATGGAGTCTTGCTCTGTTGCCCAGGCTAGAGTGCAGTGGTGAGATCTTGGCTCACTGCAACCTCTGTCTCCTGGGTTCAAGCAGTTCTCCTGCCTCAGCCTCCTGAGTAGCTGAAATTATAGGTATGCCACCACGCCTGGCTAATTTTTGTATTTTTAGTAGAGATAGGGTTTTATCATGTTGGTCAGGCTGGTCTTGAACTCTTGACCTCTTGATCTGCCAGCCTTAGCCTCCCAAAGTGCTGTGATTACAGGCATGAGCCACCACACCCAGCCAAAGGCTTGCTTAAGACTACCTTTCTTTAGCTGATTTCCAGCTTTTAAAAATCATTATGGGAGCTTCTTGGTTGCTGAACACATGGAGGTGCACGAGGGTGGCAGGCCCAGAGAAGGCATTGAAGCTCTATGTCCCTTCCAACATACCTAGCCCTATGCAACTCTTCATCTGTATCCTTTGTAATATAATAATAATATTATTATATTAATTATTATATTATTATATTAATTATTATATTAAATATTTTATTTTAATATTTATATATTAAATATTTATATTTATATATTAAATATTATATTAATTATATTAAATATTATATTAATTATTATATTAAATATTAAAAATTAATATATTAAATATTATCATATTAATAATAATTATAACTAATATAATAAACTAGTACATATTTTAAAAGTAAAACATAAAACATTAACATTTTAAAGGGATTCCTCTTTTAATTAAAAACTAGCCAGTATCTTCATGTGAACAATGCCTTCATCTAGGGAAAAAAGTAGTTGCTGATTCAAAAAGTTTTTCTCTTATTTAGCACAAGTCATTCTTTTATACAGAGCACTTCAAAGAACTACCTAAATCATTTTGTTGTGTAAGAATTTTATTATAATAATTTATACTCCTTATGAGTTTAGGGCTTGGACACGTATGGTATACTTATAGCTATTTTGGTTGATTTTGAGTTTATAACTAAATTTGATCTATATGACAATGTGACATTTTATATTCAATTCACCTTTCTTAGGAGTTGCATTTTTATTAATGGATACTAAAGAATGTCTTATGTCAACTGAAGAAATATTTCTAGCCAAAATTGAGAAATTTATTAACATTCACCAAAATAGTTTTTTGGTTCTGTCTGCTGCCCTCCATGGGCCTGAAGAAAGGAAACTGATGTTCAGAATTCAGCAGAGGTATGGAAGAATAGCATTATAGACTTATTTTTCTTATATTGCATTTATTTCAGTTCTAAATTCTTTTAGGTGAGTTTTGTTTTGCTAGATGATAAACACTGATGTTAACCTATCAAATTTAATGAAATATGGGCCAAATAGCTATTCTGTGAATCAAGGTGACAGGGTTCATGCTCTTTCATGGCCTTCTCCTACAAGACCAAGCCAAAAGTGAACACTTTTTAGTCAGTGAAGTTCTGGCTATAAAGCCACCTCACATTCTCTGTGGAGTAAGGCAAGGCATAAATGCATAGACAAATAACAAACATAGATTTGTCTCTTCTTTCTACTTTCTTAAGAGAACAGATGACAGTAAGTTATATGATCTGTATAACATGAACTGTTTTTCAGATTCCTGGGTTGTAACTTAAGAATACTTCCAGTACACAACACAGTAAATGCTATTAATCTTATGTGCACCATAGCGAAGGTGAGTCATTTGGGGAAAATGACACATACATATATTTTAAGGTTTTTAACTTCAAAATGCCACCCTTTTGAGCAAGGCTGGCAAATATCTTGCTTCTGTTCCCCTCAGGGAATTGCTGTTCAGCATGCAACTTTTTCCCAAGCCTGAACTAAGCCTTTCAAATCTTCTCAATTTACTTTCAGTGGCCAGTACCATTTAAGACTCATTTGGGGCCAAAAGAACACTTGGCTGGCCCTATTGTTTACATATCTTCCTTCAAATTCTAAAGTATAAGGCTTGGTCAGATTGCAGTCATGAACTGTCAGAGTACAAACATCCTATCTTATGGAAAGTTCTCCACCAGTTATCCACTTTGTTTTCATGCTCTTTATCCTCTGCAAAGTATGCCCAGACACCTCCAACCCCCTAGGCAGACTTAGGTTTTCCTTACCTTTAAACTTGGAACATATCCATTAAAGCAATTTTTATAGTATTCTACTTTTTGGCTTGCATGTTTGAAATTCCTTGGATAGAAACCAAGTATTTTCCTGTTGATTAGTAACTCATATGTAGTATTTAGCACAAAGGTGATCAAGAGAGTTGCTGAAAGAATGAAAGTTAGGTATTTTTAAATGTGCCTTGTGCAAATGCCTCATTTCTATAAATAATGCTGCATCTTTATGTCTTCTTCCAGACTACCTCCAAACCATACATAGATAGCATCTGCTACAGAATGATAACATCTAAAGCTTACATCATTGAGCAAAGTCCTGTTTGGAAAACACTTCAGAAGATAAAACTGAATAGTGATTCAGTTAACCCAAACTAGAATACCAACTTAATGTTCTTCTCAAAGAATGTTAAAATAATTAGACCTGTGAAATTATAATATTCAAATACCTATTTATATTAAAGAGATTTATATTCATTCTAAATAATAACATACAATTAAAAGTAATTTTAGGAGTTTTGCTGGTTTTTTTTTTAATATACTTTAAGTTCTGGGGCACATGAGCAGGATGTGCAGGTTTGTTACATAGGTATACACATGCCATGGTGGTTTGCTGCATCCATCACCCCATCATCTACACTGAGTATTTCTCCTAATGTTATCCCATCCCTATCCCCCTACACCCCAACAGGCCCTGTTGTGTGATGTTCCCCTCCCTGTGTCCATGTGTTCTCATTGCTCAACACCCACTTATGAGTGGTGTTTGGTTTTCTGTTCTTGTGCCAGTTTGCTGAGAATGATGGTTTCCAGCTTTATCCATATCCCTGCAAAGGACATGAACTTGTCCTTTTTATGGCTGTATACTATTCCATGGTGTGTATGTGCCACATTTTCTTTATCCAGTCTGTCACTGATGGGCATTTGGGTGGGTTCCAAGTCTTTGCTATTTTGAACAGTGCCACAATAACCATATGTGTGCATGTATGTCTAATAATAAAATGATTTATAATCCTTTGGATATATACCCAGCAATGGATTGCTGGGTCAAATAGTATTTCTATTTCTAGATCCTTGAGGAATCAACACACTGTCTTTGACAACGGTTGAACTAATTCACACTCCCACCAACAGTGTAAAAGCGTTCCTATTTCTCCGCATCCTCTCCAGCATCTGTTGTCTCCTGATTTTTTAATGATCACCATTTTAACTGGTGTGAGATGGTATCTCAATGTGGCTTTGATTTGCATTTTTCTAATGACCAGTGATGATGAGCTTTTTTTCATGTTTGTTGGCTACATACATGTCTTCTTTTAAGAAGTATCTGTTCATAGAAAATGAAATACCGCATGTTCTCACTCATAGGTGGGTGATGAACAATGAGAACACATAGACACAGGGAGGGAAGCACTACACACTGGGGTCTGTTGGGGGGAATAGGGGAGGGACGGGGGGGCTGGGGAGTTGGGGAGAGATAGCATGGGGAGAAACGCCAGATATAGGTGAAGGGGAGGAAGGCAGCAAATCACACTGCCACGTGTGTACCTATGCAACAATCTTGCATGTTCTTCACATGTACCCCAAAACCCAAAATGCAATTTAAAAAAAAAGTGTCTGTTCATATCCTTCACCCACTCTTTGATGGGGTTGCTTTTTTCTTGTAAATTTGTTTAAGTTCTTTGTAGATTCTGGATATTAGCCCTTTGTCAGATGGGCAGATTGCAAAAAATTTTTTCCCATTCTGGCTGTCCGTTCACTCTAATGATAGTTTCTTTTGCTATGCAGAAGCTCTTTACTCAACTTAGATCCCATTTGTCAATTTTGGCTTTTGTTGCCATTGCTTTTGGTGTGTTAGTCATGAAGTACTTGCCTATGCCTATGTCCTGATGGTACTGTCTAAGTTTTCTTATAGGGTTTTTATGGTATTAGGTCTTATGTTTAAATCTTTAATCCATCTCGAGTTAATTTTTGTGTAAGATGTAAGGAAGGGATCAAGTTTCAGCTTTCTGCCTATGGCTAGCCAGTTTTCCCAACACCATTTATTTAATAGGGAATACTTTCCCCATGGCTTGTTTTTGTCAGGTTTATCAAAGATCAGATGTAGATGTGTGACATTATTTCTGAGGCCTTTGTTCTGTACCATTGGTCTATATCTCTGTTTTGGTACCAGTACCATGCTGTTTTGGTGACTGTAGCCTTGTAGTAAGTCAGGTAGCATGATGCCTCCAGGTTTTTTTTTTTTTTGGCTTGGCTAAGCAGGTTCTTTTTTGGTTCCATATGAAGTTTAAGAGGGGTTTTTCCAGTTCTGTGAAGAAAGTCAATGGTAGCTTGATGGGGATAGAATTGAATCTATAAGTTACTTTGGGCAGTATTGATTTGTGTATGTTGAACCAGCCTTGCATCCTGGGGATGAAGCTGACTTGATCATGATGGATAGGCTTTTTGATGTGCTGTTATATTCAGTCTGCCAGTATTTTCTTGAGGATTTTCACATAAATGTTCATCATGCATACTGGCTTGAAATTTTCTTTTTTAATTGTGTCTCTGCCAGGTTTTGGTATCAGTATGATAGTCTCATAAAATGAGTTAGGGAGGATTCCCTCTTTTTCTATTGTTTAGAATAGTTTCAGAAGGAATGGTACCAGCTCCTCTTTGTAACTCTGGTAGAATTTGGCTGTGAACCCATCTGGTCCTGGACTTTTTTTTGGGTGGTAGACTATTAATTGCTGTCTCAGTTTCAGATCTTGTTATTGGTCTATTTAGGGATTTGACTTCTTCCTGCTTTAGCCTTGGGAGGGTAAGTGTTCAGGAATTTATCCATATCTTTTAGATTTACTGGTTTATTTGCATAGAGTTGTTGATAGTATTCTCTGATGGTAGTTTGTATTTCTGTGGGATTGGTGGTGATATCCCCTATATCATTTTTTTATTGCATCTATATGATTCTTCTTTTTTTCTTTTATTAGTCCGGCTAGTGGTCTATTTTGTTGATCTTTTAAAAAAACCAGCTCCTGGATTCATTGATTTTTTTTGAAGGGATTTTCTTTGTCCCTGTCTCCTTCAGTTCTGCTCTAATGTTAGTTATTTCTTGTCTTCTACTAGCTTTTGAATTTGTTTGTTCTTCCTCCTCTAGTTTTTAATTGTGATGTTGGGGTGTTTATTTTAGACCTTTCCTCACTTCTCTTGTGGGCACTTAGTGCTATAAATTTCCATCTACACACTGCTTTAAATGTGTCCAAGAGATTCTGGTATGTTGTGTCTTCATTCTCACTGGTTTCAAATAACATCTTTATTTCTGCCTTCATTTCATTATTTATCCAGTAGTTATTCAGGAGCAGGTCGTTCAATTTCCATGTAGTTATGCGGTTTTGAGTGAGTTTCATAATGCTGAGTTATAATTTTATTGCACTGTGGTCTGAGACACTGCTTGTTATGACTTTTATTCTTTTGCATTTGCTGAGGAATGTTTTCCTTCCAATTATATGGTCAATTTTAGAATAACTGCAATGTGATGCTGAGAATATATATTCTGTTGATTTGGAGTGGAAGTTCTGTAGATGTCTATTAGGTTCACTTGGTCCAGAGCTGAGTTCGAGTCCTGAATATCTTTGTTAATTTTCTGTCTTGTTAATCTAATATTGGCAGTGGGGTGTTATAGTCTCCCACTATTGCTGTGTGGGAGTCTAAGTCTCTTTGTATGTCATTAAGAACTTGCTTTATGTATTTCAGTGCTCCTGTATTGGGTGCATATGTATTTATGTTAGCTCTTGTTGCATAGATCCCTTTACCATTATATAATGCCCTTGTATCTTTTGATCTTTGTTGGTTTAAAGTCTTATTTTATCAGAGACTAGGATTGCAAACCCCCACCCCCCCTTCTTTTTTTGCTCTCCATTAGCTTGGTAAATCTTCCTCCATCCCTTTATTTTGAGCCTATGTGTGTCTTAGGACATGAGATGGGTCTCCTGAATACAGCACAGCCATGGGTCTTGACTATCAAATTTGCCAGTCTAACACTGTTTAGCAAAGGATTGGTACATACATATATCATAAACCAAGGTATAGCTTCTTATTGAGTTGGACACATCTTAATTTCCTAATCAGCTTCTTAAAGTCATATTATATATATATATATATATATATATATATATATATATATATATATATATATATTTTAGGTTTTTCCATAAGGTAGCAAGTATTTCTAAAATTCATCTTTGTAAATGTTTTCCTATCATAACTTCTGCTGGAGAGGTGGTGATGGGACTCTGCTCCCAAAGAAAGACTCCACCTGAGCCAGGAAAAGAGAGTGAAGCTAAGAAGTCAACTTGACTGAATTCTAAACTTCTTTCTACTCATTTACACTGGTGTGATAGCCAGGCTGACATTAAGAGTTCCAATATGTTACACAGCCGATAAATGCAGCAGAAAAGTGTATCAGTATTTTTAAAAGCTCATTAAAACTGTAGTAATGAATATAGACGACAATTCAACTACATTTTATGAAGGTATAAAGTTAGTTTGTATTGGATTTTCAAAAGTAGTATTTAGGACATATGTGGGTATTATTTACCATTAAATAACTTTAAAACCAAAAAATACTATTCTATAATGTACATTATAGAAATTGATAAATGAGAAAAACTGCATTTATTTTTTTAGCAGTAAATTTTTACAAAAAAATTTTTTTAAAGGTATTAAATCATAATGGAAAATTATGTTATTAGTTTTTATTTAGGAAGTAGAACTTTCACTTTATCTCAATATTTTCTTCAGAGGTAGACTTTGTTTTCATTTCAATGAGTTCTTCTACTCGAGCTAGAACACTTTCAATCAAATCAAATGTGAAAAGAGCTGAATGTAGGACCTGCAAAGCCAAGAAAAAACAATGTTATTAATGCTACTTTCAAAACAAAACATAGAAAATGTTACAGCTGGAAGTAGGTTAGGAATACTTAAAGCTAGGTGCAGCGATTCACACCTGTAATTCCTGTGCTTTGGTCAGGAGTTTGAGATCAGCCTGAGCAACACAGTGAGACCCTATCTCTACTAAAAATTAGCCAGGGGGCCAGGCACAGTGGCTCATGCCTGTAATCCCAGCACTTTGGGAGGCCAAGGTGGACGGATCACAAAGTCAAGAAATCAAGACCATCCTGGCCAAAATGGTAAAACCCTGTCTCTACCAAAAATACAAAAATTAGCCAGGCGTGGTGGCATATGCCTTTAGTCCCAGCTACTCAGGAGGCTGAGGCAGAAGGATCACTTGAACTCAGGAGGCGAAGGTTGCAGTGAGCTGAGACTGCGCCACTGCGCTCCAGCCTGGCAACAGAGCAAGACTTGGTCTCAAAAAAAAAAAAAACAAAAAAAAACAACCAGGCATGGTGGTGTGCACCTGCAGTCCTGGCTAATTGGGTGTCTGAAGTGGGAGAATCACTTGAGCCCAGAGAATTGAGGCTGCAGTGAGCCACAATCATGCCACTGCACTCCAGCTTGGGCAAGACAGCAAGATCCTATCTCTAAAGAATAAAAAGGAAAGAAAAAGAAAATTTCAGATCACCTTAAGCTGCATTTCAGGAGGCATATTAGGGATCTCTTCTCCACCTACATTTATAGAACAAAGATCTTTAGATTTCTGGGCCTCTGTAAGACAAAAAAAAAATCATGTGTTACACTTAAAACAACTCTCAGATTTCAATAACAAATATATAAGCTATTTTCATCACTCACTAACTTAAAATGTGTCAGTTATTTTGTGTAAATTATTCAGTCCATTGTTTAACAGCTCAGGGTATACTGAGGCTGTAAGCAAATAGAATGAAATATCAAAATTCTGCAACATGTAAATTAATGCCTCTTTAGATAAATAGCATTATTTTGGCATGTATAGGATTCATGAAACTATTTTCTTCAGTATATAATCAGGATTATAGCCATTATACTAAAAGAATTTAAGGTAATGTCTATAAAAGCAATACCACAGATATATGGAAGAGATCATATGATTATTATTGGAATTGTTGACTTAAATAATTCTGGATCTAAGGTTCTTTTCATAATTTGTAAGGATTTACTTGAGGGTGAGATGGAGAGCGAACCCAGAAATACCAAAGGAATGGTACCCAAACAGAAATAGCTGTAATACAGATTCTTAATCAGAACTTGAAGCTTTAAAATGGTATACGCTTCAATTTGGTTTCAGTCTTCAGTAACCCAATTTTAGGTAAATTAGCTTATAGATTTGCTAAGAATTTTAACTATAAATTAATTGGCTTAGCTTTTATGATCTCTAACCAAATATAAGATTTTTTTACAAGGTTTAAATTTGAATATGACAGTTCCAAAATTGGACTACTTTTTAGACCTAACTGAAAACAAAATTGCATATTACCAACCTTGGCTATTTTTAATTTCTGCTTCATAATGTGCTTTTGACATATTAAGTCCTATATGGAGTGGCTTTAAGAAATTATTTTCAATATTTCCAAGTTCTGTCCATAATCCAGTCTGTTAAGAATAAAAGAATGAGTTATTTAGTTCAAAACTGATTGATTGCCTACTACTACTAAATGTGTTAAAAGCTGGAAAAACAAAATGAATGAAACATGGCACTTGCTTTTCACAATGGACTTTACTATTAATATATTTATTACTAAATTTAGGTTATGTGAATACCAATTAAAAGAAAAATGTACTTGGGGCACTACACTTATTACTGCACCATTTGGATAGCTCTTTGGTTTTGAGATCTGTTAACTTGTTAAGTTTTATTTACGAGAAAATCATTTGAGGATAAATCCACAGTCAGACATCTCTTCCTCTATAAGCCATTCCCACAATGACTCTACCTTATTTATGCCTTCATCCCATGCATGACCTTTCAATTGACATCCTTGCCATGGATCTAGTTCTAGAGGATGCTTTCCTTTTCCTATACCCAGCTAATTTGAATCTCCTTGGTGACCAATGTAGATGATGATTTTATCTGTTAAGGACAGCTTAGGGTTATTTTTGTCATGTATTCTAGGGGTTTTTATTCCAAGAGCATCTTCTCTTACAGTACTAAAGGAGAGAAATAATGAAATCTTAACTTTATTTTTAAAAAGAGAGAAAAGAAAATCCGTCGGTGCTACTAAATTTCCAGGTACTCTTTACAAAGGAAAATGTCTTAGGTAAAAAGAGAAACTTAGGGACCCAAGTATCCTTAACTAGAATAATGAACTACTTGATAACCTATTTTGTAATGAGCTTATTTTGATCCAAGTAGTATATAATGTTACTTGTAGCCCTCCAAATACAATCTATACATATCTATGTTGAATAATTAATTGATAATATTAATGTCTCACCCATACCCTTTTCATTTCAGTCATCTTTTCTCATTTCTCCTATACTAATAGGAAAAACAAAATTCTAAGGAGGGTCTAAAACCTTAAAAAATATGCATACCTTTTCACTTGAACTTATCATGGGGAAATAAAGATGTATGTTATAATGATTCTATGGCAGATGTTTTAAAAATGTCTAAGCAGTGAAACAGAATTAAAATAATTGACAACAGGAGATTCATAGTAAATTATGACTCATTAACATAATGGAAAAACTATACAGCCATTAAAATACTGTTTTTCAGTACATTGATGAATGGGGAAAAAAGGTTACAAAACTGATTCTTTCAGTATGATCTCATTTTCTTTTTAAAAAAGAAAAGTACAGATATATTAGCACAGAAGCTAGAAGGGAATATAGTATATCAACAATGGTGTAATTTTAATTATTATATTTTTCCTTCTTTATCCTGATTTTTAAATAATGGATGTTTCAGCTATGTAATTTTTATGTGAAAAGTTTTCTTAACCTCCCATGGTAAATTTGGGTTATATGCAGCAGGAATTTCCTTAACCAGTGTAGTCACAGAGAATAACAAGCATATTACTCTTGTGTACTGATGGCTCTTATTTCTCCTATTTCACCTCTCTCTATCCAGCCTTTTATTTTTTTCTTTTACTGATACATGATATTTTACATATTTATGAGGTACATGTGAGTATTTGTTACATGCATAAAATATATAATAATCAAGTCAGAATATTTAGGGTATCCATTACCTTAAGTGTTCATCATTTCTATGGGTTGGTAATTTTCATATCCTCTTTTCTAGCTACACTGAAATATACAATATATTGCTGCTAATAATTATAGTTACTCTGTGCTATCAAGCAATACAGCTTGTCTTTTATCTAACTCTATGCTTGTGCCCATTTACCAGTTTCTCTATATTTCCCCCTCCCATGCTCACAAGCCTCTGGTATCAGTCCTTCTATGTTCTGTCTCCATGAGATCAAGTTTGTCAGCTCACACCTGTTAAGTGACAATATATGATACTGTCTTTCTGGGCCTCGCATATTTCAACATAATGACATATAGGTCTGTCTATTTTGGTGTAAATAACAGGCTTTCATTCCTTTTTAATAGCCAGCCTTTTCTTTACCATTCTCTATTTCTTGCCCCACAACTTTTTTTATTTTTTACTTTTTCCTTTGCATTCACCTCTGGGTTTATAGGCAGAACCCACTACAACTGATGGCTTTCAAGACTACCTTATGGATGAGTCTCTTTTACCCACTAAAATACATTCAAACAAAGAGTATAGAGAAAACACCTAGCTTTGACAAAAGGAAAGATTTTATCATATTTACTTAAAAATAAAGTACTAGAGATGGCTGAAATCCACTTTATTCAAGAGGCAGCCATTATCTAAAACTGCAATGATGTTTTGCATTCCTAATGTATCACATAAACAATATAATTTTTCTAAGATGGCCGATTAGGAGCAGCTCAGGATTGCAGCTCCCAGTGAATGTGCAATGGGTGAGTGGACACTGCATTTCCAGACAGATTTTTATTACCCACAAACCAGGAGATTCCCAGGCGGAGAAGCACCATGGGTCGCCAGCGCGGCATGGCTATTTTGCCAGCACCCCAGCGTGGGGGTTCTCTGTACAAAATACACGGGTCTGGGTGCTGTTTTAGCTGGCAATTGGAGCTCCTGTAAGGCATATGATTAAATAGGGGACTGAAACAGGGAGCCATGCCAGGAGATTCCCAGGCAAAAAAGCACCAAGAATCTCAGCACCACTGTTTCAGCCAGCACAATGGGTCACCGCACAGGATATCACACAGATCTGGGCACCTTTTCAACAGGCGACTGGAACACCTGGGAGACAGTCGACCTTTCAAGTTAAAAAAAAAAAGGCTCTGAGGCAGGGAGCTAGGTGATCAGGCTTGGCTGGTCCCATCCCCACAAAAAAATTAGCAATCAGAAATGCTCTGGATTGAGTTTCAGAGCAAGCACAGCTGACCCCAGGATGGTGCAGCTCTGTGTGAGAGGGGCGTCCGCCATTACCGAGGCAGTCCACGACTACGGAGGTAGTCTGCCATTGCTGAGGCACCCCGCCATTACAGAGAGAGTCCGCCATTATAAAGGTGGGCCACCATTATGGAGGCAGTTCTAACTATACCCGTATAAACAGGACTGCAGCGAAGTTCACGCAGCAGCTGGGCGGAGCCCACAATAGCTCAGTAAATCTTCTGCAGGCAGACAGTGAGTAAGCTGCCTCCTCGCTGGGCATGGCAGCTCTGAAAAAACGCAGCAGCACAACAGAAACTCATAAATAAAGCTCTAACTCCCCAGGACACAGCTCCTGGTAAAAAAAAAAAGTGGGTGGGGTTTATGAGTTCTGCTGCAGCAGAATTAAATGTACCTGCCCAGCAGCTCTGAATGAACAACGGAGCTCACAGCTCAGCACTTGAGCTCCTATAAAGGATAGACTGTCTCCTCAAGCAGCTCCCTGACACCCATATATGAAAAGAGTCACCTCATAAAGGAGAGCTCAGACTGACATCTGGCGGGTACCAGAAAATTAATAAGGATATCAAGGACTCAAACTCAGATCCGGAACAAGTAAACTTAATAAATATTTATAGAGCTCTCCACTTCAAATACACAAAATATACATTCTTGTCAATACCACATCACACCTACTCATAAGTTTAAATGAAACATTGATTGGTCATTATTAATACCCATTTTTTTTTAAGAATAAAGCAATATTTCCATTCACCCTCCCTTTTTATCTTCCTCTTTCTTCCTCTCCTTTACTCATTTTTTTTCTTTCCTTCTCTCAAAAAAAGGAAAAAAAAAGGAAATCAACTTGTAAACCTCTAGATCCACGTTGGCAATGTCTCTTTCATTGCTTGATTTCCTTCCTTTCCTTCCCTTCCCTTCCCTCCCTCCCTCCCTCCATTCCTCCTTTCCTTCCTTCCTTCATCCCTTCCTTCTCTCCCTCCCTTCTTGCCTTCCTCTCTTCCTCCCCCACTCCCGAAAAAAAGAAAAAAAAAAGAGCCTACCACACAAAAAAAGGCCAGGTCCAGATGGGTTCACAGCGGAATTCTACCAGACATACAAAGAGGAGCTGGTACCATTCCTTCTGAAACTATTCCAAACA
Organism: Leontopithecus rosalia; assembly: GCA_028533165.1. Taxonomy (NCBI): domain Eukaryota; kingdom Metazoa; phylum Chordata; class Mammalia; order Primates; family Cebidae; genus Leontopithecus; species Leontopithecus rosalia. Next base: position 85,449,205 of record CM052659.1, read on the forward strand.
ATACAAAAAGAGGGAATCCTTCCCAAATCATTTTATGAGACCAACATCATCCTGATACCAAAACCTGGCAGAGACTCAGCAAGAAAAGAAAACTTCAGGCCAGTATCCATGATGAACATAGATGCAAAAATCTTCAATAAAATACAGGCAAACCGACTGCAACAGCACATCAAAAAGCTTATCCACCAAGTAGGATTCATCCCGGGGATGCAAGGGTGGTTCAACATACACAAGTCTATAAACATAATTCACCACATAAAGAGAACCAAAGACAAAAACCACATGATTATCCCAATTGATTCAGAAAAGGCCTTTAACAAAATTCAACAGCCTTTATGCTAAAAACCCTCAATAAACTAGGTATTGAAAGAACATATCTCAAAATAATAAAAGCTATTTACAACAAACCAACAGCCAATATCATACTGAATGGGCAAAAACTGGAAGCATTCCTTTGAAATCTGGCACTAGATGAGGATGCCCTCTCTCACCACTCCTATTCAATATAGTATTGGAAGTTCTAGCCAGAGCAATCAGGCAAGAAAAAGAAATAAAGGGCATTCAAATAGAAAATGAAGAAGTCAAATTGTCTCTATTTGTAGAAAACAGGATTTTGTATCTAGAAGACCCCATCATCTCAGCCCAAAATCTCCTGAAACTGATAAGCAACTTAAGCAAAGTCTCAGGATACAAAATCAATGTGCAAAAATCACAAGGATTCCTACACACCAATAACAGACTTAAAGAGAGCCAAATCAAGAACGAACTGCCATTCATAATTGCTACAAAGAGAAGAAAATACCTAGGAATACAACAAACAAGGAACATAAAGGACCTCTTCAAGGAAAACTACAAACCACTGCCCAAGGAAGTAAGAGAAGACACAAACAGATGGAGAAACATTCCATGTTCATGGTTAGGAAGGATCAATATCATGAAAATGGCCATACTGCCCTATGTAATTTACAGATTGAATGCTATCCCCATCAAGCTACCAATGGCCTTCTTCACAGAACTGGAAAAAACCACCTTAAACTTCATATGGAACCAAAAGAGAACCTGCATAGCCAAGTCAATTCTAAGCACAAAGAACAAACTGGGAGGCATCACACTACTGAACTTGAAACTATACTACAAGGCTACAGTAATCAAAACAGCATGGTACTGGTATCAAAACAGAGACATAGACCAACACATCTACAACCATCTGATCTTGAGAAACCTGACAAAAACAAGCAATGGGGAAAGAATTCCCTGTTTAATAAACAGTGTTGGGAAAACTGGCTATCCATGTGCAGAAAGCAGAAGCTGGGCCCCTTCCTGACACCTTACACTAAAATTAACTCCAGATGGATTAAAGACTTAAACATAAGACCTAACACCATAAAAACCCTAGAAGAAAATCTAGGCAAAACCATTCAGGACATAGGCGTAGGCAAGGATTTCATGAGTAAAACACCAAAAGCAATGGCGACGAAAGCCAAAATAGACAAATGGGACCTAATCAAACTCCATGGCTTCTGCATGGCAAAAGAAACAGTCATTAGAGTGAACTGGCAACCAATAGAATGGGAAAAATTTTTGCAGTCTACCCATCTGACAAAGGGCTGATATCCAGAATCTACAAAGAACTAAAACAGATTTACAAGAAAAAAAACAAGCCCATTCAAAAGTGGGCGAAGGATATGAACAGACACTTTACAAAAGAAGACATACATGAGGCCAACAAACATATGAAAAAATGCTCATCATCACTGGTCATTAGAGAAATGCAAATCAAAACTACATTGAGGTACCATCTCACGCCAGTTAGAATGGCGATCATTAAAAAATCTGGAGACAACAGATGCCGGAGAGGATGTGGAGAAATAGGAACACTTTTAAACTGTTGGTGGGAGTGTAAATTAGTTCAACCATTGTGGAAGACAGTGTGGTGATTCCTCAAGGACCTAGAAACAGAAATTCCATTTGACCCAGCAATCCCATTACTGGGTTTGTATCCAAAGAATTATAAATCGTTCTACTATAAGGACACATGCACACGAATGTTCATTGCAGCACTGTACAATAGCAAAGACCTGGAACCAACCCAAATGCCCATCAATGATAGACTGGACAGGGAAAATATGGCACATATCCACCACGGAGCATTATGCAGCAATCAAAAACGATGAGGTCGCGTCCTTTGTAGGGACATGGATGAACCAGGAAACCATTATTTTCAGCAAACTGACACAGAAACAGAAAAACAGCGCATGTTCTCACTCATAGGCGGGTGTTGAACAATGAGAACACATGAACACGGGGGGAGCATCACACACTGGGGTCTGTCGGGGGGAAATAGGGAGGGACAGAGTGGGGTGGGGAGTTGGGGAGTGTTAGCATGGGGAGAAATGCCAGATATAGGTGATCGGGAGGAAGGCAGCAAATCACACTGCTGTGTGTGTACTTATGCAACAATCTTGCATGTTCTTCACATGCACCCCAAAACCTAAAAAGCAATAAAAAAATTAAAATATAAAAAATATAATTTTTCATAATTAAAAGCACATAAATGGTATCATACTATATATAACCTGCTTCAGCTTCCTTTTTATCAATCTTATGTGGAATTTATCCTCCTAGTAAGTTTTTAGTATTTCAAAAGAATGCGGCATTTACATTGCTGTATGTTTTCCTATTCACATGGGGTAAAACGTTTCCTTGAATACTGTTTTTCAAATTATTTTTGTCATGACTCTCAGTAAAAACTACATTTTACATCACAACTCAACACATATTTATACAGTTTAAATAAAAGTCTTCCCTCAAATCCTTTCTGTATAACATTTAATCTTATTAATACTTAAATAAAATGTAGAAAAATGGAGAATAAGCAATTCAAAAATAAACATTAGAAAGAATTTTTATATAATAAATGAGTGTACTTTCCTATTCATGAGATAATTCCAGTCTAATTTACTATTGAGCCTAGTCCTTTACTTTTTGTTATTTTTTGAAGTCAGGTTTATTGAGGTATTGTTTACATACAGTAAAATATAACCTAGCTATACAGTTCTGAGTTTTGACAGATATATAGTGATATAAAGTCAGGCAACCACTGCCACTGTGAAGATATTACCATGACCCAGAAGCTTCTTTGTGTCCCTTTGCAGTCACTTTCCTCCCACCTCCAGCAACCAGCAATCTGATTTTTGTTAATGTAATTTTTGCCTTTTCCAGAATGCTATATGTGGAATTAAATCCCTTTGTGGTAGAAACTGAAAAAATTGTAAAATCTGTATGGAAAAGGATTTTAAAATAGCCAACACAACTTTAAAGAAGAACAAATTTGGTACACTCACATTACTTGAGTTACTTCCTATAAAGAAATAAAACAGAACAATTTCTTCCTACAAAGGAATCAAGACAGTATAGTATTGGTAAAAGAAAAGATATAGGTCAATGTAACAGAGTCCAAAAATAGATCCATACTTATGATTATTGACAAACTTGCCAAGATAATTCAGTAAATTAAAGATAATCTTTTCTACAAATAGTATTGAGGTCAAATAACACTCTCAACCCATATCTCACATCACATAAAAAGTTTACTTGAGGGAGAAGTGACAAGATGGCTGAACAGAGAACTCCGGTGTACAACAGCCAGTGAGAGAGACACAAAAAGCAAGAGATCTCCTAGCTCCAACCGAGGTACCAGGCTCACTTCAACAGGTCTAGTTGGACAGTGAGCAAAGCCCAGGCAGGGCAGACTGAGGCAGAGAGGAGTGCTGCTTCACCCAGAAAGTGCATCTGACCAAATTGGGGGCTCCCCTCCGGCACCCTGGTCCAGATATGGTGCTTCCCCCAAAGCCTCAGCAATCCACAGAACAGGGGATCTTCACCAGTCAAGCACCAGGTACATTACAAGTGCAGAGTTGAATAATAATCCAGGCCAGTGCCGTGGATTGTTGCACAGATCTAAGCAAACACATAAGCCTGCTAGGAAAGCCTGTGGACTGAGCTATCACCCTCTCCCCAACTCAAGAGAGGGAGCTGAAAGCCAGGAGACAGCTGGTGCAGCTGGGTGGGTCCCTCCCCTCCCCCACAAACCACAGGAGGCTGAAGCACTAATGCTAGTGGGTTTTGCAGCCAGTGCCTCAGTCCGAGCTGAACCCTGAATGATCTAGCTCCATGGAGGAAAGGGGCAACCTGCCATTAAAGAGGTGGGCCTAGTCTTCATGTTTTAACAAAAAACACAGGATGCCTACATAGAACCGGATGGTGTCCTTGACAACCCAGCAGAACCTCCAGGTCAGCAGAAGGAGGGGCACTCACCATTAAAGACGCAGGCCTAACCTCCCAGTGCAAACAAAGAGTCACAGGAAGCCTACATAGCAACCTGAAGAGTCCCTGGAAACCCAGCAGCACCTAGACAGGCAGACAAGTGACCTCATGAAGCAGCTCCCTGAGATCAAAGCTAGATAAATTCACGAAGATGGGTAGAAACCAGCACAAAAAGGATGAAACCATCAAAGACCAGAACACCTCTTTTTCTTCAACGGATTAAAATTCCTCACCAGCATAGGAACAAAACACAAGGAGAATGAGTTTGACAAATTGACAGAAACAGGCTTCAGAAGGTGGGTAATAACAAACTTCTCTGAGCTAAAGGAACACCTTCTAATCCAATGCAAAGAAACTAAAAATGTTGAAAAAAAGACGAAATGCTAACTAGAAAAACCAGCTTGGAGAAGAATATAAATGACTTGATGGAGCTGAAAGACAGCATGAGAACTAAGCAAAGCAAACAGAAGTTTCAATAGCCAAATCGATCAAGCAGAAGAAAGGGTATCAGAGATTGAAAATCAACTCAATGAAATAAAAAGAAAAGGCAAGACAAGAGAAAAAAGAGTGAAAAGAAATGAACAAAGTCTCCAAGAAATATGGGATTATGTGAAAAGACCTAATCTATACTTCATCGGTGTACCTGAATATGACAAGGAGAATGAATCCAAGCTGGAAAACACTTTCCAGGATATTATCCAGGAGAATTTCCCCAGACTAGCAAGGCAGGCCAACATTCAAATCCAAGAAATACAAAGAACTCCACAAAAATATTCCTCAAGAAGAGCAACCCCAAGGGACATAATCATCAGATTCACCAAGGTTGAAATGAAGGAAAAAACACTAAGGTCAGCCAGAGAGAAAGGTCGGGTCACCCCCAAAGGGAAGCCCATCAGACTCACAGCAGATCTCTCAGCAGAAACCCTACAAGCCAGAAGAGAGTGGGGGCCAATATTTAATATCCTTAAAGAAAAGAACTTTCAACCCAGAATCTCATGCCCCACCAAACTAAGCTTCATAAGTGAAGGAGAAATAAAATTCTTTATGGACAACAATTACTGAGATATTCTGTCATCACCAGACCTGCCTTAAAAGAGCTCCTGAAAGAAACGCTAAACATGGAAAGGAACAAGTACCAGCCACTGAAAAAGCATACCAAATGGTCAAGACCAATAATGCAAGGAAGAAACTGAGTCAACTAATGGGCAAAAAACCTGCCAGTAACAAAATGGAGGGATCAGATTCACACATTAACAATATTAACATTGAAAGTAAATGGCCTAATGCCCCAATCAAAAGACACAGACTGGCAAACTGGATAAGAAAACAAGACCCACTAGTGTGCTGAATTCAGGAAACCCATCTCACATGCAGACACTCATAGAGTCAGAGGGATGGAAGAAGATTTACCAAGTAAATGGAGAACAAAAAAAGCAGGGGTTACAATCCTAGTCTCTGATAAAGCGGACTTCAAACCAACAAAGATCAAAAGAGACAAAGAAGGGCATTACATAATAATAAAAGGATCAATTCAACAAGAATAGCTAACTATCCTAAATATATATGCAGCCAACACAGGAGCACCCAGATATATAAAGCAAGTTCTTAACATCCTAAAAGGAGATTTAGACTCCCACACAATAATAGTGGGAGGCTTCAACACTATATACTGTTAATATTAGACAGATCAATGAGACAGAAAATTAACAAGGACATCCAGGACTTGAACGCAGAGATAGACCAAGCAGACCTAATAGACATCTACAGAACACTCCACCCAAAATCCACAGAATATACATTCTTCTTAGCACCACGTCGCACTTACTCTAAAATTGACCACATAATTGCAAGCAAATCACTCCAGAGCAAATGAAAAAGAATGAAAATCATAACGAACAGTCTATCAGACCACAGTGCAATCAAATTAGAACTCAGGATTAAGAAACTCACTCAAATCCGCACAACTATTTAGAAACCGAACAACTTACTTCTGAGTGTCGACTGGATAAACTATAAAATGAAAGCAGAAAAGAAGATCTTCTTCAAAACCAACAAGAAAGAAGACACAATGTACCAGAATCTCTGGGACACATTTAAAGCACCGTCTAGAGGGAAATTTAAAGCTATAAATGTCCACATGAGAAAGAAGGAAAGATCTAAAATCAACACCCTATTGTCAAAATTGAAAGAGCTAGAGGAGCAAGATCAAAAAAACTCAAAAGCTAGCAGAAGACAAGAAATAACTAAGATCAGAGCAGAACTGAAGGAGACAGACACAAAAAACCCTTCAAAAAAATCAATAAATCCAGGAGCCGATTTTTTTGAAAAGATCAACAAAATAGACCACTAGTCAGACTAATAAAGAAAAGAGAGAAGAATCAAACAGATGCAATAGAAAATGATAAAGAGGTATCACTACCGATTCCACAGAAATATAAACTACCATCAGAGATTACTACAAACAACTCTATGCATACAAACCAGTAAATCTGGAGGAAATGGATACCTTCCTGGATGTTTGCACTCTCCCAAGACTAAACCAGGAAGAAGTTGAAACCCTGAATAGACCAATAACAAGGGTGGAAGTTGAGGCAGCAATCAATAGCCTACCAACCAAAAAAAGTCCAGGTCCAGACAGATTTACAGCTGAATTCAACGACATACAAAGGGGAGCTGGTTCCATTCCTTCTGAAACTATTCCAAATAATACAAAAAGAGGGAATCTTCCCTAATTCATTTTATGAGACCTATCATGCTGATATCAAAACCTTGCAGAGACTCAACTAAAAAAGAAAACTTCAGGCCAATATCCATGATGAACATCGATGTGAAAATCTTCAATAAAACACTGGCAAACCGACTGCAAGAGCACATCAAAAAGCTTATCTGCCATGATCAAGTAGGATTCACCCTGGGGATGCAAGGTTGGTCCAACATACGCAAGTCCATAAATGTAATCCATCACATAAACAGAACCAAAGATAACAACCACATGATTATCTCAATAGATGCAGAGAATGCCTTTGATAAAATTCAACAGACTTTCATGCTAAAAACTCTCAATAAACTAGGTATTGATGAAACATATCACAAAATAATATAAGCTATTTATGACAAACCTACAGCCAATATCATACTAAATGGGCAAAAGCTGGAAGTACTCCCTTTGAAATCAGGCACTAGACAAAAATGCCCTCTGTCACTACTCCTATTCAATATAGTATTGGAAGTTCTAGCCAGAGCAATCAGGCAAGAAAAAGAAATAAAGAGTATTCAATTAGGAAAAGAGGAAGTCAAATTGTCTCTATTTGCAGATAACATGATTGTATATTCAGAAGACCCCATCGTTTCAGCCCAGAATCTCCTGATACTGATTAGCAACTTCAGCAAAGTCTCAGGATACAAAATCAATGTGCAGAAATCACAAGCATTCCTATATACCAAAAACAGAGAGCCAAATCAAGAATGAACTGCCATTCACAATTGCTACAAAGAGAATAAAATACCTCGGAATACAACTAACAAGGGATGTGAAGGACTTCTTCAAGGAGAACTACAAGCTATTGCTCAACGAAATAAGAGAGGACACAAACAGAAGAAGAAACATTCCATGCTGATGGTTAGGAAAGATCAATATCATGAAAATGGCCATACTGCCCAAAGTAATTTATAGATTCAACACTATCCCCATCAAGCTACCAATGACCTTCTTCACAGAACTGGAAAAAAACCACTTTAAACTTAATGCAGAACCAAAAGAGAGACCACATAGCCAAGACGATCCTAAGCAAAAAGAACAAAGCTGGAGGCATCATGGTGCCTGACTTCAAACTATAGTAATCAAAACAGACACAGACCAATGGAAGAGAACAGAGGCCTCGGAAGCAACACCACACATCTACAACTATCTGATCTTTGACAAACCTGTCAAAAACAAGCAATGGGGAAAGGATTCCCTATTTAATAAATGGTGTTGGGAAAACTGGCCAGCCATGTGCAGAAAGCAGAAGCTGGACCCCTTCCTGTCACCTTACACTAAAATTAACTCCAGTTGGATAAAATATTTAAACATAAGACCTAACACCATAAAAACCCTAGAATAAACCTAGGCAAAACCATCCAGGACATAAGCATAGGCAAGGACTTCATGACTAAAACACCAAAAGCAATGGCAACAAAAGCCAAGATAGACAAATGGGATCTAATTAAACTTAAGAGTTTCTGTAGAGCAAAAGAAACAACAATTAGAGTGAAGAGGCAACCAACAGAATGGGGAAAAACATTTTGCAATCTACTCATCTGACAAAGGGCTAATATCCAGATTCTACAAAGAACTAAAACAGATAAACAAGAAAAAAACCCATTCAAAAGTGGGTGAAGGATATGAACAGACACTTCTCAAAAGACATGAGGCCAAGAAACATAAGAAAAAAATGCTTATCATCACTGGTCATTAGAGAAATGCAAATCAAAACCACATTGAGATACCATCTCATGCCAGTTAGAATGAAAATCATTAAAAAATCAGGAGACAACAGATGCTGGAGAGGATGTGGAGAAATAGGAACACGTTTACACTGTTGGTGGGAGTATAAATTAGTTCAACCATTGTGGAAGACAGTGTGGCTATTCCTCAAGGATATAGAAATAGAAATTCCATTTGACCCAACAATCCCATTACTATAATCCTTTGGGTATATACCATCAGACCTGCCAAAGGATTATAAATCATTATACCCAAAGGATTGTAAATCATTCTGTTATAAAGACACATGCACATATATGTTCATCACGGCACTGTGTATAAAAGCAAAGACCTGGAACCAACCCAAATGACAGACTGGACAAAGAAAATGTGGCACATATACACCATGGACTATGCAGCCATAAAAAATGATGAGTTCATGTTCTTTGTAGGGACTTGGATGAATCTGGAAACCATCATTCTCAGCAAAGTGACAGAACAGAAAACCAAACACCACATGTTCTCACTCATAGGCAGGTGTTGAACAATAAGAACATGTGTATACAGGGAGAGGAGAATCACATACTGGGGTCAGTTCGGGGATGGCTAGAAGAGGGACAGTGGAAGGTAGGGAAGGATAACATGGGGAGAAATGCCAGTATAGATGAAGGGGGAATGGAGGCAGCAAAATACCTTGTTATGTATGTACCTATCCAACAACCCTGCATGATCTGCACATGTACCCAGAACCTAAAGTACAATTAAAAAGAAAAAAAAAGTTTTCTTGAAATGAATCATTGACCTAACTGTAAAACTGAAAACTATACAATTTCTACAAGAAAATCTAGGCAATTCTCTTTGTGATCTGATTTCTTAGAACACATAAAGAATGGATCATAAGATAATAAAATTGATAAGTTGGACTCCATAAATATTAAAATTTCTACAAAGAATTTGTATCCATGAAAAACTTCCCTTTCATAAAAGTTGTTCTAAGTTGAAAATTTTTTCTTTCGCCCTTTCAGTTTTACTTAGCAATGGGAATTCTTTTAAATCTGATTCTAAAAATGATTTTTTTTTTAGATGGTATCTTGCTTGTTCAGGCTGGAGTGCAGTGGCATGATCTCAGCTCACTGCAACCTCTGCCTCCTGGATTGAAGCAATTCTCTTGCCTCAGCCTCCCAATTAGCCTGGCCCACTGGCTTATGGCAATGATCAAGCAGATCGGCAAGTTATTATGTCACTGCTGGACCAAGCCACCCAATTGCATCAATTTTTCCACCAAAATTGGAGAAACTTAACAATTTCAACCTATCTAAAGATTAGCTAAACAAATCATCCTTCAGTGTCCAGATTGTCAGCTCACAGGCACATCCCCTCCTTCTAGAGGTGTTAACCCTAGAGGACTAGAATCTAATCAGTTACGGCAAACAGATGTTACACACATCACTGAATTTCAAAAACTAAGATATGTCCATGTATCTATTGATACCAACACTCATCTAATTACTGCATATGCTCTTCCTGAAGAGTCCATTCAATATGTCATTAAACATCTTCTTTTAACTTTTGTGTTTATGGGGCAGCCCCCCCCCAAAAAAAAAAAGCCATAATGGTCTGGCTTATGCCAGCTCAAAATTTCAACCATTTTGTCACATATGGAACATCCAACATTCCACAGGCATCCCATATAACCTCCAAGGACAGGCCACAGTAGAACATACCTGTTCCACCCTTAAAAACATGCTCAGACAACAAAAATGGGAATATGAGTAAAGACCCTGGAACACTACTAGCACAAGCCTTATTTACCCTTAATTTCTTAAATTTAGATGATAAATTTCAATCAGCTATAGAAAAGCACTTCACTAAAGCCTCTCAAAACCTAAAACCTGCAGTTTTATGGAAAGATGTAAATAGTAATGAATGGTGTGGTCCAAATGATGTGCTAACATGGGGAAAAGGATATGCTTATGTTCACACCCCATTAGGTCATACTTGTATTCCAGCATGATGCATCGAACCATACCATGCTGTGGTGTGGCTAAAACCCAACCTGGTACCAGAAATAAACCTACAGGACCCACAGCCCAGAACAATGCAGCTTCCTTGGACAACGCAGGCACCAAACAGAATGCTGAAGACAACTCAGAAGGCTGAGTGAATCCCACTCCAAACACAAACACCATTTGCTTCAGATAATTTGTTCTTTTTTATGCTCTCACGTTGCCTACAACCTGTACCTGCTGCACTCTATTGAGCCCATTTTCTAAACCTGCCTTTTTTCCCATCTGTTACCTACGCAGACACTCCCTTCCCAGTCTCTAACAATGTGATTGCTTGGCTAGGAGGAATTAACATACCCCTGGTAGGATCCCTAAGTAATGTTGTACACTGGACTGAGATGCCAAGTAACACTACAGTTCACTCCTTGATTGGAAAAGAATGCTACTGATTATACTCATGTTTGTCTTATGTTATTTAATAATACTAGGATGCAAAGTCGGAGCATGACTTCTAACTTCTGTGCCTGACAAAACTGCTGCTGCGCACATCTGTACTCTCTTCAATCAACAAAACCTGATGCAAAAAACAGAAAAGGGGAGATGTAGGAGATCAATCAGGATGGTAGAAAAATTATAGAAAGACGCAAACCTTCTTGGAAGGCCCGAAGGTTTTGCAAAAACCTTGGGAAAAGGTTTATGGCTGAAGGCAGCCTAGTTCTCTTACTCTGAGCCAACAGCATAGAGCAGATAACAGGAGAATGTAGAGGGGTTTATCTAAATAGCTTGTTTACTCATGTGGTCCTAAGACCAACCGTAGATGATCCATGGGTGCAAACTGCTCTCTACTTGTGAGGCCAGCAATGTTAATGATCCTCTAATAGTATTTAATTGAGACCTTTGTCATTTAATCTGTACTAATTAAATGCAAACATCACTGGTTTTTTGGGGCTGCTGCTGACTCTGGCAGAGGTTCCCTGGCCACGCTGACTGGCAAACCTGTGTCAGTGTATGTTTTTCATCCATCGTTCGGTAGAGTATGCCAGTCAGACTCTACAATAAGAGATGTTGGTTAGCAACACAGTAAATATTATTCCTAGCCAATATCATAACTCCTCCAGTTTTTCTCATATCATTCTTTGTACTTGGCCACAGAATTTGCTGAGGCATGCAAATTAAGAATCTGAAAAAACTGTTGGTCTGACCCACTAAATTGATTTCATGACTCACTAATAGATTTCGTTATGACCAGTAGCTTGAAGAATGATCCTGTGATGTACATACCAAGGGGAGGAGTTGTTGAGCCAGAGAGTACTTGTATTTTTAACTTTACTAGATAATGCCATACTGCTGTCCAAAAGTAATTATACCCATCTGTTTCATCACAGTTCCATATTCTCATATACACTACCCACCTTTTTAAACATCTGCCATTCTGAAGGGTGCAAAATGGTATCTCACTGCAGTTTTAAGTTAAATTTCTGCAAACTCTAGTGAGATTCGGAATCTTTTTGTTGCAGTTATTGGCCATTTGGGTTTCTTTTGTAAGCTGCCTACAGATGTCCTTTGCCTAGTTTTCTGATTTGTAGTCTTTTTTTTTCTTGCTTTGTGGTTACTTAATTTTGATATTAATTATTAGATGAATATATTTTATATATATACTTTTTTTCTCTTTGTGGCTAGTTTTTTCAGTTTGTAAATTTTTTCTTTTCTTGAATAGGTTATAAAGTCAGTAGGCTTATCAATCTTTTCTTTTTGTGGTTAGTGCTTCTATACTTAAGAAACCCTTCCCTGCCCTTAACTCAGTGAGGATTCTCCTATGTGTTCTAAAAATTTCTAAATTTCCCTTTCCATTTTAAATATTTTAATCTGTTTGGAATTTTGCTTAGTGTAGTATGTGAGATAGGTATCTACTCCTCACCCCCATATATATGACAAATTACCCAGCATCATTTATTAAACACTGCCATCTTTCCCTTCTAATTTGTGATGGCATTTCCATTTCAGAGAGGGAGTATATGCAATGATGCAGTTAAGACTGTGTGCTCTGGTGACTGCCCAAGTTCAATAACTGGATGCTCAACTAAGTAGCTATGACTTTGTGTGAATTATACTTACCCTCACTATTCCTCTATTCCCTTACCTGTAAAATTAGGACAATAATCCCTACCTTGTAGTGGGACTAAATGAGTTAATACATACTTAAAGCACAGCATGGCAGATGGCTGTCAATAAGTATAAGCTACCATTAGCAGCAACATCATCATCATCATTATATATTAAATTTCAACATAATCTGCTTTTAGGCCCTAGTGTATTCTATTGGCCAATCTATCCAAACCTCTGGTAATACTACACTAAATTATTGTGGATTTATAATTAATTACACTATCTAACAAGGCAAATTCTCCCTGCCAGTCACCTTGTTCCTCAAAACTCATGGTTATATTTAGCCCTTAACTGTTCCACATGAAACTTATAACAAACCCATCAAATTACATTTTAAGAAACTTAACTGGTGCTTTGATTTGAATTACACTTAATTCACAGACTAATTTGGGAAGAACTGACAATTTAAGATATCGAGTCTTAGTATTTATAAATGTTAATCAGTTCTCCAATTATTTTTCTTCTTTTATATCTTTTCTATAAAGTGTTATAATTTTCGCTGTAATGTTTTACACATCTTTTGATACATGTATTCCTAGTTTCTTATATTTCTGTTGCAACTGTAAATAGTAAATTACATTTTCTAGTTTGCTAAGAATTTTTCTCATTATGTGTTGAATGTGTCAAATGCTTTTTTCTGTAGCTATTTACATAAACAAATATTTTCTCTACTCTCTGAATTACAATAAGCTTGCATTACTGGAATAAACCCCACTTGATCTTATGGCTTAATTTCTTTTTTGTTATTTTTAGCTTGGTAATATTAGTATCTATATTCATAAGAAAAATTAACATACAACTTTCGCCTGCATATTGTTCTTGTCTGTTTTGGTATTACAGCCTTATCTTGCTAAACAGAGCCACAGGATTAGTTATAAATACTCTTTCTACTCTTTACTACATTTTATTTAAGATTTATCTGTTTCTTGAAAGTATGGTAAAATTATCTGACCATGAGTTTTCTCTGATTGTTTGTGACAGTTATGTTAAGCTACATTTTCTTTTTTTTTTTTTTTTGAGACGGAGTTTTCGCTCTTGTAACCCAGGCTGGAGTGCAATGGCCCGATCTCGGCTCACCTCAACCTCCGCCTCCTGGGTTCAGGCAATTCTCCTGCCTCAGCCTCCCGAGTAGCTGGGATTACAGGCACGCGCCACCGGGCCCAGCTAATTTTTTGTATCTTTAGTAGAGACGGGGTTTCACTATGTTGACCAGGATGGTCTCGATCTGTTGACCTCGTGATCCACCCGCCTCGGCCTCCCAAAGTGCTGGGATTACAG